>CP142456.1:27445000-28045000 GCA_038049695.1 Cinnamomum chago
ACTTAAAACTTCTCAGGCAGCCTAAAACTCAGTACAAATCCTTCACAAGTGGCTTCCTCATCATACTTATGGAGTAACTATTTCGAGTACACCCAAATACACCCTAGGTTCAAAGTTAAATATGGATTTCAAAGTCAAATTCATAGAATAACTCATTGAAAGCGTCTTTGTTTTATATTATTTGTGAATTTTCGTGTTTAACTCAGTAGAAAAAATCAATAAAATTCAGAAAACTCTGGTTTATCATTGATTTCTATTGTGTTTTCATTTGTTAGCATCGAGTTTAGCATCAACAGAATTAAGAAAACTCTGTTTTAAAATCTTTTGCCAACTTTATCAAATGAATGTAAAAAACTCTTTTTTTTAATCTTTTTTAAATTGTAAGACTATTCTAGATTATCATGTTGTAAGATTCTTTATCAGGTCTTTGAAACCACTGTTTTTGTTCAAATTGATGCCTTGGGAAATTATTGACTACCCTGCATATGGGGCTTTAGATTTTCTTCGACATTTTGAGACATACTTTAGATTCTATGTGCTCTCCAAGTAAGAAAAAACCCCAAACATTCGTATTGTAGGGTTATGATTATGTTTATTATGGGTATTGAAGTTGTTTGTAACGGATTATGGCCTGTAAATGTCTTTGGTCAATGCGAATGTAGTGGAACAGATAATGTAGTATTTGTGCTCAATCCCACAATTATCGTTTTGAAGTTTGATTTCAAGCATGAGTTTTGAGTTTTCCTTATAGAATTAAGTCATTTAGTATTAATAGGTTTTTTTTATTTTTTCTAATTAGAATAATATTTTAAAAACCAACAGAGATGTGAGTTGCTTACTTACTAAGGGCATGTTTGTTTGCTTATTCAAAATAAATATCGATTAAAGAAAATTGTTTGCTTTTCATTGATTGGACTTGGTTGTATTAAGTAATTTTAGTTGATAGAGAGCCTTTGTTGGCCGACGCATGTATCTTCATCAATTGTGTTATTCTGGCGAAATTAGTACTTGCTTAAAGTAGATAATCTATGGTTTTGTGTTTTATGCTATTACGGTAGTCCTTTAAAATTCATAATATATTTAATATTGACAATACACTTTTAAAAAATGAGTTTCCTGTACCATGGTATAGTTCAAGTTTTATAATGTAATTTTTAATATTTAATATTATGAATCACACTGCCCGTGTTTAGCACGAGGGCTTTTCGCTAGTATTGTTTATAAGGAATGGTAAATCTTTCTGTCCCCCTGTTTGGTGGGTGAGATTGGAATCATGGTATTAAGATTTGGTATGAAACGAAGTTATATCACCCTCACATGTAAGAAAATAAAGTTATAACACCCCTGTCACTTTGGGTTTTGGCAATGAACATTACCGATTTTCTTCTATAAGTTTGAAGGAATTTATTTGACTTTATGGCATTTACACGAGTGTTCGAGTATTCTGGCATGACTTAATTTATTCTGCTTACATTACCTTAACTCATTTTTCAAGCTTGGAATGGCCTCTGGCATCCTTCTCTAGCTCTTGTATGGTTTGATGGGATGTTATTTTATTGTTTTCTGGTTGTATCTATCAACAGTGGTTTGAAGGTCTTGATGGGCTATTGGGGAAGCACTGGAGGAATGTTGGAATTGCCTTTAATTGCACTCTTGTCCTGTTTGGATCCATCATTCAGTTTATAGCCTGTGCAAGGTATGTGTTCTTGAAGCATTGATGTTGTTAAAATGAACAGTGGGGAGTCAGATTCTCATGAACACATACAATTCTGATCACTTCTTTTATATGTGTTTTATGATCGAAGATTTTATATTCACTTGTATATTTCATGATGGAGATCCTTTGAGGCTTTTAAGAGAAATGAAAAAAAAAAAAAAAAAAACGAAGTTGTTAACTTCACCATTTTAGGCTTTGTTACTTATCTAACCCATTCAAAACATGGGTCTCACTTCAGATGACACATAGCCAAAAGATTCTACCTGATTTTGAATAAAACCTAGCGAGGAGTCATCAAATAGATGGTTAAAAAAAAAATACAACCATCTAACTTCAATGAAGGATGGGATGGTAAAAATTTGTGCAGAAGTTTTTTTTCCCATAATCTCCATGCTCTTGAGGTCATAATGGTGAATGCTTTGTGTTGGAAGTTGGAAGTTGGAACTAGTAATTAATTGGCATCAGCTTCGATATATACAAGACTTTTGCTTTATCAATCATATGTTAGAAGATCATACCACTATAATACCTTATCAATCATATGTTAGAAAATCCTATTATTTTTTGCTGTGAGAGTTTTTATTTTTATTTTTGGGTAAAAACGTGTGGAAAAAAGACTCTACGACAGTTGTCTTTTATCTTCTTAGTTCACCTTGTTCTCATATAAGTTGAACAGGAGAAACGGTCGAGTGAATTTAGGTACAACACAAGTACTCGTGAGAAATCTCTATTGTAGTTGTTTACTTCTTCACAATCAAATGATGCTTATTGGAATAGATACTAGTCACATTGTTGTTTTAATTGTATTTTCTTTTTCAAAATTTCAGGTACTCAAGAGGTAGTAAAATTAGATCAAAGACGTGCAACTTATCCAAGGATTTGACTCAAGATAGATGGGAATGGAGAAACAAAATTCATGTAGCCGACCCCAACATAGGTGGGACAAGTCTTAGAAGATGGTGATGATGAAGTAACTCTGAGGAAGTAGATCGTAGCTGCGTCATTGTAGCGTGTAAAAGATTATGGGCATAATTTTGGAACTGTTATTATTGTTTTTATATTTTTAATTTGGATGGAATTTTGAAGTGAAGATTTTTTAGTTTTCCTCTTAGGGATTACCTTGTTTATTTCGATCACAGACATTTGTGGATGTTAAAGATTTTTGGAAATGATCAAGTAATAATATTTGTGAATTTTAGAGATTTGTGGGTTTATTTTGGTTTATGGATGTAAGGATATTTGGTTGTGGATGTTATTTTGGAATTGTTGGTGAACCTATTTTAATTTGGGTTGTGCATCAAGTTTTTGTTTGAACAGGTATTCAGATTCTTATTTGTGGTATACAGGGAGAAATGAAAATTTAATTTAAAAATAATAATATGTATAACTGGCGCTGTGTATGCGTCGTCAAATATGTACACCGACGCTAGTATGTGCGTTGACAATTGTATAACTGACATTATTATGCGTCGCAGTGAGGTAAATCTATTTCCCGACGCACTCACTGCATCGCCAAAAGTAATTTTCTTACATCATTGAATACATTTCCCGACGCTTCAAACACGTCGGGATATGTATTACTGGCGTTGTATATGCGTGATCAAATATGTATTCCGACGTTAGTATGTGCATTGGCAAATGTATAACCGATGTTATTATGCGTCGGCAGTGGGTTAAATCTATTTCCCGACGCACTCTCTGACGTCGCCAAAAGTAATTTTCGTGCATCGTTGAAGACATTTTCCGACGCTTCAGCACGTCGGGATATGTTGTTAGACCCCGACCCAGACCAAGTCGATTAGTGTGCGATTAGTGTGTGTTTAGTTCTAAGTGGGTTTAGTTGTGGTTGGGTTAGAAGTGATTAGCTTTAGTCCTGGACATAGCTTTGGGAATTTTGAGAACGTTTAGTATTGGTTAGACACACTCAAGAAGGCTTGAGTGCACGTGTAAGCTTGGGAAGATCGTATCGTTTTCCGTGTGAGTGTGGTTTTGATTTCATTTGAATGATCTTTTTATGTGTTACAACTTTCGTTTTAAGACCATTCATGTTTGAAGCCCAAAAACCCATGTTTTGGCCCAAGGAGGGTAAAATTGTCTTTCTTGCACAAATCTGGACACAATTTTCGAGATCTCAAAACCATGTCAAAAATATACTTTTTTGAAACTAGATATTTCGACGATCGTTTTATCCTTCTTCGTCGAAGTCATCCGAGGCCCACAAGATCGTGTTTTGGTCACTTCAAGTTTCAGCTAGTTGGGGCCCATTGTCATCACTTAATCCCCTTTCTCCCTCTCTTTCATTCATTTCCCAATCTCTGCAACTTTTGAGTCTAGGGCAAGAGAGAAAACCTCTTTTCTCCTTCATCTTCCTCACTTGGTTTGATCTAGCTAGAGAGCTCCAAAGGAAATTCTAAGACTACCATTTTCTTCATCTCCTTGCAAGCTCTCCATTGATACAAGTTTCTTGAGTTTTCAAGTTGGGCAAGAACTCCATTTCTTTCCCTCTCTCTTGTTTGACCTTCTCTAGGTAAGAGCTTCAACCCATATTTTTCATGGAGTCATTTTAGTTCCTTAAGATCATGTTTTTCATGTTTTCAAACCCTATTTGGAAAATGGGTTCCTTGTTTCCATTTTGAGTGAGTTTTGTGTGTTTTCTTGTTTTTGCTTGTAGTGTGAGATTAGCTTGTGTGAAGAGCTTGGAGGAGAGTGTTTAGCATTTGGGCAAGGCAAGTAATCTCTATAGGATCATTGTGCATGTTTACTTTAAGCTACATTGTTGTTTGAGAAGTTTTGTACATGAATATGTTTACAAGCTTCATACTCATGATTTCCTTTGTGTTGGATGTTTAAAATTTGGAAAAATATATGTTTTGTCCCTTGGAGAGTAAGTAGACTCAGGGAATATAAGTGGAATGAGAATGAATGGAAGGGAAGAAGAGAAATGTGAAAAATCTGTGCTGAAACGCATTCCCGTGCACTGGCGGTCAGCACAGCGGTCAGCTAGCGGCTAGCCGCCTGTGCCCACTGCGGCTAACCGCAGGCTGACCGAACCCAGCGGTTCCTTTTCCAGAAGCTAGCATTTTCGCCTGGGTTCAGCGGTCAGCTCCGCGGTCAGCCCACGGCTAACCGCCAGTCCCACTTGCGGTTAACCGCAGGCCAACCGAGGATTTCGGTTCCTTTTCCAGAAGCTGACATTTCGACCATGTTTCACGGTCAGCTCCACGGTTAGCTAGCGGCTAGCCGCCTCATCCCATTACGGCTAACCGCTGGCCAACCGCGCATGCGGTTCCTTTTCCCGAGAGCTAAACAGAGAATTTCATTCCAGCGGTCAGCCTGGCGGTCACCTTGCGGCTAGCCGCCAGACCCCAGTTCGGCTAGCCGACACCTGACCGCGAGGTGACCGAATTTGATAAGTTTCCTATTTTGAAGAGTTTTGCAAGAAGGAAAAAAAAACTAGAACATGTTAAGTGACCTCTAGCCTGATTTTGTGCACTCGAAACCCAAAATGTCTTTGAACTTCTGGGGCACCAATCCTTTCCTAAAATTCTACTATTTGGGTCTCAATTGCACAAAGATAAATCAAAGGTCCTTGCTTGTGCTTGATAGGCCTTGTGTTCGTGCTTTGGTTTTTGATATGATGAATATCATCGTGAACTTGTTTTGAAGTGTTAGTACAAGCTTGTTTTGAAGTTTTGTTAAGAAAAAGGGGATCACTTCCTAAGCGTGTTTTGCATAAATATTATGCCTCGTGCTAGTCGAGCTCGTCGTGTTGTGATAAGTGATTTCCCCCCCCCCTTTTTATCTCGACGTGTTTGATCGTGCTTCGCGTGTTTTGTGCATTCATGAATTAAGTAAACACCACTGAGCTTAGACTGCCCTTTTGGTTTGATCCACTGTCTGGGGGTCTTTAAACATGTGGACTGTCTGCAGACTGGTCGTGTATTTATTACACATCGTGCGTGTCCGGTTCCGCGGCCGGAATCCCCGTATATGTGGGAATCGTGTCGTGCTTATATTATGTATATCGTGCTTGTCGTGCGTGCTTGCTCTTTTCATCATATAGATGATAGAGAAAGGATGGGCTCTTTGTGGATTGTAACTTTTCATGATATATTTAGTACTCATGCTAGTTTGTTTTGATACCTCAGCTATTGTGACAGTTCAAATCAAGTTTTCGATTTCAAGTGTTTTTCCAAAGTATTATTGTCATGTTCATGCCTATATTGATTACCTGCCAAACCGTCGTGTTTGACCCTTGTTTATTGGTGCCCAGGTGCAGGAGACGTTGCCTTTGAGGAGGAGCGTCAGGAGGAGGCTTGTGAGCCAACTCCCGTGAGAGAGTGGCAGCCCGACGATGTCATTTAGATGTCGGTCTGGTTCTCGAGTTTCGTCACCCTTAGTCTTGGGGTTCCTTTTGACTATTTTGAGATTGTATTGACCTTTATTGGTCTCTTATGGGTCGTACTAAACTTAACTTGTTTTTGTATTAGTTCTATAACTTGAATATTAATGGGAATGCTTGATAGCTTCTTTCTATGATACCATGCCTTGTGATCATTTGTTATGGCACCCAAATGTTTTGTTGGGCTCATCTTGATGTGTTTTGCTACACGCTTCCGCATACTTGTACGTGTGAGCCAGATTCCGCGTGTCTTTGGGAATCCTCACCGCGGGAACCTGTGGGAAAACAATGATCAAATAAGAATAATCACAATCAACACCGTCGCGGGGCCTGGGATCCGTTCCGGGGTCGCGACATATGTATTACCGGCGTTGTATATGCGTCGTCAAATATGTATTCCGACGTTAGTATGTGCGTTGGCAATTGTATAACCGACGTTATTATTTGTCGGCAGTGAGGTAAATCTATTTCCCGACGCATTCTCTACGTTGCCAAAAGTAATTTTCCTGCGTCGTTGAAGACATTTCCCGATGCTTCAACATGTCGGGATATGTATTACCGGCGTTGTAAATGCGTCGTCAAATATGTATTCCGACGTTATTATGTGCATTGGCAAATGTATAACCGACGTTGTTATGCGTCGACAGTAAGGTGAGGTTGACTACTAAGTTCGAGTTTTTCCTAAGGCAGTTGACATTGCCGATGTTTGGGACGACGCACCATTGCGTCGGTGAATGGCCCCTTTTAGCCGACGCTAAACATTATTACATCGGGAATGGTTTTCCAGGCATTAGGTTGCCGAAGTGGTGCCGACGCATTGTACTACGTCAGTAAAGCCTGTCTTGACGCAATTCTGATTTTTTAAGACATGGTGACTGCGTTGGCAAAACTATATTTTGTTGTAGTGAATTGAATGTATGGTTATGTGCTACAGTATTTCAAGTATGAATTCAAATACTTTCAATCCACTTACGATCATCCTCAACCAGAATAAGTTGATGGAATCCAACTTTATAGACTGGAAAAGGACCCTGGATATTGTCCTGACAGCTTCAGGATGCAGATATGTCCTTAACATACCCTCCCTTCCTGAGCCTGAGCCTGAGCCTGATGCACCACAGTATGAAAAGGACCTTTACACCAAGTGGACCAGAGACGATGAGATGGCCAAATGTTACATTTTGCTATCCATGTCTAGTGTTTTATAACATCAACATCAATCCTATAAGTCAGCATACAATATTATATCGAACTTAAAGAGATGTTTGCGGACCAGGTTAGACCTGCTAGGTAAGCTGTTGTGAAGGTGCTGATAAACACTAAGATGGCTGAGGGAACCCCAGTACAAAAACACATGTTAAAAATAATAGACTCATTGAATGAGTTAGATGTACAGGGAGCTACGATTGATGTAGAATCGCAGATTGACATAATCCTTGAGTCACTACCAGAGTCATTCAACAATCTCAAGGTTAATTATAATATGAATAAGATGAATCTGACTCAGGCTGACCTGTCAAGCCAGCTGGTGGTGACTAAATGGATTATGAAGAAGAAGTCAACTGCCCTAGTGACAGAAAAGTCAGATGCCAAGTCCGAGCCGAAAGGCAAAGGGTAGAAAGGCAAAAAGAAATCAATTCCGAAAGGTCCTAAGGTGGAGAATGGTCCTAATGGTGGCGTGGCCAAGGCTAAGGGTTCAGGGTCAAAAGGAAAGTGTTTCCATTGTGGTAAGACAGGACATTGGAAAAGGAATTGTCCAGAGTATCTGTCTAAGAAGAAGACCTCAGGTATGATTGAGTCACTTATTTCTGAAGTTACTTTTACAATTGGCACTTCAGAATCTTGGTGTTTGGACTCTGGGGCAACTAATCACATATGTAATTTGTTGCAGGAGTTCAAAGAAACGACGAGGCTCAGTGACGGAGAAATCATTGTCAACCTAGGATCTGATGCTAAGGAAGAGGCTATTTCAGTGGGAGTTATTACTTTATATTTTTCAAATAATAAATTGGTTTTGTCGGACACGTTAGACGTACCGTCTTTACGGCGGAATTTAATTTCAGTTTCTAGTTTGGTGAATAAAAGTTATTCCATTACTTTTGGTACTGAAGTTGTCATAAAGAGGAATGGTACTTTTATATGTTCTGGCAGGTAACTAATGGAATTTATTTGTTAACTCCTATAATGTATGATACACATGATACTGAAACAATCAGTAGACCATCATTAAAGAGAAAATCACCTTCATCTAATCCAACAAAACTTTGGCACTTGAGGCTAAGTCATATAAACCTAAAGAGGATAGACAGGCTAGTGAAAGATGGTATCTTGCTTTCATTGGTGGTAGAACCAATGCCTCTCTGCGAGTCCTTTCTGGAAGGCAAAATGACCAAAAGACCCTTTTCATCTAAGGGCAATAGGGCCAAAGATTTATTGGAATTAGTGCATACTGATGTGTGTGGACCCATTAATGTCAGGGCCAGAGGAGGATATGAGTATTTCATCACTTCCACAGATGATTACTCAAGATATGGATACATATACCTTATGCACCGCAAGTCCTAGGCTTTTGAAAAGTTCAAAGAGGTTCGAACGGAAGGAGAAAAACAATTAGGTAAAAGTATCAAGACTCTTCAATCAGATCGAGGAGGGGAATATCTCTCTGCTGATTTTATGGGATACTTATCAGAAAATGGGATTCTATCCCAGTTGTCTGCTCCTGGTATGCCTCAACAGAATGGAGTAGCAGAAAGAAGGAACGTGACTCTTTTAGATCTGATTAGGTCTATGCTGAGTTACTCAGGATTACCTATATCCTTTTGGGGATATGCCTTAGATACTGCAATGTACATACTAAACCTCGTACTATCTAAGTCTCTACCTAAGACTCGCCGGAAGTTGTGGTCTGGGCGAAAGCCTAGTCTACAACATTTACACATTTGGGGCTGTCCGGCACATGTGCTAAAGGTTAAGACAGATAAGTTGGAAACGAAGTCGGAAGTGTGCACGTTTGTAGGATATCCTAAAGGAACTAAAGGTTGGTTATTCTGTAATCCCAGAGAGCAGAAAGTGCTAGTGAGCACTAATACGGTTTTTCCGGAGGAAGATTATATGATGGACCAGAAATCTTCAGAAAATGTGATCTTGGAAGAAATTCAAGAGCAAACAATTCCAAATCCAAGTATGACGGAACTTGAGGAAGAACTGCCCTTACTGGACCCAGTAGTTACACCAGTGCATCGTTGTAGTGGGAGGATTGTCAGACCCCTTGACAGGTTCTCATTCTTAGGAGAGTCTTACGAGACAGTCCCTGAAGAACCGGAACAAGATCCCTGTAACTATGATGAAGCAATTAATGACACAGATTTGGGACATTGGCAAGATGCTATGAAAGCTCAGATGGAGTCTATGTACTCCAATCAGGTCTGGACACTTGTGGACTTGCCTGCCAATATTAAACCTATTGGGTACAAGTGGGTCTACAAGAGAAAGAGATGACCGGATGATAGAGTGGAGACCTTTAAGGCCAGGCTTGTTGCGAAAGGGTATACTCAAAAAGAGGGTATCTGTTAGACCCCGACCCAGACCAAGTCGATTAGTGTGCGATTAGTGTGCGTTTAGTCCTAAGTGGGTTTAGTTATTGTTGGGTTAGAAGTAATTAGTTTTAGTCTTGGACATAACTTTGGGAATTTTGAGAACGTCTAGTATTAGTTAGACACACTCGGAAAGGTCCGAGTGCACGTGTGAGCTTGGGAAGATCGTATCGATTTCCGTGTGATTGTGATTTTGATTTCATTTGAATGATGTTTCGACGTGTTACAACTTTCGTTTTAAGCCCAGTTGTGTTTGAAGCCCAAAAACCCAAGTTTTGACCCAAAGAGGGTAAAATTGTCTTTCTTGCACAAATCAGGACACAATTTTCGAGGTCTCAAAACCATGTCAAAAATATACTTTTTGGAAACTAGATATTTCTGTGATCGTTTTATCCTTCTTCGTCGAAATCATCCGAGGCCCACAAGTTAGTGTTTTGGCCATTTCAAAGTTCAGGTTCTTTGGGGCCCATTTCCTCACTAAAGCCCCATCTCCCTCTTCTTTTTCATTCATTTCCCCATTCTCTGCAATCTCTTGACCTAGGGCAAGGAAAGCTCTTCTTCTCTTCCATCTTCTTCATCTTGCATGATCTACCTAGAAGACTCCAAAGAAGATTCCAAGGGTACCATCTTCTTCCTCTCATCCTAAGCTCTCCATTGATGCAAGTTTCTTGAGGTTCCAAGTTGGGAAAGCTCTCCAGTTGCCTTCATTCCTCTTGTTTGACCTTCTCTAGGTAAGAGCTTCAACCCATATTTTTCATGGAGTCATTTTATTCCCTAAAGATCTTGTTTTCCATGTTTGTAAACCCCTTTGTGAAAATGGGTTCTTTGTTTTCATTTTTGTTGAGTTTTGAATGGTTTTCCATGGGATTCTTGTAGTGTTGGCTTAGCTTTTGAGTAAGAGTGCTTGAAGAGGATTGTGTAGCTTTTGGGCAAAGGCAAGTAATCTCTATAGGCTCAATGTTGCATGTGTACTTTAGATTACTTTATTTTTCTAGAAATTTTGTACATGTTTTTGATGTTAAATGGATTGATCTTTTGTTGATTTTAATGGTGGTTGAATGGTGATGTTTATGAGCATGTTTGGAGGCTCATCTTTGTGTATCAATGTTGTTTGAAGGCTGGGAGTAGGCAATGGTTGGGTTGGAAGAGGACAGGAACAGCCAGATATTGGCCTCAGAAGTCCGCACTGCGTGCTCGAGCGCGTAACTGCGTGCTCGAGCGCGTGTGCTTGCTGTTTGGGCGTGCTGGACTGTCCGCTCGAGCACGTGTTGGCCGCTCGAGCGGATGGGCCCATTGGGCCCAACAGGGCAAACTTCAAATGACCATAACTTTTTAACCGTACGTCCGTTTTTGGAGTTTTACATACCGTTGGAAAGCTCTTGAAGTGTAGAATCCAATGGTATACTTATCTTAGTGATCAAATATTGAGAAAGTGTGGTGGATATTTGAATCAAGGAAAACCAGTTTTTGATTAGGACTTTTTAGCCTGATATTGTGCACTCGAAGCCTGAGATGTCTTTGAACTTCCGGGGCACCAATTCTCTTTTAGATTCCAACACTTGGGCTTCGTTTACACAAAGATCAACCAAAGGTCCTTACATGTGCTTGTTAGACTTTATATTCGTATTTTGGTTTTTGATACAATGAATATCATTGTGTACTCGTTTTGAAGTTTAAGTACAAGCTTGTTTTGAAGATTTGTTTCAAGAAAAAAAGGGGATCACTTCCTAAGCGTGTTATGCATATTAATTATGCCTTTTGCTAGTCGTGTTTGTTGTGTTTTGATAAGTGATTTTCCCCCTTTTATCTCGACATGTTTAGACCGTGTTTCGCGTGTTTTGTGCATTCATGAATTTTAGTAAACACCACTGAGCTTAGACTGCCCTTTCAGTTTGATCCACTGTCTGGGGGTCTTTAAACATGTGGACTGTCTGCAGACTGGTCGTGTATTTATTACACATCGTGCGTGTCCGGTTCCGCGGCCGGAAATTCCCGTCTTTGTGGGAAATCGTGTCGTGCTTATATTATGTATATCGTGCTTGTCGTGCGTGCTTGCTCTTTTCATTATATAAATGATAGAGAAAGGATGGGCTCTTTGTGGATTGTAACTATTCATGATATATTATGTACTCATGCTAGTTTGTTTTAGCATCTCAGTTTTGTTATGTATTCTCGAAAAATGTATCTCAGTCATTGCATTGTTTCAAATCAGGGATTTGTTATATGTTTTCTTAAATCGTTATTTTTCATGCTCATGCCTAAATTGATTACCTGTCAAACCGTTGTGTTTGACCCTTGTTTGTTGGTGCCCAGGTGCGGGAGACGTTGCCTTTGAGGAGGAGTGTCAGGAGGAGGCTTGTGAGCCAACCCCTGTGAGAGAGTGGCAGCCCGACGATGTCATTTAGACGTCGAGCGGGTTCCTTGAGTCTCGTCACCTTTTTGGCATGGGGTTTCTTTTGTTATTTTGAGAAGTGTATTGTTGGCCTCTTATGGGATGTAACTAAAACTTAACTTACTTTCTTGTTAGTCTCATAACTTGAATTAATGGGTATGCCATTTTAACTTCTTCCTTTGATACTATGCCTTGTTATTATTTGTTATAGCACTTAAAAATTTATTAGTGCTTATCTTGATGTGATTTGCTACACGCTTCCGCAAACTTGTTCATGTGAGTTAGATTCCGCGTGTCTAGGGAATCCTCACCGCGGAAACCTGTGGGAAAGTATATCTCTATTAAACAGATTAATGCAACCGACAACATCGCAGGCCCGGGGTCCGTTCCAGGGTCGCGACAGGACTGGTATCAGAGCGAGACATGTTTCAGGCACTTAAAAGAAACTAGAAAGGTCTTAGGAACGTGGCGAGGATTCGTGAGTTCGATAGATTCGTTAGTATAGGACCTTAGAAACCCTTATGCCATGATTATTGTGTACTAACACCTTGTTTTACAGTATCATGCCACCGTGGATTGTTTTAGAAAACCATAACATTCAGAGACAGGGGAATAAGAGGAAAACTCAGGCAGGGTTTATTTCAGTTTTGAAGGCAAACAGATTAGTGCAGAGTGGGTGCCAAGCATTTATTGCGTTTATCATGGAGGATAAACAGTCCCAAGGGGTGGAGGATATCCCCATTGTGTGTGAATTTTCGGATGTTTTTCTAGAAGAAATCCTGGGTTTACCACCAATTAGAGAAGTTGAGTTCACAATTGAGCTCCTTCCAGGGACAACTCCGATCTCGATTGCACCATACAGGATGGCTCCAGCAGAAATGGGTGAGCTAAAGCTCCAATTGCAAGATTTGTTGAGCAAAGGCTTCATTAGGCCAAGTGTTTCACCGTGGGGAGCACTGGTGTTGTTTGTGAAAAAGAAGGATGGGAGCTTGAGAATGTGCATTGACTACAGGAAGTTGAACCATGTGACCGTGAAGAACAAGTACCCTTTGCCAAGGATAGATGAATTGTTTGACCAATTGCAAGGAGCAGCCTATTTTTCCAAGATAGACTTGAGGTCAGGGTACCATCAGTTGAGAGTTAGAGACTCAGATGTTCAGAGGACAACCTTTAGAACAAGATATTGACACTATGAGTTCTTAGTGATGCCCTTTGGTTTGACAAATGCACCCGCAGTCTTTATGGCTCTGATGAACAAGGTCTTTGCACCCTATTTGGATCACTCCACAGTCGTATTCATTGATGATGTCCTTGTGTATTCTAAGAGTAAGAAGGAGCATGAAGAACATTTGAGGACAGCGTTGCAGCTCTTGAGGGACAACCAGTTATATGCAAAACTCAGTAAGTGTGAATTCTGGTTAGAGCAAGTCGCTTTTCTAGGCCACATCATCTCCAGAGAAGGTTTAGCAGTTGATCCAGCTAAGATAGAGGCAGTTGTTAGTTGGGTGAGGCCCAGCAGTGTGACAGAAATTAGAAGCTTCTTGGGGTTAGCAGGTTACTACAGAAGATTTGTCCAAGGTTTTTCGTCCATTACAGCCCCGTTGACAAAATTGACTAGGAAGAATGTCCCATTTGTTTGGACCGATCAGTGTGAAACCAGTTTTCAAGAGTTGAAAGGAAGGTTAACCACAACCCCAATCCTTACATTACCCTCGAGCAACGGTGGATTTATTGTCTATACAGATGCTTCGAATGTGGGACTAGATTGCGTATTGATGCAAGATGGCAAGGTGATTGCATACGGCTCGAGACAGTTGAAGGACCATGAGAAGAATTATGCGACTCACGACTTGGAGTTGGCAGCAGTTGTTTTCGCATTGAAGATGTGGAGACACTATCTCTATGGGGAGAAGTTTGAAGTCCATTCAGATCACAGAAGTTTACAATATTTGTTCTCGCAGAAGGATTTGAACATGAGGCAAAGAAGGTGGATGGAGTATATCAAAGATTATGACTTTCCAATCAAGTATCATCCAGGCAAAGTGAATGTGGTAGCAGATGCTTTGAGCAGAAAATCAGTAGTTATGGCCAATTTGAGAGGAATGGGTGTCTTACAGCAGTTTGAGGAGTTGGGTGTAGAGGTGGAAACCCTGAGGTTGGGTGCGATGTTAGCGAACATGACAGTATCAGAACCAACCTTCATCCAGAAGATCAAGGAAAATCAGTTGCAAGACCCAGACTTGGCCAAGATAGTAGAAGTTATTGCAGAACTTCCCGATTTCAAGATGGTGAATGGGATATTGTACTTTCGTGACCGGTTGTGTGTGCCAAATGTGGATGATTTGAAGAGCGAAATAATGAATGAAGCTCATAGCACGAGATATTCTATGCATCCGGGTAGCACGAAGATGTACCACAATTTGAAGAATAGATTTTGGTGGAATAACATGAAGAGAGAGATAACAACTTTTGTATCTCGTTGTCTAACTTGTCAATTGATCAAGGCAGAACATCAGAAGCCTCCAGGTTTGTTACAGCCTTTAGAAATTCCGGAGTGGAAATGGGAGCACATCACCATGGATTTAGTCTCTGGTTTGCCTAATACCAAGAAGGGAAATAATGCAATTTGGATCATTGTGGATCGTCTGACAAAGTCTGCTCACTTCATTCCGATGAAGACAGGGAATATGATGCATATGGCACCGCTTGCGAAGTTATTCGTGGATGAGATTGTCAGTAAACATGGTCAACCCGTCTCCATTACTTCAGACAGAGACAGTAGGTTTGTTTCAAAGTTCTGGAAGACTCTTCATGAGTCGATGGGTACCAAGCTCTAGTTTAGCACAACTTATCATCCTCAGACAGATGGTCAGTCAGAAAGGATGATACAGACTCTCGAAGACATGTTGCGTGCTTGCGTATTAGATTTCAAGATTCAGTGGGATGAGTGCTTACCTCTTTGTGAATTTGCCTATAACAATAGTTACCACTCGAGCATCGGTATGGCACCTTTCGAGGCACTTTATGGTAGAAGATGCAGAACTCCGGTTTGCTGGGAAGAAGTCGGTGAACGTAGTTTTCATGGACCGACGTGTGAGAACCCGACCCCTAATCTCTTGGATTAGTGTTGTTTTATTTGTGGATTAGTTCTTTTAGTGGGATTAGTAGTTGTTGGGCTGAGTTGTGAGCTAGAATGGTTTTTCTTCTAGTTTTGGGCTTGTGAGTGCTTTGGTAGCTTGTGGGGCCCTTTGGGGGTTCCCTTTTCGGCTTTGCATTTTCTTGTGAGATTTTTTCGATTGGTTTCGTATTGTGTTTTTGGCCCGTTGCATTCATCTTGAGGAATCCTACAACTTTCATGTTGATCCCGTATCCATTTGAGAACCCGAAACCCGATTTCTTGGCCTTGAGGGTAAAACAGTCTTTTCTCACCAAATCTGTACCCAAAACATGATATTCTCGAAATCCGTGAAACATACACTTTTTGGAAACTAGATATTTCGACGATCATTTCTTCCTTCTTCGTCGAATCCATCCGAGGTCCCGAATTAGATGATTTCAGCCACCCAAGTCCCTTAAGTTGTGGGGCCCAAACCCCACTTGCTTATAAGGGGAACCCATCTCCTTCATTCACTCCATTCTCCATTGTTCCAGCTGAGCCTAGGGATTTTCTTGCAACTTCTTCTTCTTCTTCTTGCTTCTTCATCTCCAAGCCACACCAATAGTTCCTCAATCAAGAAATGGAGACCATCTTCTTCTTCCTCTTCACCATGGCTCCCCATTGATACCATTTTTGGAGAAATCTCCCAACCTAGAGACCTCCCTTGAGCTTGTTCTTCTCATTTGAAGGTCATCCAAGTAAGTGATTCTTCCCATCTTCTAGATTTGTAATCTTCTAGCCTTAGAGAAGCTCCACCTTGATTATTGAAAGGTTTCATGGTCATTTCATTGTTTAACCCATTTTAGGGTTGTTTTGGGGGTTTTTGTAGAGATTGTGGATCTTGAGCTTGAGAGGTGATTAGGAGCTTGATTTGCTTGATTAGAGTCAAAGGCAAGTGGATGAATGGATTGTTTTGATTATTAACATGTTTTGTGAGAAAATCTTGATTCATTAATGGTTTTGGTGATTTTAATAGTTGTCTTTAATATGATTAATATTGATTTCAAGATGTGCTTATTGATGAGTTATTTCTCCCTTGTTAATCTCTTGGAAATGTATGTATCATAGTGTCAAGATTTCAAATGGTTTCACATGAATGAGTTTTCTCCACTTTTGAGATTTATTGTGAATGGAAAGGATGGAAATGGAGGAACTTGAAATGAGGAGCTCTTTAGCTCATTTTAATGTCTTGGAAACATGTGTTTAAGTCTCCTTATGTATAATTCTATGTGATTGATTATATGTTGGAAGGAAAGGAAACAAAAAGGAAGGAAAAATCAGTTCCCAGACCTGCACTGCGCCCAAGTCCGATCGATCGGACCTATAGGCCGATCGATCGGCCTGTCTTTTAACAGTAAGGCTTTTTGGGCCGATCGATCGGCCGATCGATCGGACCCTGTACATTTCTGGTACAGAAATTTCGACCGATCGATCGGCCCTTCGTACCGATCGATCGGAGGACTCAGTTTGAGTCCGGTGAAATTTGATATTTGTTTTTTTTGGAAACCTTTGGGCCCTCTATGAGTCCTAAGGGTGTATACCTTAGTGTTAAGACCAATTATACCCTAATCTAAGGTCTCTAAGACTAGGGGACTAAAAGAAAAGAATGGTGTTGATTTAGACACTAATTCTTGGTTTTAGGTGGGACCTTGGCTACCCTTTTTGGACTGTTTGGACCATGTGTGAGAATGTCTTGAGCCGACACGCCTCACGGTTGGTTCAGTGGCATCGAAGTTCAATCCATTTCAATCTTGAACGGGATGGAACGACGCGATATCTTCTTTATATGTAATCACAAGTCTATTTCCTTGGTGTCGCGACCCCGGAACGGATCCCGGGCCCGCGACGAGTGTTGCATTGCATTCGGTGTTGTTAATTGCTTTCCCACAGGTTCCCGCGGTGAGGATTCCCAAAGACACGCGGAATCTGGCTCACACGTACAAGTATGCGGAAGCGTGTAGCAAAACACATCAAGATGAGCCCAACAAAACATTTGGGTGCCATAACAAATGATCACAAGGCATGGTATCATAGAAAGAAGCTAACAAGCGTTCCCATTAATATTCAAGTTATAGAGCTAATACAAAAACAAGTTAAGTTTAGTACAACCCATAAGAGACCAATAAAGGTCAATACAATCTCAAAATAGTCAAAAGAAACCCCAAGACTAAGGGTGACGAAACTCGAGAACCAGACCGACATCTAAATGACATCGTCGGGCTGCCACTCTCTCACGGGAGTTGGCTCACAAGCCTCCTCCTGACGCTCCTCCTCAAAGGCAACGTCTCCTGCACCTGGGCACCAATAAACAAGGGTCAAACACGACGGTTTGGCAGGTAATCAATTTAGGCATGAACACGAACAATGACATTTAGAGAAAACATGTGAGCAAATCTTTGGTATGAAGTACTATCAAAGTTGAGATACATTTTCAAGAGTACGAACAAAGCTGAGATACAAAATAATCTAGCATGAGTACATAATATATCATGAATAGTTATCAATCCACAAAGAGCCCATCCTTTCTCTATCATTTATATAATGAAAAGAGCAAGCACGCACGACAAGCACGATATACATAATATAAGCACGACACGATTTCCCACAAAGACGGGAATTCCGGCCGCGGAACCGGACACGCACGATGTGTAATAAATACACGACTAGTCTGCAGACAGTCCACATGTTTAAAGACCCCCAGACGGTGGATCAGACCGAAAGGGCAGTCTAAGCTCAGTGGTGTTTACTTAATTCATGAATGCACAAGACACGCGAAGCACGATCAAACACGTCGAGATAAAAAGGGGGAAATCACTTATCACAACACGACGAGCACGACTAGCACGAGGCATAATATTTATGCAAAACACGCTTAGGAAGTGATCCCCTTTTTCTTGAACAAAACTTCAAAACAAACTTATACTTGAAATACAAAACAAGTGCACGTTTGTACTTATAGTACCAAGACGGAAATTCAAATACGAAATCTGACAAGCATGTGCTAAGGCTACAAATTGACCTTTGTGTAATTGAAACTCCAAATGTCAGAATATACAAGAATTGGTGTCCTTAGAGGTTGGGTGGCATTTCGAGGTTTCATTTACACAATGTCAAGTCAAAACCCTTAACATAGTCTAGTTTTCGGACCTCAAGAAAAATACACAAAATGGAAAGAAACTCATCTTCCTGCAACTGGCAGGTTCGCTCGAGCGGACCTGCCACGTTGATGACACTTCGCTCGAGCGAGACACTTCGCTCGAGCGGACCTTACAAAGCGTAGACAGTTCGCTCGAGCGAATGTTGGCTCGAGCGAATAATAAAATGCGTTCGAACGAACGACTCACTGCCTCGCTCCGTAGGAGACAGTGGCATGTTCGCTCGAGCTGACCCAGGGGTCGCTCGAGCGAACAGGCTGCTGCCTGAGCTCGCTGAGTGCGGAAATCTCCCTTTCTTTGCACATCTTTCACTACATTCTTCTCCTTCTTCTCATCCACCAACCACATATCATCCCTTGAGCCTTCATGCTCACCAAGGGTTTATTTATCATCATCCACACATCCAAATCAAGTAGGATAAAATCATAAACTTGTAGACAAATCACATGCACAATTCCTAAAACGAAATAGAATCAAAATACAATGCACATGAAGCCTATAAAGATCACTTGCCTTGACCAAAGCTAAACACTCCTCCTCAAGTACTTCCTCAAGCTAATCAACACTACAAGAAAATCCAAGAGAAAACCACACAACTCACTAAATCTTGAAAACAAGAAACCCATTTAGAAAAAGGGTTGAAACTAGGAAAATCATGATCTTAAAGGACTAAAAAGACTCCATGAAAGATGTGGGTTGAAGCTCTTACCTAGGAATGGTCACACAAGAGAGAAGAGAGGAAATGTAGATCTTGTCCCAAAAGAAACTCCAAGAAACTTGTACCAATAGAGAGCTTGCAATGAGATGGAGAAGATGATGAACTTGAAACTTTATTTGGAGCTCTCTAACTAGATCATGCAAGGGGAAATGAAGAGAAAGGGAAAAAGGGGTTTTCCTTGCCCTAGCTTCAGAAATTGCAGAGATTTGGGGGAATGAATGGAAGAGAGGAAGAAAGGGTTTAAGTGAAGGAAAATGGGTCCCCACTAACTTGAACTTGAAATGGCTAAAACATGATCTTGTGGGTCTCGGATGACTTCGACGAAGAAGGATAAAACGATCGTCGAAATATCTAGTTTCCAAAAAGTATATTTTTGACATAGTTTTGAAGTCTCGAAAATTGTGTCCAGATTTGTGCAAGAAAGACAATTTTACCCTCTTTGGGCCAAAACTTGGGTTTTTGGGCTTCAAACATGAATGGGCTTAATACGAAAGTTGTAACACGTCGAAATATCAATCAAATGAAATCAAAATCACAATCACACGGAAATCGATACGAACTTCCCAAGCTCACACGTGCACTCAGGCCATCCTGAGTGTGTCTAACTAATATTAAACGTTCTCAAAATTACCAAAGCTATATCCAAGACTAAAACTAATCACTTCTAACCCAACAATAACTAAACCCACTTAGGACTAAACACACACTAATCGCACACTAATCGACTTGGTCTGGGTCGGGGTCTAACATCCTCCACCCCTTAGGATATTTGGTCCACCAAATAAATCAAACAATTACCTCTGGTAAAAGCTGTGGATACTTCCTTTGCACTTGCTCTCTCAATTCCCAGGTGGCTTCCTCTGGCTCGTGATTTTCCCAAAGTACCTTGACCCAATGAATAGTCCGGTTTCTCAATTCTTGCTCTTTGGTGTCAATGATCTTGATCGGTCTTTCCACATACGAGGCATCTTCTCGAATCTCTAAAGGCTCATGTTGTAGAATGTGCGCAGGACTAGAGACATACTTCTTGAGCATCGAAACGTGAAAAACATTGTGTACCCCGGAGAATTCCGGCGGTAACGCAAGTCTATAAGCTACATCTCCAATCTTGCTCAAAATCTCATACGGACCAATAAACCTTCTAGACAATTTGCCCTTCTGTCCAAATCTCAATGTCCCCCTAGTTGGTGAGACTTTCAAAAACACCTTGTCACCCACTTGAAACTGCAATTCTCTTCGGCGAGTATCTGCATAACTCTTCTGCCTACTTCGGGCGATCTTCAACCTTTCCTGAATCAACTTGACCTTTTCACTTGTCTCTCCAACTATCGTCGGTCCATGGAAACTACGTTCACCGACTTCTTCCCAGCAAACCGGAGTTCTGCATTTTCTACCATAAAGTGCCTCGAAAGGTGCCATACCGATGCTAGAGTGGTAACTATTGTTATAGGAAAATTCACAAAGAGGTAAGCACTCATCCCACTGAATCTTGAAATCCAATACACATGCACGCAACATGTCTTCGAGAGTCTGTATCGTCCTTTCTGACTGACCATCGGTCTGAGGATGATAAGCTGTGCTGAACTGGAGTTTGGTACCCATCGACTCATGAAGAGTCTTCCAAAACTTTGAAACAAATCTACTGTCTCTGTCTGAAGTAATGGAGACAGGTTGACCATGCTTACTAACAATCTCATCAACAAACAACTTCGCAAGCGGTGCCATATGCATCATATTCCCGGTCTTCATTGGAATGAAGTGAGCAGACTTTGTCAGACGATCTACAATAATCCAAATTGCATTATTCCCCTTCTTGGTATTAGGCAAACCGGAGACGAAATCCATGGTAATGTGCTCCCATTTCCACTCCGGAATCTCTAAAGGTTGTAACAAACCTGGAGGCTTCTGATGCTCTGCCTTGATCAACTGACAAGTTAGACAACGAGACACAAAAGCTGCTATCTCTCTCTTCATGTTGTTCCACCAAAACCTATTCTTCAAATTGTGGTACATCTTCGTGCTACCCGGATGCATAGAATATCTCGTGTTGTGAGCTTCGTTCATTATCTCATTCTTCAAATCATCCACATTCGGCACACACAACCGGTCACGGAAATACAATATCCCATTCACCATCTTGAAATCGGGGCGTTCTGCGATAACATCTACTATCTTGGCCAAGTCTGGGTCTTGTAATTGATTTTCCTTAATCTTCTGGATGAAGGTAGGTTCTGAAACTGTCATATTTGCTAACATTGCACCCAATCTCAGGGTTTGTACCTCTACACCCAACTCTTCGAACTGCTGTAAGACACCCATTCCTCTCAAATTAGCCATGACTACTGATTTTCTGCTCAACGCATCTGCTACCACATTCACTTTGCCTGGATGATATTTGATTGGGAAGTCATAATCTTTGATATATTCCATCCACCTTCTCTGCCTCATGTTCAAATCCTTCTGCGAAAACAAATATTGTAAACTTCTGTGATCTGAATGGACCTCGAATCTCTCTCCATAGAGATAGTGTCTCCACATCTTCAATGCGAAGACAACCGCCGCCAACTCCAAGTCGTGAGTCGCATAATTCTTCTCGTGGTCCTTCAACTGTCTCGAGCCATAAGCAATCACCTTGCCATCTTGCATCAATACACAACCCAGTCCCACATTCGAAGCATCTGTATAAACAATAAATCCGCCGTTGCTCGAGGGTAATGTAAGAATTGGGGCTGTGGTTAACCTTCCTTTCAACTCTTGGAAACTGGTTTCACACTGATCAGTCCACACAAATGGGACATTCTTCCTAGTCAGTTTTGTCAAAGGGGCTGCAATGGACGAAAAACCTTGGACAAATCTTCTGTAGTAGCCTGCTAACCCCAAGAAGCTTCTAATTTCTGTCACACTGCTTGGCCTCACCCAACTAACAACTGCCTCTATCTTCGCTGGATCAACTGCTAAACCTTCTCTGGAGATGATGTGGCCTAGAAAAGCAACTTGCTCTAACCAGAATTCACACTTACTGAGTTTTGCATATAACTGGTTGTCCCTCAAGAGCTGCAACGCTGTCCTCAAATGTTCTTCATGCTCCTTCTTACTCTTGGAATATACCAGGACATCATCAATAAACACTACCGTAGAGTGATCCAAATATGGCGCAAATACCTTGTTCATCAAAGCCATAAAGACTGCTGGTGCATTCGTCAAACCAAATGGCATCACTAAGAACTCATAGTGCCCATATCTTGTTCTAAAGGCTGTCTTCTGGACATCTGAGTCTCCAACTCTCAACTGATGGTATCCTGACCTCAAGTCTATCTTGGAAAAATAGGCTGCTCCTTGCAATTGGTCAAACAATTCGTCTATCCTTGGCAAAGGATACTTGTTCTTCACGGTCACATGGTTCAACTTCCGGTAGTCTATGCACATTCTCAAGCTTCCATCCTTCTTCTTCACAAATAACACCGGTGCTCCCCACGGTGAAACACTTGGCCTAATAAAACCTTTGCTCAACAATTCTTGCAATTGGAGCTTTAGCTCACCCATTTCTGCTGGAGCCATCCTATATGGTGCAATCGAGATTGGAGCTGTCCCTGGAAGAAGTTCAATCGTGAACTCAACCTCTCTAATTGGTGGTAAACCCGGGATTTCTTCTGGAAAAACATCCGGAAATTCACACACAATGGGGATATCCTCCACCCCTTGGGACTGTTTATCCTCCGTGATAAACGCAATAAATGCCTGACATCCACTCTGCACTAATCTGCTTGCCTTCAACACTGAAATAAATCCTGCCTGAGACTTTCTCCTGTTCCCCTGAAATATCAATTCTGCCTGTGGTCCTTGGAATCTGAATGTGATGGTCTTACTAAAACAGTCCATGGTGGCATGATATGTTTCTAACCAATCCATGCCTAAAATAACATCAAAATCATGCATGTCTAAAACTATGAGGTTGGCCGGTAAATTCACATCTCCTAACAACACTGTACAACTAGGGTAATGGTTTCTACACACAACTTGTTTCCCTACTGGAGTGGTCACTACCAAAATGTAATCCAACTCACTACATGGTGCATCAATCAACTTAGCAAAACTAGGAGATGAAAATGAATGTGTGGATCCAGGATCAAACAAAATCTGGGCTTCTACCCCACAAACAAGAAGTTTACCTTCTACCACGTCTCCTGCAGCTTCAGCATCTGCATGGTTGAGATAGTATAACCGTCCATGCATCTGTAGTCTGTTATGTACTTGGTTCTGCCTTCCTTGGCCTTGTCTGTTCTGCTGTGGAGGACGAGCATTCTGATTCTGTGCTGGTGGCCTAGCCTGTTGCTGCTGCTGAGGTGGTCTCATCTGATTCTGAACTGGTGCTTGGTTCTGAGGAGCTACTTGTCTCTGCTGCTGGTTCCTGTTCCCTTGATTCTGAAGTAGTGGGCAATCCTTGATTGAATGGTTCATAGCCCCACACTTGAAACAGGCACCCATGGCCTTACGACATTCGTGTGTCTCTTGATTCTTGCCACAATGTCCACAACCTTGCCTCACATGGCCTTGCTCTTGCCTCGGCTTCTTGCCCTGTTGTTGCCTCTGATTCTGCTGCTGATACTGCTGCTTCCTGTCCTGAACAATCATATTATCAATATCCTCAAATGTATAAGCCCGCTTGACTGCCTCATCATATGTAGCTGGAGGCACTACTCCTATGACGTCCCTCATAATGATCGGATTCAGCCCTTCCAAAAACTTAGTTATCTTCTTCCTTTCCGTATCAATTAGCTCGGTAGCATATCTAGTCAATCTCTCAAATTTGGTGACATAGTCTAACACGGTCATGCTACCTTGCTTGAGTTGCTGAAACTCAATAGCCTTCTGCCTCTTGACAAGAGAGGGAATATACTTGTCCTGGAACTGTATCTTGAAAGCTGCCCATGCCTCATCATCAGCCATCACTGCATATGGGTCCTTGACTGTTTGCCACCACCGGTCTGCAAGCCCATAAAATAAAGAAGCAGTGAGGTTGACTTTCTGTATACCCATGCACATGAAAACATCAAAGATCTTCTCCGTATTGACTAGCCAGTCATCTGCCACTAGCGGGTCCTCATTGCCCGAAAACTCCTTTGGTGCTCTCTTTCTAAACTTCTCAAACAGAGCATTAGGGTCAGGATCCCTATTCTGTATCACAATCTGAGGACCTGCAGGTGGTGCTACATTCCTGTTCTGAAGTACTTCTAACAGTTGCCTCTGAACTTGTGCCATCTCATCATCCTTCTTAGTTAGTTGCTCTTGAAATCTTGCTTGATTCTCATTAGCCTGCCTTTGCTGTGCTATCATGGCTTGCATAAGTTCCTGAAACTGTGTGGCTGTAGGTGTATCAGATGCATCTGACTCATTCTGATTACTGCCTGAAGCATGATGATTTGGAGCTTTTCTTGGAGGCATATTGCTGTAAAACAAAGAGTTAGAACACAAAATCATGGTACAAGGGTTTCTAAGATCCTATACGAACGAATCTATCGAACTCACGAATCCTCGCCACGTTCCTAAGACCTTTCTAGTTTCTTTTAAGTGCCTGAAACATGTCTCGCTCTGATACCAGTCTTGTCGCGACCCCGGAACGGATCCCGGGCCCGCGACGAGTGTTGCATTGCATTCGGTGTTGTTAATTGCTTTCCCACAGGTTCCCGCGGTGAGGATTCCCAAAGACACGCGGAATCTGGCTCACACGTACAAGTATGCGGAAGCGTGTAGCAAAACACATCAAGATGAGCCCAACAAAACATTTGGGTGCCATAACAAATGATCACAAGGCATGGTATCATAGAAAGAAGCTAACAAGCGTTCCCATTAATATTCAAGTTATAGAGCTAATACAAAAACAAGTTAAGTTTAGTACAACCCATAAGAGACCAATAAAGGTCAATACAATCTCAAAATAGTCAAAAGAAACCCCAAGACTAAGGGTGACGAAACTCGAGAACCAGACCGACATCTAAATGACATCGTCGGGCTGCCACTCTCTCACGGGAGTTGGCTCACAAGCCTCCTCCTGACGCTCCTCCTCAAAGGCAACGTCTCCTGCACCTGGGCACCAATAAACAAGGGTCAAACACGACGGTTTGGCAGGTAATCAATTTAGGCATGAACACGAACAATGACATTTAGAGAAAACATGTGAGCAAATCTTTGGTATGAAGTACTATCAAAGTTGAGATACATTTTCAAGAGTACGAACAAAGCTGAGATACAAAATAATCTAGCATGAGTACATAATATATCATGAATAGTTATCAATCCACAAAGAGCCCATCCTTTCTCTATCATTTATATAATGAAAAGAGCAAGCACGCACGACAAGCACGATATACATAATATAAGCACGACACGATTTCCCACAAAGACGGGAATTCCGGCCGCGGAACCGGACACGCACGATGTGTAATAAATACACGACTAGTCTGCAGACAGTCCACATGTTTAAAGACCCCCAGACGGTGGATCAGACCGAAAGGGCAGTCTAAGCTCAGTGGTGTTTACTTAATTCATGAATGCACAAGACACGCGAAGCACGATCAAACACGTCGAGATAAAAAGGGGGAAATCACTTATCACAACACGACGAGCACGACTAGCACGAGGCATAATATTTATGCAAAACACGCTTAGGAAGTGATCCCCTTTTTCTTGAACAAAACTTCAAAACAAACTTATACTTGAAATACAAAACAAGTGCACGTTTGTACTTATAGTACCAAGACGGAAATTCAAATACGAAATCTGACAAGCATGTGCTAAGGCTACAAATTGACCTTTGTGTAATTGAAACTCCAAATGTCAGAATATACAAGAATTGGTGTCCTTAGAGGTTGGGTGGCATTTCGAGGTTTCATTTACACAATGTCAAGTCAAAACCCTTAACATAGTCTAGTTTTCGGACCTCAAGAAAAATACACAAAATGGAAAGAAACTCATCTTCCTGCAACTGGCAGGTTCGCTCGAGCGGACCTGCCACGTTGATGACACT
The DNA here is from genome assembly GCA_038049695.1 of Cinnamomum chago. Lineage (NCBI taxonomy): Eukaryota > Viridiplantae > Streptophyta > Magnoliopsida > Laurales > Lauraceae > Cinnamomum > Cinnamomum chago. Next base: position 27,471,159 of record CP142456.1, read on the forward strand.
TCGCTCGAGCGAGACACTTCGCTCGAGCGAGACACTTCGCTCGAGCGTACCTTACAAAGCGTAGACAGTTCGCTCGAGCGAATGTTGGCTCGAGCGAATAATAAAATGCGTTCGAACGAACGACTCACTGCCTCGCTCCGTAGGAGACAGTGGCATGTTCGCTCGAGCTGACCCAGGGGTCGCTCGAGCGAACAGGCTGCTGCCTGAGCTCGCTGAGTGCGGAAATCTCCCTTTCTTTGCACATCTTTCACTACATTCTTCTCCTTCTTCTCATCCACCAACCACATATCATCCCTTGAGCCTTCATGCTCACCAAGGGTTTATTTATCATCATCCACACATCCAAATCAAGTAGGATAAAATCATAAACTTGTAGACAAATCACATGCACAATTCCTAAAACGAAATAGAATCAAAATACAATGCACATGAAGCCTATAAAGATCACTTGCCTTGACCAAAGCTAAACACTCCTCCTCAAGTACTTCCTCAAGCTAATCAACACTACAAGAAAATCCAAGAGAAAACCACACAACTCACTAAATCTTGAAAACAAGAAACCCATTTAGAAAAAGGGTTGAAACTAGGAAAATCATGATCTTAAAGGACTAAAAAGACTCCATGAAAGATGTGGGTTGAAGCTCTTACCTAGGAATGGTCACACAAGAGAGAAGAGAGGAAATGTAGATCTTGTCCCAAAAGAAACTCCAAGAAACTTGTACCAATAGAGAGCTTGCAATGAGATGGAGAAGATGATGAACTTGAAACTTTATTTGGAGCTCTCTAACTAGATCATGCAAGGGGAAATGAAGAGAAAGGGAAAAAGGGGTTTTCCTTGCCCTAGCTTCAGAAATTGCAGAGATTTGGGGGAATGAATGGAAGAGAGGAAGAAAGGGTTTAAGTGAAGGAAAATGGGTCCCCACTAACTTGAACTTGAAATGGCTAAAACATGATCTTGTGGGTCTCGGATGACTTCGACGAAGAAGGATAAAACGATCGTCGAAATATCTAGTTTCCAAAAAGTATATTTTTGACATAGTTTTGAAGTCTCGAAAATTGTGTCCAGATTTGTGCAAGAAAGACAATTTTACCCTCTTTGGGCCAAAACTTGGGTTTTTGGGCTTCAAACATGAATGGGCTTAATACGAAAGTTGTAACACGTCGAAATATCAATCAAATGAAATCAAAATCACAATCACACGGAAATCGATACGAACTTCCCAAGCTCACACGTGCACTCAGGCCATCCTGAGTGTGTCTAACTAATATTAAACGTTCTCAAAATTACCAAAGCTATATCCAAGACTAAAACTAATCACTTCTAACCCAACAATAACTAAACCCACTTAGGACTAAACACACACTAATCGCACACTAATCGACTTGGTCTGGGTCGGGGTCTAACATCCTCCACCCCTTAGGATATTTGGTCCACCAAATAAATCAAACAATTACCTCTGGTAAAAGCTGTGGATACTTCCTTTGCACTTGCTCTCTCAATTCCCAGGTGGCTTCCTCTGGCTCGTGATTTGCCCAAAGTACCTTGACCCAATGAATAGTCCGGTTTCTCAATTCTTGCTCTTTGGTGTCAATGATCTTGATCGGTCTTTCCACATACGAGGCATCTTCTCGAATCTCTAAAGGCTCATGTTGTAGAATGTGCGCAGGACTAGAGACATACTTCTTGAGCATCGAAACGTGAAAAACATTGTGTACCCCGGAGAATTCCGGCGGTAACGCAAGTCTATAAGCTACATCTCCAATCTTGCTCAAAATCTCATACGGACCAATAAACCTTCTAGACAATTTGCCCTTCTGTCCAAATCTCAATGTCCCCCTAGTTGGTGAGACTTTCAAAAACACCTTGTCACCCACTTGAAACTGCAATTCTCTTCGGCGAGTATCTGCATAACTCTTCTGCCTACTTCGGGCGATCTTCAACCTTTCCTGAATCAACTTGACCTTTTCACTTGTCTCTCCAACTATCGTCGGTCCATGGAAACTACGTTCACCGACTTCTTCCCAGCAAACCGGAGTTCTGCATTTTCTACCATAAAGTCCCTCGAAAGGTGCCATACCGATGCTAGAGTGGTAACTATTGTTATAGGAAAATTCACAAAGAGGTAAGCACTCATCCCACTGAATCTTGAAATCCAATACACATGCACGCAACATGTCTTCGAGAGTCTGTATCGTCCTTTCTGACTGACCATCGGTCTGAGGATGATAAGCTGTGCTGAACTGGAGTTTGGTACCCATCGACTCATGAAGAGTCTTCCAAAACTTTGAAACAAATCTACTGTCTCTGTCTGAAGTAATGGAGACAGGTTGACCATGCTTACTAACAATCTCATCAACAAACAACTTCGCAAGCGGTGCCATATGCATCATATTCCCGGTCTTCATTGGAATGAAGTGAGCAGACTTTGTCAGACGATCTACAATAATCCAAATTGCATTATTCCCCTTCTTGGTATTAGGCAAACCGGAGACGAAATCCATGGTAATGTGCTCCCATTTCCACTCCGGAATCTCTAAAGGTTGTAACAAACCTGGAGGCTTCTGATGCTCTGCCTTGATCAACTGACAAGTTAGACAACGAGACACAAAAGCTGCTATCTCTCTCTTCATGTTGTTCCACCAAAACCTATTCTTCAAATTGTGGTACATCTTCGTGCTACCCGGATGCATAGAATATCTCGTGTTGTGAGCTTCGTTCATTATCTCATTCTTCAAATCATCCACATTCGGCACACACAACCGGTCACGGAAATACAATATCCCATTCACCATCTTGAAATCGGGGCGTTCTGCGATAACATCTACTATCTTGGCCAAGTCTGGGTCTTGTAATTGATTTTCCTTAATCTTCTGGATGAAGGTAGGTTCTGAAACTGTCATATTTGCTAACATTGCACCCAATCTCAGGGTTTGTACCTCTACACCCAACTCTTCGAACTGCTGTAAGACACCCATTCCTCTCAAATTAGCCATGACTACTGATTTTCTGCTCAACGCATCTGCTACCACATTCACTTTGCCTGGATGATATTTGATTGGGAAGTCATAATCTTTGATATATTCCATCCACCTTCTCTGCCTCATGTTCAAATCCTTCTGCGAAAACAAATATTGTAAACTTCTGTGATCTGAATGGACCTCGAATCTCTCTCCATAGAGATAGTGTCTCCACATCTTCAATGCGAAGACAACCGCCGCCAACTCCAAGTCGTGAGTCGCATAATTCTTCTCGTGGTCCTTCAACTGTCTCGAGCCATAAGCAATCACCTTGCCATCTTGCATCAATACACAACCCAGTCCCACATTCGAAGCATCTGTATAAACAATAAATCCGCCGTTGCTCGAGGGTAATGTAAGAATTGGGGCTGTGGTTAACCTTCCTTTCAACTCTTGGAAACTGGTTTCACACTGATCAGTCCACACAAATGGGACATTCTTCCTAGTCAGTTTTGTCAAAGGGGCTGCAATGGACGAAAAACCTTGGACAAATCTTCTGTAGTAGCCTGCTAACCCCAAGAAGCTTCTAATTTCTGTCACACTGCTTGGCCTCACCCAACTAACAACTGCCTCTATCTTCGCTGGATCAACTGCTAAACCTTCGCTGGAGATGATGTGGCCTAGAAAAGCAACTTGCTCTAACCAGAATTCACACTTACTGAGTTTTGCATATAACTGGTTGTCCCTCAAGAGCTGCAACGCTGTCCTCAAATGTTCTTCATGCTCCTTCTTACTCTTGGAATATACCAGGACATCATCAATAAACACTACCGTAGAGTGATCCAAATATGGCGCAAATACCTTGTTCATCAAAGCCATAAAGACTGCTGGTGCATTCGTCAAACCAAATGGCATCACTAAGAACTCATAGTGCCCATATCTTGTTCTAAAGGCTGTCTTCTGGACATCTGAGTCTCCAACTCTCAACTGATGGTATCCTGACCTCAAGTCTATCTTGGAAAAATAGGCTGCTCCTTGCAATTGGTCAAACAATTCGTCTATCCTTGGCAAAGGATACTTGTTCTTCACGGTCACATGGTTCAACTTCCGGTAGTCTATGCACATTCTCAAGCTTCCATCCTTCTTCTTCACAAATAACACCGGTGCTCCCCACGGTGAAACACTTGGCCTAATAAAACCTTTGCTCAACAATTCTTGCAATTGGAGCTTTAGCTCACCCATTTCTGCTGGAGCCATCCTATATGGTGCAATCGAGATTGGAGCTGTCCCTGGAAGAAGTTCAATCGTGAACTCAACCTCTCTAATTGGTGGTAAACCCGGGATTTCTTCTGGAAAAACATCCGGAAATTCACACACAATGGGGATATCCTCCACCCCTTGGGACTGTTTATCCTCCGTGATAAACGCAATAAATGCCTGACATCCACTCTGCACTAATCTGCTTGCCTTCAACACTGAAATAAATCCTGCCTGAGACTTTCTCCTGTTCCCCTGAAATATCAATTCTGCCTGTGGTCCTTGGAATCTGAATGTGATGGTCTTACTAAAACAGTCCATGGTGGCATGATATGTTTCTAACCAATCCATGCCTAAAATAACATCAAAATCATGCATGTCTAAAACTATGAGGTTGGCCGGTAAATTCACATCTCCTAACAACACTGTACAACTAGGGTAATGGTTTCTACACACAACTTGTTTCCCTACTGGAGTGGTCACTACCAAAATGTAATCCAACTCACTACATGGTGCATCAATCAACTTAGCAAAACTAGGAGATGAAAATGAATGTGTGGATCCAGGATCAAACAAAATCTGGGCTTCTACCCCACAAACAAGAAGTTTACCTTCTACCACGTCTCCTGCAGCTTCAGCATCTGCATGGTTGAGATAGTATAACCGTCCATGCATCTGTAGTCTGTTATGTACTTGGTTCTGCCTTCCTTGGCCTTGTCTGTTCTGCTGTGGAGGACGAGCATTCTGATTCTGTGCTGGTGGCCTAGCCTGTTGCTGCTGCTGAGGTGGTCTCATCTGATTCTGAACTGGTGCTTGGTTCTGAGGAGCTACTTGTCTCTGCTGCTGGTTCCTGTTCCCTTGATTCTGAAGTAGTGGGCAATCCTTGATTGAATGGTTCATAGCCCCACACTTGAAACAGGCACCCATGGCCTTACGACATTCGTGTGTCTCTTGATTCTTGCCACAATGTCCACAACCTTGCCTCACATGGCCTTGCTCTTGCCTCGGCTTCTTGCCCTGTTGTTGCCTCTGATTCTGCTGCTGATACTGCTGCTTCCTGTCCTGAACAATCATATTATCAATATCCTCAAATGTATAAGCCCGCTTGACTGCCTCATCATATGTAGCTGGAGGCACTACTCCTATGACGTCCCTCATAATGATCGGATTCAGCCCTTCCAAAAACTTAGTTATCTTCTTCCTTTCCGTATCAATTAGCTCGGTAGCATATCTAGTCAATCTCTCAAATTTGGTGACATAGTCTAACACGGTCATGCTACCTTGCTTGAGTTGCTGAAACTCAATAGCCTTCTGCCTCTTGACAAGAGAGGGAATATACTTGTCCTGGAACTGTATCTTGAAAGCTGCCCATGCCTCATCATCAGCCATCACTGCATATGGGTCCTTGACTGTTTGCCACCACCGGTCTGCAAGCCCATAAAATAAAGAAGCAGTGAGGTTGACTTTCTGTATACCCGTGCACATGAAAACATCAAAGATCTTCTCCGTATTGACTAGCCAGTCATCTGCCACTAGCGGGTCCTCATTGCCCGAAAACTCCTTTGGTGCTCTCTTTCTAAACTTCTCAAACAGAGCATTAGGGTCAGGATCCCTATTCTGTATCACAATCTGAGGACCTGCAGGTGGTGCTACATTCCTGTTCTGAAGTACTTCTAACAGTTGCCTCTGAACTTGTGCCATCTCATCATCCTTCTTAGTTAGTTGCTCTTGAAATCTTGCTTGATTCTCATTAGCCTGCCTTTGCTGTGCTATCATGGCTTGCATAAGTTCCTGAAACTGTGTGGCTGTAGGTGTATCAGATGCATCTGACTCATTCTGATTACTGCCTGAAGCATGATGATTTGGAGCTTTTCTTGGAGGCATATTGCTGTAAAACAAAGAGTTAGAACACAAAATCATGGTACAAGGGTTTCTAAGATCCTATACGAACGAATCTATCGAACTCACGAATCCTCGCCACGTTCCTAAGACCTTTCTAGTTTCTTTTAAGTGCCTGAAACATGTCTCGCTCTGATACCAGTCTTGTCGCGACCCCGGAACGGATCCCGGGCCCGCGACGAGTGTTGCATTGCATTCGGTGTTGTTAATTGCTTTCCCACAGGTTCCCGCGGTGAGGATTCCCAAAGACACGCGGAATCTGGCTCACACGTACAAGTATGCGGAAGCGTGTAGCAAAACACATCAAGATGAGCCCAACAAAACATTTGGGTGCCATAACAAATGATCACAAGGCATGGTATCATAGAAAGAAGCTAACAAGCGTTCCCATTAATATTCAAGTTATAGAGCTAATACAAAAACAAGTTAAGTTTAGTACAACCCATAAGAGACCAATAAAGGTCAATACAATCTCAAAATAGTCAAAAGAAACCCCAAGACTAAGGGTGACGAAACTCGAGAACCAGACCGACATCTAAATGACATCGTCGGGCTGCCACTCTCTCACGGGAGTTGGCTCACAAGCCTCCTCCTGACGCTCCTCCTCAAAGGCAACGTCTCCTGCACCTGGGCACCAATAAACAAGGGTCAAACACGACGGTTTGGCAGGTAATCAATTTAGGCATGAACACGAACAATGACATTTAGAGAAAACATGTGAGCAAATCTTTGGTATGAAGTACTATCAAAGTTGAGATACATTTTCAAGAGTACGAACAAAGCTGAGATACAAAATAATCTAGCATGAGTACATAATATATCATGAATAGTTATCAATCCACAAAGAGCCCATCCTTTCTCTATCATTTATATAATGAAAAGAGCAAGCACGCACGACAAGCACGATATACATAATATAAGCACGACACGATTTCCCACAAAGACGGGAATTCCGGCCGCGGAACCGGACACGCACGATGTGTAATAAATACACGACTAGTCTGCAGACAGTCCACATGTTTAAAGACCCCCAGACGGTGGATCAGACCGAAAGGGCAGTCTAAGCTCAGTGGTGTTTACTTAATTCATGAATGCACAAGACACGCGAAGCACGATCAAACACGTCGAGATAAAAAGGGGGAAATCACTTATCACAACACGACGAGCACGACTAGCACGAGGCATAATATTTATGCAAAACACGCTTAGGAAGTGATCCCCTTTTTCTTGAACAAAACTTCAAAACAAACTTATACTTGAAATACAAAACAAGTGCACGTTTGTACTTATAGTACCAAGACGGAAATTCAAATACGAAATCTGACAAGCATGTGCTAAGGCTACAAATTGACCTTTGTGTAATTGAAACTCCAAATGTCAGAATATACAAGAATTGGTGTCCTTAGAGGTTGGGTGGCATTTCGAGGTTTCATTTACACAATGTCAAGTCAAAACCCTTAACATAGTCTAGTTTTCGGACCTCAAGAAAAATACACAAAATGGAAAGAAACTCATCTTCCTGCAACTGGCAGGTTCGCTCGAGCGGACCTGCCACGTTGATGACACTTCGCTCGAGCGAGACACTTCGCTCGAGCGGACCTTACAAAGCGTAGACAGTTCGCTCGAGCGAATGTTGGCTCGAGCGAATAATAAAATGCGTTCGAACGAACGACTCACTGCCTCGCTCCGTAGGAGACAGTGGCATGTTCGCTCGAGCTGACCCAGGGGTCGCTCGAGCGAACAGGCTGCTGCCTGAGCTCGCTGAGTGCGGAAATCTCCCTTTCTTTGCACATCTTTCACTACATTCTTCTCCTTCTTCTCATCCACCAACCACATATCATCCCTTGAGCCTTCATGCTCACCAAGGGTTTATTTATCATCATCCACACATCCAAATCAAGTAGGATAAAATCATAAACTTGTAGACAAATCACATGCACAATTCCTAAAACGAAATAGAATCAAAATACAATGCACATGAAGCCTATAAAGATCACTTGCCTTGACCAAAGCTAAACACTCCTCCTCAAGTACTTCCTCAAGCTAATCAACACTACAAGAAAATCCAAGAGAAAACCACACAACTCACTAAATCTTGAAAACAAGAAACCCATTTAGAAAAAGGGTTGAAACTAGGAAAATCATGATCTTAAAGGACTAAAAAGACTCCATGAAAGATGTGGGTTGAAGCTCTTACCTAGGAATGGTCACACAAGAGAGAAGAGAGGAAATGTAGATCTTGTCCCAAAAGAAACTCCAAGAAACTTGTACCAATAGAGAGCTTGCAATGAGATGGAGAAGATGATGAACTTGAAACTTTATTTGGAGCTCTCTAACTAGATCATGCAAGGGGAAATGAAGAGAAAGGGAAAAAGGGGTTTTCCTTGCCCTAGCTTCAGAAATTGCAGAGATTTGGGGGAATGAATGGAAGAGAGGAAGAAAGGGTTTAAGTGAAGGAAAATGGGTCCCCACTAACTTGAACTTGAAATGGCTAAAACATGATCTTGTGGGTCTCGGATGACTTCGACGAAGAAGGATAAAACGATCGTCGAAATATCTAGTTTCCAAAAAGTATATTTTTGACATAGTTTTGAAGTCTCGAAAATTGTGTCCAGATTTGTGCAAGAAAGACAATTTTACCCTCTTTGGGCCAAAACTTGGGTTTTTGGGCTTCAAACATGAATGGGCTTAATACGAAAGTTGTAACACGTCGAAATATCAATCAAATGAAATCAAAATCACAATCACACGGAAATCGATACGAACTTCCCAAGCTCACACGTGCACTCAGGCCATCCTGAGTGTGTCTAACTAATATTAAACGTTCTCAAAATTACCAAAGCTATATCCAAGACTAAAACTAATCACTTCTAACCCAACAATAACTAAACCCACTTAGGACTAAACACACACTAATCGCACACTAATCGACTTGGTCTGGGTCGGGGTCTAACATCCTCCACCCCTTAGGATATTTGGTCCACCAAATAAATCAAACAATTACCTCTGGTAAAAGCTGTGGATACTTCCTTTGCACTTGCTCTCTCAATTCCCAGGTGGCTTCCTCTGGCTCGTGATTTTCCCAAAGTACCTTGACCCAATGAATAGTCCGGTTTCTCAATTCTTGCTCTTTGGTGTCAATGATCTTGATCGGTCTTTCCACATACGAGGCATCTTCTCGAATCTCTAAAGGCTCATGTTGTAGAATGTGCGCAGGACTAGAGACATACTTCTTGAGCATCGAAACGTGAAAAACATTGTGTACCCCGGAGAATTCCGGCGGTAACGCAAGTCTATAAGCTACATCTCCAATCTTGCTCAAAATCTCATACGGACCAATAAACCTTCTAGACAATTTGCCCTTCTGTCCAAATCTCAATGTCCCCCTAGTTGGTGAGACTTTCAAAAACACCTTGTCACCCACTTGAAACTGCAATTCTCTTCGGCGAGTATCTGCATAACTCTTCTGCCTACTTCGGGCGATCTTCAACCTTTCCTGAATCAACTTGACCTTTTCACTTGTCTCTCCAACTATCGTCGGTCCATGGAAACTACGTTCACCGACTTCTTCCCAGCAAACCGGAGTTCTGCATTTTCTACCATAAAGTGCCTCGAAAGGTGCCATACCGATGCTAGAGTGGTAACTATTGTTATAGGAAAATTCACAAAGAGGTAAGCACTCATCCCACTGAATCTTGAAATCCAATACACATGCACGCAACATGTCTTCGAGAGTCTGTATCGTCCTTTCTGACTGACCATCGGTCTGAGGATGATAAGCTGTGCTGAACTGGAGTTTGGTACCCATCGACTCATGAAGAGTCTTCCAAAACTTTGAAACAAATCTACTGTCTCTGTCTGAAGTAATGGAGACAGGTTGACCATGCTTACTAACAATCTCATCAACAAACAACTTCGCAAGCGGTGCCATATGCATCATATTCCCGGTCTTCATTGGAATGAAGTGAGCAGACTTTGTCAGACGATCTACAATAATCCAAATTGCATTATTCCCCTTCTTGGTATTAGGCAAACCGGAGACGAAATCCATGGTAATGTGCTCCCATTTCCACTCCGGAATCTCTAAAGGTTGTAACAAACCTGGAGGCTTCTGATGCTCTGCCTTGATCAACTGACAAGTTAGACAACGAGACACAAAAGCTGCTATCTCTCTCTTCATGTTGTTCCACCAAAACCTATTCTTCAAATTGTGGTACATCTTCGTGCTACCCGGATGCATAGAATATCTCGTGTTGTGAGCTTCGTTCATTATCTCATTCTTCAAATCATCCACATTCGGCACACACAACCGGTCACGGAAATACAATATCCCATTCACCATCTTGAAATCGGGGCGTTCTGCGATAACATCTACTATCTTGGCCAAGTCTGGGTCTTGTAATTGATTTTCCTTAATCTTCTGGATGAAGGTAGGTTCTGAAACTGTCATATTTGCTAACATTGCACCCAATCTCAGGGTTTGTACCTCTACACCCAACTCTTCGAACTGCTGTAAGACACCCATTCCTCTCAAATTAGCCATGACTACTGATTTTCTGCTCAACGCATCTGCTACCACATTCACTTTGCCTGGATGATATTTGATTGGGAAGTCATAATCTTTGATATATTCCATCCACCTTCTCTGCCTCATGTTCAAATCCTTCTGCGAAAACAAATATTGTAAACTTCTGTGATCTGAATGGACCTCGAATCTCTCTCCATAGAGATAGTGTCTCCACATCTTCAATGCGAAGACAACCGCCGCCAACTCCAAGTCGTGAGTCGCATAATTCTTCTCGTGGTCCTTCAACTGTCTCGAGCCATAAGCAATCACCTTGCCATCTTGCATCAATACACAACCCAGTCCCACATTCGAAGCATCTGTATAAACAATAAATCCGCCGTTGCTCGAGGGTAATGTAAGAATTGGGGCTGTGGTTAACCTTCCTTTCAACTCTTGGAAACTGGTTTCACACTGATCAGTCCACACAAATGGGACATTCTTCCTAGTCAGTTTTGTCAAAGGGGCTGCAATGGACGAAAAACCTTGGACAAATCTTCTGTAGTAGCCTGCTAACCCCAAGAAGCTTCTAATTTCTGTCACACTGCTTGGCCTCACCCAACTAACAACTGCCTCTATCTTCGCTGGATCAACTGCTAAACCTTCGCTGGAGATGATGTGGCCTAGAAAAGCAACTTGCTCTAACCAGAATTCACACTTACTGAGTTTTGCATATAACTGGTTGTCCCTCAAGAGCTGCAACGCTGTCCTCAAATGTTCTTCATGCTCCTTCTTACTCTTGGAATATACCAGGACATCATCAATAAACACTACCGTAGAGTGATCCAAATATGGCGCAAATACCTTGTTCATCAAAGCCATAAAGACTGCTGGTGCATTCGTCAAACCAAATGGCATCACTAAGAACTCATAGTGCCCATATCTTGTTCTAAAGGCTGTCTTCTGGACATCTGAGTCTCCAACTCTCAACTGATGGTATCCTGACCTCAAGTCGATCTTGGAAAAATAGGCTGCTCCTTGCAATTGGTCAAACAATTCGTCTATCCTTGGCAAAGGATACTTGTTCTTCACGGTCACATGGTTCAACTTCCGGTAGTCTATGCACATTCTCAAGCTTCCATCCTTCTTCTTCACAAATAACACCGGTGCTCCCCACGGTGAAACACTTGGCCTAATAAAACCTTTGCTCAACAATTCTTGCAATTGGAGCTTTAGCTCACCCATTTCTGCTGGAGCCATCCTATATGGTGCAATCGAGATTGGAGCTGTCCCTGGAAGAAGTTCAATCGTGAACTCAACCTCTCTAATTGGTGGTAAACCCGGGATTTCTTCTGGAAAAACATCCGGAAATTCACACACAATGGGGATATCCTCCACCCCTTGGGACTGTTTATCCTCCGTGATAAACGCAATAAATGCCTGACATCCACTCTGCACTAATCTGCTTGCCTTCAACACTGAAATAAATCCTGCCTGAGACTTTCTCCTGTTCCCCTGAAATATCAATTCTGCCTGTGGTCCTTGGAATCTGAATGTGATGGTCTTACTAAAACAGTCCATGGTGGCATGATATGTTTCTAACCAATCCATGCCTAAAATAACATCAAAATCATGCATGTCTAAAACTATGAGGTTGGCCGGTAAATTCACATCTCCTAACAACACTGTACAACTAGGGTAATGGTTTCTACACACAACTTGTTTCCCTACTGGAGTGGTCACTACCAAAATGTAATCCAACTCACTACATGGTGCATCAATCAACTTAGCAAAACTAGGAGATGAAAATGAATGTGTGGATCCAGGATCAAACAAAATCTGGGCTTCTACCCCACAAACAAGAAGTTTACCTTCTACCACGTCTCCTGCAGCTTCAGCATCTGCATGGTTGAGATAGTATAACCGTCCATGCATCTGTAGTCTGTTATGTACTTGGTTCTGCCTTCCTTGGCCTTGTCTGTTCTGCTGTGGAGGACGAGCATTCTGATTCTGTGCTGGTGGCCTAGCCTGTTGCTGCTGCTGAGGTGGTCTCATCTGATTCTGAACTGGTGCTTGGTTCTGAGGAGCTACTTGTCTCTGCTGCTGGTTCCTGTTCCCTTGATTCTGAAGTAGTGGGCAATCCTTGATTGAATGGTTCATAGCCCCACACTTGAAACAGGCACCCATGGCCTTACGACATTCGTGTGTCTCTTGATTCTTGCCACAATGTCCACAACCTTGCCTCACATGGCCTTGCTCTTGCCTCGGCTTCTTGCCCTGTTGTTGCCTCTGATTCTGCTGCTGATACTGCTGCTTCCTGTCCTGAACAATCATATTATCAATATCCTCAAATGTATAAGCCCGCTTGACTGCCTCATCATATGTAGCTGGAGGCACTACTCCTATGACGTCCCTCATAATGATCGGATTCAGCCCTTCCAAAAACTTAGTTATCTTCTTCCTTTCCGTATCAATTAGCTCGGTAGCATATCTAGTCAATCTCTCAAATTTGGTGACATAGTCTAACACGGTCATGCTACCTTGCTTGAGTTGCTGAAACTCAATAGCCTTCTGCCTCTTGACAAGAGAGGGAATATACTTGTCCTGGAACTGTATCTTGAAAGCTGCCCATGCCTCATCATCAGCCATCACTGCATATGGGTCCTTGACTGTTTGCCACCACCGGTCTGCAAGCCCATAAAATAAAGAAGCAGTGAGGTTGACTTTCTGTATACCCGTGCACATGAAAACATCAAAGATCTTCTCCGTATTGACTAGCCAGTCATCTGCCACTAGCGGGTCCTCATTGCCCGAAAACTCCTTTGGTGCTCTCTTTCTAAACTTCTCAAACAGAGCATTAGGGTCAGGATCCCTATTCTGTATCACAATCTGAGGACCTGCAGGTGGTGCTACATTCCTGTTCTGAAGTACTTCTAACAGTTGCCTCTGAACTTGTGCCATCTCATCATCCTTCTTAGTTAGTTGCTCTTGAAATCTTGCTTGATTCTCATTAGCCTGCCTTTGCTGTGCTATCATGGCTTGCATAAGTTCCTGAAACTGTGTGGCTGTAGGTGTATCAGATGCATCTGACTCATTCTGATTACTGCCTGAAGCATGATGATTTGGAGCTTTTCTTGGAGGCATATTGCTGTAAAACAAAGAGTTAGAACACAAAATCATGGTACAAGGGTTTCTAAGATCCTATACGAACGAATCTATCGAACTCACGAATCCTCGCCACGTTCCTAAGACCTTTCTAGTTTCTTTTAAGTGCCTGAAACATGTCTCGCTCTGATACCAGTCTTGTCGCGACCCCGGAACGGATCCCGGGCCCGCGACGAGTGTTGCATTGCATTCGGTGTTGTTAATTGCTTTCCCACAGGTTCCCGCGGTGAGGATTCCCAAAGACACGCGGAATCTGGCTCACACGTACAAGTATGCGGAAGCGTGTAGCAAAACACATCAAGATGAGCCCAACAAAACATTTGGGTGCCATAACAAATGATCACAAGGCATGGTATCATAGAAAGAAGCTAACAAGCGTTCCCATTAATATTCAAGTTATAGAGCTAATACTAGTACAACCCATAAGAGACCAATAAAGGTCAATACAATCTCAAAATAGTCAAAAGAAACCCCAAGACTAAGGGTGACGAAACTCGAGAACCAGACCGACATCTAAATGACATCGTCGGGCTGCCACTCTCTCACGGGAGTTGGCTCACAAGCCTCCTCCTGACGCTCCTCCTCAAAGGCAACGTCTCCTGCACCTGGGCACCAATAAACAAGGGTCAAACACGACGGTTTGGCAGGTAATCAATTTAGGCATGAACACGAACAATGACATTTAGAGAAAACATGTGAGCAAATCTTTGGTATGAAGTACTATCAAAGTTGAGATACATTTTCAAGAGTACGAACAAAGCTGAGATACAAAATAATCTAGCATGAGTACATAATATATCATGAATAGTTATCAATCCACAAAGAGCCCATCCTTTCTCTATCATTTATATAATGAAAAGAGCAAGCACGCACGACAAGCACGATATACATAATATAAGCACGACACGATTTCCCACAAAGACGGGAATTCCGGCCGCGGAACCGGACACGCACGATGTGTAATAAATACACGACTAGTCTGCAGACAGTCCACATGTTTAAAGACCCCCAGACGGTGGATCAGACCGAAAGGGCAGTCTAAGCTCAGTGGTGTTTACTTAATTCATGAATGCACAAGACACGCGAAGCACGATCAAACACGTCGAGATAAAAAGGGGGAAATCACTTATCACAACACGACGAGCACGACTAGCACGAGGCATAATATTTATGCAAAACACGCTTAGGAAGTGATCCCCTTTTTCTTGAACAAAACTTCAAAACAAACTTATACTTGAAATACAAAACAAGTGCACGTTTGTACTTATAGTACCAAGACGGAAATTCAAATACGAAATCTGACAAGCATGTGCTAAGGCTACAAATTGACCTTTGTGTAATTGAAACTCCAAATGTCAGAATATACAAGAATTGGTGTCCTTAGAGGTTGGGTGGCATTTCGAGGTTTCATTTACACAATGTCAAGTCAAAACCCTTAACATAGTCTAGTTTTCGGACCTCAAGAAAAATACACAAAATGGAAAGAAACTCATCTTCCTGCAACTGGCAGGTTCGCTCGAGCGGACCTGCCACGTTGATGACACTTCGCTCGAGCGAGACACTTCGCTCGAGCGAGACACTTCGCTCGAGCGTACCTTACAAAGCGTAGACAGTTCGCTCGAGCGAATGTTGGCTCGAGCGAATAATAAAATGCGTTCGAACGAACGACTCACTGCCTCGCTCCGTAGGAGACAGTGGCATGTTCGCTCGAGCTGACCCAGGGGTCGCTCGAGCGAACAGGCTGCTGCCTGAGCTCGCTGAGTGCGGAAATCTCCCTTTCTTTGCACATCTTTCACTACATTCTTCTCCTTCTTCTCATCCACCAACCACATATCATCCCTTGAGCCTTCATGCTCACCAAGGGTTTATTTATCATCATCCACACATCCAAATCAAGTAGGATAAAATCATAAACTTGTAGACAAATCACATGCACAATTCCTAAAACGAAATAGAATCAAAATACAATGCACATGAAGCCTATAAAGATCACTTGCCTTGACCAAAGCTAAACACTCCTCCTCAAGTACTTCCTCAAGCTAATCAACACTACAAGAAAATCCAAGAGAAAACCACACAACTCACTAAATCTTGAAAACAAGAAACCCATTTAGAAAAAGGGTTGAAACTAGGAAAATCATGATCTTAAAGGACTAAAAAGACTCCATGAAAGATGTGGGTTGAAGCTCTTACCTAGGAATGGTCACACAAGAGAGAAGAGAGGAAATGTAGATCTTGTCCCAAAAGAAACTCCAAGAAACTTGTACCAATAGAGAGCTTGCAATGAGATGGAGAAGATGATGAACTTGAAACTTTATTTGGAGCTCTCTAACTAGATCATGCAAGGGGAAATGAAGAGAAAGGGAAAAAGGGGTTTTCCTTGCCCTAGCTTCAGAAATTGCAGAGATTTGGGGGAATGAATGGAAGAGAGGAAGAAAGGGTTTAAGTGAAGGAAAATGGGTCCCCACTAACTTGAACTTGAAATGGCTAAAACATGATCTTGTGGGTCTCGGATGACTTCGACGAAGAAGGATAAAACGATCGTCGAAATATCTAGTTTCCAAAAAGTATATTTTTGACATAGTTTTGAAGTCTCGAAAATTGTGTCCAGATTTGTGCAAGAAAGACAATTTTACCCTCTTTGGGCCAAAACTTGGGTTTTTGGGCTTCAAACATGAATGGGCTTAATACGAAAGTTGTAACACGTCGAAATATCAATCAAATGAAATCAAAATCACAATCACACGGAAATCGATACGATCTTCCCAAGCTCACACGTGCACTCAGGCCATCCTGAGTGTGTCTAACTAATATTAAACGTTCTCAAAATTACCAAAGCTATATCCAAGACTAAAACTAATCACTTCTAACCCAACAATAACTAAACCCACTTAGGACTAAACACACACTAATCGCACACTAATCGACTTGGTCTGGGTCGGGGTCTAACATCCTCCACCCCTTAGGATATTTGGTCCACCAAATAAATCAAACAATTACCTCTGGTAAAAGCTGTGGATACTTCCTTTGCACTTGCTCTCTCAATTCCCAGGTGGCTTCCTCTGGCTCGTGATTTTCCCAAAGTACCTTGACCCAATGAATAGTCCGGTTTCTCAATTCTTGCTCTTTGGTGTCAATGATCTTGATCGGTCTTTCCACATACGAGGCATCTTCTCGAATCTCTAAAGGCTCATGTTGTAGAATGTGCGCAGGACTAGAGACATACTTCTTGAGCATCGAAACGTGAAAAACATTGTGTACCCCGGAGAATTCCGGCGGTAACGCAAGTCTATAAGCTACATCTCCAATCTTGCTCAAAATCTCATACGGACCAATAAACCTTCTAGACAATTTGCCCTTCTGTCCAAATCTCAATGTCCCCCTAGTTGGTGAGACTTTCAAAAACACCTTGTCACCCACTTGAAACTACAATTCTCTTCGGCGAGTATCTGCATAACTCTTCTGCCTACTTCGGGCGATCTTCAACCTTTCCTGAATCAACTTGACCTTTTCACTTGTCTCTCCAACTATCGTCGGTCCATGGAAACTACGTTCACCGACTTCTTCCCAGCAAACCGGAGTTCTGCATCTTCTACCATAAAGTGCCTCGAAAGGTGCCATACCGATGCTAGAGTGGTAACTATTGTTATAGGCAAATTCACAAAGAGGTAAGCACTCATCCCACTGAATCTTGAAATCCAATACACATGCACGCAACATGTCTTCGAGAGTCTGTATCGTCCTTTCTGACTGACCATCGGTCTGAGGATGATAAGCTGTG
Source organism: Cinnamomum chago (assembly GCA_038049695.1). Classification (NCBI taxonomy): domain Eukaryota; kingdom Viridiplantae; phylum Streptophyta; class Magnoliopsida; order Laurales; family Lauraceae; genus Cinnamomum; species Cinnamomum chago. The sequence continues at coordinate 27,488,723 of CP142456.1, forward strand.
CTGAACTGGAGTTTGGTACCCATCGACTCATGAAGAGTCTTCCAAAACTTTGAAACAAATCTACTGTCTCTGTCTGAAGTAATGGAGACAGGTTGACCATGCTTACTAACAATCTCATCAACAAACAACTTCGCAAGCGGTGCCATATGCATCATATTCCCGGTCTTCATTGGAATGAAGTGAGCAGACTTTGTCAGACGATCTACAATAATCCAAATTGCATTATTCCCCTTCTTGGTATTAGGCAAACCGGAGACGAAATCCATGGTAATGTGCTCCCATTTCCACTCCGGAATCTCTAAAGGTTGTAACAAACCTGGAGGCTTCTGATGCTCTGCCTTGATCAACTGACAAGTTAGACAACGAGACACAAAAGCTGCTATCTCTCTCTTCATGTTGTTCCACCAAAACCTATTCTTCAAATTGTGGTACATCTTCGTGCTACCCGGATGCATAGAATATCTCGTGTTGTGAGCTTCGTTCATTATCTCATTCTTCAAATCATCCACATTCGGCACACACAACCGGTCACGGAAATACAATATCCCATTCACCATCTTGAAATCGGGGCGTTCTGCGATAACATCTACTATCTTGGCCAAGTCTGGGTCTTGTAATTGATTTTCCTTAATCTTCTGGATGAAGGTAGGTTCTGAAACTGTCATATTTGCTAACATTGCACCCAATCTCAGGGTTTGTACCTCTACACCCAACTCTTCGAACTGCTGTAAGACACCCATTCCTCTCAAATTAGCCATGACTACTGATTTTCTGCTCAACGCATCTGCTACCACATTCACTTTGCCTGGATGATATTTGATTGGGAAGTCATAATCTTTGATATATTCCATCCACCTTCTCTGCCTCATGTTCAAATCCTTCTGCGAAAACAAATATTGTAAACTTCTGTGATCTGAATGGACCTCGAATCTCTCTCCATAGAGATAGTGTCTCCACATCTTCAATGCGAAGACAACCGCCGCCAACTCCAAGTCGTGAGTCGCATAATTCTTCTCGTGGTCCTTCAACTGTCTCGAGCCATAAGCAATCACCTTGCCATCTTGCATCAATACACAACCCAGTCCCACATTCGAAGCATCTGTATAAACAATAAATCCGCCGTTGCTCGAGGGTAATGTAAGAATTGGGGCTGTGGTTAACCTTCCTTTCAACTCTTGGAAACTGGTTTCACACTGATCAGTCCACACAAATGGGACATTCTTCCTAGTCAGTTTTGTCAAAGGGGCTGCAATGGACGAAAAACCTTGGACAAATCTTCTGTAGTAGCCTGCTAACCCCAAGAAGCTTCTAATTTCTGTCACACTGCTTGGCCTCACCCAACTAACAACTGCCTCTATCTTCGCTGGATCAACTGCTAAACCTTCGCTGGAGATGATGTGGCCTAGAAAAGCAACTTGCTCTAACCAGAATTCACACTTACTGAGTTTTGCATATAACTGGTTGTCCCTCAAGAGCTGCAACGCTGTCCTCAAATGTTCTTCATGCTCCTTCTTACTCTTGGAATATACCAGGACATCATCAATAAACACTACCGTAGAGTGATCCAAATATGGCGCAAATACCTTGTTCATCAAAGCCATAAAGACTGCTGGTGCATTCGTCAAACCAAATGGCATCACTAAGAACTCATAGTGCCCATATCTTGTTCTAAAGGCTGTCTTCTGGACATCTGAGTCTCCAACTCTCAACTGATGGTATCCTGACCTCAAGTCTATCTTGGAAAAATAGGCTGCTCCTTGCAATTGGTCAAACAATTCGTCTATCCTTGGCAAAGGATACTTGTTCTTCACGGTCACATGGTTCAACTTCCGGTAGTCTATGCACATTCTCAAGCTTCCATCCTTCTTCTTCACAAATAACACCGGTGCTCCCCACGGTGAAACACTTGGCCTAATAAAACCTTTGCTCAACAATTCTTGCAATTGGAGCTTTAGCTCACCCATTTCTGCTGGAGCCATCCTATATGGTGCAATCGAGATTGGAGCTGTCCCTGGAAGAAGTTCAATCGTGAACTCAACCTCTCTAATTGGTGGTAAACCCGGGATTTCTTCTGGAAAAACATCCGGAAATTCACACACAATGGGGATATCCTCCACCCCTTGGGACTGTTTATCCTCCGTGATAAACGCAATAAATGCCTGACATCCACTCTGCACTAATCTGCTTGCCTTCAACACTGAAATAAATCCTGCCTGAGACTTTCTCCTGTTCCCCTGAAATATCAATTCTGCCTGTGGTCCTTGGAATCTGAATGTGATGGTCTTACTAAAACAGTCCATGGTGGCATGATATGTTTCTAACCAATCCATGCCTAAAATAACATCAAAATCATGCATGTCTAAAACTATGAGGTTGGCCGGTAAATTCACATCTCCTAACAACATTGTACAACTAGGGTAATGGTTTCTACACACAACTTGTTTCCCTACTGGAGTGGTCACTATCTACACACACTAGTAACAGTTATTTGTCCCGACATGTATTGCCCGGTATGAAATGTTAGTGTGCCCTTGAGCACCCCCGTCTTGCCCGTATATCTATTGTACTTGATTTAATTGCATATGTCTCGATTGTATTTGACCTATGAGTCGGCACCACTAAGCTTGGATAACCTTGTTGGTCTGATCCACCGACTTGGAGATCCCCCTCTTGTCCCGCCAGCTGCAGCTTGGATCCCGATACCCGGTTATTACCGTGGTCCCGTCCCGATACCCGATTATTACCGTGGTCTTGTCCCGATACCGCAGATTGCTACTGTGGTCCCCGATGCCCGGCTCGCTACCGTGGTCATGTATAGTATATGTATATGCATTCATGAGATCCCCTGTTTCTCTTCACCTCGAGTGACTGAGATCAGGGCCTAGTATATGTATATGTATTTATGAGATCCCCTGTTTCTCCTCACCTCGAGTGACTGAGATCAGGGCCTAGTTATTGCTCTATCGCTTTAGTGATAGAGGACTTAGTTTCGTGTGGTTGCCATCTTGCCAGTTCCCGATTCCTTGGATACCCGACATGTTTTATATTGTTTACTTGCTTTCCGATAAATGATTCGTTTCCTTTATGAAAGTTGTTATTTAAACAGGTGCTAATATTCTCCAATGTAAATTCAGTTATTATTATATTGTTTTCTGTTTTTTGTACCCGCACATGTTTTAAATGAATGCCGGTTGGGTGAATAACCATGCTTTTACTTATGTTCCATACGATCAATGATTTTGCTAGATTTATATGATTACACGTGTTTTAAGGGAATACCCGAATTGTTAAATATCGGTGCCTTGTTTTAAAGGACATTTGGTTTGTCAGATATCTATGTTTATACCTGTTTTTAAATGAATACCCGAATTGTTAAATACCCATGCTTTGAAATATGTTTCAAATGACACTTGTTTTGCCAGATCACTATGTTTATACCGGTTTCAAATGAATATCCGATTTGTTAAATATCCCTGCTTTGAGATATGTTTTAAATGAACATTAGTCTTGTCAGATTTCTTTGGTTACACCTGTTTTAAACGAGCACCCGATTTGTTAAATATCCATATTTTTCACATATGTTTCAAATGGACAATGGTTTTGCCAGACTGCTATGGATACCTGATTTGTTGTATACTTATGTTTTACTTAAGTTTCAAATGAACGTTTGTTTTGTTAAACCACTATATTTATACATGTTTTAGACGAATACCCGATTGTCAAATATCTATGATTATAGATGATGTAAATGAATACATGTGTTATTAGATCTTCATGTTTTACCCATGCTTGAAAAGAATACAGGTTTTCCCCGAAATTCCCGACTTTGCACCCGTTTAATTATATGCAGCATTTGATCGAGTATCATGATTTATCTTATGTTTTATTCTTCCGTATATTTGTTATCTTTTCATCCACCTGCCAGACCGTCGTGTCTGACCCACTACTTTTGGTACTCAGGTTCAGATTTCTTCGCCCCGAGTTAAGTGTTTTTGTTGGCTGTGGAGCCATGCTTTGCAGGTTGGTTTGTCGGCTATGTCATGTAGACATTGAGCTTGACATCGGAGCTACGTCACATTTGGGTAGTAGTTTATAGCTTATTGTTGTATGGCTTTTATTAGCCTTTTTCTTGGGATTCTTAATTAATGTACATTGATAATTGTAACTTGAATATATTTGGGAATGTAATATCCTGTTACTGTCAGCTCCGTAATTTATTGTGTTGGTTACTCCAGTCTGATATGACTCATGATATAATAGCGATATGCTAAAGGTTGAGTGCGACGCGGAATCCGATGGCCACGGACTTCGGGTCGCAACACCACAAATGCTTCCGCAAAATATTCAGAATGTGTTGTCTTCACACATGCGGATCTTGGGAGAAGTAAAATACATTTATGCTTAATCCCATTTCCCGCCCCCGAGGTTCTGGTTCGGGGGCGTGACAGACGATAGTTGGAGAGACAAGTGACAAGGTCAAATTGATTCAGGAACGGTTGAAGATCGCCCGAAGTAGGCAGAAGAGTTATGCAGACACTCGCCGAAGAGAATTGCAGTTTCAAGTGGGTGACAAGGTGTTTTTGAAAGTCTCACCAACTAGAAGGACTTTGAGATTTGGACAGAAGGGCAAATTGTCTAGAAGGTTTATTGGTCCGTATGAGATTTTGAGCAAGATTGGAGATGTTGCTTATAGACTTGCGTTACCGCCGGAACTCTCCGGGGTACACAATGTTTTCCATGTTTATATGCTGAAGAAATACGTCTCTAGTCCTGCACACATTCTACAACATGAGCCTTTAGAGATTCGGGAGGATGCCTCGTACGTGGAAAGACCGATCAAGATCATTGACACCAAGGAGCAAGAATTGAGAAATCGGACTATTCATTGGGTCAAGGTACTTTGGAAAAATCATGAGCCAGAGGAAGCCACCTAGGAATTGAGAGAGCAAGTGCAGAGGAAGTATCCACAGCTGTTACCAGAGGTAATTGTTTGATTTAATTGGTGGACCAAATATCCTAAGGGGTGGAGGATGTTAGACCCCGACCCAGACCAAGTCGATTAGTGTGCGATTAGTTTGTGTTTAGTCCTAAGTGGGTTTAGTTGTTGTTGGGTTAGAAGTAATTAGTTTTAGTCTTGGACATAACTTTGGGAATTTTGAGAACGTCTAGTATTAGTTAGACACACTCGGAAAGGTCCGAGTGCACGTGTGAGCTTGGGAAGATCGTATCGATTTCCGTGTGATTGTGATTTTGATTTCATTTGAATGATGTTTCGACGTGTTACAACTTTCGTTTTAAGCCCAGTTGTGTTTGAAGCCCAAAAACCCAAGTTTTGACCCAAAGAGAGTAAAATTGTCTTTCTTGCACAAATCAGGACACAATTTTCGAGGTCTCAAAACCATGTCAAAAATATACTTTTTGGAAACTAGATATTTCGGTGATCGTTTTATCCTTCTTCGTCGAAATCATCCGAGGCCCACAAGTTAGTGTTTTGGCCATTTCAAAGTTCAGGTTCTTTGGGGCCCATTTCCTCACTAAAGCCCCATCTCCCTCTTCTTTTTCATTCATTTCCCCATTCTCTGCAATCTCTTGACCTAGGGCAAGGAAAGCTCTTCTTCTCTTCCATCTTCTTCATCTTGCATGATCTACCTAGAAGACTCCAAAGAAGATTCCAAGGGTACCATCTTCTTCCTCTCATCCTAAGCTCTCCATTGATGCAAGTTTCTTGAGGTTCCAAGTTGGGAAAGCTCTCCATTTGCCTTCATTCCTCTTGTTTGACCTTCTCTAGGTAAGAGCTTCAACCCATATTTTTCATGGAGTCATTTTATTCCCTAAAGATCTTGTTTTCCATGTTTGTAAACCCCTTTGTGAAAATGGGTTCTTTGTTTTCATATTTGTTGAGTTTTGAATGGTTTTCCATGGGATTCTTGTAGTGTTGGCTTAGCTTTTGAGTAAGAGTGCTTGAAGAGGATTGTGTAGCTTTTGGGCAAAGGCAAGTAATCTCTATAGGCTCAATGTTGCATGTGTACTTTAGATTACTTTATTTTTCTAGAAATTTTGTACATGTTTTTGATGTTAAATGGATTGATCTTTTGTTGATTTTAATGGTGGTTGAATGGTGATGTTTATGAGCATGTTTGGAGGCTCATCTTTGTGTATCAATGTTGTTTGAAGGCTGGGAGTAGGCAATGGTTGGGTTGGAAGAGGACAGGAACAGCCAGATATTGGCCTCAGAAGTCCGCACTGCGTGCTCGAGCGCGTGTGCTTGCTGTTTGGGCGTGCTGGACTGTCCGCTCGAGCACGTGTTGGCCGCTCGAGCGGATGGGCCCATTGGGCCCAACAGTGCAAACTTCAAATGGCCATAACTTTTTAACCGTACGTCCGTTTTTGGAGTTTCACATACCGTTGGAAAGCTCTTGAAGTGTAGAATCCAATGGTATACTTATCTTAGTGATCAAATATTGAAAAAGTGTGGTGGATATTTGAATCAAGGAAAACCAGTTTTTGATTAGGACTTTTTAGACTGATATTGTGCACTCGAAGCCTGAGATGTCTTTGAACTTCCGGGGCACCAATTCTCTTTTAGATTCCAACACTTGGGCTTCGTTTACACAAAGATCAACCAAAGGTCCTTACATGTGCTTGTTAGACTTTATATTCGTATTTTGGTTTTTGATACAATGAATATCATTGTGTACTCGTTTTGAAGTTTAAGTACAAGCTTGTTTTGAAGATTTGTTTCAAGAAAAAAAGGGGATCACTTCCTAAGCGTGTTATGCATATTAATTATGCCTTTTGCTAGTCGTGTTTGTTGTGTTTTGATAAGTGATTTTCCCCTTTTTATCTCGACATGTTTAGACCGTGTTTCGCGTGTTTTGTGCATTCATGAATTTTAGTAAACACCACTGAGCTTAGACTGCCCTTTCAGTTTGATCCACTGTCTGGGGGTCTTTAAACATGTGGACTGTCTGCAGACTGGTCGTGTATTTATTACACATCGTGCGTGTCCAGTTCCGCGGCCAGAAATTCCCGTCTTTGTGGGAAATCGTGTCGTGCTTATAATATGTATATCGTGCTTGTCGTGCGTGCTTGCTCTTTTCATTATATAAATGATAGAGAAAGGATGGGCTCTTTGTGGATTGTAACTATTCATGATATATTATATACTCATGCTAGTTTGTTTTAGTATCTCAGTTTTGTTATGTATTCTCGAAAAATGTATCTCAGTCATTGCATTGTTTCAAATCAGGGATTTGTTATATGTTTTCTTAAATCGTTATTTTTCATGCTCATGCCTAAATTGATTACCTGCCAAACCGTTGTGTTTGACCCTTGTTTGTTGGTGCCCAGGTGCGGGAGACGTTGCCTTTGAGGAGGAGCGTCAGGAGGAGGCTTGTGAGCCAACCCCTGTGAGAGAGTGGCAGCCCGACGATGTCATTTAGACGTCGGGCGGGTTCCTTGAGTCTCGTCACCTTTTTGGCGTGGGGTTTCTTTTGTTATTTTGAGAAGTGTATTGGCCCTGTTGGCCTCTTATGGGATGTAACTAAAACTTAACTTACTTTCTTGTTAGTCTCATAACTTGAATTAATGGGTATGCCATTTTAACTTCTTCCTTTGATACTATGCCTTGTTATTATTTGTTATAGCACTTAAAAATTTATTAGTGCTTATCTTGATGTGATTTGCTACACGCTTCCGCAAACTTGTTCATGTGAGTTAGATTCCGCGTGTCTAGGGAATCCTCACCGCGGAAACCTGTGGGAAAGTATATCTCTATTAAACAGATTAATGCAACCGACAACGTCGCGGGCCCGGGGTCCGTTCCGGGGTCGCGACAGTATCGATTATAAGGAAACCTTCTCGTCGGTAGCCATGCTCAAGTCCATCAGGATACTCTTATCCATTGTGGCTCATCTCGATTAAGAGATTTGGCAAATGGATGTCAAGACAACGTTTCTCAACGGCCAACTAGAGAAAGACATCTATATGGTGCAACCAGACGATTTTGTAGCTAAAAACCAAAAGCAAAAAGTTTGCAAGCTGCAGAAGTCTATTTATGGACTGAAGCAGGCATCCCGAAGTTGGAACATCCGTTTTGACCAGGCAATCAAGTCATTTGGTTTTTGTCAAAATTCGGATGAGTCATGTGTGTACACGAAAAGTGAAGGTGATAGGGTAGTCTTTCTGGTTTTATATGTCGATGACATCCTACTCCTTGGGAAAGACGTGGGAATGTTGTCAACAGTGAAAGGTTGGTTGACAAAGACTTTTGATATGAAGGACTTGGGAGAAGCCAGCCACATCCTAGGGATCAGACTCCATTAAGACCGGAAAAATAGGATGATAAGCTTATCCCAATATGCGTACATAGATGAGGTGCTGGTACGGTTAGCTATGCATAGTACTAGACCGGATATCTATCATGCAGTGGGCCTAGTCAGCAGATATCAGTCTAACCCAAGACCTGAACATTGGACTGATGTAAAATGTATTCTCAAATACTTAAGAAGGACTAGAGATTCCATATATAGCAGTGATGAACTGATTCCAGTCGGATACACAGATTCTGACAACATGTTAGATAAGGATTCCAGGAAATCAACTTTTGGGTATGTGTTTATGCTGTAGCTGCTTGAGTAGAAGTTAAAGAAGTAGAGTGGCTCAAAAGATTCCATATGGAACTTGGAGTGGTACTTTTGACAGGACAGCATCTCACAATTTACTGTGATAACAGCAGGGCAGTCGATAAGTCCAAGGAACCCAGGACCCAAAAGCATGTATAGAGGTAGTAACACATCGTCAAAGAGATTGTGCAGAGAGGTGTTACTGTTATCACCTAGATAGACTCTGCAGACAATCTGGGAGATCTCTTTACTAAGCCTTTGACCACCAAAGTCTTTGAGCAACATGTAGATGAGATGGGCATGAGATGCAACCCTGATTGGCATTGAGCCCAAGTGGGAGATTATTAGATTGTATGGTCTCAATGCACCAATTGATGTAATAAATTGATTATTTATCAATAAAATCATGATTTCCTTTCATGAGATGAATGGTGTTTTATTATTTAATGCACATGACCAATACATATGGCATAATGGTTCATGAGATGAATCGGGTCCCATTAGTTTATTAGATGTGATATACGTATATGGATGAGATCCACATACAGGAGACATGTGTCACAAATCTTATACTTAAAAATATCTTCACAACCAGTGATGAGACTGGGCATCTCATCTGATAAGGTTGTAACACTTTGATCACTATGAGATAGTGTGATTTGTCTCGATCATCAGAATGTAAGATTCTGGATCATAGTGCTGGTACATTGGATGTATTGAAGGACTATGAGAAGCACCTTATGAAATACTGTCTCGATTTAAGGACTGCTCTCATAATTCCCTAGCAATAGGCTCTCAATCCTGAGACATTGATGAACTCAAGTTTCTATCTATTCATTTCCTTTGAGTCACCAATGAGTGAGGCCAACTGTAGGTCAACACCTCGGTGTCTTGGGTACGTGGTAGTAGGATTGTGGGAACATCCAATGGTCAAGATGGAATCTATCTGTATTATCCCCTTTTGCCAATTAATGGATTTATCAGTAGTAAGTGCGCACCCATCTCGATTAAGAGTTAATTGGATGGTACTGATGATCATTGTGATTAATTGGGGCTCAAGGATAATAAGATGTGGATGGGATAGATTTATTCCAATTGATCCATGGATAATGATAGAGGGGCCTACTTGTGGTAATTGGGAAGTTTAGGGTCTTTACTATAATTTATTCCTAAGACGGGAGTGCAATTGCATTTATATAGTGGTGATATTTGCAATTAAGAAACCCACACTAGCCCTAGTTATTAGAAAGATTCTATTCTTACTTGAACTCTAAAAGGAAGGAATTAGAAAGTTACTATTTCTATTTGATGTGAGACTTCTAATAGTGGTAATAGTATGTTACTAATTAGTGTGGAAGTGTGACTTCTAATTAATTAGTAAGTGGAGGTCTGTAAAAGCAATAAAAGGAGGAGAATATAGGGCTGGACGTCCAATGCATAAACCAATCTAGGGATTCACGGGACGTCCAATGCATAAACCCATCAAGGGATTCACGCCCAAGCCTTGTTTGTGCAAGAGTTGAACATGCTTCTTTTCCTCTCTTCCCTCTTCTAGTTCTATTCTAGTTTCCTTTAGGGATTTCACTTGGAGATCCCACCCATCTTCTTGAGAAAAGAGATCTGATAAGCGGGTTATAGCGTGAAAGATCAATAGGTCTTGGAGATTCTTGTTTGATACGTGAAAGTGTTTCATCATCAAAGAAAGGCGCTGTTAGGAATTTTCTAGATTGCAATTTGATGGATGCATATCATTCTAGCATCATTTGATTTACACACTTGCATTGGTTTTAAATAAACTTGAAATCTTGTTTTATTCATGCATTGCTTTTAAGATATGTAAAAGTATTGATTTATGCATGATTTGTTTTTTCATCTTGGATGCATTTGTTTTAGAAAAGAGTTTTAGAAAATCAAGCTAGCCTTTGGTTTTAAACTTTTGAATAATTTTTAGGCTTTGTGTTTTTCATGTTTTTAAACATCTTAGAATGTCTTAAAACATGTTATTTAAGCTTGATTTAGTGGCCCAAAGATCCCTCAAAGAAATACTTTGAAATGGAAAAAAGTTGGATTTTTGGCCCCAGGGACTCGCCCGGCAGTGTCGCCGGTCGACCGAGACCTGTGTCTCGGTCGACCGAGGACACTGTAGGGCGACTGTGCAGTTTCTGAACTGCAAGTTGCCAACGGTCATTTTTATGACCGTTGTGCTTTCTCGGTCGACCGAGACCCCTTTGCCGGTCGACCGAGAACTAGCCGTTGGCAACTTTTTGGCTATAAAGTCCATTCATTTCCAACCTTTTTGAAGGCTTGATACTTGAACCTTTGAGACCATTTTGGAGCCAAAGAAAGGGGAAGAAGTTGGAAAGGCTAGAGGGCTATTTGGAAATCAAACTCATGAGTTTTTAAAAGGTACACCTTTATAGTTATTTTGATTTCCATTCAAATGAAATCCATGCATGTTCAAATCCTTTGTATTTTCATTTATGCATGATTTCAAGCCCTTAAAGAGTTGTTTAGCAAACTCAATATCTTTCTTGGTAAATTAGATTGGTTTGCAAACTCTCTTAACTAAATCACATGCTTTCTTAGACTTTTACATTCATACAACTTGTTTAGTTCAATTCTTAAAGTTGTTTGAATTTCTCATGTGATTAGAAAATCAAGCTAGCCTATGAGTTTTAAATCTTTCAAAATGTTTTAGGCTTTTTATGTTCCATGTTTTAAAACCCTTAGAATGATTTAAAACATGTTTTAAAGCTTGATTTTATGGCCCAAATAATTCCACAAAGAAAAACTTTGAATTTGCAAAAAATGGATTTTGGGGCCACTGCAGTGTCGCCGGTCGACCGGCGCAGAGGTCCCGGTCGACCGGGAACACTGCAAGGCAAAAATTTGGCCTGGCGCACCAACGGTCAGAAATATGACCGTTGTGTGTTCTCGGTCGACCGAGACCTCTTTGCCGGTCGACCGAGAACTAGCCGTTGGCAACTTTTTGCTATAAATATGAGTTCTTTCCCTTGCCAAAAGTTGGGAATTTTTAACCCCTCCTTGAGAGGATTTGAGGCATATCAAAAGGGAAGAGAACCAAGGGATGAAGGGGATGATTAGGAAAGCTAAAGCTTGGATTAATGAAGTTAAACCACCAAGTAGGCTCTTCCTTTGTTAATCATATGTTTTCATGCTTTTGTTTTATTTTTGGTAAATCATTTCTAGCATGTTAAACTATGTTTGTGTTGTGTCCTTAACATGTGTTATGTTTTGAGTTGATTTATTGTTTTGGATACAACACCATTTGATTCAATACAAGTAGTACTTAATCTTTGGTAAATCTAAGTAAATCATGTTAATGGAAACATCTTTGAAATTAGATGTAACATGATTCATATACTTGATTGAATCTTTGGTTGTTGTTTTCCATCATAAGAACATCTCTTTCAAAACTAACTTATGTTTTGGATTCAACTTCTTTACAAATCATATGTTTTCATGTTTTGTTTTATCATTGGTAAATCTTAGTAACATGTTAACCTATGATGTGTTGTATCCTTAGCATGTGTTATATTTTGAATAGATCTATTGTTTTGGATACATCACCATTGATTCATCAAAGTAGTACTTTATCTTTGGTAAATCTAAGTAGATCATGTTAATGAAATATGTAACATGATTCATATACTTTGTTGAATCTTTGGGTGTTGTTTTCCATCATAAGAAAATCTCTTTCAAATGTATCTTATGTTTTGGATTCAACATCATTACAAATCATATGTGTATTATTGTTTTAAAGTTTCACAACTTGCATTACTTTGATAGGTAAATCATTTTCAAGTTGTATTTATAATTACATATGATTTGTCCCCTATTTTCAATCAAATCTATTTTTATGTTTTGAGCTTCATTGGTGATTTGATTGACATCCCTATGCATCACATGTTTAGAGCTAATCCATTTCATACAACTTGTGTAACTTTGATATCATTAACAAGTTGTTACTTTTAACATGTGATTGCATTACTTCCTCAATCATAAATGTTTTTGAGCTAAAACTTTCAAAAGCCTTAGGCATACATTTATGAGCTTTCATTTTCTAAATGATTGAGGACCACACACACACACTTCATGTGTTTTCATCTTTGCATTCATAGTGTGAGTGTGTATTAGTTTTTCACTTCCATATCCGCCTAATTAAGAGGCATTGTAATGAGCTTAATAGAATCTCCATCAAGTGTATTAAAGACACTAAATTAGAGAGATAACCAACCTTGTGGTTGAAGAGGTTATTGCTTAGCCTATAAAAGCATAATGGATAGGTTGATGTTAAGCCTTGAAAAACATCAATGTAAAGGTTATTGCTTAGCCTTGGAAAGCATATTGTAAAGGTTATTGCTTAGCCTATTGAAAAGCATAAATAGTGGAAATCCGGTGGGGTGTTGGATCACAAGCCGGTAGTGGATGTAGGCATTGAGGCCGAACCACTATAAATACTTGTGTGATGGTGCTTGCTTTGTGGTGATTGTTTTTATTAGCTTCCGCATATTGTTTGATAATCATCACTTGTGACTAGTTTGTTTTAAATAAGTTAAAATTGTTAAAATTGGTCATAAAAGAAGCTCACCCTATTCACCCCCCCTCTAGGGTTCGGATCCAGGTGGACTTACAAGTGGTATCAGAGCGGGTTACTCCATTTTAGGGCTTAACAACCCGGAGTTGATCCTTGCTAGATTTGAACCCTAGTGTTGTGTTTTATTGCATATCTTTTAAAGATTTCCACTATGATTGAAAATGAATTTTCCCTAGCCTCTTTGCACCACTCTAAGTCTTTTTCAAGTTATATCTTCTAGAGTTGGTGTGTCCTCAAAGTGATCTCTCAAGGACACATTTTCAAGACCTTAGGTGTATTTTCAAAGGTAGACTATTTGAGTAACCTTAAGGCCTTGATACCCCTAGACCAACCTATGCTTTTTAGTTATATCTTTTTGTTGGTCATGTTACATTTGCATTTTGTTGCTTTATAGTCACATCTTTTAAAATGCAATGTTTCTTTGTGATCATTTGATTTTGTCTTCATGAACTTCTATAGTTATATCTCATGGTTTTCAAAATCCCTTGATTGCAACCTTTTCATGATGGATTTGCATTTTGATCATATAGTTATATCTCTTGTAGTGCATATCTATTCATGATCAATTGATTGTGATTACAAATGCTTTCAAAGTTAGTTTTTCATGATCAATTGATGTTGGAAAATCATTTGATGTTTGTCATAGTTAGATCCTTTTTGGAAATCAAATGATTTGAAGCAACCTTAGTTTTCCATTGATTTACAAGTTATATCTTTTGAAATGGAAAATTTGTAAGTGTCTATTGTTTTTACAAATTGAAAACTTTACAATAGTACACTTCTTGTTTTTCAAATTCACTTGCTCTTAATTCTATAAATGATTCTTTGTTGGAATTTCATACATTGAAGTGATTTGAAAAACTTTGGAAAATGTTCTAAGCTTCATTAGTTATATTTATTGAAGCATTTTCCTTGAATTTATTTCCTTGTGCCTAATTATGATTGTATCTTTTGAAAGGAAATAATTTTTACAAACAATTTGCATCTTTGCTCATTTAGTTACATTCTTTATGCAAATTGATTTTGTTGACTTACATTGCATGGTTGGATATGATTCATTGATTTGCATGTTTGTGCCTAACTTGGTATAGTTTCATTAATGCAAATTAATGAGTGTTTATGTGCTTTATAGTAAAATCTTGTATTTGAGCTTTTTATGTACATATGTGATTTTATGTGCTAAGTTCATTTGGTATAAACCTCATATCTATTGTCCATTGCATTGTAAGCTTAGTACATTTGCTAAGAGTGGAGATGTTACATGATAGATTGATCCTTTTAACCTCATACCTTCTTGTGCTTAAATAGTTATATTCTTTTTTGATGATTGGTATGAGTTAGATCTTGAATGTTGATTAATCCTCTCTATGCAAATGTCAAATCGTTCTATGTATGGTTGTGTTATTTATTACATTTGTAGAAACCATACTAGAACTAAAATCCATCCTCTATGCTCATTAGTCATATTTTTTTTTGTATGGTTATGATGTTGATTCATGTGTATTCTCTAAATGGTGTCATTCTTATACATGTTTCAACTTCATAGTAGTGTTCTTGATCATATGAAACTCTTTGAAATCTATTCCTCATATTTCTATATGTTTGATGGATATCTTAGATGTTGAATTCATATGATTTTGACACTTTGGAAATTGCATGCATTACCAAGTAATATTCTTTGCATTGCAATTTACCTTGTTCATCACTATGCTCAATAGTTATATCTTTAAAAGTGATGAATATGCATTTGTGATGCTTGGTGGAATTTTGTCACATTCTTGCTCTTTATCATGTTATCAAATTCAATTGGATTCAATTGGTATAATGTTTGATTGATTTGATTTCTTGTGAATGTGATAAACCTTGTGTGCATTGGATTGAACTTGATAAGTAATATGATTGTTCCATGTCACACACCATTAGCATCATAATGTTCATGTTGCCACCTCCTTTGCTCATATAGGTATATCTCATGACCACCATGTTTATGTATATTGGTTGGTTAATTGTTGAGGTAGGCTTCATGTTTGAATTTCATTTCACTCATCTTGCACATTAATAGTCATATTTAATGATTGAATGAAATGATTTTCAAAACTTTCATAGCATATGCTTTCCATAGTTAAATTATTTAATGCTATGTTTAGTAAACCCCATTTCATCATGGATAGCTCTAATTTGGATTTTTCCTAATAGGTATATCGTTAAATCCATTTTAGAGTGATTGTGTTTAATAGTCATATCCTTAAATCTCAATTGGTATTCTTTGTTTTTCCAATTGATATCCATGAATGCTTCTCTCATTAGACCTTGCTTTCTTTTGGTAATTTGATCAAATTGTGCGTCATAGTTAAATGAATCTAATCCTTTCCTTGAAGTTGACCCTCTTTGGTAAAATCATCTTCTTCTTGCATCTAATAGTTAAATCTTTGTCAATATGTTGACAAAAGAAGAGTATGGATTGAGGGGGAGTGTAAACCTTCATAGGAAGTATTAGTTTTGATCAAATTGACCATTGGATTGCCTTTAAGCCCTTAGAGACTACTACCACACATGATAGCCTGTTATGTATTTCATTTTCGATTTCATTTGTTAACAGGTGCTACTAAAGGTATTTTCCTTATTTCATGTGTGTAGGTACCTTTGCAATTTAATGGCAAAAGGGGAGAAATTATGCAAGTTCTCAAAAGGGTGAAGAGAATGTCCAAGCTTCCTAAGGGGAGGTTTTTGTATGATCTTCTACAAAGGGAGAGAATGCATACCTTGCCAAAGGGAGAAAGAGGCATGGTCAAAGGGGGAGAGCTAATAGAAGAAAGAAAGCTTGGAAGCTAAAGAAGATGCTTGGATAAAGAGAGAAAGAAGAAAGAAAGCTTGAAGGTTGATCAAGCTCCAAGCATCATGAAGATTGAAGTCCAAGAGCCCAAGCTTTGAGAAGAAGCATCCAAGAAGATTTCAAGCCTTGTCCAGCTGAGGGGGAGCTGAAGACTAAGTGTGTATGTTCAGTGGTGAGTGTGTTTGCCATCAAATTGCAAAGGGGGAGATTGTTAGGAATTTTCTAGATTGCAATTTGATGGATGCATATCATTCTAGCATCATTTGATTTACACACTTGCATTGGTTTTAAATAAACTTGAAATCTTGTTTTATTCATGCATTGCTTTTAAGATATGTAAAAGTATTGATTTATGCATGATTTGTTTTTTCATCTTGGATGCATTTGTTTTAGAAAAGAGTTTTAGAAAATCAAGCTAGCCTATGAGTTTTAAATCTTTCAAAATGTTTTAGGCTTTTTATGTTCCATGTTTTAAAACCCTTAGAATGATTTAAAACATGTTTTAAAGCTTGATTTTATGGCCCAAATAATTCCACAAAGAAAAACTTTGAATTTGCAAAAAATGGATTTTGGGGCCACTGCAGTGTCGCCGGTCGACCGGCGCAGAGGTCCCGGTCGACCGGGAACACTGCAAGGCAAAAATTTGGCCTGGCGCACCAACGGTCAGAAATATGACCGTTGTGTGTTCTCGGTCGACCGAGACCTCTTTGCCGGTCGACCGAGAACTAGCCGTTGGCAACTTTTTGCTATAAATATGAGTTCTTTCCCTTGCCAAAAGTTGGGAATTTTTAACCCCTCCTTGAGAGGATTTGAGGCATATCAAAAGGGAAGAGAACCAAGGGATGAAGGGGATGATTAGGAAAGCTAAAGCTTGGATTAATGAAGTTAAACCACCAAGTAGGCTCTTCCTTTGTTAATCATATGTTTTCATGCTTTTGTTTTATTTTTGGTAAATCATTTCTAGCATGTTAAACTATGTTTGTGTTGTGTCCTTAACATGTGTTATGTTTTGAGTTGATTTATTGTTTTGGATACAACACCATTTGATTCAATACAAGTAGTACTTAATCTTTGGTAAATCTAAGTAAATCACGTTAATGGAAACATCTTTGAAATTAGATGTAACATGAGTCATATACTTGATTGAATCTTTGGTTGTTGTTTTCCATCATAAGAACATCTCTTTCAAAACTAACTTATGTTTTGGATTCAACTTCTTTACAAATCATATGTTTTCTTAGACTTTTACATTCATACAACTTGTTTAGTTCAATTCTTAAAGTTGTTTGAATTTCTCATGTGATTAGTTTTCTCTTCAATCATCATTTTATAAGCTTTGATTTTAAAATGCATCATGCATTCATTTAAGAGCTTCTTTGTTGAAATTGATTGAAGAAACACACTCATACACTTGTGCACACACTTTAGCTTAATTGAGTGTATGTTTGTAATTTGTATTAAACTTTCATATTAGCCTATTCAAGAGGCAATTTCATTTGAGCTTAAATTGTAATCTCTTAGAGTGATCTTTTGGAAAGACACCTTCTTAGAGAAATCTCTATTTGTAAAGGTTATTGCTTAGCCTAAGAAAAGCATCTTGTAAGGTTATTGCTTAGCCTAAGAAAAGCATTTTGTAAAGGTTATTGCTTAGCCTAGAAAAGCACATTGTAAGGTTGTTGTTGAGCCTAGAAAAACAACATTGTATAGGTTATTGCTTAGCCTTTGAAAAAGCATAAATAGTGGAAATCCGGTGGGGTGTTGGATGCACAAGCCGGTAGTGGATGTAGGCACGTTGGCCGAACCACTATAAATATTGTGTTGTGGTGATTGCTATGTGGTGATTGTTTTTGTTTAGCTTCCGCATATTGTATGATCAATCATCACATGTGACTAGTTTTTGTTAAGAAATTAAAATTGGTTTAAATTGGTCACATTTGTAGCTCACCCTATTCACCCCCCCCTCTAGGGTTAGGATCCTCAAGGACTTTCAGGCGCAACTTCTCCATTAGAGCGCAATCGAGCTCCAAAGGTATAATCTACTTCCTTGCATGTTGTAGATTTTTATGGGTGTTCGTTGGCTGTTATACTATCTCCTAGATAGGTTGATTTACTGATCATGATGGATGAGATTGAGAACATGGATCCTGGATTGGGTTTTATAGCCTTTTGGATACTTGATCCCTGAGTCAAGTGGGTCAAAAGTTTTGAAAACCTATCCACGAGGCCCACCTATTTTCAACCAAAACCCACTAACGCTTATTCTTTCTAAGAAAAATTGTCAGATCAAGAACAGAATCCAGGATCACCGCCCCGGACTGGACAACCTCCATCTCAGATGGAGTAAGCATGGATCAGGGGACGACATGAATGGCGGGCAAAGATCCTTTGACCAACCACTCCAAATCAAAAGCTTGACAGAGCCGAGCTAAAGATAGAACAAGCGATAAATGAAGTAGGACTTCAAGTTCTCGGCCCCGGAGGGAAAGGGATGCCGAAGTCCGAGTAGATGCACTGAGGTTGGCGAAGCCCGTCCAAGCAGATGAATTGAGGTTGGCGAAACCCCAAGGAGGAAAGCACCCCCACGAGCACTTGTCGAGGAGGATGTTCAAGCCCTTATTAAAAAGGCGTTCGCTGATCGGAAGCTCCCTCTAGGGAACCCGACCAGGGCAAGGTACCTGGAAAATGCTCAAAATTTCAAGTCTCCATTCTCGGAGGAGATAGAAAAAGCGGACCCACCTCGGCGGTTCTCGATCCCTAACCTAAGAGTCTATGATGGAACCTCGGATCCCGCCTACCATGTTCAGTATCATCAGCATTCCTTGGCATTATGGATATGAAATGAGCCACTGATGTGCATAGTTTTCCCCTCGAGTTTGGGAGACCTGGCCTTGAAGTGGTTTTCCTGCCTAAAGCCGAGATCGATTTGCAGCTTTTGAGAGCTTGCTGGATCTTTTGTTACACATTTCATAATAAATTTCAAGCAACCGAAGGACATCGGGGCATTACTGCCTCTTAAGAAGCAGAGCTCGGAAAGCCTGAAAGATTTTGGCAAGCGTTACTGGCGCCTCTATAATGAGGTGGAAGGGAGTAACGAGCAGGTAGCTGTAGCAACCTTTAAGCTCGGGCTGCTGAAGGAGAGCCAACTTTGCCAATCATTAACGAAGCGGTCCCTGACTACAGAAGGAGAGCTGATGGTGCAGATCGAAGAGTCCATAAAATTGGAAGAAGACATGGGTGTATTTGAGCCAAGGTGGGCTCCCTCGACGGAAGACTGATCCAGGAGAAGGGAGTTCGGCAAAGGATCGGATAGATGAACGGGTCCTACCAAACCCACAAGAGCAGCCTTTGAAGGGGTGTTCACGATCTTTAAGGACCCAATCTATAGGATCCTGACCTAAATCAAGGATAAGACATACTTCAAAAGGCCTTTAAAGATGGTGACTTACCCCGACCGTCGGAATCCCAACCTCTGGTGCTCTTACCACCTAGAGAACTACCAGATTCTTAAACAGCATCTGGAAGACCTAGTGAAGGAAGGACACGGGAAGGAATATACGGAGGATGCGCGTGCCAGAAGGGGCCAGGGAAGCTCATCGGAAATAATGTATACCGGGTTGTTTGATAAGCTGGGCCTAAAGTACTCAGATTTTAAGCCGACCTTGATACCCCTGTTCGGGTTCAGTAGCCAAGTAGCGCACCTGATGGGCGTGATAACCATGTAGGTCAACACATGACTCATCCTCTTAGACGTGGAATTCCTATGCTAGATGTGCCATCTCCCTACAATGCCATTATGGGGTGAACATGGATTCATCGCATGAGGGCGGTTCCATCAACCTATCACCAAAGGATACACTTCCCGACACTGAAAGGGACCATGGAGAGCAGAGGAGATCAGGCAGCATCTTGAGACTGTCTGATCGCTGCAATCAAAGAAAAGGCAAAAAGGGCAGACGATGAAGGCTTATGTCCAGATAAGAAGGCCGATAAAAAATAGCATCCACAGTTAAATCGGTCAGAGGTCGGAAGTCAAATTGCCAACCTGACAGACGAGGCCATAGAGGAGAGGCTTGTCATCTCATTAGCAATACTAAATGATTGGGAAATTGCCGACCTGACCGACGAGGCCGTAGCTTGGCTCGACTCCTCAGTGAAAACACTGATGTTATTGCTTGGACTCCGAGGTCATTAGTCGCAAATTAGGCTTGGACCCGAGAGCCACATCGATGGTGCAGAAGCAGAGGAAGCTCACCCCAGATCGCCAAGCCGATGTCATGCGGGAGGTGCAGTACCCCGAGTGACTGTCCAACACGATTGTTGTGCCAAAGAAGGACAAGAAGTGGAGGGTGTGTATGGACTTCACGGACTTGAACAAAGATTGTCCTAAAGACAACTTCCCACTCCCAAAAATTGATCAACTTGTGGATTCCACGGCAAGACATGAACGGATAGCTTCTTAGACGCATACCGAGCGTATCACCAAATCGCTTTGGAGGAAGCTAACAAAGAGAAAAGAACATTTATAACACCAAAGGGGACATTCTATTACAAAAGAATGCCCTTTGGACTTAAGAATGCCGGAGCAACATACCAAAGGTTAGTTACAAAAATATTTCAGGATCTGATTGGAAGGACAGTGGAAGCCTATGTTGATGAGATGGTGATAAAAAGCAAAGAAAAGATCACTCATGAAGAGGACTTAAAGATGGTGTTCATTCGGGCATAGCTCGGGAAATTCCTAGGATACATTATGACTCAGAAGGGAATAGAGGCCAACCCCGACCAAGTCTTGGCCGTGCAAAGGGTGGAGCGACCCGGTTTAAGGAAGGAAGTACATAAGTTGAAAAGTATGCTCATTGCATCGGGTCCCTTTATAGCAAAGAGTTCGGACAAATGCCGACCAATGTTTCTCACCTTAAAGAAAGGGCGTAGGAGGTATGGGACAGAAAATGCGATGAAGCACTTGTGCAGCTCAAGGAATATTTTAGCTCCCCTCCTATCCTTTCCATTCCAAGTCCCGAGGAAGAGCTGTTGTTGTACTTCACAATATCTTAATACGCAGTCAGTGCAACCCTGATGAGGGAGCAGGAGAAGCAGCGTCAGCTGATCTTCGTCATCAGTAAAACCCTGCTGGATGTTGAAACAAGGAACATGCCGCTTGAGAAGCTTGCCCTAGCCTTGGTGTGTGCATCTCGGAAGCTAAGGCATTACTTTTAGGCCCATACGATCAAAGTCTTGACTAAACATTCACTTTCGACGATTCTTCAAAAGGCCGACCTTTCCGGTAGAGTAGTGAAATAGGCAATAGAGCTCAGTGAACATGACATCAAAATAATTCCCAGAAGCACGAAAAAGGGCCAGGTGGTGGCCCACTTCATAGCCGAGTTGTAAGACCCCGACCCGAGAGAACTCGATTAGTACTAATTAAGCCATGTGTTAGTTCTAAGCTTGATTAGTGATTTTGGCTAAGTTGGGTTTGGAATAGCTTTTGAAATAGTTTTTGGGGAATTTTGATTGTCTTGTGTTAGTGGGACCCTTTAGGGGTTCCTTTTTATGACCATGCATGCGCTTGAGGATTTATCGAAGATTTTGCATTCATTGTTTTAATCTCACCTTATTGGTATTGTTAATCCCTACAACTTTTATGTTGATCCCGTTCCCGTTCGAGATCCTGAAACCCAATTTCATAGCCTTGAGGGCAAAACAGTCATTGTGCACAAAATCTGTACCCAAAACTTGATATTCCCGAAACCCGCAAAACATATACTTTTTGGAAACTAGATATTTCGACGATCACTTTTCTCTTCTTCGTCGAATTCATTAGAAGCCCCGAAAGCCATGAATCCAGCTCAATTAGATTTCTAGTGGTGGAGCCCACTCCCCATTTGTGAATAAGGAAACCCTTTCCCCTTCCATTTCCTTTTTCCAGCACAAGAGAGTGAATCTAGGGTTTTCCATTCCCTTCTTCTTGCTCTTGCTTTCCATCACCAAACTCACCACCAACCTTGCACAAATTCAGAGGAGGAGATCATCACCTTCTTCCTCATCACCATAGCTCTCTATTGGTACCATTGCTAGAGAAAACCCTCCATTACAAGACTTCCTTTGAGCTCACCTTGTCTATTAGAGGACCTTACAAGTAAGTAACCCTTCCCTTCTTCTAGAATTGTGTTCTCCTAGCTGAAGGGAATCTCCATCTTTGTTATTGAAGCTTCTTTCTTCCTATTCTATGTTTTGACTCTTTAGGGTTTTATTTTGGGATTTTCCTTGTAGCTTGGACCTTTGATTTAAAGGACTTGTTAGTGCTTGATTTGCTTACTAGAGACCAAGGAAAGTGGATGAATGATTTTTTTTCTAAGCTTTCATTGACTTTGGATATTTTCCATTAATGCATAGTTATTGCTTTGTTTTGAAATGAATGCTCATGATAGGGTATTAATGGTACATTTATGGTCCAAGAGATGTGTTGATTCATAGCATTTAATTCCTCTTGTTTTGTCTCAAATATATATGTCTTATGTGAAATGGTTTCCTTCTTTCTTTCCTTGTATTGATTGTGATATGGATGGAGGAGAATGGGATGGATGTGGTGAAAGATTTGATGTTATTTGACTGGAGTTTTAGACTCCTCATCTGATGTATAAAAGTGGCTAAAAAGGGATTGTAGAAGGAAGAGATAGAGAGGAGCTGAGCTGGTCCTGAATCAGTTTCTGGACAGTTCGCTCGAGCGAACATGACACTTCGCTCGAGCGACCTGTCCAGAGAAGGGTTCGGAGCATTCCAGTAGCTTGGTCGCTTGAGCGGACATCCTAGAACCTGTTCCAGAGAGTTGTTCGTTCGAACGCACTATAAACTTCGTTCGACCCAATGAGTTCGTTCGAGCGACCTCAACTTCGCTCGAGCGAACCCGCCCAGACATCCATTCCAGAGAGCTACTCGTTCGAGCGAACTCTCCAGTCCGCTTGAGCGATGATGTGAGAACCCGACCCCTAATCTCTTGGATTAGTGTTATTTTATTTGTGGATTAGTTCTTTTAGTGGGATTAGTATTTGTTGGGTTGAGTTTGTGAGCTAGAATGGGTTTTCTTCTAGTTTTGGGCTTTTGAGTGCTTTGGTAGCCTGTGGGGCCCTTTGGGGGTTCCCTATTCGGCTTTGCTTTTACTTGTGAGATTTTCCCGATTTGTTTCGTATTGTGTTTTTGGCCCGTTGCATTCATCTTGAGGAATCCTACAACTTTCATGTTGATCCCATATCCATTTGAGAACCCGAAAACCGATTTCTTGGCCTTGAGGGCAAAACAGTCTTTTCACACCAAATCTGTACCCAAAACTCGATATTCTCGAAATCCGTGAAACATACACTTTTTGGAAACTAGATATTTCGACGATCATTTCTTCCTTCTTCGTCGAATCCATCCGAGGTCCCGAATTAGATGATTTCAGCCACCCAAGTCCCTTAAGTTGTGGGACCCCTTCTCACTTGCTATAAGAGAACCCACCTCCCCTTCCTTCTCCATTTTCATGTTCCAGCACACATTTGAGCCTAGGGTTTCCTAGCAAGTTTCTTCTTCTTCTTCTTGCTCTCTCCATCTCCAAGCTACACCAATCTTGCACCAACATCAAAATGGAGACCATCTTCTTCTTCCTCTTCACCATGGCTCCCCATTGATACCATTTTTGGAGAAATCTCCCAACCTAGAGACCTCCCTTGAGCTTGTTCTTCTCATTTCAAGGTCATCCAAGTAAGTGATTCTTCCAATCTTCTAGATATGTGTTCTTCTTGCCCTTGAGAAGCTTCATTTTCATTATTGGGAGTTCTTTCTTCTTCTTCATTGTTTAACCCATTTTTGGGTTGTTTTGGGGGTTTTTGTAGAGATTGTGGATCTTGAGCCTAAGAGGTGATTAGGAGCTTGGATTTGCTTGATTAGAGTCAAAGGCAAGTGGATGAATGGATTGTTTTGCTTATTAACATGTTTTGTGATAAAAATCTTGATTTCATTGATGGTTTTGGTAATTTTAATAGTTGTTTTTGATATGATAAATATTGATTATGAGATGTGCTTATTGATGAGTTATTCTTTCTTGTTAAGCTCTTGAAAGTGCATGCATCCTATTGTCAAAATTTCAAATGGTTTCACATGAATGAGTTTCTCCACCTTGAGTTTTATTGTGGATGGAATAGATGGAAAGGATGGAAATGGAGGAACTTGAAAGGAGGAGCTCTTTAGCTCATTTTAATGTCTTGGAAACATGTGTTTAAGCCCCCTTGTTTATAGTCTTATGTGATTGATTATATGTTGGAAGGAAAGGAAAGAAAAAGAGAAAAATCAGAAGTCCCGGACCTGCACTGCGCCCAGGACCGATCGATCGGACGTGCAGACCGATCGATCGGTCTGTCAGTAACTGTAAGGGTTTCTGGACCGATCGATCGGGCCCTGTGTAGAAATTTCGACCGATCGATCGGTACCTGTTCAGAAAATTTTGGCCGATCGATCGGACCTTCGGTCCGATCGATCGGTGGACTCAGTTTGAGTCCGGTGGATTTTGAGATTTTTATTTTCTTCCTTAGTGCTAGGTGGGACCTTGGCTACCCTTTTTGGACTAATTGGACTATGGGTGAGATGTCTTGTGCCGATGCTTCTCACGGTTAGTTTAGTGGCATCGAAGTTCAATCCGTTTCAATCTTGAACGGGATGGAATGACGCGATAACTCCTTTATATCCAAATATAAGTCTTTTGCCTTGGTTATCGCGAATTCCATTCCTTTCGATGACTGAATAGGTTGGTCGATGTTTCCGAATTAACGTCATGCCTAGGATGGACCGTCTATAACCTTGATTTTTCCTAGTATGGAATCTAGTACTACCCATAAGCTCATTTTATGTTGTGAAAATAGTAAAAGTGCATAAGGAGCCCGGAATGTCTTCAAACTCAAGGAGTACCAAGTAATTATCATAATCGACATACGGGACCCCTATTCACTTAAGTAGATCTTGCAATCAATATTCTTCCCGAAATGGTATAGTGCATTATATTTCCTCATTTCCCGAGATTTGCATCACATGATATGAAATGAAAGTGTGCCCTTGAGCACCCCGTTTTACCCGTTTATTTATTGTACTTGATTTACTTGTTTCCCCGAAAGCATTGGAGTTACTTTAGTAACAGTTATTGTCCCGAAATGTATTGCCCGATATGATATGACAGTGTGCCCTTGAGCACCCCCGTTTACCCGTTTATTTACGTGCCCTTGAGCACCCCCGTTTACCCGTTTATTTACTGTACTTGATTACTTGCATATGTCTCGATTGGTTTTAACCTATGAGTCGGCATCACTAAGCTTGGATACCTTGTCAGTCTGATCCACTGACTTGGAGATCCCTCTCCCGTCCCGCCAGCTGCAGTTTGGATCCCGATACCCGGTTATTGCCGTGGTCCCGTCCCGATACCCGGTTCGCTACCGTGGTCCCGTTCCCGTATATTTATATTGTATATATGATTTGCGTTGAGTCTCCTCACCTTGTGTGACTGAGACCAACGTCCCGCTCTTGTCACTTCGGTGATAGAGGACTTAGCTTCTTGTGATTGCCATCTTGCCAGTTCCCGATTCCTTGGACACCCGACATGGTTTATATTGCTTACTTGTTTTCAGTTAAATGATTCATTGCTTTTATGAAAGTTGTTATTTAGATAAGTGTTAATGCTCTCTATTGTAAATCCAGTCACTATTATATTGTTTTATGTCCTTTGCACACGTACATGTTTTACAGGAATGCCGGTTGGGCGAATACCCGTGCTTTTACATATGTTTCAAACGATAAATGATTTTGCCAGATTTATATGATTTCACATGTTTTAAAGGAATACCCGAATTGTTAAATATCCGTGCTTTGTTTTAAATGACATTTGACTTGTGAGATTCCCATGTTTATACATGCTTTAAATGATTACCCGATTTCTAAATATCCATGCTTTGAAATATGTTTCAGATGACATTTGTTTGCAAGATCCCTACGTTTATACCTGTTTTTAAATGAATACCCGAATTGTTAAATACCCATGCTTTGAAATAGGTTTCAAATGACACTTGTTTTGCCAGATTCCTATGTTTCTACCTATTTTACATGATAACCGATTTATTAAACATCCGTATTTCTACATAGGTTTCAAATGGACATTGGTTTTGCTAGACTGTTATGGATACCTGATTTGTTGTATACTTGTGTTTTACTTAAGTTTCAAATGAACGTTTGTTTTGTCAAACCACTATATTTATACATGTTTTAGACGAAAACCCGATTGTCAAATATCTATGCCTTTACAGATTATGTAAATGAACATATGCTTTATTAGATCTTCAGGCTTTTACTCATGCTTGAAAAGAATACATGTTTTGTCCGAGATTCCCGACTTTGCACCCGTTTAATTATATGCAGCACTTGATCGATTAGCATGATTTATTATATGTTTTATTCTTTACTATATTTGTGATCTTTTCATCCACCTGCCAGATCGTCGTGTCTGACCCACTACTTTTGGTACTCAGGTTCAGATTTCTTCGCCCCGAGTTGAGTGTTTTGTTGGCTGTGGAGCCATGCCTTGCAGGTTGTTTTGTCGGCTATGTCATGTAGACATTGAGCTTGACATCGGAGCTACGTCACATTTGGGTAGTAGTTTATAGCTTTTGTTGTATGGCTTTTATTAGCCTTTTTCTTGGGTTTCTTAATTAATGTACATTGATAATTGTAACTTGAATATACTTGGGAATGTAATGTCCTGTTACTGTCAGCTCTGTAAATTATTGCGATGGTTACTCCAGTCTGGTATGATTCTTGAGATAATAGCTATGGGCTAAAGGTTGAGTGCGACACGGAATCCGATGGCCACGGACTTCGGGTCGCAACGCCACAAATGCTTCCGCAAAATATTCAGAATGTGTTGTCTTCACACACGCGGATCCTGGGAGAAGTAAAATATATTTTATGCTTAATCCCATCTCCCGCCCCCGAGGTTTCTATTTCGGGGGCGTGACAGATGAGCTTTGTGGGTCAAGGCTATGTTTGGGACAATGTTTAACTATTTCAATGTTTTGGGACTATTCTTTGCGAACCCCTCTATGTCAAGGAGATTTGCTAAGCAATGTATGAGGCCATTCGTGAAAGAAACCATACCACGAAGATGTCATTTGAGGTTTTGGAAATTCGGAGTGTATAAGGAGTCCGGGATGTCCCCAAACTCAAAGAGTACCAGATTGTTAGTAGACTGACATACGGAGTCCCTATTCACTTCAAATAGATATTTTACCTGAAATGTCAATTGTTTACTATACTTTATCGATCCCGAGATTTATACTACGTGCCTTGTTTTCCCGAAAGCATTGAATTACACTTGATATAGCTACTTGTCTTGAAGTGCATTGCACCACATGAAATGATAGTGTGCCCTTGAGCACCCCCGTCTTGTCTGTGTATCTATTGTACTTGATTAATCGCATATGTCTCGATTGTATTCGACCTATGAGTCGGCACCACTAAGCTTGGATAACCCTGTTGGTCTGATCCACCGACTTGGAGATCCCCCTCTTGTCCCTCCAGCTGCAGTTTGGATCCCGCTACCCGGTTATTACCGTGGTCTTGTCCCGATGCCGCAGATTGCTACTGTGGTCCCCGATGCACGGCTCTCTACCGTGGTCATGTATAGTATATGTATATGTATTTATAAGATCGACTGTTTCTCCTCACCTCGAGTGACTGAGATCAGTGCCTAGTTATTGCTCTATCACCTTAGTGATAGAGGACTTAGCTTCGTGTGATTGCCATCTTGATTGTTTCCCGTTCCCTTGGTTACCTTTACATGTTTTATGATGCATACTCGTATTTGAATAAATGTTTTATCTTGTTTAGAGAAATTGTCAGTTAAACAGGTTCAAATGTTTTTGGAGGTAAATTCATGTATTTTTCATATCGTCATTGTGTTTTATCCAATTTGCCAAACCGTCGTGTTTGACCTACTCTTTGGTACTTAGGTCCCGTTGTTGGTTATCCCGAGGAGGAGCACGAGGAGGCGGTCGTAGAACCGCAACAATTAGTTGAGTGGTGTGCTGATGACGTCATGTAGACGTTTGGTTGCTATGAGAGACTTTATAATTTGGGAAACTATTTAACCATTCTTTGGATTGGTATTTTGGTTATATTGGCCTGGTGGGCATCTATTTTTGGGAAATGTAATTAAATGATATTTGTATAAACTTTAACTTACTTTGGGTAACATGCTAATGATCATTGATCATTCTGATACAATATTTTATACTTGTGATATTGTCTTTATGACTAAGGATGGTTTGACTATTTGATTTGCTACACGCTTCCGCACTTAAAAGAAATATTCATTTATGGTTGTGATATCCTCACCGCGGACACCTGTGGGAAATTAAATAAATGTATGCAATCATTAAATGTTGTAGTATCATCATCATTAATAAATGTCCCGATCCCGGATCAGTCACGTGGGGGCCCGGTCCGGGGTCGCGACAGACTGGTATCAGAGCGAGACGTGTTTCAAGCAATTAAAAGAAACTAGAAATCCTAAGGACGTGGCGAAGATTCGTTAGACTCTTCGTTAGCTAGTATCGTGTGAGCAATGTATAACTCTTTATTTGATTTTTATGTGCTAACAATTTGTTTTGCAGCATCATGCCACCTCGTAAGAGACCAGTAAATGGCAACCCTTCTGCTAGCGATAGTGATCACACAGTTCCACTTGAAGAGGATATGGTTGATAACAACCCACCAAATCAATTTCAGCAGATGATGCAGGCAATGCTTGAGCAACAACGTCAAGCTAATGAGAATCAAGCTAGGTTGCAAGAACAAATGCTCAAAAGAGAGGAAGACCATGCTAGAGAATTGGCAGATATGCAGAGGCAGTTATTGGAAGTGTTACAAAGAAGACCCGAGCCGGTTCAACCTCAGCCCGTAATCGTTATCAATCAGAGGCAACATGACCCGAACGCTTTGTTTGAGCGGTTTCGGAAGAGGGCTCCGAAAGAGTTCCTTGGAATAGAAGATTCATTGGCTGCAGATGACTGGTTGGAACATACGGAGAACATTTTTGAGATTTTCCATTGTACCGGAGGTGAAAGAGTGAAGTTAGCATCATCTCTATTTAGCGGTACAGCAGACAGAAGGTGGAAGACGGTGAGGGAAGAATACAGGACCATGGCTGATGTAGAGGTTTGGGCAAACTTCAAGAGGCAATTTCATGATAAGTATGTGCCCGCTCATATCAAGAAGCAAAAGGCCATAGAATTTCAACAGCTTGTGCAAAGAAGTATGACAGTCCTCGAATACCTCACCAAGTTCGAGAGATGGTCCAGATATGCTCCAGAGTTGGTGGATACGGTGGAGAAGAAAATTGCCAAGTTCTTTGAAGGACTTAACCCTTTTATTGAGAGAGATGCCACCGGAGTAGTACCACCTGCAACTTTTGATGAAGCGGTCAAGAGGGCCTATAAGTTTGAGAACTTTCACAACAAGATCCTTAGAGTTCAAGGCAAGGGACAAGCTCATCAGCAGAAGAATCATCAGAACAAGAGACAGAGGACAGAACAGAATGCTCAGGGTCCCTTGGTTTGTACCCACTGTGGGAAGAACCATGAGAGTGCACAGTGTCGTACACTCACATGAGCATGTTTCAGATGTGGTTCCATGGCCCATCAGATGAGAGACTGTCCAAGGCAGAATAGGTAGAATCAGCAGCAGCAACTAGGGGCACAACGTCTAGCAGCACCACAGAATACAATCGTTGTTCAGAATCAGGCAAGGCCCCTACAACAACAAGCACCACAACAGCAGCAGCATAGACCACAACAACAACAACAACAGGCTCGTCAGCAGGGACAGATCCATAATCAGCGTGCACCACAACAGCATGGGAATGCACCACAAGGCAGACCACAGCAGGCACATAATAGGCCCCAACATCGAGGGCAAATGTACAGGGTCAATAGAGCTGATGCAGAGGCAGCAGGAGATGTAGTGGAAGGTACACTTCTTGTTTGTGGGATAAAAGCTAAGATTTTATTTGACCCTGGCTCTACACATTCATTCTTATCCCATGAATTTTCTAAGTTGATTGATATGCATGCTAGAGAACTTGAGTTTATTTTGACTGTGGCAACCCCAGTAGGCAAGCAAATTATTTGTAGAACATATTATCCTAGTTGCACAGTCCAGATAGGAGAAGTGGTTTTAACCGTAGATCTCATTCTTTTAGAGATGTTCGATTTTGATGTCATCCTAGGGATGGATTGGCTGGCAGGATACCATGCCACAATGGATTGTTTCCATAAGACCCTGACTTTCAAGTTAGATGAGACACCAGCAGGGGTGTTATTTCATGGAGAGAGGAGGAGTCCTCGTGCAGGGTTGGTCTCAGCATTGAAGGCTGATAGACTATTGAGAAATGGTTGTGAAGCATATTTGGCGTTTATCACGGAGGATAAACGGTCCCAAGGGGTGGAGGAGATCCCAATTGTTTGGGAGTTCCCGGATGTTTTTCCGGAGGAGATTCCAGGTTTACCACCCATCAGAGAGATTGATTTCACTATCGAGTTGTTACCAGGGACCGCTCTGATATCTATTGCACCATATAGAATGACTCCAGCAGAGTTGGGAGAGTTGAAGACTCAGTTGTAAGAATTGTTGGACAAAGGTTTTGTGAGACCGAGTATTTCACCATGGGGAGCTCCAGTTTTGTTTGTCAAGAAGAAGGATGGTTCGATGAGAATGTGTATAGATTATAGAAGATTGAATCAAATGACAATCAAGAACAAATACCCATTGCCAAGAATAGATGAATTGTTTGATCAGTTACAAGGTGCATCATACTTTTCGAAGATTGATTTGAGATCCAGTTACCATCAACTGAGAGTCAGAGAATCAGATGTGTTGAAAACAGCTTTTCGGACAAGATATGACCACTATGAGTTCCTAGTGATGCCATTTGGGTTGACTAATGCGCCGGCAGTGTTCATGGCATTGATGAACAAGATATTTACAGAGTATTTGGATCAGTTTGTTGTAGTGTTCATAGATGACATTTTGGTGTACTCCAAGACCAGAGAAGAGCATGAAGAGCACTTGAGGATAGCACTGCAACTCTTGAGAGAGAATCAGCTGTTTGCGAAGCTCAACAAGTGTGAATTTTGGTTGGAACAAGTAGCATTTTTGGGGCACATCATCTCCAAAGAAGGATTATCAATGGATCCGTTCAAGATTGAAGCAATTATGAACTGGGAAAGACCGAAGAATGCAACAGAGATCAGAAGTTTTCTAGGTTTAGCAGGTTATTACAGGAGGTTTGTGCAGGGATTTTCGTCGATTGCGTCACCTTTGACGAAGTTGACAAGGAAGATTGTGCCATATGTGTGGACAGATCAGTGTGAAGATAGTTTTCAAGAGCTAAAGAAGAGATTGACTACAGCATCAGTCCTTACTTTACCATCCGGGAGCGGCGGTTTTACCATTTTTACCGATGCTTCAAATGTTGGACTTGGTTGTGTGTTGATGCAAGAAGGACAAGTGATTACATATGGATCCAGGCAGTTGAAAGATCACGAGAAAAACTATGCCACCCATCATCTTGAGTTGGCAGCGGTCGATTTCGCGTTGAAAATGTGGAGACATTACCTTTATGGAGAAAAGTTCGAAGTCCACTCCGATCACCGCAGCTTACAGTACTTGTTTTCTCAGAAGGAATTGAACATGAGGCAGAGAAGATGGATGAAATATATAAAGGATTACGATTTTCCAATCAAGTACCACCCGGGGAAAGCTAATGTAGTTGCCGATGCCTTGAGCAGGAAATCAGTAGGCTTGGCAAACCTAAGTGGCACTTGTATCTTTGAGCAATTTGAAGAGTTGAGTTTAGACCTACAACCACTAAAGAAGGGTGTTTTGTTAGCTAACATGATAGTGTCAGAACCTTCTTTCATTCAGAAGATCAAGGATAGTCAGTTGCAAGATCCAGAGTTGGCCAAGATTTCAGAGCACATAGCAGAACGTCCCTATTTCCATATTGTTGATGGAGTTTTGTACTACCGTGACCGTCTATGCGTGCCTAACCTTGAAGACTTGAGGAATGATATCATGACCGAGGCTCACAGTATGAAGTACTCTATGCATCCAGCCAGCACAAAGATGTATCAGAACTTGAAGGGTAGATTTTGGTGGAACAATATGAAGAGAGAAATTGCAGCGTTTGTCTCCCGTTGTATGACTTGTCAGTTGATAAAGGCAGAACATCAGAGGCCTCCAGGATTGTTACAGCCGTTAGAGATCCCGGAATGGAAATGGGAACACATTACCATGGACTTTATTTCAGGATTACCGAGGACTAGCAGAGGCAACGATGCGATATGGGTCATTGTGGACCGACTCACCAAGTCAGCGCATTTCATTGCTATGAGGACAGGGAAGAAGATGCACAAGCTACCTTTAACAGAGTTGTTTGTCAGTGAGATCGTCAGTCGACATGGGCAGCCATTTTCCATCACATCCGACAGAGACAGCAGATTCGTCTCGAGGTTCTGGAAGACGCTACATGAGTCTATGGGTACGAAACTACAGTTTAGCACAGTCTATCACCCGCAGACAGATGGTCAATCAGAGAGAACGATTCAGACTCTTGAGGATATGCTCCGTGCTTATGTGCTAGATTTCAAGACTCAATGGAATGAGACTCTACCGTTGTGTGAGTTTGCTTACAATAATAGTTACCACTCGAGCATTGGGATGGCTCCTTTTGAGGCTTTGTATGGCAGAAGGTGTAGGACACCGGTTTGTTGGGAAGAAGTAGGAATTCGCAGTTTCCATGAACCGACGATAGTAAGTGAAACCAGCAACAAAGTGAAATTGATCCAAGAACGTCTGAAGGTAGCCCGGAGTAGGCAGAAAAGCTATGCAAATTCTCATAGAAGGGACTTACAGTTCAAAGAAGGAGACAAGGTTTTCGTGAAAGTGTCACCTACGAGAGGAACATTGAGATTTGGACAGAAGGGCAAGCTATCACGAAGATATATTAGACCATATGACATTGTGAGCAAGATTGGTGATGTGGCTTATAGGTTAGCCTTACCACCTGAGCTATCCGGCGTACACAACGTTTTCCATGTGTCTATGTTGAAGAAGTATGTCCCCGATCCTTCACATGTGCTCCGGCATGAGCCATTAGAGATCAGAGAGGATGCTACCTATGTTGAGAAGCCCGTTCAGATCATTGATACAAGGGAACAAGAGTTGAGGACACGGACTATTCAGTGGGTAAAGGTTCTATGGGAGAATCATGGATCGGAAGAGGCCATGTGGGAATTACGAGATCAAGTGCAGAAGAAGTACCCACATCTTTTACCAGAGGTGAGTCTATATTTCATTTGGTGGACCAAATGCCCTAAGGGGTGGAGGATGTAAGACCCCGACCCGAGAGAACTCGATTAGTACTAATTAAGTCATGTGTTAGTTCTAAGCTTGATTAGTGATTTGGCTAAGTTGGGTTTGGAATAGCTTTTGAAATAGTTTTTGGGGAATTTTGATTGTCTTGTGTTAGTGGGACCCTTTAGGGGTTCCTTTTTATGACCATGCATGCGCTTGAGGATTTATCAGAGATTTTGCATTCATGGTTTTAATCTCATCTTATTTTTATTGTTAATCCCTACAACTTTTATGTTGATCCCGTCCCCGTTCGAGATCCCGAAACCCGATTTCATAGCCTTGAGGGCAAAACAGTCATTGTGCACAAACTCTGTACCCAAAACTTGATATTCTCAAAACCAGCGAAACATATACTTTTTGGAAACTAGATATTTCGACGATCACTTTTCTCTTCTTCGTTGAATTCATTAGAAGCCCCGAAAGCCATGAATCCAGCTCAATTAGATTTCTAGTGGTGGAGCCCACTCCCCATTTGTGAATAAGGAAACCCTTTCCCCTTCCATTTCCTTTTTCCAGCACAAGAGAGTGAATCTAGGGTTTTCCATTGCCTTCTTCTTGCTCTTGCTTTCCATCACCAAAATCACCACCAACCTTGCACAAATTCAGAGGAGGAGATCATCACCTTCTTCCTCATCACCATAGCTCTCTATCGGTACCGTTGCTAGAGAAAACCCTCCATTACAAGACTTCCTATGAGCTCACCTTGTCCATTAGAGGACCTTACAAGTAAGTAACCCTTCCCTTCTTCTAGAATTGTGTTCTCCTAGCTGAAGGGAATCTCCATCTTTGTTATTGAAGCTTCTTTCTTCCTATTCTATGTTTTGACTCTTTAGGGTTTTATTTTGGGATTTTCCTTGTAGCTTGGACCTTTGATTTAAAGGACTTGTTAGAGCTTGATTTGCTTACTAGAGACCAAGGCAAGTGGATGAATGATTTTTTTCTAAGCTTTCATTGACTTTGGATATTTTCCATTAATGCATAGTTATTGCTTTGTTTTGAAATGAATGCTCATGATAGGGTATTAATGGTACATTTATGGTCCAAGAGATGTGTTGATTCATAGCATTTAATTCCTCTTGTTTTGTCTCAAATATATATATCTTATGTGAAATGGTTTCCTTCTATCTTTCCTTGTATTGATTGTGATATGGATGGAGGAGAATGGGATGGATGTGGTGAAAGATTTGATGTTATTTGAATGGAGTTTTAGACTCCTCATCTGATGTATAAAAGTGGCTAAAAAGGGATTGCAGAAGGAAGAGATAGAGAGGAGCTGAGCTGGTCCAGAATCAGTTTCTGGACAGTTCGCTCGAGCGAATATGACACTTCGCTCGAGCGACCTGTCCAGAGAAGGGTTCGGAGCATTCCAGTAGCTTGGTCGCTCGAGCGGACATCCTAGAACCTGTTCCAGAGAGTTGTTCGTTCGAACGCACTATAAACTTCGTTCGACCCAATGAGTTCGTTCGAGCGACCTCAACTTCGCTCGAGCGAACCCGCCCAGACATCCATTCCAGAGAGCTACTCGCTCGAGCGAACTCTCCAGTCCGCTTGAGCGATGAGCTTTGTGGGTCAAGGCTATGTTTGGGACAATGTTTAACTATTTCAATGTTTTGGGACTATTCTTTGCGAACCCCTCTATGTCAAGGAGATTTGCTAAGCAATGTATGAGGCCATTCGTGAAAGAAACCATACCACGAAGATGTCATTTGAGGTTTTGGAAATTCGGAGTGTATAAGGAGTCCGGGATGTCCCCAAACTCAAAGAGTACCAGATTGTTAGTAGACTGACATACGGAGTCCCTATTCACTTCAAATAGATATTTTACCTGAAATGTCAATTGTTTACTGTACTTTATCGATCCCGAGATTTATACTACGTGCCTTGTTTTCCCGAAAGCATTGAATTACACTTGATATAGCTACTTGTCTTGAAGTGCATTGCACCACATGAAATGATAGTGTGCCCTTGAGCACCCCCGTCTTGTCTGTGTATCTATTGTACTTGATTAATCGCATATGTCTCGATTGTATTCGACCTATGAGTCGGCACCACTAAGCTTGGATAACCCTGTTGGTCTGATCCACCGACTTGGAGATCCCCCTCTTGTCCCTCCAGCTGCAGTTTGGATCCCGCTACCCGGTTATTACCGTGGTCATGTATAGTATATGTATATGTATTTATAAGATCGACTGTTTCTCCTCACCTCGAGTGACTGAGATCAGTGCCTAGTTATTGCTCTATCACCTTAGTGATAGAGGACTTAGCTTCGTGTGATTGCCATCTTGATTGTTTCCCGTTCCCTTGGTTACCTTTACATGTTTTATGATGCATACTCGTATTTGAATAAATGTTTTATCTTGTTTAGAGAAATTGTCAGTTAAACAGGTTCAAATGTTTTTGGAGGTAAATTCATGTATTTTTCATATCGTCATTGTGTTTTATCCAATTTGCCAAACCGTCGTGTTTGACCTACTCTTTGGTACTCAGGTCCCGTTGTTGGTTATCCCGAGGAGGAGCACGAGGAGGCGGTCGTAGAACCACAACAATTAGTTGAGTGGCGTGCTGATGACGTCATGTAGACGTTTGGTTGCTATGAGAGACTTTATATTTTGGGAAACTATTTAACCATTCTTTGGATTGGTATTTTGGTTATATTGGCCTGGTGGGCCTCTATTTTTGGGAAATGTAATTAAATGATATTTGTATAAACTTTAACTTACTTTGGGTAACATGCTAATGATCATTGTTCATTCTGATACAGTATTTTATACTTGTGATATTGTCTTTATGACTAAGGATGGTTTGACTATTTGATTTGCTACACGCTTCCGCACTTAAAAGAAATATTCATTTATGGTTGTGATATCCTCACCGCGGACACCTATGGGAAATTAAATAAATGTATGCAATCATTAAATGTTGTAGTATCATCATCATTAATAAATGTCCCGATCCCGGATCAGTCACGTGGGGGCCCGGTCCGGGGTCGCGACACGAGTTCACTTACAAGGAGATGCCCGAGCAAAATGAGTTAGGTTTGCAAGTGGACAGAGCAAGGACCGACCAGTGGTAGCAACTATATGTGGATGGAGCATCCAATTCACAAGGAACAGGCACCGGCATGGTGCTCATAATACCAGAGGGGGCGGTAATCGATCGGGCCACCACAATGGGATTTGATGCATCGAACAATGAAGTAGAGTACGAAGCACTACTGTTCGAACTCAGGATGGCCAGAGAGCTTAGGGCCAGGCAACTGACAGTCGACTGGGACTCACAGTTAGTTGCTAGTCAACTAACCGGGGAACATGCCGCTTGGGATGATTGAATTTCTGCATATGTCACAGAAGCAAAGCGCTTGATCCAAGATGTTGGAGACGTTAAGGTAAAGCCGAATCGTCGGGAGGAAAATTCACATGATGATTGCTTGGTCAGTTTGGCTACAATCATCAAATTTGAGCTGAAGAAAGAGATCCTCGTCGACTACCAATCACAGTGAGCACTGGAGGTCAGCACGTCATGTATGCCGACCAGGTTGAGGAGACTCCAAGCTGGATGACACCGATAATAGATTGCCAGAAGGACAGGTCGCTCAGAGGAGAGTTGGAAGGTCAGAAGAAAGGTAGCCAATCAGAGCCGAGCACTAGAGGTCGACACGTCATGTGCGCCGACTAGGTTGAGGAGACTCCAGGCTAGATGACAACGATAATAAAGTGCCAGAAGGACGGATCGCTCCGAGAAGACTTCGAGGAGAGTTGGAAGGTCAGAAGAAAGGAAGCCCAATTTTCGCTATCACCAGCAGATAAGCTTTATCAACGGTCTTACTTGGGACTGTACTTACAATGCGTCAACCCAGTTGGCGTTGAAAGCTTGTTATGAGAAATCCATGAGATGTACTATGGGGGGTACATCGGAGGATGAAGCTTGGCTCACTGAGCTATGTCACAGGGCTATTGGTAGCCATACATGCAAAAGGATGCCTTGCAGTTTGTGCAAAGGTGCGAAAGATGTAAACGCTTCGGCAAAGACATCCATTAACCTGCTGAGTAGTTAAACTCAATAGAGAGTCCGTGGCCATTTGACGAGTGGAGGATGGACATCGTCAGGCCTAGGCCGAGATCGGCAGATTTGGAATACCCCAGGCACTGATGACCAACAATGGGAAATAATTCTAGGGTAAGGTACTCATGCATCTATACGAACAATATGGCATTATGCATCACTTTTCAACCTCTGTTTACCCACAAAGTTATAGCCAAGCAGAAAAATCCGACAAGACCTTGCTGGACGGCATGAAGAAAAGGGTGGACGAGCTTCCTAGTGCCCTATGGGCCTACAGAACCACCCCGCAGAGGTCAACAGGAGAAACCCCATTAGAGATTGGGTTGCTAACCATAAGGACGGAGGCATACTGAATGGAAGCGGTAATTCAGTTAGAGATTGGGTTACCAACCATAAGGACGAAGGCATATGGAATGGAAGCGGTAATTCCCTTAAAGATTGGCTTGCCAACCATAAGGACGGAGGCATACGGTCATGAGAAAAATAAAGAGAGGATTTCCAAATGGCTGGACATGATTGAGGAGCAGAGAGAGCGAGCATTGATCAAGTTGGCCGCCAACCAGCAGCAACTAGCTCAGATCTTGCAGGAAAAATGTACGACAAGGACATCCGAGTTCAGAGACCAAGTCTTGATAGAGGTACACCCGAACACCAAAGACCCTAGTCACGGCAAGCTGGGTCTGATTTGGGAAGGACCATACAAAGTTACCTCCGTCAGAGGAGCAGGAGCTAGCACCTAGAGACGCTCGAAGGAAAAGTGTTGCCAAGGTCTTGGAACATTGCGAATTTAAAGAAATTCTATATCTTTATACCAAAGAAATTGTCACTCTCGCATTCCATTTATGGAAGTTGTCTTATTTATATTCTTGTGGCAAGGATGAAATTCGCTAATGACTTGTATAAGGGCGACGACCCACAGTAGGAACCATGTCTTACTGGGATAACCGTGCCATGATAGGGCTAAGGCCTGAAAAGTAAGCGTAGTAACAGACCCATTACTCCGTGCCGAAGGAAAACAAATCCTAACTGTGAGAGTCCTAAACTAGGTATGCTGCACTGATCTTCCTTTAACCAATGTTTTGGCATGACGATTCAAACATTGATCTAAAGCGAGTTCGAACAAAGACCGACAGTGGCAGTAGGCATTATAATGCGGATTTAACAAAGGAGATGTGTCGCGACCACGGAACGGATCCCTGGCCCGCAACGTGTTGTAACATTGTTTTCCCACAGGTTCCCGCGGTGAGGATTCCCAAAGACGCGCGGAATCTGACTCACACGATCAAGTTTGCGGAAGCGTATAGCAAAACACAACAAGATGAGCACCAATAAATCTTTATGTGCTATAACAAAATAATAACAAGACATAGTATCAAAGAAAGAAACTAACATGGCATTCCCAGCATAGTTCAAGTTATAAGACTAACTCAAAGGTAATTTAGGTTCGGTTACAACCCATAAGAGGCCAACAGAGGCCAATACACTTAACAAAATAATAGAGGAGCCCCAAGACAAAAAGGTGACGAGACTCAAGAAACCCGCCCGACGTCTAAATGACATCGTTGGGCTGCCACTCTCTCACAGGGGTTGGCTCACAAGCCTCCTCCTGACGCTCCTCCTCAAAGGTAACGTCTCCTCCACCTGTGCACCAACAAACAAGGGTCAAACACAACGGTTTGGAAGGTAATCAATTTAGTTGCAAGCATGAAACAATAAACGTTTTAGAAACATATAATAAATCCTTGATTTGAAATACTACAATGACTGAGATGCATTTACAGAAGTATTTAATCAAGCTGAGATACTAAAACAAACTAGCATGAGTACATATAATATCATGAATAGTTACAATCCACACAGAGCCCATCCTTTCTCTATCATTAATATAATGAAAAGAGCAAGCACGCACGACAAACACGATATACATAATATAAGCACGACACGATTTCCCACAAAGACGGGAATTCCGGCCGCGGAACCGGACACGCACGATGTGTAATAAATACACGACCAGTCTGCAGGCAGTCCACATGTTTAAGGACCCCCAGACAGTGGATCAAACTGAAAGGGCAGTCCAAGCTCAGTGGTGTTACTTAATTCATGAATGCACAAAACACGCGAAACATTTATCAAAACATGTCGAGATAAAAAAGGGGGAAATCACTTATCAAAACACGATGAACACGACTAGCAAGGGCATAATTAATATGCATAACACGCTTAGGAAGTGATCCCCTTTTTCTTGAAACATGTCTTCAAAACGAGCTTGTACTTAACTTCAAAACGAGTACACGATGATATTCATTATGTCGAAACCAAAGTACGAATACAAAGCCTATCAAGCTCATGCAAGGACCTTTGGTTGATCGTTGTGCAGCCGACGCCCAGATGTTGGAATTAAGAACATAATTGGTGCCGCAGAAGTTCAAGGACATCTCGGGTTTCGAGTGCATAATATCAAGCTAAAGGCCATTTAACATGTTCTAGTTTTCATTCTCGCAAAGACTCTTCAAAACAGGCAATTTGTCAATTTCGGTCACCTCGCGGTCAGGTGTCGGCTACCCGAACTAGGGTCTAGCGGCTAGCCGCCAGCTGACCGACATGCTGACCGCTGGAATCCAGGTCCAACACAGCCCTCTGGAAAAGGAACCAAACTAACTGCGGTTAGCTTACGGTTAGCAGAACTGAGACTTGGCGGTTAGCCGTAAGCTGACCGCGGGAAATCCAGTCTGAAATATAGCTCTCGGGAAAAGGAGCCGACAACGCGTGGTTGGCCAGCGGTTAGCTGACATGGGGTATGGCGGCTAGCCGCTTGCTAACCGTCCAGCTGACCGAGACCCACTATCGAAATGTCAGCTTCTGGAAAGGGAACCGCCGAGCTCGGTCAGCTCGCGGTTAATCGAAATCAGGATTTCGGCTAGCCGCCAGCCGACCGACGGCTGACCGAAACTGCACGGGAAATGCAGTTCAATTCAGATTTTCACATTTCCTTCTTCCCTTCTTCTTGTTCCTCATTCCACTTGCACTCCTTGAGCCTACATGCTCTCCAAGGGACAAAACACACATTTTTCCCAATTTCAAACATTCAATCCAAGGAAAACATGATCATGAAGCTTATGAACATATTTATATACAAAATTTCTAAAACAACAATGAAGCTTAAAATACACATGCACAATGGTCCTATAGAGATTACTTGCCTTGACCAATGCTAAATACTCTTCTCAAGCACTTCAGTCAAGCTATTCCAATGCTACAAGGAAACCCAAGAAAACCACACAAACTCACTCAAAAATGGAACCAAAGAACCCATTTTAACAAAAGGGTTTGTAAACATGAAAAACATGATCTTTAAGGAACTAAAAAGACTTTATGACAAGCATGGGTTGAAGCTCTTACCTAGAGAAGGTCAAACAAGAGAGGAGGAAGAAAATGAAGAGCTTGTCCCACAAGAAACTCCAAGAAATTTGTACCAATAGCAAGCTTGCAAGGAGATGAAGAAGATGATGGTCTTGGAATTCTATTTGGAGATCTCTAGCTAGATCATGCAAGGTGAGGAAGATGGAAAGGAAAAAAGGGATTTTCCAGCCCTAGGTCAAGAGATTTCAGAGATTTGGTAAAGTGAATGAAAAGAGAGGGAGATGGGGCTTAAGTGATGCTAATGGACCCCAATTAGCTTGAACCTTGAAACGACGAAAACATGATCTTGTGGACCTCGAATGACTTCGACGAAGAAGGATAAAACGATCCTCGAAATATCTAGTTTCCAAAAAGTATATTTTTGACATGGTTTTGAGATCTCGCAAGTTGTGTCCAGATTTGTGCATAAAAGATAATTTTACCCTCTTTGGGCCAAAACTTGGGTTTTTGGGCTTCAAACATGAATGGGCTAAAAACGAAAGTTGGAACTCATAGAAAAATCATTCGAAAGAAATCAAAATCACAATCACACGGAAACTAACACGATCTTCCCAAGCTTACACGTACACTCGGGCCTTTCCGAGTGTGTCTACTAATACTAAACGTTCTCAAAATTCCCAAAGCTATGACCAAGACTAAAACTAATTACTTCTAACCCAACAACAACTAAACCCACTTAGGACTAAACACATACTAATCACACACTAATCGAGTTGGTCTGGGTCGGGGTCTAACAAGATGCAAAGAGTTGAGCAATTCATTCAAAAACACGAAAGAAAGAACATCAAAGAGATATTATGTCTGGCCCACAGGTTAGGCAACTCGTTAAAACCAAAATACACCAAAAGGAAGAGGGGGGGATTTTTTCAATTCTCTAAACAACTTTGGGGACATCAGAAGCAGAAGCAGCAAGGTCAGCAGCAGGAGAAGCATCATTATCACCAGCTGTAGGCAAGCTGGACCTTCCTACGAGGTCTTG
This sequence comes from Cinnamomum chago, assembly GCA_038049695.1. Taxonomy (NCBI): domain Eukaryota; kingdom Viridiplantae; phylum Streptophyta; class Magnoliopsida; order Laurales; family Lauraceae; genus Cinnamomum; species Cinnamomum chago. Next base: position 27,530,746 of record CP142456.1, read on the forward strand.
AGCAGAAGTTTCAACAGGCGTTGGCTGAGCTAGAACAGTGACGGGTTGAGCTATGTGCTTGGCCCAGAGGGGAGAATCTCCCGGGACACCAGCATCACCTAAGCTCGGATCAGACCCCCGTTTGAACAGGAGGGTCTTCATCCACTCAACCTGCTCAAGATATATTTCCTCGACCTCTTCAAACACTGCATCCTTAGACTTCTCCATAACATCCTGCGTCTCCACCTCCATCTCGGCTAGCTTAGAATGGATAGCCTCAGGCTACATCTCACTTGCAGTCAGGCAACTGAAAGCAGCGACCACCTTAGCCTCTACAACTTTCGCAGCTTTGGAAGAATTAGTAGCGTAAGACTCTGCTAAGCGCCGAGTAGCCTCGGAAGCGCCACGTGTCCCCGAAAAATCTTAAGTCCCCTTTCTTCTTGGAAAATGGGAAAGAAGAAAGGAGGCTTGGGGGGCAATTGTGAGGGGAAAGTTTGAATGACTTGGAAGTGGGTTTGGGCCAAAACAAACCCACCTGTAAAATTAGCCCAAGAATGAAAATGGGGAAGGAACATCCCACGAAAAGGGGCAATGATCTTCTCACTTGAAGTAATGGGGAAAGTGGGGAAGGAACATCCCACGAAAAGGGGCCATGATCTTCTCACATGCTATAATGGGGAAGGTGGGAAAGGACATGTGTCAAGTAACATGAGGAAGTTGGGAAATAAATGGGGGAAAGAGCTAATCATGACATGAATTTCCAATCTCGGTAGCGAACTTAAGCATCGGAGAACGTTTGGTAGGGCCACCCGATTGAGTTTCACGGTATTTCTTTCTTCTTGAACTGGTATCTCATTTAGGGAAGGAGATCCCACAAAGAGGAGAAGAGAAAGCACCAAACTGTGAAGTAAGGACGTTCCATCATATTTCTCTCTTCAAAAATTGACCTTACAATAATGAATGCATACAACCTAAATGTTTGTTTCTCCTCAAAAGAAAAATAAATTTTCTGATTGAAATTCTCATGCATTTAATTGTTTTATCTGCACATGGTTAGTTGCTATCAGAGGTTTTTAGTGTATGGTTTATGTCTATGTTGTTAGGAATTTTGTGTATTGCAATTTGATGGATGCATTATCATTCTAGCATCATTTGAATTTACACACATGCATTGATTTATAAAAACTTGAAATCTTGATTTACACATGCATTGTTTTTAAGATATTGATTTCTGCATGTTTTGTTTTTAAACTGGGATGCATTTTAATTTGAAAAGAAGTTTTACCAAATCAAGCTAGCCTATGTTTTAAATCTTTCAAATCATTTTAGGCTTTTTGTGTTTCATGAATTTAAGCCTCTTAGTTTGATTTAAATCATGATTCCAAGCTTGGTTTAATGGCCCAAAAGTTTCTTCAAGAAAATACTTTGAAAAATGAAAAATTAGGGAATTTTGATCCCAGGTCGACCCGTAGTGGGCCAGGTCGACCGGCCTAACAGAAGGGCAGGTCGACCGGCCCAACGAAAGGCCAGGTCGACCGGGTAAAGAGCTGTTGGCTCTTGTCAAACGGTCAGTTTTATGACCGTTGTGAAGGCCAGGTCGACCCGGGGGTCATGGGGTTGACCGGGGACTAGCCGTTGGGCTATAAATACTAGTTCATTCCTTTGCCAAAAGTTAAGGATTTTTAGGCCTTCCTTGAGAGGTTTTGAGGCAAATCAAAGGGAAATGAACTAAGGGATGAAGGGGGCCATTAGTAAAGCTAAAGCTTGGATTAATGAAGTTAAATCTCTAAGTAAGCTTTACTTTTCTTAATCATATGTTTTCATACTTTGCTTTAATTATTGGTAAATCTTTTCTAGCATGCTAAACTATGTTTTGTTGTGTCCTTAACATGTTTATGTTTTGAATTGATCTATTGTTTTGGATGCATCACCTTGATTCAATCCAAGTAGTACTTAAATTGGTATATGTAAGTAAATCATGTTAATGAAAACATCTTTGAAATTATATGTAACATGATTCCTATACTTGGTTGAATCTATGGTTGTTGTTTTTCATCATAAGAAAATCACTTTCAAATATATCTTATGTTTTGGATTTAACATCTCTACAAATCATATGTAACTTTGTTTTAAAGTTTCACAACTTGCTTTGCTTTGATAGATATATCATTTTCAAGTTGAATTTATAATTACATATGATTTGTCCTCTAACTTCAATCAAATCTATTTTTATGTTTTATGGTTATAGCATACACATATTGAGCTACATTGTTAATTTGATTGACATCCCTATGCTTCACATGTTTTGTACTTAGAATTTCACAACTTGTTTGGAATACATATGTTTATCTTTTACAAGTTATTTTTAACATGTGATTAGCATTCTTTCCTCAATCATAAATGTTTTTATGAGCTAAAACTCTCAAAAGCCTTAGGCATACATTTATGAGCTTTCATTTTCAAAATGATTGAGGTCATCATGCATACACATTGTGCATTCACCTTTGCATTCATAGTGTGTGTGTGTGTGTGTGTGTGTGTGTGTGTGTGTGTGAAGTAGATTTTCACTCTCATAGCCGCCTAATTAAGAGGCATTGTAATGAACTATATATTGTATCTCCATCAAGTGTATTTTAGACACTACTTAGAGAGATAACCAACCTTTGGTTGAAGAGGTTATTGCTTAGCCTAAGAAAAGCATAGTGTAGAGGTTATCTTAGCCTTGAAAAGCATATTGTAAAGGTTATTGCTTAGCCTATTGAAAAGCATAAATAGTGGAAATCTGGTGGGGTGTTGGATCACAAGCCGGTAGTGGATGTAGGCATTGAGGCCGAACCACTATAAATCCTTGTGTGATGGTGCTTGCTTTGTGGTGATTGTTTTTATTAAGGTTCCGCATTTTGTTTGATAATCATCACTTGTGACTAGTTTAATTTAAAGAAGTTGAAATTGATTAAAATTGGTCATAATTGAAGCTCACCCTATTCACCTCCCCCTCTAGGGTTCGGATCCCGGACTTTCAATAAGCTTCGCTCCCTCTTTTTGCCTTTTGAACTTTAATTTTAACTTTTCAACCTTTTTCAAGAATTCTTTCATTTCTAAGGTTAAAGGAGGAAAAGAGAGAAGTTTCTTTTTGATAGATTTATTTTGATTATTAGTCTTTTTAAAATCTATCTTGGATGACTCTTTTTGAAATGTTTTAACTTGTTTGAACTTCTTAGAGTCTTCCTTGGAATTCAAAGTCTTACCCTTCATAGAATTAGATTTAATTTTCTTAGGGTCAAAGATGGGTTTAGACATATGACTTTTCCTTAATTTGCACTCAAACTTGAAATGTCCTTCTTTACAACAATAATGACATTTAGTTTTGGACATTGGAGAACGAGTGCTAGAGAAAAAGGACTCACCTTTCACAAAAGTGTTGGTGAATTTAGGGTTATGTGAAGTATACTTATCAAAACCAAGACCCATCCTATCTCCATGAGATTTACCCAATTTAAACAACTTTTCAAATCTCTCTTCACCTTGGGTAAACTTGCACTCATACTTTTGTTTGTAACCTTCAAGTTGAGTGACATTGGTTATAAGGATTGAATTTTCATTTTTGACTTTTAATAAATCATTTTCAATTTCCTTATAGTTATTTACTTCTTCATTGGCAAGTTTTAATTCGAATTTAAGTTCATTAACAACATTAGATCCAAGTTCTAAGTTTTTTACCATACTTTGAGCATTAGACAAGTTTTCCTTGGAAATTGTCAACTTGGATTTTAAATTGATAAAGTCTTTGTCTTGCCTTTGTAGTTGATCTCTTAGATTTAAATTTTCTTTCTTAAGCTCATCATAACTTATCTTAATCTCATTTAGTTCATCTTTGATATTGGATAAGTTATTTAAAGAGATCATAAACTTAGAGTCTAAACATTGTATGACTTCTTCTTTCTCTCTCAGTTCATCTTTTGAAGAGACTAGTTCTTTGTTTAGTCTTTTTTATTCTTCTTTTAAACTTTTATTTCTCTTATCAAGCTTTAAAGATAATGTATATAATTCTTCATAGGCTTGTTGAAGATCATCTTCATTTTCATCATAATCTTCTTCTTTTAAGTCACATTGAGTTTCATTTATTTGAAGGTTTGAATCTCCAATAGATGGAAGAAAGAGAGGTCTAGAAGAATCTACACAAAAGTCTAAACAATCTAACTTAGTGGAATCCATTTCAATAGAATTCATTTAAACACAAATCTAGGGTTACGACTCAAGGTTTTTACACCTAATCAAGAGTTTCAAAAACACTTGATCCTAAAAGATAGAGCACGAGCAGTGTGGTCCTCCTCCTCCTGTGCTCCAAGATCCTCTCACAGCCCTTCCCACCCTTGTCTTTTCTATTTTCTGTGTTGTCTGTTTCTATTTTTTGTGGTGTTTTGTGTTTTCTTCTTTGTTTTAGGAATTTCTGTAGTCATTTGGACACCCCTCTTGGCTTCATTCAGTTGTAAATCCCTTGCTCTTAAGTCTGCACACCACCTGTTTGTAAAATTGTCTGAACCACATTTCTATTCAAGAATTAGCTGTTGTGCCTATTTTCAGCCATTTGTTCATAATCTTGAGCATTTCTTCTTTGATTTCTTCCATTGGCTCGAACTAAACAAACTTGGAGGAGACCTAGTAAGGAATCCAAGACCGGTCATGCCTCTTCTTCCCATAGATCTCCCTCCACTTCTCCTGAGCTTGGCCCACCTCCAGAGATCAATTTCAACCCTATTCATTCTCCATCTTCAGTTGTGAAATCTTTTAGGAGCAAAGGGGTAATTGTTGAGAAGTTTTGTGTGGTTAGAGACCTTGTGGACTACAATGTCCCTGCCATTTTATAAGCCATTAGTTGGGGCAATATTCTAACTTGGAGTGGCAACATCTATACCTTGTCTGTCTTTGGTTTCTATGAGTCTATTTGTGACTCCACCGCTGTGAGAACCCGACCCCTAATCTCTTGGATTAGTGTTGTTTTATTTGTGGATTAGTTCTTTTAGTGGGATTAGTATTTGTTGGGTTGAGTTTGTGAGCTAGAATGGTTTTTTTTTCTAGTTTTGGGCTTTTGAGTGCTTTGGTAGCTTGTAGGGCCCTTTGGAGGTTCCCTTTTCGGCTTTGCATTTTCTTGTGAAATTTTCCCGTTTTGTTTCGTATTGTGTTTTTGGCCCGTTGCATTCATCTTGAGGAATCCTATAACTTTCATGTTGATCCCGTGTCCATTCGAGGCCCCGAAACTCGATTTTCATAGCCTAGAGGGCAAAACAGTCGTTGCACACCAAATCTGTACCCAAAACTTGATATTCCCGAAACCCAAGAAACATATACTTTTTGGAAACTAGATATTTCGACGATCATTTCTTCCTTCTTCGTCGAATCCATCCGAGGTCCCGAATTAGATGATTTCAGCCAAACTAGTCACTTAAGTTGTGGGACCCAACCTCTCACTTGTTAACAAAAGAGAACCCACCTCCTTCATTCATTTCACTCTCCATTGCTCCAGCACAAACCAGCTGAACCTAGGGTTCCTTGTGTTTCTCTTCTTCTTCTTGCTTCTTCATCTCCAAGCCACACCAATCTTGCACCAAACTCGAAATGGAGATCATCAATCTCTTCCTCTCCTTGCAAGCTTCATCTTAATACCATTTTTGGAGAAATCCATCAACATTGAGATCTTCTTGGAGCTAGTTCTCTTCATTTGAAAGGCATCCAAGTGAGTGATTCTTCCCATCTTCTAGATTTGTTGTCTCCTAGACCTTGAGAAGCTACATTTGCATTATTGTTGGTTCATTCATTTTCATTCCTTGTGTAACCCATTTTAGGGTTTGTTTTGGGGGTTTTGTAGAGATTGTTGATCTTGAGCTTGAGAGGTGATTAGGAGCTTGATTTGCTAGATTGGAACCCAAGGCAAGTGGATGAATGGATGGTTTTAATGTTATCAAAGTTTTATGAGAAAATCCTAAGTTTTATTACTTGTTCTTGATAATGTGATATATGTTTCTACACATGCTTCTTGTCATATTTCTATTGATCTCGAAAATGCATATTAATGGGTCTTGCTCTCTTGTTAAATATCTTGGAAATTAGGCATTTCATTTGGTCAAAGTTTGCTCATATGGTTTTATAATGAATGGGGTTGGTTATTCCATTCATATTTATGTTTATTAGCTTGCATTGATTGGAAGTAGATGCTCATTTAAAGAGTTCTGCTAACTCGTCTATTGTTATGGAAATATAACCAATAGTCCTTATTTATCTCTAGATTTTTGGCTAGCTTGGACTTAAGGCAAGTGGATGTTTTGATTTTATAAGCTTTCAATGATTTTGGTATTTTCCACTCATGCCTATTTATTACATTGGTTTGAAATAAATGCCCATGATAGAGCTTTGGTAGTGCATTCATGGTAGTGCATTTATGTCTTATAAGTGTATTGGTGAATGTCATTTAATTTCTTCTTGCTTATATCAAATGTACCCTATTGTGAAATGGTTTCCTTCTTTCTTTAATTGCATTGGATTTGATATTGATGGATGAGGTGATAGAATAAACCCATATTGGAGTTGTGGAGAAGTGTAGATAGTTGCATTGGAGGAGCTTTAGCTCAGTTTTGTGGCAAGGATTAAGTGGAAGTGAGGAGAATGGTTTGAGGAGGAGAAAGGGCTTAAATCTGAACACAGTGGGTGATTCCCGCACCTGGTGGTTAGCCTGCGGTCACCCGGCGGCTAGCCGCCTGGTGACTGGCGGCTAACCGCCAGCTAGCCGAAATGTTATGGTTACTTTTCCAGAGAGCACCCTTCTCCACCTGAAGACTCAGTCAGCTCCGCGGTTAGCCAGCGGCTAACCGCCGAACCCATCGGCGGCTAACCGCCAGCTAACCGCACCTTGGCGGTTAGCTTTCCAGTAAGCTGTATTTTTGGCAGCCCAGCCGCGGTCAGCTGCGCGGTCAGCCAGCGGCTAGCCGCCCATCCCAGCGGCGGCTAACCGCTAGCTAACCGCCAGGTGACCGAAATTTCCCAGGTTTCGAAAAGCTCCTCGCTCGAACGAACTCTCCGGTTCGTTCGAGCGCTGAGCTTTGACGATCAAAGGAGATTCACTAGGCATTGTATGAGGCCATCCGAGAAAGAAACCATATCACAAGGATGTCATTCGAAGTTTTGAAAATCCAAAGTGTATAAGGATCCCGGGATGTCTTCAAACTCAAGGAGTACCAAGTCACTTCAATAATCGACATACGTGACCCCTATCCACTTAAATAGACCTCGAAGTCAACAGTTTTCCCGAAATGGTATAGTTCATTATATTTCTTCATTTCCAAGATTTACTTTACATGACTTGTTTTCCCGAAAGCATTGAAGTTACACTAGTAACAGTTATTTGTCCCGAGATGTATTGCCCGATATGAAGTGACAGTGTGCCCTTGAGCACCCCCGTTTTACCCGTTTATTTATTGTACTTGATTTACTTGCATATGTCCCGATTTGTTATTTGACCTATGAGTCGGCATCACTAATCTTGGATACCTTGTCGGTTTGATCCACCGACTTGGAAATCCCTCTCCCGTCCCGCCAGCTGCAGTTTGGATCACGATACCCGGTTATTGCCGTGGTCCCGTCCTGATACCCGGTTCGCTACCGTGGTCCCGTTCCCGTATATTTATATTGTATATATGATTTGCGTTGAGTCTCCTCACCTTGTGTGATTGAGACCAACGTCCCGGTACACTCTTGTCACTTCGGTGATAGATGACTTAGCTTCTTGTGATTGCCATCTTGCCAGTTCCCGATCCCTTGGATACCCGGCATGTTTTATATTGCTTATATGTTTTCCAATAAATGATTCGTTTCCTTTATGAAAGTTGTTATTTAGAAAAGTGTTAATATTCTCCAATGTAAATTCAATTATTATTATATTGTTTTCTATTCTTTGTACACGCACATGTTTTAAATGAATGCCGGTTGGGTGGATACCCATGCTTTTACATATGTTTCAAACAATCCATGATTTTGCTAGATTTACAGGATTACACACGTTTTAAATGAATACCCGAATTGTGAAATATCCGCATTTTCACATATGTTTCAAATGGACATTGGTTTTGCCAGACTGCTATGAATACCTGGTTTGTTGTATACTTATGTTTTTACCTAAGTCTCAAATGAACGTTTGTTTTGTCAAACCACTATATTTATACATGCTTTAGACGAACACCCGATTGTCAAATATCTATGTTTATAGATGATGTAAATGAACACATGTTTTATTAGATATTCATGTTTTACTCATGCTTGAAACGAATACATGTTTTGCCCGAGATCCACGATTTTGCACCCATTTAATTATATGCAGCATTTGATCGAATAGCATGATTTATTATATGTTTTATTCTTCAGTATATTTATGATCTTTTCATCCACCTGCCAGACCGTCGTGTCTGACCCACTACTTTTGGTACTCAGGTTCAGATTTCTTCGCCCCGAGTTGAGTGTTTTTGTTGGCTGTGGAGCCATGCCTTGCAGGTTGGTTTGTCGGCTATGTCATGTAGACATTGAGCTTGACATCGGAGCTACGTCACATTTGGGATAGTGATTATAGCTTATTGTCGTATGGCTTCTATTAGCCTTTTTTCTTGGGGATTCTTAATTAATGTACATTGATAATTGTAACTTGAATATATTTGGGAATGTAATATCCTGTTACTGTCAGCTCTGTAATTCATTGTGATGGTTTACTCCAGTCTGATATGATTCTTGATATGATAGCTATATGCTAAAGGTTGAGTGCGACGCGGAATCCGATGGCCACGGACTTCGGGTCGCAACGCCACAAAAGCTTCCGCAAAATATTCAGAATGTGTTGTCTTCACACACGCGGATCCTGGGAGAAGTAAAATATAATTTATGCTTTAATCCCATTCCCGCCCCGAGGTTCCGGTTCGGGGGCGTGACAACCGCAAACTCTTTTACAGTCAGGACCTCACTTGGTGAAGATATTGTAACACCAGAAAGGATATCGTCAGTGACGGGCATTCCTAGGTCCAATGGACCAAAATTTATTTCAGATCACTACAAAAAAAATGTCTTAATGACTCACTTTTAAAGTGTCTTAAAAAGTGGTTTGTGTCGCTTTTCTGATTACTATGCAAGCGTCTTATCTGCCGGCGTCACTAAAAGTTCGTAAAAGCGTCTCAAGAAATAATTTGTTGTGTCAGTTTCTGTTATCAAAGTGACACAAAAAAATGGTTACTTGTGTCACTTTAAACCCAAAAGTGACACTGAAATAACTTAAAAGCGTCACAAGAAAGATAACTTTGTTGTCTCCCTTTTCAAAAGCAGTGATCAATATGTTGTTTTCGGACCAAAAGTGACACAAGTAGTCATCAGTTGTGACAGTTTCCATAGAAGCGAGATACCATTCATTTTTAAAAAATAAATAAAAATGCAATATATACATTACTAATCACTAAACCTGCCTTACAAAAGATGCAAAAAAATATAGATAGCAACATTCAATAAGAACCATTTCATTAATTGGAAATTAATTACCATTCACATTAAGGAAAATACTTGCTCGTCCATGCACTAAATCAAACAAACTATTCAAAACATAGTCAATTTGAATCCATCCATAATCCAAACTATTTACACTAACCTTTGAATTCGTAACCAAAGCGTAACAACATAATCCAAAACCTTTACAAAAGCATCGAAAAAAAGGCAAGCTACATTGTAAACAATTTCCGAAAATCCCTAACTAACCAAAATTAACTTAACCTAATTAGTAGATCCACTTAGCAAAAGTCATTCCATCTCTGTTTAATTAAGTTCTACATTGACCTACAAAATAATAACAATTTGACTATGGCCCACCAGTGTCCTGAGAAGTGCACAACTTGTAGTTTTCCTCTAAACCCAACAATGTCTTGGCTTTGACAAGTCCAGTAGACGATACACCTACCATTCTTCCACAACTTGTCTGGAAAACGGAATTTGAGAAACTACATATCTGATCTGTGGCATGCTGATCCATTCGGTCTGCAAAAGACAGCATTGAGATCAAGTTGTGTGCATAATGAAACCAACAAAAAAACCAAATTCAAGAACGCACAACAGATGCAGATTAGAGCTTAAACCTCCTAAACTCCAAATAAGCTACTGCAAGTTAAGATATACAGAATGAATGAACAATGCAAGGTAACAGTTTAAAGATATACATACTGTATACGAGCATAGTCCATGCGGATACAGATCCAATCACTAGACGCATGCATCACAAACTGAGTCATAGTCATGATGTAAGCTTATCAGCCAATATGCTGTATATTGGCCACAATGAACCAAAGTATCAACGGCGGTATATTGGTCCAAAAAGGAAGTGACAGGGAACATAATCACAGCTATCAAAGATAGTTACCATGATCTTTAGATACAAATAACAAATACAAGAACCGATTCTAGAAACCTTTCCTAGTATTTGCATAGAAGTCAAATGCAAGAACCATATATAATTTGTGTGTTTCATAGCTATCTACTGAAGGCTATCTAATTACACAAGACCGCCATGACAAAGACAGCCATGACCTATAGTAATGAGAGGGGCAAAGGCAGAATCTTTAGGCTGCATGAGTTCAAATTGCTGCATGCTATTATAATTCTGCATTCAAGAGTATAATAAACTTAAGCGGCCCACGCAACCATGAAAACTATTACCTATAGTAATGAGAGAGGCAAAGGCAGAATCTTTAGACTGCATGAGATCAAAATGTGGCACTGCATGCCATTCTAATTCTTTATTCAAGAGTATAATAAACTTGACCGGCCACAACCATGAAACAGCAGCATTCATTTAAATGAAAAGTTTCTATCCTTATGGATAGCATTTTCCAACAGTACGAATGATTATGGTATGGTCAATTGAATCTGGTCAAGATAAATCATTAAATTAAATCATTCTCCAGTTAATGGTGCATCATGAGCATATCAATTAAATCGAGTGATATCCAACATCAGATTGAAATCAGTTCATTTCCTGGGGATGGACTGTGACAAAAGGTCTTGTGAAGATCAACCTACAGCAAGCCAGTCACAATTCATGGAGTGGTTTTTATCTAGCCGTCTATCTTGAGAAAAATTGACCTCCACATAGAATTGATATCCCATCAATTGTCCCATCTAAAACAATCAAAATCACATTTTTATTACTCCTTTCACATGAAATTCAACACCGAAAAATAGTGAGATAATGAGGTCCAAAAAGGAAGCCCTAGTTTTAAGGGCCTTTTGAGGGCTGGGCCAAGGTGGGCCCCCAGGTCAGAAATAATAAAACTTCTAGCAAGCTATTTGTCACCCAAATTTACCTTGTACCCCAATTCATGTTGTCATATGTGATAAATTGGGTTTTTCAAGCATGAAGAATGCATAATTGGCAGATATTGTTTTTGCCTGGGGTAGAGGCAGCAGAAAGCATGAACATTGGTAGCAAAACAAATTAGAGGCCAGTCCAAGCATCCGGTGCATAGAATATGGACCCTCTGAGGCCAGCACTATGGTAAGGTTTATCTCTGAAATCCAAAACCCTCAAAGATCGCTGCCACAAAAGTAATAGTGATGGGCCAAATTTCACTCCTATTGGATGATGCAGACAAAAATGCATGAATCAATTCACATTGATGATAGTCCGATGAAGAAACAGGTAGTCACTAAGCCTAAAAACTGAAATGCACATTAAATCAAGTGTATCGTCACTAAGCCTTACTATGAAATCTTCTCAACTATACAAATTGAACTCCTAGGTATACCTTTATATAGGAATAAATCCTTGGATGAAGTCGATAAACTCGAGTCGGATCTTATCTATTTCTTTGGTGGTGTATGTCTTTATGCTGGCCAAATCCTTAACCTGTTTCGAGAAAAAAACAAGTTAGTGTAGTCATTAGTGTAAGAAAACTAGCTAAGGAACTTTTACTCATTCTTTTGTGTAAGAAAACTAGCTAGTGTAATTAAACTTCCATCCCATTATTTTGGTTTTCTCTTTCTTTTTAATAGAACTTTTAATTATTGAGCAAAAAAAAAATATATATTTATTTGTGTATAACTATTTATTTCACCTTGCGTTTGAGCGATTTACCGGCATCAATAAAAAAGTGTCGCATAAAACTCATCACGTAATAACCACATACAATTCCGTCTCCTTGTTGTGGGCACTGTGGACAAATGTCATATAGACAATTAGTAAGAGTAACAAACCTTGCATCTTCATTGCATAAATAGGCATGCTTACCGTCACATACTCCCAATCTGGGTTCGGATTTAACCTTCTCGGCTTTCCAGAAGACAAGTTTGATATTTGAATTGCTCTAAAAATCCCAAGAAATTATCGTCAAGGAAAATAAAATATATACACTAAGGGGAAAAAAATAAGAGATAGAGATACTTTACGTGTTCACTTCAAGTTTAAAAGTTGGATCTGGCTGCTTTCCTAACGAATCCAACCAATAGACTTGCATTTCTGTTAAGACAATGACGATCAAAACCCAATGCCCTCTACAACCAATCAAGTGAAAAAACAAATTACGTTAATATATTTTATTATTGTACTAAAGTAAAATGATGTCTAACAAATAAATACTGAAAAGCACTTACCCTAGGTTGTAAGGAATTACAAGAGCTCTATCACCATGTTCCTGTGCCAAGGACTGGATGTATCTACTCTTATCATCTTTCTTTGTATGACGATTAAAACCTGCTGGAGATCCGAACGCGTACTTTGCTCGACCAATGCAATCGGTTGCATACAAGCATCTCATGTATGTGATGATGCAACTGGCATTTAATTCTCTCCTGTAGCAAACATCTAACAACTCATCCCTTGTGACTCTTATAGCATCAATCTCGTCCAAAAACAGAGTTCCAATCATTGGAACAGTTATAACATCGTTCTTTCCCATCCCGTTTTTCACAGATTTAGCAAAACTTGAACACCGACTATTATTACTGACATCATCAGGTGAATCATCCTCTTCCTATAAAGATGAAGTTAATAAAATAATGCTCATTATATTGCAAGACTGTATGAATGTAAAACTATTATTGTTTCTACAAGGTACCTCATCATCCTCGAGTATAACAAATTCCTTAGGCCAAGCTACAAATGAATTGATAGCATCTTTAACATAAATCAGCCCAGCGTTGTCATTTGGAATGGGAAGAGGAGCATCATGACATATAGCTGTATTGATAGAGACACACACATTTGACTCCCCTAAAGGTACGTTGTGAACATATTCTTTTGTCCTATTCCTCGGACGAATATTACCTTCAGCAACAATGTTATCTATAGACTGCAACGCTATCTTACAACGTTGGGTCTGTAACACACAAGAAAACGAAAGCTTATAAGGGATTTGTTAGTTACATAGGTTATTTACCACTTAAGTTGGATTATTGACAAACATATACCTTTCCATCTTTAGATTTAAGTGTTGAAGATGTGAGAATGCCTTTCCCTTTATCAACTATCTTTGCCTTTTGGTTTCGAGCTGCCACAATCCGTTTCTTTGCCTTTGGCTTTGAAGATACCACAATCTATTTTAAAGTCAATGACAAAAGAGTGTTCTCAAAGAACGTATAAAATTGGGAACACAAAATATGGAAATGAAAATTGCTACTTGTTTTCCACATGATCTATGTGCTGCAGAAGTCATTAATGCGTGCTCTCTGTTATCACTCTTAGCACTCTTAGCACTATTAGATGCCACATTTTCCGATAGTCGTGGCGTGTCCATTCCTTGTTGCCTAAGAAGCTCAATTATGGTTTCATTCAGTGTTGATGAGCCACTTGATGTTGTTTGTTTAAGCAACTCTATTACTGCTACTTTCAGTGTTTGATTCTCTGCTTCCAACTTCTCAGTATGTTTCCTTGATCCACGTCTAGGGAGATTGAAGTATGTAGTTGGAGTGTAGTACATACTAGCCCCCCTAACGCGTCCACTTTGCTCCGGAGTTCCCAAGGCCATTGTAAGTATATCATTGCTTCCTTCTGTAATCAAAGTTCCTTCTTCTTTCTTTTTTTTCAGTTCATCCCGTGAGACAATTGAAAAATAAAAAGTAAAAAAAAAACATTACTCCAAGAGAGGTAGCCCCCACTGTTGGGTCGTTATTTTGTGATTCTTACTCGATCATTTTAATGAGCACTTACAATATAAGCAAAGAAAATGACATAGAACCTTGATATATGCTAGTATGAAGAACTATTGACTTAAACATTAAATCCAAACTTACTATCTTTCCAGACATCTCCCTCAAAGAATCATCTGCATATTCTCCGTTTTTATCTTGTCGGGCTAACAGCCATAACTGAGATCTGTCAAGTTCTTCAATGGGCTGCCCTGCATCTTTCTATGTTCAATAAAAACCAAATAATCAGATAATAATAAACTAGTTAATGTATACGTATATATTAATAAAAATGATATAAGAAGCTTATAAAGATTTACTACCAGCTTATCTTCAAGGCCAGCATAACCTGACTTTCCTAGTCGATGGTTGTATACGTTCACCAACCTTCTTGCTAGTTGAACCTTACTAAATTCCTAATAGTTCCATAAGTAAAAGTACTAGTTAGTCATATATTATTATATTGGCCAACAAATCCTAATGAAAGCAGGTACAACAGATGATGCCTGGTTGGGAAAAAAAAAGAAAGCATGTAGAACACATATACCTGGAATTCTGCTGATAACCTCAGCTGGACAAACTTTTCCCAATCTGGCTGCTTGATATCGGGATACATTTCAGGTGCTTGTACTAGCGCTTCAGGTTCGTCTATGAAAGGTCTAATAAACTCCCTTGTCAGATAATTCTTAAACTTCCTCCATATTTTACCACATTGTTTTAGAGTTGCCTTCCTAAATTTTGGATCTATAATGAACCTTCCCTACAAATAAAATGTCGTCGAACTTTGACTTACAAGTAAGAGAACACAAAGCATTTTAAACTATAGAGAGAAGAAAGTTTAAGGATTACCAGTAAGCCCTCCCATACATCAGCTTTTATTCTCTTATCCACTTTTGGCCAAGTTGGCCATTCAGCAAGCGGAACATTAGCTTTCACTTGAGTGCCTGCCCAACTAGCAAAGTCTTTTCGCACCTTTTTATTTATTGGCACACCGTGTTCATCTAACGCAACTTCAACTTTCACACCATTCCAACCCTTATTTAAATCATGTTTAACTGTTTGACCGCTAACGTTAGGCTCAACATCATTGGCAGATTTCTTCATTTTATGTCTCCTCTTTCTTTTCTTAGGTGCTTGAATATCCCGTTCTGGATCCATAGAAAACTGTTACAAAGGCAGACACATAAGTACATAAGGCTAGAAAGAATGATGTTTCCAACAAATAATAAAAAGAAATGCTTGACTTAAACTTACCTATCATCAGCAAACCAAACCAAAATAATATCGGCAAAGCAAGCAACACTAATCGAGTATGCAAAAATGAGAATGTAGAGCTATCAGATATATGAAAACCAAACCAAACCATAGCTTTTGTTATAATGGAGTACCAGTAAACAATGAAACTCAAGATTTATTGTTGTCAACCCAAATCCCCTCCTCACAATCTACTCGCATGTAAGCTGACTGAGATTCATCAGTTCCATCAGAAGATTCGATATTTGGCAGATCTTCGACACAAGTGTTTTCTTCTATGTTGCCCTCAATAAGGTTGTCGTCGTCATGATACATCTTTACAGGAGATTCTTCAACAACTGACCAATCGGGATCTAGTTGATCAGCTACATAGAAAATTGGCTTTGCTTGAGATGCTAAAATAAAGGAATCAGACTTATGGCCAACTCTATTAAGATCAACCAAGGTGAAGCCCATATCATCTGTCTTGATGCCATTCTTACTGTCAACCCAATCACACTTGAACACTGAAACCTTGAAATTAGTATAGTCTAGCAGCCATATTTCATCAATTACATCGTAAAACCCCATGCTGGAAAATACAGGGTTTTGATCCTTTGAACTTGAAACTTGGGGGGTTGTCGCCATCAAACTGACTCCATTGTTTTGATTAACTCGCGAAGCATCACGTTTTCTTGTGCAAAAATGATGACCTTTAATTACATACGTAGAGTATTTCAAAACACGTGGCAATGGTCCCTTTGAAATCCACCTCAAAACTTCTGACACATTGTTATTAGCCATGCCCCGCTCGTGTAAAACCTATATTGTTTAAGAAGCTTAGTCAAATTTGTTTGAGGCATACAATACATAAAAGACATTCAGGTAATCATATACCCTTCTTTTGAGCCAATCATTAAAAGAACGGTTATGCTCTTCCTGTAACCATGTCGGTTTTCTAGCCTTGCGGGGATTGTGTTCCTTTAAGTAGCTCATGTGCTCCCTATCATATGTCAGTACGAAATCACATTGTTAGCTATCAAAACCCATCAATATATTATTTTATTTGTTTAATTAAAGAACTAAAAATCCTTACTCAATATAAGGTTGAACAACTCCTGTGTTTTGCAAGACATAATGATGTGCCTGCTCCAAGGCTTTGCTATCAGCTGCAATGAGTTCACCACCTGACGGATGCCTCCCATTTTCTACCAGATCAGTGGTAATAATTTCCAAGGAGGTATGAACTCCTACTGCAGCTAACCCAGGTAAGAATTCACTCATAAATTCAATTGCTTCTTCAGCGATATAGTTTTCAGCTATACAAGCTTCCGGCCGAGCTGGGTTTCGGACATAACTCTTTAACACCCTCATGTACCTAAAGAGTTACTAAAGAAAACAGTGATAAATTGTGCATAAGTTTCATGCATAATAGAAATGACCAGATAAGTAATCAATGTACCTCTCAAATGCGTACATCCATCGAAAGAAAATAGGACCACCAACTTCAACCTCCCTAACAAGATGAAGTGGTAAGTGAACCATGATATCGAAAAAAGATGGCGGGAAATACTTTTCCAGCAAACATAATGTGATCACGATATCATTCTGAATTTTAGGCAATCTTTTCACATCTACTACTCTCGCGCAAAGATCTTTGAAGAATCGACACAACCTAATAATTGCATTTCTCACATGACTTGGCAAGACAGATCGTATTGCCACAGGAAGTAGTTGTTGCATCAACATGTGACAGTCATGTGACTTCAAGCCATGCAATTTCAGATCTTGCATTGAAACAAGGGGCTTGAAATTTGAAGAGTATCCTTCGGGGACTTTCAACTCGTGCAAGGTTTTGCATACTCTAGTTTTTTCAACTTTAGATAATGTGTAACATGCCGGGGGTAAGTATGTTCGCTTCTCACCAACCTTTGGGGCCAACTGCATCCTTAAACCCATCTCCTGCAAGTCAAGACGACTCTTAAGGTGGTCCTTTGTCTTATTTGGAATGTTGAGTAGAGTACCAATCACACTATCGCATACATTCTTCTCGATGTGCATGACGTCCAAGTTATGTGGGAGAGGTGAGTACTCCCAATACGGAAGATCAAAAAGATGGATTTCTTGTTCCAGCATTTCATAACACCATTATCTCCTTTATTAACTTCTTGTGTTGACTTATCTTTCCCCCACGAGACTTTGATCCCATCAACTTTGCTTCGTACTTGCTGCCCATTCAATCGTTCAGGTGCCTTTCTCAACTCCTTCTCACCGTTAAAGGCCTTTTGTTGCTTCCGATATGGATGATGCCGAGATAGAAATCTTCTAGTGGATGTGTATACATTTTTTCCACAATGTTTCAACCTATACGAAGATGTCTCTTCAGCACAAACTGGACAAGCAAAGTAGCCTTTAACAGTACACCCAGAAAGATTACCATAGGCTGGAAGATCGTTGATCGTCCATAGCAATACGGCTCTCAGTAGAAATGACTCCTGCTTGTAGGCATCAAAAACCTCTACCCCTGAATTCCATAAAGTAATTAAATCATCAATTAAGGGAGCTAAATAAACGTCAATGTCTTTTCTAGGTTGTTTTGGACCTGATATCAGCATTGTCAACATCATGAACTTTCTCTTCATGTAGAGCCAAGGTGGGAGGTTGTAAGTTACCAACATCACAGGCCATAAACTGTACTTACTGCTAAGATTATTATATGGGTTGACTCCGTCCGCTGAAAGTGCAAGGCGGAGATTTCTCGATTCAACACCAAACTCAGGCCACCTATTGTCTACCAACTTCCAAGCTTGAGCGTCTGCTGGATGACGTAGTTTTTCATCCACCAATCGCTCATTGGCATGCCATGTCAATGACTTCGCTGTTTCCGCAGACTGAAACATCTTTTTAAATCTTGCAATAGGTGGAAAGTACCACAAAACTTTAGCCGGAACACCTTTAGTTTGGTCGGTCCCATTTTTATTTTCCTTGTATCTTGATACTCCACAAGTTGGGCAAGTAGTTCTATTCTTATTTTCATCACCCCTGTAAAGTATACAGTCATTGGGACAAGCATGGATTTTTTCATTTTTCATCCCATAAATTGACAATGTCTTTCTAACTGCGTGCATGCTAGAAGGCATCAAATTACCTTCTGGAAGCATCTCTCCTAAGGCTTTCAACAAATTCGTAAAAACTTGTGTCAGTCCAACCACCTTTCGCTTTCAAATTAAACAACGTTACAATAGCTGATAACTTCGTAATCTTTGTACAACCTTCATACAAAGGAGTCTCAGCATCTTCAAGAAGTTCTTGAAATTTCTTAGGATTAGCCTTATATTGTTTATCTACAGCCTCTGCCATTTCCTTCATTTTTGTAGCATCGAGGGGGGTTTCATCGAGGGGGCTCTCCGTATTGTAGGGCTAATGGGTGTTCTCATGTGTAGGAACACTTGAAAAATCAGAAGCCAGATGCCTTTCCCCATGATATCTCCACAGAACATAAGTTATGTCGATACCATGTCTAAAAAGATGATTTCTGACTTCCTTCTTAGTTAACTCATGGAGATTCCCACAGTCTTTGCATGGGCAGCGTATATAACTTTCTTCATCCTTTGCAAAACTAAGAAGATTGTTAACCCCTTCAATGTATTCATTCGAATTTCTCAGCTTGGACATCCAAGACTTGTCCATTCCAAATTAACAAAAATCCTGAAATTCTATAACAACAAAATTTTCAAGAAAATCACAAACATATAATTCTTCGTAGCCATGACATGTACGCACCCACCTAACATCTGTACTATTTAAAATGGAAAAAGAAAAAACTGAATGTGTCTCTTGGAAAGATGTTCTTGTTGTCACATACACCAAAAGCAATGGCAAAGAGTGGATTCAGATTGTAAAGAATCTGAGAAAAAGACTTAAAGCAGTTCCCTCTTTATTCATCTTGCTTTTATACAAACTGGTGCAAATTTATTGTATTCTAAGCAATTATTCAGAACTGTTGGAGGTATGGACCACAAGGCTAAATGGCGCCACATTGTAGGTCGAAAGGCATGATTGACTGGTTCAGTCATTGGGTTGGATTGACTCAAAGAACTTGATGCATCTAGTGAGTATGACAAAATTAAAGTATTTACAACTTTATCTTTAATTATAGAGTAACTTAGACAAGTGGTTCTTCTTGGCCTACATCTCAAACTGGATTGGACTATAAATGCAAAACTAGTCAAATCATTAGTGGTTTTAACAAAAACCATATACGCCCTAAAAAAAACATGTTTAGTTAAGAAAACCATCAATTTAAAAGAAAATGAAGCTCCCTGTTCTTCGATACTGTTGGAAGATCGTTTGATGAAGATTTACAACAACCAATCAAGATCAATGAAAATTTACCCAATGATCTATCAAATTAATCTTTGAAAACAATCTTTTTATTATTGGTCTGATTAGAATTTAATGATAGAATTGCTTTTCATGACTAAAAAAAAAAGGGTATTTTTAGACCGAGTTGACCCGTTGAGTTTTGAACTCTGTCACATGTAGCTTCAATTTGGTAAAATAAAGCATCCTACTAACAAAACAAGTATTAAAGTAGGGTCACATGAATCATGATATCCCAATAAGGTGACATTAGAAGCAGCTTTCCCAGCCTTTCACCACACCATCAACATGAAATTATAATGAAATGCCATTGGGGAAAGATAGTCAGTACATAAAAGGGAATTAAGAAACTCAAAGGTTGTAGGACTTGGTCCTATTTTATAAAGAAGTACCCACTAGAAAAAAGAGATGATGCAGTTTAATATGATGAATTGCATTCCTTTCTATGTCATAAGAGCAATGTGGCATGTTAGTGGGATTGAATCCCTTATCCCTTAGTAGGAGATTGGTTGTGAGTGGAGTGAGCATAAAGAGCCACCAGACAATGAAGTACTCCTCTAAGACAACAAGAATCAAGTCATTAATGAGATACACTTAATGAGACCCGACATCAGACTAAGGTCTAAGCAATATTAAAAAAAAAAAAATGAAACAATTTCGAGGGAGATTGAAAATAAAATTTAGTTGTAGAACCCTAAGTCTTGTTCTTACACACTCTTTGCCATTAATGCACTCCACATGATTCTAATCACCCACTCTTCTCTTCCAAGGAAAACAACTCTCTTTCCCTACTTGTCATGGTCATAGTGTCATGTAAACTAAGTTATTTATCTTATAGACCCCTCAAAAAAAAATTATGAGTGACATTCAACAGTGTTCTATATCATAAAATAACATAAAGACCACAATGGTAAATTCTTTTTTACTAACTGTGACACTAGTGCCAAGACTAATGGCAAGATCACCGGGTTTATTAAGGGTCAAACCTGTGCAAGAAAGAATATTTGTATAAAAATGAACAATGAGCAAAGGTAATATAGGTAGAAAAAAATAAGTTATTCAAGAAGAAACTTCAAATTATTGTCTGGGCTATAAAATTCCCATTACAGCAAAAATAACTTGAGTCTAGGATGCACAATTCAAAGAAATGAAGCAGAGATGACATAAAAAAAATCACTGTGTAATACTATACTATTGATTTTATTTCACTGCACCCATAAATTGCCAGTGCACTATAGTATTGTTCTGTTACACCTAAGAAGCACGGCAGTGACATGATCATCAAAAAGTTAAATAAAAAAATAAAAAAAAAATTGCATGTGTGCATGGGGCTAAATTCCACTGTAAAACCCCATAATATGAAGTGATTAGCAATAAGTGGAAAGACAATCGCAACCTCAACATTTCATCGCCCATGTGACATGTAGACAATTTTAGTGAATTAGATTCTCAATAGGGTAAACTTCTTTCCCAATGTTATCTCCAGTCTCAATCCCTATTGACCTATGAACCCATACCATTGGAGTTGCCCTTTTGGAAAAGGCTCCTTAAGTATAAACATCATATTTTCAATCACATAATCTGGGTGGCGAGGGATGGCACTCGGATTAATGCCGACCATGACCATTGGTCACCTTAATGGAGGCCTCTTAACCAACACCTTCTTCATCATTCCTCAAGTTTGGCTGCTACACTAGAGAGGAATTGCTCCTCATCACCTCTTATCAACACAGATCCATATGGGCTCTTTCAGAATCAGAGACTAGTGGGGCTCTACGATTGCCCATTTGATATCCATTATACCAATCAGTGAACAAGACATTGTTAATAACCAGTTACACCAAAAGCACAAGGTGTTAGTGAATGACAGAACAATGTATATCAAAGGGTCCTGACATTGAAAGACATACATTGCTAAAAGAATGAAAATGTTGGCACGTGTTCCACCAAAGTCTTGTACCACCAATCCAAGGCTTAACAACTGGTCCACCTTCCCCGGAGAAGACTATGGAATCTTATGATACCTTCCTAAATGAAAGCTATTCCTACGGCGAGCTCTGCTTGGACGTCTAAATACTTTGAATCTCTTGCATAGATTCATTCCAACCATATATCCTACATGTGCTCTTTGTGGTTCTAATCCTGAGATGGAAACCCACCTACTCAGCACTTTGTGGTTCTAATCCTGAGATGGAAACCCACCTACTCAGCACTTGTAAACACTGCAAAAGATGATTTTTTTACTACCTTTTGGATCTGAATCTAGGGGTTGAGAGAGAAAGAGAGGCGTGCCTTGGAATGGGGAAGGGTTTGGGAATAGAAGCGAGGAAGACCACCGCGTGACTGATTCACTGAAAAAGCAGACAAGCTTCGAAGCCTTGTCCTTGTACAGATTTTCTGGGTGTGCAGAAGAAGAAGCTTTGAGAGTGGGAAGCCAAAGTCAAGCCTGTTAGATATTAGGCTCTGCATTCTATTTCTTTCTCTTCCTAACGAACCAATTCCACCTCTTCTGCTGCTACAACAGGAGGGGAATGGAAAAGGGAAAATGGGTCGAGCCTGTGATGATTTAGGACTTGGGAGGAGTTCAGGACTCAGGAGTGGAAAACGAGAATTGTTCAAGAGGGGTAGGGGTAACCCACTCCCACAATCCACCATCGTCTACATCCCCCCTACCAAGGAACCCACTCCCACAATCCACCCCCAAAATCTCCCAGCACCATGGAACCCACTCCCACAATCCAGCAGAAACCCTAAATCTCCATACCCAGACAGTAGAAACATATATAGCTGAAAGAAGAAGAAGTAGAGAGAAGAGCAGATAGGGACAGAACAGAGAGATGTGGAAAGAGAGAGAAAGTACTTAGTGATAGACTGACCATAATCTTTTGTTTATGTAATGGTCAAGTACTTAGTGATTCGTATACTGAACTTATCTTGTTATATAAATGAAAGTACAGTTTCACATTTCATCTATTTTCTCCTTGTTGATTCTCTTGATGGATGTTTTATGTTGTTTTGAAGCTTTAATATGTTAAATCAATTTATATTTGTTATCTTAGCTTCATTCAAACAATGCTTAGACCAATCTATATACATGATATCCTGTTCCGCTCTACATTTGCATTCTCATTTGGCAACAGGTGCTACTGAAAGGTATATGTTTTCTCATGTATACAGGTTCCTTTGCAATTCGATGTCAAAGGGGGAGAAAAAGAATTGATCTATCTAATGTCTAAGAGGGAGCGAAGCTTAGAAGATCTGAAGATCAAACAAAAGGGAGATCAAACAAAGGGGGAGAGAAGAACAGATCAATCTAAGGGGGAGATCTGCTTCAAGAGCCAAAGTGAAGGTTGCTTGGTTGCGAAGAGCAAAGGGAGAGCTCTAACCAAGGGGGAGAAATCATCTTGAAAAGATTAAGTTAAAAGATCTCGACGAATCGGTCATGCGGTCGAAGCTACATTCAAGCGATTTCTAGATCAGAGCTGTCAAGAAGATCTAAAGTCCTAGAAGTGTTGTGATTATAGTAGTTGCCATCAAATTGCAAAGGGGGAGACTGTTAGGTTCTTGTTTGTTGCAATTTTGATGGATGCACATTCACGTTCACTATCAAATGATCACACACTCATGCTCTTAGTTTTGACTTTGGAATCTAGGATTCTATCTTGCATGTGCATATGTTTTTGAAATGAATTTTTCCTGCATGTTTTTAGAATTCAAATTCGCTTTCGAAAAATCTAATTCTTCGTGCATTATTTTGGAAAATCAAATTGAGAATTTGGGTTTGTGATTTGCATACATTTCTCATCTTTAGAATCTCTTTTGTATGCACACTGGCCTTGAGTTCCAAGTTACATCTTTGGGATTTTGAAAAATCTGCAGGAACTCTTCCCAGGTCAGTTTGGTCGGTCGACCGACCCTCGTGCCCGGTCTACCGGCCTAACTGGCCTGCTGGAAAAACAGCCAGTGTACCCGGTAGACCGAGCTTGGCCCAGGTTGACTGGGTAACTAGCTGTTGGGCCAATATGACCGTTGGGCCAGGTCGACCCGGGGGTCATGAGGTCGACCGGGCCAACTAGCCGTTGGACTTGAAAGTCCAGGAATCCGAACCCTAGATGGGGGGTGAATAGGGTGAGCTTCAATTATGACCAATTTTAATCAATTTTAACTTCTTTATGTTAAACTAGTCACAAGTGGTGATTAAGTAAATAAATGCGGAAGCTTACAAAAACAATCACCACAAAACAAGCACCATCACACAAGGATTTATAGTGGTTCGGCCTCAATGCCTACATCCACTACCGGCTTGTGATCCAACACCCCACCGGATTTCCAGTATTTATGCTTTTCAATAGGCTAAGCAATAACCTTTACAATATGATTTTCAAGGCTAAGCAATAACCTCTACATTATGCTTTTCTTAGGCTAAGCAATAACCTCTCCAACCAATGGTTGGTTATCTCTCTAATTAGTGTCTATAATACACTTGATGGAGATTCAATTTAGCTCAATACATTTGCCTCTAAAATAGGCGGATATGGAAGTGAAAAACTAATTCATACAGACACACTATGAATGCAAAGATGAACGCTAAAGGTGTATGTATGATGTCCTCAATCATTTTTAAAATGAAAGCTCATAAATGTATGCCTAAGGCTTTTGAAAGTTTTAGCTCTTAAAAACATTTATGATTGAGGAAAGAATGCAGATCACATGTTAAAAATAACTTGTAAAAGATATACATTTGTATCCTAAACAAGTTGTGAAAATCTAAGAACAAAACATGTGATGCATAGGGATGACAATCAAATCAACAATGTAGCTCATAAAACATAAAAATAGATTTGATTGAAATAAGGGGACAAATCATATGTAATTATAAAGACAACTTGAAAATGATATACCTATCAAAGTAAGGCAAGTTGTGAAACTTTAAAACAAAATACATATGATTTGTGAAGTTGTTGAATCGAAAACATAAGATAGTTTTGAAAGTGATTTTCTTATGTTGAAAAACAACAACCAAATATTCAACCAAGTATATGAATCATGTAACATATAATTTCAAAGATTCTTTCATTAACATGATCTACTTAGATTTACCAATTAAAGTACTACTTGGATTGAATCAATGGTGATGCATCCAAAACAATAGATCAATTCGAAACATAAACATGCTAAGGACACAGCACATCATAGTTTATCATGCTAGAAAAGATTTACCAATAATTAAAACAAAGCATGAAAACATATGATTAAGAAAAGTAAAGCTTACTTGTAATTTAACTTCATTAATCCAAGCTTTAGCTCTCCTAATGTTCCCCTTCATCCCTTAGTTCATTCCCCTTTTATTGGCCTCCAAACCACTCAAGGAGGGCCTTAAAAAATGCTCACCTTTTGGCAAAGGAATGAACTAGTATTTATACCCAAAAAGTGGGTTTCTGCGCCTCCCCGGTTGACCTGCCATACCCCTGGTCGACCTGGCCTTCAACGGTCATAAAACTGACCATTTGAAAAGAGCTCAACGCCTCTTTACCCGGTCGACCCGCAATGGGAGGCCCGGTCGACCGCGCCCACTGCGGGTCGACCCGGGCCACTGGGCCAAAATTCCCTAAAAAGAGTATTTCCAAAGTATTTCTAGAGGGGAACTTATGGGCCATTAAACCAAGCAAGGAATCATGTTTTAAAACACACTAAGAGGGTTAAAAACATGAAACACAAAAAGCCTAAAGGATTTGAAAGATTTAAAACTCATAGGCTTGCTTGATTTCTAAAACTCTTTTCAAATTAAAATGCATCCAAGTTTAAAAACAAAACATGCATTAATCAATATCTTAAAAACAATGCATGTGTAAATCAAGATTTCAAGTTTTTATAAATCAATGCATATGTGTGTAAATCAAATGATGCTTGAATGATAATGCATCCATCAAATTGCAATCTACAAAACTCCTAACAATCTCCCCCTTTGCAATTTGATGGCAACTCACTTACCACTGAATTTACACACTAAGTCTTCAGCTCCCCCTAAGCTGGACAAGTCTTGAAATCTCTTGGATGCTCCTTCTCTTAGCTTGGGCTCTTGGGCTTTTTCTTCAATCTTCTTGATGCTTGGTGCTTGATCAAACTTCAAGCTTTCTTTCTTCTATTAGCTCTCCCCCTTTGACCATGCCTCTCTCTCCCTTTGGCATGATATGCATTCTCTCCACCTGTAGAAGATCATACAATATCTCCCCTTAGGTAGCTTGGACATTCTCTTCCCCTTTAGAGAACTTGAATGCTCTCTCCCCCTTTGACATTAAATTGCAAAGGTACCTACACACATGAAATAAGAAAAATACCTTTAGTAGCACCTGTTAACAAAAGAACTCGAAAATGAAATACATAACATGTTATCATGTGTGGAATAAGACTCTAAGGAATCAAAGGCAATCCAAGGGTCAATTTGATCAAAACTAATACTTCCTATGAAGGTTTACACTCCCCCTCAATCCATTCTCTCCTTTTGTCAAACTTTTGAAAAAGATATAACTATTTGGTTCAAGAAGAAGATGGTTTTACCAATTGAGGGTCAACTTCAAGAGAAGGATTAGATTCGTTTAACTATAAAGCTCAATATGATCAAATTACCAAAAGAGAGCGAGGTCAAGGAGAAAAGCAATCATGGATACCAATTGGAAAAACAAAGGATACCAATTGAGATTCAAAGATAAGTCTATTTAAACAATCACTCTAAAATGGATTTAAAAATATAACTATTAGAAAAAATCCAAATTAGAGCTATCCATGATGAAATGGGGTTTATTAAACATAGCATCAAATAATTTAACGATGAAGATCATATGCTATGGAAGATTTGAAATCATTTAATTCAAACAATAAATATGACTATTAATGTGCAAGAATGAGTGAAATGAAATTCAACCATGAAGCCAACCTCAACTAATAACCAACCAAGATTATGAATACATAAACATGGTGGTCATGAGATATACCTATATGAGCAAGAGATGAGGCAATCATGAAAATTATGATGCTAATGGAGTGTGACATGGAATGAAAACATATAACTAGCAAATTCAATCCAATGTACACAAGGTCTATCACATTCACAAGAAATCAAATCAATCAAAAATTATACCAATTGAAACCAATTGAATTTGACAACATGATTAAGAGCAAGAATGTGACAAACACAAAATTCCATCAAGCATCATAAATGATTATTCATCACTTTAAATGATATAACTATTGAGCATAGTGATGAACAAGGTAAATTGCAATGCAAAAGGATATAACTTTGAAATGCATGCAATTTTCAAAGTGACTAAATCATATGAATTCAACTTCTAAGATATCCATCAAACATATAGAAATACGAGGAATGGATTTCAAAGAGTTTCATACGATCAAGATCACTACTATGATGTTGAAACATGTACAAGGATGACATCACTAAGAGAATATACTTGAATCAACATCATAACCATCCAAAAAAATATGACTAGAAAGCATAGAGGATGGATTTTAGTTCTAGTATGGTTTCTACAATTATAATAACGATCACAACCATACATAGAACGATTTGACATTTGCATAGAGAGGATCAATCAACACTCAAGATCTAACTCATACCATATCATCAATAAAGAATATAACTATGTAAGCACAAGAAGGTATGAAGTTAAAGGGATCAATCTATTATGTAACATCTCCACTCTTAGCAAATGTACTAAGCTTACAATGCAATGGAAAAGGGTATGAGGTTTATACCAAATGAACTTAGCACATTAAATCACATATGTACTTATTAGGCTCAAATGATAATAAAACAAAAGATTTTACTATAAAGCACATAAACAATCATCAATTTGCATTAATGAAAAAAATATACCAAGTTAGGCACAAACATGCAAATCAATGAAACCATATCCAACCAAGCAATCTAAGACATCAAAATCAATTTGCATAAAGAATGTAACTAAATGAGCAAAGATGCAAATTGCTTGTAAAAATTATTTCCTTCCAAATGATATAATCATAATTAAGCACAAGGAAATAAATTCAAGGAAAATGCTTCTATAAATACAACCAATAAAGCTTAGAACATTTTCCAAAGTTTTTCAAATCACTTCAATATTTAAAATTCAAACAAAGAATCATTTATAGAATTAAGAGCAAGCGATTTTGAAAAACAAGTAGCGTACTACTAAATTTTCAATTTGTATTCTAAATATGGGAATAGACTTTCATACAAATTGAACACATATTTTCCATACCAAGAGATATAACTTTGAAAAATCAATGGAAAATATAAATTGCTTCAAATCATTTGATTTACAAAAAAGATCTAACTATGACAATCATCAAATGATTTTCCAACATCAATTGATCATGAAAAATCTAGCTATGAAAGCTTTTGTAATCACAATCAATTGATCATGAATAGATATGCACTACAAGAGATATGACTATATGAACAAAATGCAAATCCATCATGAAATTATTGCAATTAAAGGATTTTGAAAACCATGAGATATAACTTAAAAGTTCATGAAGACAAAATCAAATGATCACAAAGAAACATTGCATTTTAAGAAATATAACTATGAAAGAACAAAATGCAAATGTAACAAAGACCAACAAAAAAGATTTAACTATAAAGGATAGGTTGGTCTAGGGAGGTTCAAGGCCTTAAGGTTAGTCTAAATATGTACCAATGAAGATTCACCTAAGGTCTTGAAAAGGTTGTCCTTGAGAGTTCCTATAGAGGACTCACCAACTGTTGAAGATATAACTTGAAAAAGTCTTACAGTGGTGCAATGATACTAAGGGAAATTTATTTTCAATCATAGTGAAAATCAACACAAAGATATGCAATAAATCACAACACTAGGGTTCTAATCTAGCAAGGATCAACTCCGGGTTGTTAAGCCCTAA
Organism: Cinnamomum chago; assembly: GCA_038049695.1. NCBI lineage: Eukaryota > Viridiplantae > Streptophyta > Magnoliopsida > Laurales > Lauraceae > Cinnamomum > Cinnamomum chago. The sequence continues at coordinate 27,559,471 of CP142456.1, forward strand.
AATGGAGTAACCCGGCTCTGATACCAATTGAAAGTCCGTAGATCCGAACCCTAGAGGGGGGGGGGGTGAATAGGGTGAGCTTCAATTATGACCAATTTTAATCAGTTTTAACTTCTTTATGTTAAACTAGTCACAAGTGGTGATTAAGTAAATAAATTCGGAAGCTTACAAAAACAATCACCACAAAGCAAGCACCATCACACAACGATTTATAGTGGTTCGGCCTCAATGCCTACATCCACTACCGGCTTGTGATCCAACACCCCACCGAATTTCCACTATTTATGCTTTTCAATAAGCTAAGCAATAACCTTTACAATATGTTTTTCAAGGCTAAGCAATAACCTCTACATTATGCTTTTCTTAGGCTAAGCAATAACCTCTCCAACCAATGGTTGGTTATCTCTCTAATTAGTGTCTATAATACACTTGATGGAGATTCAATTTAGCTCAATACATTTTGTCGCGACCCTGGAACGGATTCCCCGGGCCCGCGACGTGTCGATATTAAAGATAGTTGGTGTTTATTGTTTTCCCACAGGTTCCCGCGGTGAGGATTTCCAAAGACACGCGGAATCTGATTCACACGATCAAATATGCGGAAGCGTGTAGCAAAACTCAACAAGATGAGCACCAACAAAATGTTTAAGTGCCCTAACAATTAATCACAAGGCCTAGTATTAAAGAAAAGAAGCTAACATGGCATTCCCATTAATATTCAAGTTATGAGACTAAAACAAAAGTAAGTTAAGTTTTAAGTACAATCCATAAGAGGCCAACAGAGGCCAATACAATCCTCCCGAAATAATCAAAGAAAGAAACCCCAACAAAATGATGACGAGACTCGAGAACCCGCCCGACGTCTAGATGACATCGTCGGGCTGCCACTCTCTCACAGGGGTAGGCTCACAAGCCTCCTCCTGATGCTCCTCCTCAAAGGTAACGTCTCCTGCACCTGGGCACCAACAAATAAGGGTCAAACACAACGGTTTGGCAGGTAATCAATTTAGGAGCAAGCATGACCCAATGACGTTTAAGAAAACATATATGCAAATCCTTGATTTGAAATACTATACTGACTGAGATACTAAAACAAACTAGCATGAGTACATAATATATCATGAATAGTCATCATCCACAAAGAGCCCATCCTTTCTCTATCATTTATATAATGAAAAGAGCAAGCACGCACGACAAGCACGATATACATAATATAAGCACGACACGATTTCCCACAAAGACGGGAATTCCGGCCGCGGAACCAGACACGCACGATGTGTAATAAATACACGACCAGTCTGCAGACAGTCCACATGTTTAAGGACCCCCAGACAGTGGATCAAACTGAAAGGGCAGTCCAAGCTCAGTGGTGTTACTTAATTCATGAATGCACAAAACACGCGAAACACTATCAAAACATGTCAAGCTGACCGCAATTCCCTGGCGAAATGTCAGCTTCTAGAAAGGGAACCGCCGAGCTCGGTCAGCTCGCGGTTAACCGAAATGGGGATTTCGGTTAGCAGCCAGCCGACCGACGGCTGACCGAACTGCACGGGAAATGCAGTCCAGTGCAGATTTTTGCACATTTCTTCTTCCCTTCTTCTTGTTTCTCATTCCACTTGCACTCCCTGAGCCTACATGCTCTCCAAGGGACAAAACACATATTTTTTCCAAATCTTAAACATTCAATCCGAAGAGAACATGATCATGAAGCTTGTAAACATATTCATATACAAGATTTCCAAAACAACAATGTAGCTTAAAATACACATGCATAATGGTCCTATAGAGATTACTTGCCTTGCCCAAAGCTAACAATCCTCTCCAAGCACTTCACTCAAAGCTAAGCCAACACTACAAGAAAACCGAAGAGAAAACCACACAACTTACTCAAAATGAAACCAAAGAACCCATTTTAACAAAAGGGTTTGCAAACATGAAAAACATGATCTTGAGGAACCAAAATAACTCAATGAAAGATATGAGTGGAAGCTCTTACCTAGAGAAGGTCAAACAAGAGAAATGAAGACAAATGGAGGGTTTTCTCAACCTTAGCTTTCAAGAAGAAGATATCAATAGGAAGCTTGAGATGAGGGGAAGAAAATGGTAGCCTTGGAATCTTCTTTGGAGTCTTCTAGGTAGATCATGCAAGATGAGGAAGATGGAAGAGAAGAAGATCTTTCCTTGACCTAGGTTAAGAAAGTTGCAGAGATTTGGTAAAATGAATGAAAAGAGAGGGAGATGGGGCTTAAGTGATGAGAATGGGCCCCAACTAGCTGAACTTGAAGTGATCAAAACACGATCTTGGGAGCCTCGGATGACTTCGACGAAGAAGGAAAAAACGATCGTCGAAAAATCTAGTTTCCAAAAAGTATATTTTTGACTTGGTTTTGAGATCTCAAAAATTGTGTCTAGATTTGTGCATAAAAGACAATTTTACCCTCTTTGGGCCAAAACATGGGTTTTTGGGCTTAAAACGAAAGTTGTAACACATAGAAAAAATCATTCAAATGAAATCAAAATCACAATCACACGGAAACCGACACGACCTCCCAAGTTTACACGCGCACTCAGGCCTTCCTGAGTGTGTCTGGCTAATACTAAACGTTCTCAAAATTCCCAAAGCTATGTCTAAGACTAAACTAATTACTTCTAACCCAACGACAACTAAACACATACTGATCGTACACTAATCGGATTGGTCTGGGTCGGGGTCTAACATCCTCAACCCCTTAGGATATTTGGTCCACCAAATAAATCAAACAATTACCTCTGGTAAAAGCTGTGGATATTTCCTCTGCACTTGCTCTCTCAATTCCCAGGTAGCTTCCTCTGGCTCGTGATTTTTCCAAAGTACTTTGACCCAATTAATGGTCCGGTTTCTCAATTCTTGCTCCTTGGTGTCAATGATCTTGATCGGTCTTTCCACGTACGAGGCATCCTCCCGAATCTCTAAAGGCTCATGTTGTAGAATGTGTGCAGGACTAGAGACGTATTTCTTCAGCATATAAACATGGAAAACATTGTGTACCCCGGAGAGTTCCGGCGGTAACGCAAGCCTATAAGCAACATCTCCAATCTTGCTCAAAATCTCATACGGACCAATAAACCTTCTAGACAATTTTCCCTTTCGTCCAAATCTCAAAGTCCCTCTAATTGGTGAGACTTTCAAAAACACCTTGTCACCCACTTGAAACTGCAATTCTCTTCGGCGAGTGTCTGCATAACTCTTCTGCCTACTTCGGGCGATCTTTAACCGTTCCTGAATCAATTTGACCTTGTCACTTGTCTCTCCAACTATCGTCGGTCCATGAAAACTACGTTCACCGACTTCTTCCCAGCAAACCGGAGTTCTGCATCTTCTACCATAAAGTGCCTCGAAAGGTGCCATACCGATGCTCGAGTGGTAACTGTTGTTATAAGAAAATTCACAAAGTGGTAAGCACTCATCCCACTGAATCTTGAAATCCAATACACAAGCACGCAACATGTCTTCGAGAGTCTGTATCGTCCTTTCTGACTGACCATCGGTCTGAGGATGATAAGCTGTGCTGAACTGAAGTTTGGTACCCATCGACTCATGAAGAGTCTTCCAAAACTTGGAAACAAACCTACTGTCTCTGTCTGAAGTAATGAAGACGGGTTGACCATGTTTACTAACAATCTCATCCACGAATAACTTCGCAAGCGGTGCCATATGCATCATATTCCCTGTCTTCATCGGAATGAAGTGAGCAGACTTTGTCAGACGATCCACAATGATCCAAATTGCATTATTTCCCTTCTTAGTATTAGGCAAACCGGAGACGAAATCCATGGTGATGTGCTCCCATTTCCACTCCAGAATTTCTAAAGGCTGTAACAAACTTGGAGGCTTCTGATGTTCTGCCTTGATCAACTGATAAGTTAGACAACGAGATACAAAAGCTGCTATCTCTCTCTGCATGTTGTTCCACCAAAATCTATTCTTCAAATTGTGGTACATCTTCGTGCTACCCGGATGCATAGAATATCTTGTGTTGTGAGCTTCATTCATTATTTCATTCTTCAAATCATCCACATTTGGCACACACAACCGGTCACGAAAATACAATATCCCATTCACCCCCCTGAAATCGGGACGTTCTGCAATAACCTCTACTATCTTATCCAAGTCTGGGTCTTGCAACTGATTTTCCTTGATCTTCTGGATGAAGGTAGGTTCTGATACTGTCATATTCGCTAACATCGCACCCAATCTCAGGGTTTGCACCTCTACCCCCAACTCTTCAAACTGCTGTAGGACACCCATTCCTCTCAAACTGGCCATGACTACTGATTTTCTGCTCAAAGCATTTGCTACCACATTCACTTTTCCTGGATGATACTTGATAGGAAAGTCATAATCTTTGATATACTCCATCCACCTTCTCTGCCTCATATTCAAATCCTTCTGCGAGAACAAATACTGTAAACTTCGGTGATCTGAATGGACCTCAAATTTCTCTCCGTAGAGGTAGTGTCTCCACATCTTCAATGCGAAAACAACTGCTGCCAACTCCAAGTCGTGAGTCGCATAATTCTTCTCATGGTCCTTCAACTGTCTCGAGCCATAAGCAATCACCTTGCCCTCTTGCATCAATACACAACCTAGTCCCACATTCGAAGCATCTGTATAAATAATAAATCCACCGTTGCTCGAGGGCAACGTAAGGATTGGGGCTGTGGTTAACCTTCCTTTCAACTCCTGAAAACTTGTTTCACACTGATCGGTCCAAACAAATAGGACATTCTTCCTAGTCATTTTTGTCAACGGGGCTGCAATGGACGAAAAACCTTGGACAAATCTTCTGTAGTAGCCTGCTAACCCCAAAAAGCTTCTAATTTCTGTCACACTGCTTGGCCTCACCCAACTAACAACTGCCTCTATCTTAGCTGGATCAACTGCTAAACCTTCTCTGGAGATGATGTGGCCTAGAAAAGCAACTTGCTCTAACCAGAATTCACACTTACTAAGTTTTGCATATAACTGGTTGTCCCTCAAAAGCTGCAACGCTGTCCTCAAATGTTCTTCATGCTCCTTCTTACTCTTGGAATACACAAGGACATCATCAATGAATACTACTGTGGAGTGATCCAAATAAGGTGCAAAGACCTTGTTCATCAGAGCCATAAAGACTGCGGGTGCATTTGTCAAACCAAAGGGCATCACCAAGAACTCATAGTGCCCATATCTTGTTCTAAAGGCTGTCTTCTGAACATCTGAGTCTCTAACTCTCAACTGATGGTACCCTGACCTCAAGTCTATCTTGGAAAAATAGGCTGCTCCTTGCAATTGGTCAAACAATTCATCTATCCTAGGCAATGGATACTTGTTCTTCACGGTCACATGGTTCAATTTCCTGTAGTCTATGCACATTCTCAAACTCCCATCCTTCTTTTTCACAAACAACACCTGTGCTCCCCACGGTGAAACACTTGGCCTAATAAAACCTTTGCTCAACAAATCTTGCAATTGGAGCTTTAGCTCACCCATCTCTGCCAGAGCCATCCTGTATGGTGCAATCGAGATCGGAGCTGTCCCTGGAAGGAGCTCAATTGTGAACTCAACTTCTCTAATTGGTGGTAAACCCGGGATTTTTTCTGGAAAACCATCCAGAAATTCACACACAATGGGGATATCCTCCACCCCTTGGGACTGTTTATCCTCCGTGATAAACACAATAAATGCCTGACACCCACTCTGAACTAATCTGCTTGCCTTCAAAACTGATATAAACCCTGCCTGAGATTTTCTCCTGTTCCCCTGAAATATCAATTCTGCCTGTGGCCCTTCGAATCTGAATGTGATGGTCTTACTAAAGCAATCCATAGTGGCATGATATGCTTCTAACCAATCCATGCCTAAAATGACATCAAAATCATGCATGTCCAAAAATATGAGGTTGGCCGGTAAATTAACATCTCCTAACAAAACTGTACAGCTAGGGTAATGGGTCCTACACACAACTTGTTTCCCTACTGGAGTGGTTACTACTAAAATATAATCCAACTCACTACATGGTGCATCAATAAACTTAGCAAAACTAGGAGATGCAAAGGAATGTGTGGATCCAGGATCAAATAAAATCTGGGCTTCTACCCCACAAACAAGAAGTTTACCTTCTACCACGTCTCCTGCGGCTTCAGCATCTGCACGATTGAGATAATACAAACGTCCATGCATCTGTAGTCGGTTTGGTACTTGGTTCTGCCTTCCTTGCCCATGTCTGTTCTGTTGTGGAGGACGAGCATTCTGGTTCTGTGCTGGTGGCCTAGCCTGTTGCTGCTGCTGAGGTGGTCTGACTTGATTCTGAACTGGTGCTTGGTTTTGAGGAGCTACTTGTCTCTGTTGCTGGTTTCTGTTCCCTTGGTTCTGAAGTAGTGGGCAATCCTTGATTGCATGGTTCATAGCCCCACATTTGAAACAGGCACCCATGGCCTTACGACATTCGTGGGTTTCATGATTCTTGCCACAATGTCCACACCCTTGCCTCACTTGGCCTTGTTCTTGCCTTGGCTTCTTGCTGTGCTGTTGCCTCTGATTCTGCTGCTGATAGTGTTGTTTCCTATCCTGAACAATCATATTGTTAATATCTTCAAATGTATAAGCTCGCTTGACCGCCTCATCATATGTAGCTGGAGGAACTACTCCTATGACGTCTCTCATGATGATCGGATTCAACCCTTCCAAGAACTTGGTTATCTTCTTCCTTTCAGTGTCAATCAACTCGGTAGCGCATCTAGCCAATCTCTCAAATTTGGTGACATAGTCTAGCACCGTCATGTTACCTTGCTTGAGCTGCTGAAATTCAATAGCCTTCTGCCTCTTGACATGAGAGGGAATATATTTATCTTGAAACTGTATCTTGAATGCTGCCCATGCTTCTTCGTTAGCCATCACTGCATATGGGTCCTTGACGGTTTGCCACCACCTATCCGCAAGCCCATAGAATAATGAAGCTGTGAGGTTGACCTTCTGTATACCCGTGCACATGAAGACATCGAAGATCTTCTCCGTATTGACTAGCCAGTCATCTGCCACTAACGGGTCCTTATTGCCCGAAAATTCCTTCGGTGCCCTCTTCCTAAATTTCTCAAATAGGGCATTAGGGTCAAGATCCCTATTCTGAATACAATCTGGGGACCCACGGGTGGTGCCACGTTCTTGTTCAGAAGTACTTCCAACAACTGCCTTTGAACTTGGGCCATCTCATCATCCTTCTTAGCTAACTGCACATGAAATCTGGCTTGGTTCTCATTAGCCTGTCTTTGCTGTGCAATCATGGCCTGCATCAGTTCCTGAAATTGCGTGGCTGTTGGTGTCTCGGATACATCTGAATCATTCTGATTACTGCCTGAAGCATGATGATTTGGAGCTTTTCTTGGAGGCATATTGCTGTAAAACAAAGAGTTAGAACACAAAATCATGGTACAAGGGTTTCTAAGATCCTATACGAACGAATCTATCGAACTCACGAATCCTCGCCACATTCCTAAGACCTTTCTAGTTTTTTTAAGTGCCTGAAACATGTCTCGCTCTGATACCAGTCCTGTCGCGACCCCGGAACGGATTCCCCGGGCCCGCGACGTGTCGATATTAAAGATAGTTGGTGTTTATTGTTTTCCCACAGGTTCCCGCGGTGAGGATTTCCAAAGACACGCGGAATCTGATTCACACGATCAAATATGCGGAAGCGTGTAGCAAAACTCAACAAGATGAGCACCAACAAAATGTTTAAGTGCCCTAACAATTAATCACAAGGCATAGTATCAAAGAAAAGAAGCTAACATGGCATTCCCATTAATATTCAAGTTATGAGACTAAAATAAAAGTAAGTTAAGTTTTAAGTACAATCCATAAGAGGCCAACAGAGGCCAATACAATCCTCCCGAAATAATCAAAGAAAGAAACCCCAACAAAATGATGACGAGACTCGAGAACCCGCCCGACGTCTAGATGACATCGTCGGGCTGCCACTCTCTCACAGGTTTAGGCTCATAAGCCTCCTCCTGACGCTCCTCCTCGAAGGTAACGTCTCCTGCACCTGGGCACCAACAAATAAGGGTCAAATACAACGGTTTGGCAGGTAATCAATTTAGGAGCAAGCATGACCCAATGACGTTTAAGAAAACATATATGCAAATCCTTGATTTGAAATACTATACTGACTGAGATACTAAAACAAACTAGCATGAGTACATAATATATCATGAATAGTCATCATCCACAAAGAGCCCATCCTTTCTCTATCATTTATATAATGAAAAGAGCAAGCACGCACGACAAGCACGATATACATAATATAAGCACGACACGATTTCCCACAAAGACGGGAATTCCGGCCGCGGAACCGGACACGCACGATGTGTAATAAATACACGACCAGTCTGCAGACAGTCCACATGTTTAAGGACCCCCAGACAGTGGATCAAACTGAAAGGGCAGTCCAAGCTCAGTGGTGTTACTTAATTCATGAATGCACAAAACACGCGAAACACTATCAAAACATGTCGAGATAAAAAAGGGGGAAATCACTTATCAAACACGATGAACACGACTAGTAAGGGCATAATTAATATGCATAACACGCTTAGGAAGTGATCACCTTTTTCTTGAAACACATATTCAAACGAGCTTGTACTTAAACTTCAAAACGAGTACACGATGATATTCATCATATCAAAAACCAAAGTACGAATACAAAGCCTATCAAGTTCATGTAAGGACCTTTGGTTGATCGTTGTGCAGCCGAAGTCCAGATGTTGGAATTAAAAATAGAATTGGTGCCCCAGAAGTTCAAGGACATCTCGGCTTTCGAGTGCATAATATCAGGCTAAAGGCCCCTAAACATGTTCTAGTTTTCCATTCTTGCAAAGACTCTTCAAAACAGGAAATCGGTCAAATTCGGTCACCTCGCGGTCAAGTGTCGGCTAGCCGAACTAGGGTCTGGCGGCTAGCAGCCAGCTGACCGACGAGCTGACCGCTGGAAATCCAGGTCCAACACAGCCCTCTGGAAAAGGAACCGAAATGACTACGGTTAGCTTACGGTTAGCCGAACTGAGACCTGGCGGTTAGCCGTGAGCTGACCGTAGGGCTGACCGCTGAAACCCAGTCTGAAATGGAGCTCTCGGGAAAAGGAACCGACAATGCACGGTTGGCCAGCGGTTAGCCGAGATGGGGTATGGCGGCTAGCCGCTCGCTGACCGTCAAGCTGACCGCAATTCCCTGGCGAAATGTCAGCTTCTAGAAAGGGAACCGCCGAGCTCGGTCAGCTCGCGGTTAACCGAAATGGGGATTTCGGTTAGCAGCCAGCCGACCGACGGCTGACCGAACTGCACGGGAAATGCAGTCCAGTGCAGATTTTTGCACATTTCTTCTTCCCTTCTTCTTGTTTCTCATTCCACTTGCACTCCCTGAGCCTACATGCTCTCCAAGGGACAAAACACATATTTTTTCCAAATCTTAAACATTCAATCCGAAGAGAACATGATCATGAAGCTTGTAAACATATTCATATACAAGATTTCCAAAACAACAATGTAGCTTAAAATACACATGCATAATGGTCCTATAGAGATTACTTGCCTTGCCCAAAGCTAACAATCCTCTCCAAGCACTTCACTCAAAGCTAAGCCAACACTACAAGAAAACCGAAGAGAAAACCACACAACTTACTCAAAATGAAACCAAAGAACCCATTTTAACAAAAGGGTTTGCAAACATGAAAAACATGATCTTGAGGAACCAAAATAACTCAATGAAAGATATGAGTGGAAGCTCTTACCTAGAGAAGGTCAAACAAGAGAAATGAAGACAAATGGAGGGTTTTCTCAACCTTAGCTTTCAAGAAGAAGATATCAATAGGAAGCTTGAGATGAGGGGAAGAAAATGGTAGCCTTGGAATCTTCTTTGGAGTGTTCTAGGTAGATCATGCAAGATGAAGAAGATGGAAGAGAAGAAGCGCTTTCCTTGCCCTAGGTTAAGAAAGTTGCAGATATTTGGTAAAATGAATGAAAAGAGAGGGAGATGGGGCTTAAGTGATGAGAATGGGCCCCAACTAGCTGAACTTGAAGTGATCAAAACACGATCTTGGGAGCCTCGGATGACTTCGACGAAGAAGGAAAAAACGATCGTCGAGAAATCTAGTTTCCAAAAAGTATATTTTTGACATGGTTTTGAGATCTCGAAAATTGTGTCTAGATTTGTGCATAAAAGACAATTTTACCCTCTTTGGGCCAAAACATGGGTTTTTGGGCTTCAAACATGAATGGGCTTAAAACGAAAGTTGTAACACATAGAAAAAATCATTCAAATGAAATCAAAATCACAATCACACGGAAACCGACACGACCTCCCAAGTTTACACGTGCACTCAGGCCTTCCTGAGTGTGTCTGGCTAATACTAAACGTTCTCAAAATTCCCAAAGCTATGTCTAAGACTAAACTAATTACTTCTAACCCAACGACAACTAAACCCACTTAGGACTAAACACATACTGATCGTACACTAATCGGATTGGTCTGGGTCGGGGTCTAACACATTTGCCTCTAAAATAGGCGGATATGGAAGTGAAAAACTAATTCATACACACACACACACACTATGAATGCAAAGATGAATGCTCAATGTGTATGTATGATGTCCTCAATCATTTTTAAAATGAAAGCTCATAAATGTATGCCTAAGGCTTTTGAAAGTTTTAGCTCTTAAAAACATTTATGATTGAGGAAAGAATGTAAATCACATGTTAAAAATAACTTGTAAAAGATATACATTTGTATCCTAAACAAGTTGTGAAAATCTAAGAACAAAACATGTGATGCATAGGGATGACAATCAAATCAACAATGTAGCTCATAAAACATAAAAATAGATTTGATTGAAATAAGGGGACAAATCATATGTAATTATAAAGACAACTTGAAAATGATATACCTATCAAAGTAAGGCAAGTTGTGAAACTTTAAAATAAAATACATATGATTTGTGAAGTTGTTGAATCCAAAACATAAGATAGTTTTGAAAGTGATTTTCTTATGTTGAAACACAACAACCAAAGATTCAACCAAGTATATGAATCATGTTACATATAATTTCAAAGATTCTTTCATTAACATGATCTACTTAGATTTACCAATTAAAGTACTACTTGGATTGAATCAATGGTGATGCATCCAAAATAATAGATCAATTCAAAACATAAACATGCTAAGGACACAACACATCATAGTTTATCATGCTAGAAAAGATTTACCAATAATTAAAGCAAAGCATGAAAACATATGATTAAGAAAAGTAAAGCTTACTTGTAATTTAACTTCATTAATCCAAGCTTTAGCTCTCCTAATGTTCCCCTTCATCCCTTAGTTCATTCCCCTTTCATTGGCCTCAAAACCTCTCAAGGAGGGCCTTAAAAAATGCTCAATTTTTGGCAAAGGAATGAACTAGTATTTATACACAAAATGTGGGTTTCTGCGCCTCCCCGGTCGACCTACCATACCCCCGGTTGACCTGGCCTTCAACGGTCATAAAATTGACTGTTTGAAAAGAGCTCAACGGCTCTTTACCCGATCGACCCGCAGTGGGAGGCCCGGTCGACCGCACCCACTACGGGTCGACCCAGGCCACTAGGCCAAAATTCCCTAAAAAGAGTATTTCCAAAGTATTTCTAGAGGGGAACTTATGAGCCATTAAACCAAGCATGTAATCATGTTTTACAACACACTAAGAGGGTTAAAAACATGAAACACAAAAAGCCTAAAGGATTTGAAAGATTTAAAACTCATAGGCTTGCTTGATTTCTAAAACTCTTTTCAAATTAAAATGCATCCAAGTTTAAAAATAAAACATGCATAAATCAATATCTTAAAAACAATGCATGTGTAAATCAAGATTTCAAGTTTTTATAAATCAATGCATATGTGTGTAAATCAAATGATGCTTGAATGATAATGCATCCATCAAATTGCAATCTACAAAATTCCTAACATGACTGTTTTTTGCTTTAAAGTCCATTCATTTCCTTATTTTTTGTTAGGGATTTTGTATATTGCAATTTGATGGATGCATTATCATTCTAGCATCATTTGATTTACACACATATGCATTGTTTTAGAAAATCTTGAAATCTTGATTTATACATGTATTTTTTTTTAAGATTTGTAAAAGTATTGATTTATGCATGTTTTGTTTTTAATCTTGGATGCAATTGTATTTGAAAAGAGTTTTAAAAAATCAAGCAAGCCATTGGTTTTAAAGTTTCGAATCATTTTGGCTTTTTATGTTTCATGTTTAAAAACCCTTAGAATGATTTAAAACATGTTTCCAAGCTTGATTTATTGGCCCAAAAATTCCCACTTGAAAAGACTTTGAAATATGCAAAATTTGGGAATTTTGGTCCCAGGGGGTCAACCTGCAGTGTGGCCTGTCGACCGGCCCAGGGGACCGGTCGACCGGCCACACTGCGTGGTCGACCGGGGAAAAGAGTCGTTGGCTCTTCCAATGGTCATTTTTCTGATCGTTTATGGCCAGATCGACCGGGCTCTATACCAGGTTGGCCGGGCACTCGCAGAAACCCACTTTTTGGGTATAAATTGAAGTTCATTCCTTTGTCAAAGTTAGAGATTTTGAAGACTCTTTTGAGGTGCTTTGAGACAAAGAAAAGGGGATGAACTAAGAGAGACCAAAGAGTCATTTGGAGAGCTAAAGCTTGGATTAATGAAGTTAAATCTCTAAGTAAGCTCTACCTCTCTTAATCATATGTTATATGCTTTGTTTAAATTATTGGTAAATGATTTTTAGCATGATAACTATGATGTGTTGAATCCATTCTTCTCTTAATCTTTGATCTAATTAAGATTGGATTCTTCACTTTGTTTTCAAACCAAGTTTTGTTTTAAAATCTTCATTAATCATGCTTAGCCTAAATCTTTGATTTCTTCTCTAGCATGATTCATTTACTTGGTTGAAATATTATTTGTTGTTTTCATTCATTTAAACCTTAGTCAAATTGGTTTAGTTTTGAAAACAACATTGCACATGCATCACATGTTCTATGTTAGTCATTTTCATACAACTTGTGAGTCTTTGATTTTCATATCATTAACAAGTTGATATTCATACATGTGATTTGCATTAAACTTCAATCAAATCTTTTATGAGCCTTAAACTTTGAATTGCTTTAAGCAATATATTAATTGAGCTTTGTTTTTAACTTGATTGAAGTTATCATACACACACATCATGAGCATACACATTTGCATTCATATAGTGTTTGTGTGAGTTTGTTTTTCACTTTCATATTAGCCTATTTAGGAGGCAATTTCATTGAGCTTAAATTGTATCTCTTAGAGTGATCTTTTGTGAAGACACTTTCTTAGAGAAAACTTTCATTGTAAAGGTTATTGCTTAGCCTATTGAAAAGCATAGATAGTGGAAATCCGGTGGGGTGATTAGATCACAAGCCGGTAGTGGATGTAGGCATTGAGGCCGAACCACTATAAATCTTTGTGTAGTGGTGTTTGCTTGCGGTGATTGTTTTATTAGCTTCCGCATCTTGTTTGATAAATCATCACGTGTGACTAGTTTAAGTTATAGAAGTTAAAATTTGTTTAAATTGGTCATAATTGTAGCTCACCCTATTCCCCCCCCCCCCCCCCCCCCCCCTCCCTCTAGGGTTAGATCCCATGACTTTCACTTTTGAGAGGCTTGTTGGATGAACTTTTGGAACTATTTTGGAGCATAAGAAAGGGGAATGAGTTGATAAGGCTAGAAGGTCATTGGAAATCAAATGGTTGAGTTTTTAAAAGGTATATCTTACTAGTTATTTTGATTTCCATTCCAAATGAAATCCATGCATATGCAACTCTTTGTATTTTCATATATGCATGTTTTCTAGCTTTTGAAGAGATGTTTTGCAAACACATTATCATCTTTGGAATATTAGAATGGTTTGCAAACATCATTGTCTAAATCACATGTGCACTTATTAGTTAATCTTCATACAACTTGTTTAGTTCTTTTCTTCAAGTTGCTTGAATCAATCATGTGATTAACATCTATCTTCAATCATCATTTTCTGAGCTTAGATTTTAAAATGCATCAAGCATTCAATTAAGAGCTTCATTTTGGAATTTGATTGAAGTAAAACACTCATACACTTTGGTCACACACTTTAGTAAATTGTTGTGTAAGTTTGTACATTGAGTTACACTTTAATATCAGCCTATTTAAGAGGCATTTTAATTGTGCTTAAATTGTATCTCTTAGAGTGTTTTTGTATAGACATCTTCTTAGAGAAATCCTTCATTGTAAAGGTTATTGCTTAGCCTTGGAAAAGCATCTTGTAAAGGTTGTTGTTGAGCCTAGAAAAACAACATTGTAAAGGTTATTGCTTAGCCTAGTAAAAAGCATAATTAGTGGAAATCCGGTGGGGTGATTGGATCACAAGCCGGTAGTGGACGCAGGCATTGAGGCCGAACCACTATAAATCTTTGTGTAGTGGTGTTTGCTTGTGGTGATTCTTTTGTTAGCTTCCGCATCTTGTTTGGTAAATCATCACTTATGACTAGTTTACTTTATAGAATTTAAAATTGCTAAAATTGGTCATAATTATAGCTCACCCTATTCATCCCACCCCCCCCCCCCCCCCCGTCTAGGGTTAAGATCCTAGGACTTTCATATGTTTTCTATAGGTTATGATCGCCACTTAGATGTGCAGCATTTAACTACAAGATTACGATGTCGTCAATTAGTTAAGGACTAAAGAGTTCGGATTATCGATCCCACTGTGAGAGGAAGGAACAAGCAATGAATCCAATTAAAGGAGAATTGAACTAAGATATAGCTAATATAGATAATTGAAGTGAACAATTAAAACTGCTAAACTTTGTGTGAAAAAATGGAATTAAACTAATTGGAATGTGAAAGAAAACTAAAATAACAACTAAACTACTCTAACTAACAATCTAAAATATGAAATTAATAGGATCTAACAAACTACACTAAATTAGTGGATGAATGGTGGTGGAAATGGAAGCTTTAAGATGAAGATGTGGTGTGCATTGTGTAAGATTTTAAAACAAGATATGTGAAAAGTAGATCTAACAATCTAGAAGTGAAAATAACAAAAAAAAAATTAACAACGATCAAACTAAGAGATTTGGCAATCCAGAATCCACTAAGTATGTAATTAATCCAACCAATGCATGTTGTAATTCAACTCCCAAATCTGCAATCCAATTAGCAATCTCTTGCCTAATTGGATTGGATGATATAACAATGACAATTAAAGTATAGGAAAATAAAAGCCAAGATCCTAGATCATCATCTAGCTGCCCTAACAAAAATTCATCAAAATCAGGCTACAAAAGATCAAAGATAAGGGCTCTAAAGCATGCTATGTGAGAGAACTTAATCAAACTACAAAGCATCAACTGAGATGATCAAAGCATCGAGTCTAGAGATAGAGCATGAGAAATGAGACAAATTGGCATAATTAGATCTAAAATTCTCTAATCAATCAAGGCACAAGTAGGGAGTTTAAACTAAAACCTGGATGTAATTGAACTAATCATGTTATTTAGCTTGAGAAGGAGAGCTTAATCCAAAAGCTTTAGCCACTAAACATCAAGAAAGAGCTCCAACTCTTCATTAATGATCTTCAATTACACACTCTCTCTAGATTATTTACACTTAAGCTCCTAATTACAATATAAAAGTATAGAGAAGGTAAAATAAAATTGCTAAAAAACTCACTTGCTAAAAGATTTCTTTTTTTCTCTCTACAAATACATTTCAATTTATTGAAACATTAAGGACATTTGATTGGCTCATTTCCTTTCACAAGGACTGCTTCCATTTGATTGGTTGCAACTTAGAGAGGCTTTTGATTGGTTCATTTGCTTTCACATGGATTGCTTCAATTTTACTTGAAGGCTTTTCATTGGCTCTTTTGCTTTCACAAGGATTGATTTAATTTGATTGGTTGCTACAAACTTTCTTTCCAAAAGCATGTGTGCTTCTTCAATTTGGAGGCTTTTGATTGGCTCATATCATTTCACATGGATTTGTGTCATGGCAAGCTCTGATTGGTGGAGAGGTTAGAGTTGGATGAAAGATTTTCTATGTAAAAAAAAATGCCCAATTGTTTGGATTTAAACACATAACCTATTTCATACCCACCCAAGCTCCAACCAATACACCAACCACTCCTTTGTGTTAGAAAATGACTTCTTTTATTGTTTAAGTCTTCTCCTCTTATTTTGGAGATCTTCAACTTTTCTTAACATTTCTTCACCAAGATTTATTCATGGAACTTCTTTTATTGAAATCAATTCTTTTATTGCGGGGTCCACCTACACAGGAGAAATTACATTAAAAGTATGCTATAAATAATGGGAAATATGCATGATAATATGGTAATCTGTTAATGTGATAGAAAGATAAAATCTCCACGTAAAGCAAATGATATGCTTATGAGATGTTGATAAAAATCAGACTAATGAGGGGTAAAATATGCAATATTTAACTCTCACTAAGTTGTCTTTTATAACAACATGGATTTTCTATGTCAATTGATTATCTTTAGGATATTGGAAATGCATTTCAGAATTCTGTACTCTTCAGGGATTATAATCTGTTTTTTTCTTTTAGATTTGTGAATGGAATGGGTTGTAATGTTTGAGATTGAATGGGGATTTGTCTGAAGCTAAGGAGAGTTCTGTTCAGGTGTAGGAAAGTGGTTTTGTTGAGAAGGTAGAATGGGAAGTACATAACCACTCAAAAAGTCAGGGATTCTGACATATGAATGTCTGTAGGCAGTGGCTCGGCCCGCTTGAGCGTGCCAGGCCACTATCTGGCGAGAAACGACAAGAAAGCCAGCATGCTCGAGCAAGCCAGTTCTCTGTGTGGACCCGCCCGGGCGCAATGAAGCCTGCTCGAGCGAGTCCTGGTTCTGTCCAGGGGCACATTTATGTGCATTGTTCCTCATTTTTTAGGGAAAAAGAGGAACCTTTGTAATTGAATAACCGGGGAATTATTAAAACTTTGTTAAGAGTCTCAATGTACACCACGAGGCCTCAAATGTCGCCAACCTTGGAGGCACCTGATTCCTCTCGTATAAAATGACATCTGGACACTAAGGTGCATTGAGATAGCCCTGTGTAAGCTACTCTAAACACAACCACTTACCTCATTCCAGATTCAAGGATTTTGTACGTTTTCTAATAAAACCTTTTGAATAGCTTCGTGTAGTTCGTCGCGTTGCAAAATCTCTATATGGCTACTCTTCTTTTTCGTTTTTCATATGTTTGTATATGTTAAGATCATAGTAGTCCTTTTATCGATTTGAAATATGATTCTTTGATTTGATTTGTAGTTGCTCGGATTTTTGGTCGGCACCACTAAGTTGGGGTCGCCTCATCGGTTTGATCGCCCGGCTTGGGACCCTCAATTATTCCACCAATTGTAGCTTGGAAACGTTGTTTGTTTGCCATCCATTCCGCGGTGGATTTTGTTAGACACCCATCTATATTGGGTTATATATGTATTATACGTTTGTTCTGGCTATTTCATATGGCGACAGTTATACTTTGATTGCTCTTGTTACTTCGGTAATAGGAGAATATAGCTCAATGTGGCAGCCATTGTTTTGTTCAATTCTCAACATTCTTTTAAATGGTTTCGATACTAATCACTTGGTTTCAGCACTTGATTTCCTTTATTATACCACTACTCATGTTTAGCTTCCAAATGTATTATTATGTTTACATATGACTTTCAAAATACTTGTCATGCTCTAATCTGCTTTATTCACATGCCAGACCATCATGTCTGATAGTCATTTGTTTGGTGCCAAATGTCGATCCCTTTGGCCATGAGGCGGAGTGTGAGAAGAGCCGCCGGTTGCTCGAGAGTGGCAGCCCTACAATGTCGTCTAGACATCGGATTAGGTTATGATTTACATCACATTTTAGAATTGGTTATCACTTTTGGGAACTTGTTTCACTCGCCTTTATTGGCCTTTATTTTGGGATTGTATAACTTTGAACTTACTTTCTTGGTATTGTAAATCTTAAACTTTGACATTGGGCTTGCTTATGTATGTTTCTCACTTTGACACGAGACTTGGACATCATGGTCGGTTGTTGTACTTCATGTTGTGTTTGCAACATGCTTCCACATATGTATTCGATTTTAGATGATTGACAGATCATGGATATTGCAATCCTCACCGCAGAAACCTGTGGGAAATAGCGCGAGCAAGCGAAATTTTTTGGTCCGCCGCGCGCAGCGGCTCCAGATTAGGGCCTTGGTTGGCTCGGCACTAGTTTGGGGTCGTGATAGATGTATTAAGGAAACTTTAATTTGATAGTGCTCTGTAACTCACACAATTAGCAACACGTGTCTAAAGCGAATGGATTTTATTTAGTGAATCTAAGTTTTGGAAATAATGGAAAAGGTAATCCAATTGTTGTTGGATTTTTCATCATGTGGGTCACATCAAAAGGATGATACCAAAAACCTTTAACTCTGGAAGGAAGATCCGAAAAGAAGTATCATTTTTCTTAAGAGACTTGTGGGATGTGCGTGTGTTGCACGTAGTCGTTGTGGAAAGCGTCTTATTCTTTTAGTTCAGGCCATGTTAGTACCAAATTAGTCTAGTTTAGCAACTTAGTGATCTATAGTGCTTTATTGCTAAAGCTTGAAGCTCAAGCATGAGGCATTGATTCTTTGTATTTTCTAAATTCTTATTATCACGTTGTATTCTGGTGGGGAGTTTGTGCATCTACAAAGCACCGAAAGATTATTCCATTGAGATGGCTCAAGGATGCAGAGCATCGGTTAATGCACCTTCTGCTTTTGACCATGTCTATTTTTTGTTCTTATTGGACTAATGAAGGTAGCCAAAAATATCTAGATTAACTCAATAAATTGCAAATGGGCACTAACTGTCTGCACAAATCAAGTAGGACAATGATGAAGGTAATCAAAGGGAGTAAGTCCACCAGGAACACTAAAGAAAGCTCAGATTGAAGTAGATATGCATCTTAAATCTATAAACCTATTGTAAGACCCCGACCCGAGTGAACCCTTTTAGTGCTAATTAAGTTGCGTGTTAGTGCTAAGCTTGATTAGTGTTTTTGGTCTAGTTGGGTTTGGAATAGCCTTGATTCTAGTTTTGGGCCTTTTGGAGTGATTGATAGCTTGTGGGGCCCTTTGGGGGTTCCCTTTTTCGGCTTTGCATTTTCTTGTAAAATTTTCCCGACGTGTTTTAAATTGTTTTTTTGGCCATTGCATTCATCTTGTGGATTCTTACAACTTTCATGTTGATCCCGTGTCCATTCGAGGTCCCGAAACCCGATTTCATAGCCTTGAGGGTAAAACAGTCATTTCACACCAAATCTGTACCCAAAACCTAATATTCTCGAAGCTCGCGAAACATACACTTTTTGGAAACTAGATATTTCGATGAACATTTCTTCCTTCTTCGTCAAATTCATCCGAGGACCCGAGAGAGATGATTTCAGCCACCCAAGTCCATTAAGTTGTGGGACCCAAACTCCTTTGTTAACAAAGAGGAACCCAACCCTCCATTGCATTCCATTCTCTTGTTCCAGCACACATATGAGCCTAGGGTTTTTCTAGCAAGTTTCTTCTTCTTATTCTTCTTGCTTCTCCATCTCCAAGCCTCACCAAGAGCTCATCAATCTAGGAATGGAGATCACCAACCTCTTCTTCATCTTGCAAGCTCTCCATTGATACCATTGTGAAGAGAACCCTCCATCACAAGACTTCCCTTGAGCTTACCTTGTCCATTAGAGGACCTTGCAAGTAAGTGATCCCTCTCACCTTCTAGATTTGTAATCTTCTAGCCTTAGGGAAGCTACATTTGCATTATTGGAAGTTCTTTCATTTTCATTCCTTGTGTAACCCATTTTAGGGTGGTTTTGGGGGTTTTTGATTGTAGCTTGGAAGTGAGCTTAAGAAGAGAGTAGAGGCTTGATTTTTGGCTAGCTTGGACTTGAGGCAAGTGAATGTTTGGATGTCTTTAAGTTTAAAATGGTTTGGTGAAGTATTTATGGATTTCTCCATGCTTTCATTAATGTGTTTTAGTTGAAATAAATGCTCATAATGCATCTTGATAGCCTCATTAAATGTTTTGTAAACATGTTGGTTTAGCATTTATTGTCTTTTGGATATATCCTAAATGAATGTTTGTGAGATGGTTTCCTTCCTCTTTCCTTTGTATTGGACTTGATATGGAAAAAGTGATGGAGTGAACACATAATGGGGTTTTGGAGAAGTGTATATGGATGTATTGGAGGAGCTCTTAGCTCAATTTTATTGTAGGGACTCAGTAGAAGTGGGGAGAATGGTTTTAAGGAGGAGAAATGGCTAAAAATCTGATTTCAGTGGGTGTTCCCGCACCTGGCGGTCAGCCTGCGGTCACCTGGCGGCTAGCCGCCTGGTGACTAGCGGCTAACCGCCAGCTAGCCGAAATGTCACGGTGGCTTTTCCAGAGAGCACACTTCTTCTCCTCAAAAACTCAGTCAGCTCCACGGTTGGCCAGCGGCTAACCGCCGAACACATCGGCGGCTAACCGCCAGCTAACCGCACTTGGCGGTCAGCTTTCCAGTAAGCTGCATTTCTGCAGCCCAGCCGCGGTCAGCTGTATGGTCAGCCAGCGGCTAGCCGCCTACCCCAGCGGCTAGCCGCCTGCCCCAGCGGCGGCTAACCGCCAGCTGACCGCCAGGTAACCGAAATTCCCCAGATTTCGAAAAGCTCCCCGCTCGAACGAGCGTTGAGCTTTGTCGATCAAGGAGATTCACTAGGCATTGTATGAGGCCATTCGAGAAAGAAACCATATCACGAGAATGTCATTCGAAGTTTTGAAAATCCAAAGTGTATAAGGAGCCCGGGATGTCTTCAAACTCAAGGAGTACCAAGTCTTTTCAATAATCGACATACGGGACCCCTATCCACTTAAATAGATCTCGAAATCAACAGTTTTCCTGAAATGGTATAGTTCATTATATTTCTTCATTTCCAAGATTTACTTTACATGATCTATGTGAGAACCCGACCCCTAATCTCTTGGATTAGTGTTGTTTTGTTTGTGGATTAGTCCTTTTAGTGGGATTAGTAGTTGTTGGGTTGAGTTTGTGAGCTAGAAGGGTTTTTCTTCTAGTTTTGGGCTTTTGAGTGCTTTGGTAGCTTGTGGGGCCCTTTGGGGGTTCCCTTTTCGGCTTTGCATTTTCTTGTGAGATTTTCCCGATTGGTTTCGTATTGTGTTTTTGGCCCGTTGCATTCATCTTGAGGAATCCTACAACTTTCATGTTGATCTCGTACCCATTTGAGAACCCGAAAACCGATTTCTTGGCCTTAAGGGCAAAACAGTCTTTTCACACCAAATCTGTACCCAAAACTCGATATTCTCGAAATCCGTGAAACATACACTTTTTGGAAACTAGATATTTCGACGATCATTTCTTCCTTCTTCGTCGAATCCATCCGAGGTCCCGAATTAGATGATTTCAGCCACCCAAGTTCTTTAAGTTGTGGGACCCATTCTCACTTGTTTATAAAAGGAACCCATCTCCTTCATTGCTCATTCTTCACCATTGTTCCAGCACAACCATGGAGTCTAGGGTTTTCCTTGCTCCCTCTTCTTCTTCTTGCTTCCCATCACTCAATCCACTTCCAAGCTTGCACCAAGAAGAGATTGGAGGCCACCATCTTCTTCATCTCCTTGAGGACTTTCTTTCCATAGCTTTTGTGGAGCTCACCAACCATTACAAGACTTTCCTTGAGCTTACCTTGTCCATTAGAGGACCTTCCAAGTAAGTGATTCTTCCCATCTCCTAGATTAGTGTTCCTCTAGCTCTTGAGAAGCTCCATTTGTATTATTGAAAGCTCTTTCATTTTCATTCTTTGTGTAACCCATTTTAGGGCTTTTTGGGGGTTTTTGTAGAGATTGTTGATCTTGAGCTTGAGAGGTGATTAGGAGCTTGTTTTGCTAGATTGGAACCCAAGGCAAGTGGATGAATGGATGTTTTTTATGTTATCAAAGTTTGATGAGAAAATCCCAAGTTTATTTCTTGTTTTTGATCATTGAATACATGCTTGCACATATGCTCCTTGTCACATATATATGGATTTCGAAATTTGCACATTAATGGTGGTTTCTATCTTGTTAATCTCTTGGAGAGGTATGCATTTCATTTGATCAAGTTTACTCATATGGTTTTTTATAAAGAATAGGATTGGTTTGGCTAATCATGGTTATGTTTATGAGTTGCATTGATTGAAATTGATACTCATTTATAGAGTTGTGCTAAAACATCTTTGGTTATGGAAATGTGATCAATAGACCTTGTTATCTATAAATGTTGACTCAAATGAACCCTTGTCTATGATGGGAACTCCTCTCCTTGTTTGGGGATTGAATGTGAAGAAAGAGGTTGGATTTAATGATTCATTGAAGTCTTGATGGGAGTTTTATTGTAATTAGAATGTTGTTGAAGTAAGGAAAAACTCATTTGTATAAGTGTTGGAAAGGAAAAAGGAAGAGAAAGGAGGGAACTGAACTGCCAGAATTCAGTTTCTGGACAGTTCGCTCGAGCGACCATGACAGTTCGCTCGAGCGACCTGTCCAGAAAGGGATACGGGCGTTCCAGCAGCCTGGTCGCTCGAACGCATTTAAATAACCGCTCGAACGATGAGTTCGCTCGAGCGAACTCCCAGATTCGCTCGAGCGATGCGGTCTGCCTGGCCTGATGCGCGGGTACAGAAATTTCGGCCGATCGATCGGAGGACTCAGTTTGAGTCCAGTGGGTTTTGAGGTTTATTTTCTTCGTGGACCTTGGCTAACCTCCTCGAACTCACTCGACCATATGTGGGAGCGTCTTGAGCCGA
Source organism: Cinnamomum chago (assembly GCA_038049695.1). Lineage (NCBI taxonomy): Eukaryota > Viridiplantae > Streptophyta > Magnoliopsida > Laurales > Lauraceae > Cinnamomum > Cinnamomum chago. Next base: position 27,582,411 of record CP142456.1, read on the forward strand.
TGCTCTTCACGGTTGGTTCGGTAGCATCGAAGTTCAATACATTTCAATCTTGAACGGGATGGAACGACGCGATATCTTCGTTATATCTAAACACAAGTCTTTCCCTTGGTTATCGCGAATTCTATTCCTTTCGGTGACTGAATAGGTTGCTCGATGTTTCCGAATTAATGTCATACCTAGGATGGACCGTTGATAATCTTGATTCTTGCTATTGTAACATCTAGAACTACCCATAAGCTCATGTTAAATTTTGGAAGTAGTAAAAGTGCATAAGGAGCCCGGAATGTCTTCAAACTCAAGGAGTACCAAGTAATTGTTATAATCGACATACGGGACCCCTATTCACTTAAATAGATCTTGAAATTAATACTTTTCCCGAAATTGTCATAGTTTATTGTTTCACCTCTTGTCCCGAGATTTGCATTACATGACTTGTTTTCCCGAAAGCATTGAAGTTACACTAGTAACAGTTATTTGTCCCGACATGTATTGCCCGATATGAAATGTTAGTGTGCCCTTGAGCACCCCCGTCTTGCCCGTATATCTATTGTACTTGATTTACTTGCATTGTCTCGATTGTATTTGACCTATGAGTCGGCACCACTAAGCTTGGATAACCTTGTTGGTCTGATCCACCAACTTGGAGATCCCCCTCTTGTCCCGCCAGCTGCAGCTTGGAACCCGCTACCCGGTTATTACCGTGGTCCCGTCCCGATACCCGGTTATTACCGTGGTCCCGTCCCGATACCGCAGATTGCTACTGTGGTCCCGATGCCCGGCTCGCTACCGTGGTCCCGTATAGTATATGTATATGCATTCATGAGATCCCCTGTTTCTCCTCACCTCGAGTGACTGAGATCAGGGCCTAGTATATGTATATGTATTGATATGAGATCCCCTGTTTCTCCTCACCTCGAGTGACTGAGATCAGGGCCTAGTTATTGCTCTATCGCTTTAGTGATAGAGGACTTAGCTTCGTGTGGTTGCCATCTTGCCAGTTCCCGATTCCTTGGACACCCGACATGGTTTATATTGCTTACTTGTTTTCAGTTAAATGATTCATTGCTTTTATGAAAGTTGTTATTTAGATAAGTGTTAATGCTCTCCATTGTAAATTCAGTCACTATTATATTGTTTTATGTCCTTTGCACACGTACATGTTTTACATGAATGTCGGTTGGGTGAATACCCGTGCTTTTACATATGTTTCTAACGATCGATGGCTTTTGCTAGATTTATATGATTTCACATGTCTTAAACGAAAACCCGAATTGTTAAATATCCGTGCTTTGTTTTAAATGACATTTGACTTGTGAGATTCCCATGTTTATACACGTTTTAAATGATTACCCGATTTGTCAAATATCCATGGTTTGAAATATATTTTAGATGACACTTGTTTTGCCAGATTCCTATGTTTATACCTATTCTACATGATACCCGATTTGTTTAAATATCCATATCTTGGAATAGGTTTAAACGAACATTAGTCTTGTTAGATTTCTTGGGTTACACTTGTTTTAAATGAACACCCGGTTTGTTAAATATCCGTATTTTCACATATGTTTCAAATGGACATTGGTTTTGCTAGACTGTTATGGATACCTGATTTGTTGTATACTTGTGTTTTACTTAAGTTTCAAATGAACGTTTGTTTTGTCAAACCACTATATTTATACATGTTTTAGACGAATACCCGATTGTCAAATATCTATGATTATAGATGATGTAAATGAATACATGTTTTATTAGATGTTCATGTTTTACCCGTGCTGGAAATGAATACAAGTTTTCCCCGAGATTCCCGACTTTGCACCCGTATAATTATATGCAGCATTTCGAGCAAATAGCATGATTTATCATTTGTATTATTATTCGCTATATTGTGTTCTTTTCATCCACCTGCCAGACCGTCGTGTCTGACCCACTACTTTTGGTACTCAGGTTCAGATTTCTTCGCCCCGAGTCGAGTGCTTTTGTTGGCTGTAGAGCCATGCTTTGCAGGTTAGTTTGTCGGCTATGTCATGTAGACATTGAGCTTGACATCGGAGCTACGTCACATTTGGGTAGTAGTTTATAGCTTATTGTTGTATGGCTTTTGTTAGCCTTTTCTTGGGATTCTTAATTAATGTACATTGATAATTGTAACTTGAATATATTTGGGAATGTAATATCCTGTTACTGTCAGCTCTGTAAATTTATAGTGATGGTTACTCCAGTCTGATATGATTCATGATATAATAGCTATATGCTAAAGGTTGAGTGCGACGCGGAATCCGATGGCCACGGACTTCGGGTCGCAACGCCACAAATGCTTCCGCAAAAATATTCAGAATGTGTTGTCTTCACACACGCGGATCTTGGGAGAAGAAAAATATAATTATACCTTAATCCCTTTTCCCGCCCCCGAGGTTCTGGTTTCGGGGGCGTGACAATCTATTTTCCCGAAAGCTTGATGGTTACACTAGTAACTTTGACTTGTCCCGAAGAGTATTGCCCGTTATGAAATGGAAGTTATACATTTGGATATTCTTGCCCGTTCATTGATTTAATTGTACATGATTTACTCGCATATGTAACGATGTGTTATTTAACCTATGTGTCGGCATCACTAAGCTTGGATACCTTGTCGGTTTGATCCACCGACTTGGAGATCCCTCTCCCGTCCCGCCAGCTGCAGTTTGGATCCCGATACCCGGTCATTACCGTGGTCCCGTCCCGATACCCGGTTCGCTACCGTGGTCTCGTTCCCGTATATTTATATTGTATATATGATTTGCGTTGTTTCTCCTCACCTTGTGTGACTGAGAACAACATCCCGTGATACTGTTGTCACTTTAGTGACAGAGGACTTAGCTTTATGTGATTGCCATCTTGTTATTCCCGATCCCCTTGGTTACCTCATATGTTTTATCTTGTTTACATGTTTTCTAGCAATTGATTTATATATTTTATGAGAGTTCTTGCTTAAACAGATTTCCTTGCTTTTCGAGATATTTCATCTATTTTATGTTGTTGTATCTTCTCACTATCTTGCCAGACCGTCGTGTCTGATCCTTTGCTTTGGTACTCAGGTCCCGTTGCCGGTTTCCTTGAGGAGGAGCCGGAGGAGGCGGTAGGTGAGCCGCATCCTCTAGTTGAGTGGCGCGCTGACGATGTCATGTAGACATCGGGTTGCTACAAGAGGCGTAACATTTTGGGGAGAACTTCTTAACCATTCTTTTGGGTTATTATTTTGTAATATTGGCCTTTGTTGGCCTCTAATTTTGGGGAATGTAACTAAATGATATTTTGTCTAACTTTAATAACTGTTGGGAAATATGCTATAGATCATTGCTCATTCTGATACAGTCTTGATATTTGATGTTAATGCTTGCATGACTAGAGATAGTCTAACTATTTGATTTGCTACATGCTTCCGCACTCAAAAGAAATATTCATGCAAGGTTGTGATATCCTCACCGCGGACACCTGTGGGAAATTAAATAAGTTGTATTTTGTGGATGTAGATAATCCTCATCAATCATCCCTACTTCTAATTAGTCCCGATCCCGGATTGGGATTCCCGGTCTGGGGTCGCGACACCTATCATCAATAGTAGAATCATACTTAAATTAAATATTAATGCACCATGTTTATGGATTAAAGACATAAACCCTTTTCCACTTTCTTGTGGAAAAATGCTCAGAAAGGTAAAACAGATCCAACAAAGCATAACACATATGGAACAATTTAAGCAAAGAAAAAAAAATTATCACAACTGCATTGGCCGCATAAGAAATTAACAGATTGCATCAAAGCAATCTCTTAATGTCTACAATGGATTAAGGATTTTGTCAGACCCGGACTCAGGTTTGATGTGTTTAGCGTCGTTTAAGCCTAGTTTTAGTCTTTAAGTACGATTAGAGGACGTTTAGCTTAGATTGTGAGTGTGACTAGATTTTCATAGCTTTGGGGAATTTTGAAAGCCGTTGGGCTCGGTTTGACATGGCCTGGGGTGGCCTGTGTGACTCGTGTGCGTGTGGGGATATTTATCCGAGATTATGAAAATTTTGGTTTTCGACTTCGTTCGATAGGTCATATTAGCCCCTACAACTTTTATGTTCCTTCCATCCGTGTTTGAAACCCAAAAATCCGGCTTTTCAGGAAAACGGGCAAAACAGACTTTTCATATCAAAATCTATGCAAGAATTTTGATGTTGGTAAATCGTGTGAAAAATATACGTTTCGAAAACTAGATTTTTTTACGATGAATTTACTCTTCTTCGTCGATCTCATTTGGGGCCCGCGAATGGGGTTTCCAAGCCCTTGAAGTTTTAAGTCTAGTGGGGCCCACACCCCACTTAACTCAAAACTGCACCCACGTCTGTTTTCCCCTCCATTTCATTCCAACTGAATCAGAGAATAACTCCTCTTCTTCTTCCCTTCCACTAACTTCTTCTTATTGCATGTCATATATTCTTAACCCAAGAGAGAGACTTGGCCATACCAATCTCTTCTCCTCATCCCTAGCTTGCCGTTGGTACTATTGTTGAAAGAATTTTGTTGGAACCACCTCCCTTCACAAGCTTTTCTTTCTATTTTGACTACCTCCAGTTAAGATCTTACTTTCTTCTCTTAGATTTGGTTTTTCTGGACATTTAAGAAGCCTCTATCCTTGCATGCAAGGTTTCCTTTGGAGGAACCCTTTCCTTTTTCAAAATTCTTGGGTTTTTGAGTTCTTTCCACGGGGCTTTTTATAGATTGGAGTTGTATCCATAGAGAGGAGTGTCTGGAGACCTCTTTTAGTGCCTTGAGTTAAGGTAAGTGATTGAATGATATATGAATGTGCATGAAAATGATTTAAACTCTATCTTGATTTCATATTTTTGAACAATGTTATGTTTAACTTACCTTGCATTGAAACTTCATTTGCTAAAGCACTATTTTAGTGCATATATCTTTTGATTTACTTCAGTTTGTTTTGTTTCAATTTCAACTCATTTGAATTGATTCCTATGTTTGGGTTTTGGATTTAGATCCTTGGATGGATGAGGTTTGGTGGACAATTTATGGTTGAATGGTGAAATGGGGGAACTTGTAGGCTCATTTCATTGTAAGGAAAGAATGGGTTGTAAGGAGAACTATTTTGGAGAATGAATGGCTTGAAATAGAACCTGAATTGAATTTCCCGTAGGTGGGCGGTCAGCTGGTGGTCACTAGTCAGCTAGCCGACCAGGGACCGACCCTCGGTTGGTCACAATTCCAGAATGTGGGAAATCCCAGGCGAGCAGTGGCGGCTAGCCGACCCATGGTCGCGGCTAACTGCAGAATGACTGCCAAGTCACCGCCAATCGGCAGTTAGAAAGGCAGTAGTTGCAGTTTTGACAGATGAACCGAGGTCAGCATGCAGTTAACCGCTAGCCAACCGATAGGTAAACCCCCCCCCCCCCCCCTGATTTTTGGAAAAATAAAGAGAAAGGTAGGAATTCCAATCCTAAACACCTTTGGACCTCATCTAGTCGATGTGTACACTTGATATCTTAAATGTCACTGAAATATGGGCACCAACTAAACGAATAGATGACATTGGATCTCAAAGTGTAAACCAACCCAACGGTTACGGTCTCATGGTGTTAATTAGGATGTGTACCGTGGACTCATATTTACTAAACCTAACCGTGTCTTGTGATTGTATCATCTTGAAAATAGTGTTCCAAGGCTTTATTTAAGCAACCGTTTGGGAATCATTCCATGGACTATGTTTTCCGTACACATCGTGCTGGGACTACTATTTCGTGAATTCTCGAGTAAGTGTGTGTGTTAGTGATAGAAGTGTGAGTAGTTCTTGAGTACAAAAGTGTCAGGTTTTTGTTTGAAAATTCGTATGTATTTTTCTAGTCGGCACCACTACGCTTGGACGACCTTGTCAGTTTGATCATCTGGCTTGGGTCTTTAAATACTTTGTGCTAACTACAGTTTGGAATTCGTGTGTGATTGGCCCATTCCGCAGCGGGACTCTCTTGTGATGCCCAACTATACTGGGTTACTATAATTATATGTTCGTGTGCTCCCTTCACTTCGTGTGATGGAGACTAATTATTGTGTGTGCTCTTGTTACTTCGGTGACGGAGAATATAGCTTCGTGTGGTTGATAATGTACTAGTTTTGAATGGTCCAATTGATTTATCCTTCGATTTTATAAACTGAATTCTCCATGATTGCATCTGGTGTTTTTTTTATTGGTCATTTCTCACGTAAATGTTGTTTTATTAGTTGCAAAACTACTTGATATTACAGTATGCTTGTAACTTTTTCACTCACCTGCCAGGCCGTCGTGTCTGACCCTTCGTATTTGGTGCTCAGGTCAAGGTTACATTGCCCCTGAGGAGGAGCGTGAGGAGGAGGATTGCTAGAGAGTGACAGCCTGATGATGTCATCTCACTACAAGAAAAGTTAGGATAGACGACGGAGAACTTACCGACGCAATAAAAACATCGGTAATTTATAATTTTACCGATGCTATTACAAAAAGATAGCGTCGGTAAATGTCTTGTACAGATCATAGGTCGGAGTGGAGAACTTCCCGACGCCAATGACGTCGGTAAGTTATGATGTTTAATTTCCCGACGCTCCTGGCGTCGGGAACTTCCTCGCGCCAACCCATTTCCCGCTGGAATTTTAGTTCCCGCGGTTGACCAAAAACTTTTATCCAAGAATTTCCCGACGCCATAAGCGTCGGGAAGTTTGTGAATTCCCAGCTTTTTCTGCAGGATTTGTGGGAGGGAAGTTACCGACGCCGTACGGCGTCGGCAAGTTTATTATATCTACCCAACTTTTCCCCTTCCCCTTCTCCTTTCCCCTTCTCCCCTTTCATCGCCATTCTCTGCACCCTCTCTGCAACGCTTCTTCGCACTCTTCTCTCTGCATATGTTCTCTCTTCCTCCCATCTCTCTAACGTTTTCACATCTAACCAGCCTTCTTTCCCTCTTTATAAGGTATGAAATATTTTTATATTATCGATTTTGTTTTTTTTTTTTGTGTTTTTCTTTAAATAAATTTTCTCCTTTTTTTGTTAACAGTTTGTCTGCAATGACTCACTCCCGGCGACCACTACTGCTGCCGTCGTCCTCTGCTGCTACCATTCTCCACCCGTACCAGTTCTTGCAATATCGTATAAACGATATGTGGTTTTTATTTATTTATCTGATAATTAGTTTAGTATTATGTTTTGTTTTATAAATTTTAGAATGAATATGATTATATAATTATTACTATTTGAATGTAGTTTGATAATTTATATAGATAATGTATAGAAATTTTGTTATTTGTTTTAAATATGATTTTAATGGATCTGGGTTAGAATCCCCTCTCCCTTATTATTTGGGTTTTTTTTCATACATTGTTTGCACTCTTCTGATGGGATATCATAATAATCATTCATTAACTATCGTGAAAGCTGTTCTATATGCAAATAAACAAAGATGTGTTGTAATTGGCTTTTCTTAAACTTTATCACATGTTATCCCATGATGTTTGATTTTATCAATGTGGGGGATAGCCATGCTGCTTAAACTAGTATCATGAAGATGACCCCAACTGCTAAAGACATTGTCTATAATGATTCCAGGCAAGACAACTAGAAACCTGCAAAAGGGCTAACCAACATATAGAACTGCTATAATTGGAAAACCCATACAAGATGGTCATAGACAGGGCTAGCCATCTCATAGGCTTTGGAGATTTCAACCTTGGCTTCTCCTTCAAAAGCAAGAAAAACTTAAGGCTGTTAACTGGAGCTTATGAATAGAGAAATAACATATAAACTGTATAATTCTTGGGCAAACTTCTGTGATTACAAATTTCTCAACATTCATGGGAAAATTTAGGATTCAGCACTATCCCTTTTTCCATCACTTCCATCTGACAGTCCAATTCTAGTTAATTCCAAATCAGAGAGTTCAGCACCTAAGGTGGTACTAGAGCTTGGTGTGGCTGCTGATCAAAATCACTTCACTCCTCCCTGTAAATTATGTGCGTCAATTACTCTGTTGACAAGGTACCCCAAGCGGACCAAATCAATTCATGATTTTGTGATGCAAGTTGTGTAGAATAAAACAAAACCCAGAACTCCAATATGGCCCAGCATCAGAATTCACCATCTTTTATCATAATTTATGACTTAAAGTTCAAAAGAAAGGTCATTTTCTCATCCAAAAGCCTGCATGTTGGTGGCCAGTCATCATCGATGATGCTATTCTCATTAAAATACAGTTTTCCACCAAATGGTCTGTCATCATTTAACCACCATCATGCTGCATCAATATCAAAATGCCAACCCAAATCCAAATCCTTCATTATGTTAATTTTTTCCTTGAATTGTATCAATTGTTAATTCAATAGTACCAGTGCTGTATGTTGCAGTATTATCAGCAAATTTAGTAATCAATTTTTTTTTCTCATGACCACCTTTTTCTTCACTCAGACCATAAAATTTTCCCCACTTAATGCTTTTCTCTATTAGAAGTGTGGGTTGCTGTCCGTGGATCTCTTATAATGCTTTGGCAGTGATTGCTACAGCGATTTAAGCACATTTAGTGACTGCTTCAGATTGAATATGTGGAGATTGTCTGGCATTTTATGTTTAGATAACAAAATTCTGTTTTTTGGACTCTTTTCGTGGGTTGAATTCGTTGTCTCTTGTTTGGGTATATGCTTTTGATAAATATACACTTTGTGATATACATTGAAGGAGACTACAATTTATAAACTAGTACAGTTCATATGGTAAAAGGAATATAAATCTATAAATTTCTGGATGACGATAGAATCTTATTTGGTATTTCTTCAATATTTGAAATGTTAACTTCATATGTGTAATTTTGTATAGACTTTATTTAAATTTATTTGAATATATTTTTTTATATGGATATGATATGAGATTGTTAAACTATGTTGTTTATTTTTTGAAAATATGAATTAATGAAAATGTTAATATCTTTTTGAGATAAATGTAGTATGTGTAGTATTGTTAGTAGAAATAATTTGGATTTTATTTATGATTAGAAAGTTATGTAAATTGATTTATATAGATTTTTTTTAAGTGTTAGTAATATGATATGATTTTTGTATAAGTAGATGACAAATAGCATACTAAAAATTATTAATTGAAAAATTATTTCGTTATTAATATAATATTTAAAAGTAATTAAATATATATGAATTAATGATTAATAATTTAGTAAATAAAAATATTAAATTTAAGAAATAAAACAATTAAAAATATGAAAATTTTAGACTTTAATGAAAAAAAAGTGCACCACACCTCTGAATTTTGAGCCATTAAAAGCTGTTAGATTTAGTTTTATTAAGCATTGGTGTTCGGTTAAATTTCTTAGTAACAAGAGTTGGTTGAACAATAAAAAAGATGGTGATTAGTTTAATGATGGACCCAATATTTCTGGATGACAAATTTGAGCAAAAGTTGCAATGAAGCCATCGGTCCAAGTGTGGGTTTGTTATATTAGTGCTGGTATGGTTGCACCCAATTAATCTAAATCTAAAAGTGTGGGTTTGTTGTATTAGTGCTGGTATGATTGCACCCAATTAATCTAAATCTAAATGTGAACTTGATTGAAAAGCCTCTTTAAATAAATGGTGATTGTCACTTTCTCTTCAACCGAGTGCTATTTAAATTTGAAGCTTTTGGATGAAACTACCTCCACAAGAAAACAAATTTTACTTATTAAAAATAAGTAGTGAAAGCTTTTTTTAAAAATAAACAATGAATTAAAAATAATTTAATTAATGTTTTGTTATTTCAGTTGATTAGAGATGACTATAGATAAGAGTTGGACATCGTTGTCTAATCGATTATCTCCCAAGTACATAGCTGGGGTTTGAGAATTTATCCAGAGAGCTCAGAATTCTGTTAATTCTTCAGGGGATATTAGATGTTCATGTCGTGGTTGTGGTAATGTATACACACGACCATTGAGAATAGTTTATGCTCATTTGATAGATAGAGGAATGCAAGAAATATATAAAAGAGAGTCTTGGGTTTTCCATGGTGAAACTGTTGTTGATCCTCCAATTATTGAAGATGCTGTGCCTAATGATGAGGTGAATGATGACTGTTACGAAATGTTGCACGATATTGCTGGGTCTAGCTATTTTCAGTTAGAAAATGACGATGATGAAGATTTAATAGAAGCATTGGCCGAAGTTCCAAGAGAGTCAAATGAAGCTGGAAAGTTTGATAAAATGTTTGATGATCTGAAGAAGTCTTTATATCCTGATTGTGAAAAGTTTTCGGCGCTGACATTCTTGGTGAAATTGATGCATGTCAAGGTCATGAATAAGTGGAGTAATAAATCGTTTGACATGTTACTCAAGTTGTTGATTGAGGCATTTCAAGAGGGGACAAAGTTAATGGGTTCAAATTACGAGGCAAAATCATATTTGCGTGTTTTGGGATTGGGCTATGAGTCTATTCATGCTTGCAAATATGACTGCGTTTTATTTTGGAAGGAGAATGCAAAGTTGGAACAGTGTCCGATATGCAAGACGAGTCGTTGGATCGATAAAGACACCAAGGGGAAAAAGGTACCTCATAAGGTATTGCGTTACTTCCCATTGGAGCCTCGTCTAAAACGGTTGTATAAATCAAGTCATACTGCAAAAGATATGACATGGCATGATGTTGGTCGGACCAAAACGGACGGGATTTTAAGACACCCGGCAGATGCAACAGCATGGAAGAATTTTGACAAGATGTATCCTGATTTTGCAAAGGAGCCAAGAAACGTGAGATTAGGGTTATCATCTGATGGTTTTAATCCTTTTGGGAACATGAGCAACGCATATAGTATGTGGCCTGTGATTTTGGTCCCATATAACATGCCGTTGTGGAGATGTATGAAGGAGTCGTCATTCATCATGACATTACTAATTCCAGGACCCACAGCTCCTGGGAAAGATATAGATGTCTATTTACGCCCATTAGTAGATGAGCTTAAGGAGTTGTGGGAGAAAGGAGTTTGGACATATGATAGTGAGGAAGATGCACATTTTCAGATGCATGCTGCATTATTATGGACGATAAATGACTTCCCTGCTTATGAAAATTTGTCCGGCTGGAGTACAAAAGGATATATGGCTTGTCCGGTATGTAATGAAGGTACTTGTTCATGTCGTCTTACAAGTAAAGTTGGCTACATGGGGCATAGACGCTTTCTCGACACTGCACATCCGTTTCGTCGAAATAAGCAGTTTAATGGATTTGTAGAAACAAGGACGACTCCGAAGGTGAGAAATGGTGAGGACATCTTGAAGCAGCTAGAACATATTAATGTTGTTCCTGGAAAGCATCCCAATTTTGGTGGAAAGAAACGTAAGTGTGATGTGCAAAAGCTCAATTGGATGAAAAAGAGTATATTTTTTGAGCTTCCTTATTGGTCAAAACTTGACTTGAGACACAATCTTGATGTCATGCATATTGAGAAGAACATATGTGATAGTGTGGTAGGCACTTTACTTAGGATTGAAGGTAAGTCAAAAGACACTGACAAATCGAGAATAGATCTTGATGGGTCAGGCCCGAATGACTCGGTCCACGATGACGGGTCAGGCCCAAATGACTCGGTCCGCGATGGCGGGTCAGGTCGAACTGACTCAAGTCCATGATGAGCCCGGGTCATCACCCACCCATTAAGGGCCAGGTCCGGATCCACTGAATGACAAAGTCAGCGCGCGCGTCGTTCCATCTACCAGCTTTGCCAAGTCATGCGGAAGAAATCTTACCTGCTCGTCTGTTGAGGACGGTTCGGAAGACTCCACCAGAGTGGAGCGTACATCACTGGAGATCGCTGGAGAATCTCCCCATCCGTTAGGGGAAGAGTATAAAAGGAGAGTCCTACCAAAGAAGCAAGCTCCCCCCGTTTTGATACCATCATTGTATTCGTTTACTTTGTAATCTCTTCCCCAGAGCAGTAAAGTCATCAGTTAAAGTGGACGTAGGTCACACTGACCGAACCACTAGAAACTCTCTCTCTCTCTCTCCATTAATTTTCACATTAATTACTTATCACTTGACCGGTGGTGCCCGAAACACTTTTTGGCATCATCAGATCTTTTAAACATGAATATAAGGAGAGAGTTGCCTTTGCAAAAGTTGGGAGACAGGTGGATTAAGCCTCATGCTGCTTACACATTGACTAAAGATGAGTGCAAACAATTTTGCGCATTTCTTAAGTCTGTCAAATTTCCAGATGGTTTTGCAGCAAATATTGGAAGGACTGTTAATGTAGCTGATGGCAAAATCTCTGGTTTGAAGTCTCATGATTGTCATGTGCTTTTACAACGGTTGTTAGAAGTTGGAATTAGGCCATTTATGACACCACAAATCCGAGACACACTTTCTGAGTTAACAAACTTTTTCAAACGGCTATGCTCGAGGACTTTACATGTCAAAGACTTAGAAGAAATGGAAAAAGGGATTGTTGTTGTTCTTTCCAAACTTGAGAGGATATATCCCCTAGCATTCTTTGATATTATGGTTCACTTAGCCATACACTTGCCTCGAGAAGCCATTCTTGGTGGTCCAGTTCATGCTAGGTGGATGTATCCTTTTGAACGATATATGAGAACACTTAAACAGTATGTCAGAAATAAAGCTCGTCCAGAAGGGTCAATTGCAGAGGCATATATAGTGAACGAAGCTTTGACGTTCTGTTCAATGTATTTTCATGGGATAGAGACAAGATTCAATCGGCGTGAACGAAATTATGACAGGCCAAACAACACTTCTCAAGCACAGTTGTCAATTTTTCGACATCTAGGTCGTCCTTTGGGGAAAGCAGACTTAATTCGACTTGACATCAAGCTTTGGAAGGATGCCCATTGGTTCATTTTGAACAACTGTCCAGAGATAAGGAAATATCTTGAGTAAGTTAATCTATCTACCACATTTGCTTTCTACCATTGAGATATATATTAATGTACACTAATGTTTATCTGCCATAATTTTGTGTAGTGAACACATGAATGAGTTAGAGAAAAAATATTCTCGAGACTTGGAAAAAAAACAGAAACAAGAATTTCCTGCATGGTTTAAGCAACGGGTATGTAGTAATGGTTAAGATTAAATTTATCAGTTACATGTGATGAGTATATATAAAATTGTAATTTTTTTTATGCAGGTGCTTAACTCTTCGAAGGCAACAGATGAGTTGTATTACTTATCTTGTGGTCCAGATCTTACTGTTAGATCTTACAGCGGATGCAATGTTAACGGTGTTAAGTTTTTAGTCAAAGAACGTGACTCCAGAAGAACACAAAATAGTGGAGTATCTGTACCCGGTTCTGATGATGATACACAACCTGCTTACTTTGGTGTTCTTGAACAAGTACTTGAGTTTACGTATGTCAAACAAGATTATTGTGTCTTATTGTTCAAGTGTAAGTGGTTTGACACATCTCTGAATAGAAAACACGTCATCTATGAGTCAAAACTCACAACTTTACGTGGCGATAAAGAATGGTTTAAAGAGGATCCTTTTATTTTCGCATCCCAAGCTCGACAAGTATTTTATGTGATTGATTCTCTCAAAGGTGCACCATGGCAAGTCATACAAACGTTTAGCCATAGACATCTTTGGGATATTCCTATCGAAGAGAGTGTTGAAAATGATGACATTGTGCAAGAAGATGATTCATCAGATGGAAACTTCACTTTTATGGAGCCTGAGATGGAAGCACTATCATTCCACCGTGAAGATGTAGAACCAGAAATTTGCACTAGTGATATAGATAATGTGGTTAGACATGCTAATGTTGCCGTTGATAACTCTAACGATGAGGAAATGGATGACACTCTAGAAGAATACGTAGATAACGAAGTCAAGGAAGACAATCAAAGTGACTATGATAGTGATGAGCCAGTAGAATTACTAAATGATGATAGTGAATAAATTGTAAACACTTTTTCAAATGTCTAATTTATGTACTTTTTTATATTATGTGATTGGAACATGTTGACAAATTATACTATTTTTGTTGAAACAGGTTGTACATAATGTCATCTTCACAAGGAGGAAGCAGTAACAATAATGATAAAAAAGGAAAAGGAAAATATACTGGAAAAACCACAGAAAAAAACGCAAAGAAGGCACTGATGGAAAATTACGTATAGCATTTGATGAAGGGACCAACAGAGCAATAGGTGACAATCATGGTACTTGGGGACATGATTTGGGATACCTTGCTCGAACCCATTTACAGGTCAGATGGGATAAACCTTTCAACAAACTTGATGAAAAAGTGAAAGCCCCAATTTATAAAGGAATGCTTGTAAGTACATTAAAAAAATTTGCTTGAAAAATTTGAACTTAATTAGTTATGCAATTCTAACAGTTTAACTTGTTTCTTGTGTAGGAAAGGTATCACTTCACCATGACATCAGAGATTAAAAAGGCAATGGATAGTCAAATGGCGAGCCTACATAGAGATTGGCGATGTCAATTGCACCAACACTTTAAGAACGTTGGCGGATATGTAAATCTGCAAGTTGCAAAGAGTCATCCTCATCCAGACGTTATTGAGAATGAAGATTGGCAGTGGCTCTGTGATTATTGGAGTGCTAAGGAAGAAAAGGTAAGTTTCAAACATTTCTTCATATGCATTAGTGATATCAATATTAATTTGATTCTGCATTATTATTTTTTCTTATTAATTTTGTATTATCATTTAAGGAACTGGGTGAGAGAAATGCATTAAATCGCGCAGCAAGAAACAATTACAATAGTTCCCATGGTTCAAAATCTTTTGCAGCACATCGGCAAGGATTGGTCTATAATTTTTCATTATGTGAATTCTTTTTTATTTATGTTTATCATTTTAACTCAAAATATTATTATAGGTCGATCCCAACACTAGTCAATTCCTTGGTGACATTGAGTTTCACAGACTCATGTACACTAACCACCAGACAGGGCGTTGGTGTGACCCCCAAGCGGAGAAGGACTACGTGAGTATAGTAATTAATTTCAATTCTTATATAAACATTTTTGTTTATAATTGAAATACATTTTTTATAACTCTATGTATATATATATATATATATTTTTTGCAGAATGATATGTTGGCTCTTAGGGATTCACAATCTCAGAACTCTGATGTGGAGTTTACCGGTCAAAGTCAGCAAGTTCTCACTGAAGAAGAGATAGTTCAAAAGGTTCGCAAGCCTCGTCCGGGATACATCAAAGGGAGAGGAAGAATTGTGAAATGATCATCCAGTTCTAGTGGGGGACAACTAGAGAATGCCGAGGTCCAGGAGCTTAAGAACAAGGTTGCAACATATGAGGCCCAAGTTAGCACATATAAGAATGAAGTTAACACCTATCAGAACCAAGTCAGCACGTATCAGAATCAACTTGCATCATGTGCGGCCTACATCCAGCAACTAACCGCTCAACTTAACATGCAATTCCCTGGACAATTTAATCACTTGATCCAAGTACTCTATTTCCTCCACCTCTGCCGCCACAATACCCTCCGGGCTCTTCGCGACGTGATGATAATGATGATGATGATGATGTTTATTATCCAGAGATGCCGAGAAACCCTCATTAGGCTACTGCATTTCAGACTTTTAACTTGATGTTTATGGCTTTATCTTTTAGACTTTTGTTTTTATAAATTAGTGTTTGATATGATACATTTGGTTTGTAATATGTTTGATGATATTTTATAAATTTCTCATTATTAATCTAAATTAGACTTTTAGTATTTTATTTGTGATTTATTTTTAATTCTATATTTAAAATAATAATAACTAGATATTTAAAAATAAATTAACATGACAAAAAAAAAACTAAATTAAAATCTGATTTAATATAATAATACTAAAACGGTTCCAATGAAGGATTGGAAAAAAATAAGGTTAAAGTTACCGACGCCATTGGCGTCGACGCCAATGGCGTCGGTAACTTTAACCATAAATTTCGGTGTGCAGCGGTTTTTGCGAAAGGTTACTGACGCCGTTAGCGTCGGTAAATTTAACTACAACTTACCGATGCGGTCAACGCGTCGGCAAGTATATTTACCTACGATTTTTTCCCTACGCCGCATGTAGCGTCGGTAAATTTATTTACCGACGTATATTTAAGTTTACCGACGCATTGACTGCGTCGGTAAACTTCATTTTTGTAGTAGTGTCTAAACATCGGGTTGTGTATTGATATGCAAATCATTTTGGGAATTGTTCAGTTGTTTTGGGGATTTTGTTTTAATTACTAACCTCAGTTGGCTTATCTTTTGGGAATTTTAAAACTTTATACTTATCTTTTGTTGAGATGTAAATATTGAAACTTAACCTTATGGGCATGCTAGCTATGTTTTTTTCTCTCTGACATGCGACTTTGTATACTCGGTTTCATTTCTTTGTGTGTTTGCTACACGCTTCTGCAATCGTTTCAAATGTTAATTTGTGACGTTTCTTAAGTGGAATCCTCACCGCGGAAAACCTATGGGAAACAATGTGTGCGGGCGAAATTTCTTGGCTCACCGGGCTGCGAACCCAGATTAGGGCCTTTGTTAGGCTTGGTCCCGGTCCGGGGTCGTGACAGGATTTCATTTGAACCCTAATTTACAACAGATTAAAGGAAGCAAATGAAAGGATTCCATCTTTGTGACAAACAAAACTCTACTTGTTGCAACAACGACAAGAAGATGAGAGTTTTTTGTTTTAGAAAGATAATTTGAAAAACTATACCGTGTTTTGAGTACCTTGAGAAGTGCGAGAAAAGAGATGTAAACCTGCTTAGATGAATCAAGGAGACATGAGTGGAGAGTCAATATGAACCCATCACAACTTCGAAAAATTCTTATTATTGCTCATATGATTAGTATCTTACATGTGCTAGTACAAAGTTTATGTGCTTATGATGTAAATATTACATATTCCTATAGGAAGCTCTCCACTCTAGGAAGGGCTTTGCATGCCATGGCAGTAACACAAGTCTTGCAAAGAACGAGGTACCGGAAAAGACAAGAGATTACAAAATGCAATATGAAACTTTTTAAAATAGTAATGATATAACACCAAAATGCACATACAGGCAGTCATGCACCATCCTACTACTTGCAAGTAATCTGATGATAATAGTGATAAGCCATCTTTAAAAGTATAACTTAAAAGTGTCTATTAGACTCTAATAGCTATCTTCCTCCTTTTACTACTATCAAGTTATATCCATTCTTAAGACGTCTTGATATCCCACAGAGGAGCTCATAATCTTAGAATTATAGGTCACAGTCCTTTCTTTGATCAAGAGCATTTACAAGGCAAGAGTAGCCTTTTTCCTGACCTACGTAAGTGGCAAATGGAGATCCTTTCCTAATGCTACTAAATAATGTATTTAGTCCAAAACTAAATCTAGCACTAAGTTGCATCTTCCTGGGGGAGAGAGAGAGAGAGAGAGAGAGAGAGAGAGAGAGAGAGGATCTTGAGAACAACTTTTTTATGAATATTGCTATTAGCTCAAGAATTAAAGTACATAATATTCTTGCCAGCAGAGCCTATGTATTCCATACTATTCATCGGATTCTTATCAAACTTGGATACGAAATTTAACCAGTTCCAAGCATATGAAAACATCAAATTATAAGTATTTTGTAAAATTACTTAAAGTGGAGAATGTTAGGGATTTAGTGTATTTCAATTTGATAGATGCATTATCATGTTATCATCATTTGAATTTTCACATGAGCAATGACTTTGAAAAACTTGAAATCTTGATTTTCACATGCATTGTTTTAAAACTTTTAAAACTAATGTTACATACATGTTTTAGATTTGAAAACTAAGATGCATAAGTAATTGAGAGATTATTTTTATCATGCATGCCTATGATCTTAGAATTTCAAAATCATCTTAGGCATTAATAGGTTCATGTTTTGGAAAACTCTTTTTGGATTTATTTAAACATGAAACCAAGCATGACTTCCATGACCTAAAATCCCACTTTGAAAATCATTTTCAAATCATAAATAACCCCCCAAAAGTTGGCTAACCAACCTTTGGGCGGTCACCAGTTTGTAACAATTCCAGCAACAATTTTTACTAAAATACAGTGGGCGGTCACCTGGCGGTCACCATGTGATCACTAGTCGGCTTGCTGCCTTCTGACCAACTGCCGACTGCCTGTCAGAACTTTTCAATAATATGACCGTTTGAAATTTGATTGTTGGATGATTGCTAGCTGACCTGTCAAGTAGGCTAGTTGCCCAAAAAGCCGTTGGATCACGTTTTTCTATAAAATTGAGCCCTTCCTTGGGTTTTGAGCCAATACTTTTGAGTCTTTTGAGGGCCAAGGAAGGTGGGAGAGATAGGAAAGGTTGGTGGGTCATTTAGAAAGCTAAAGCTTGGATTCGTTGAGTTAGATTTGTTGGATGTAGGTGGACCTTCTGGATAAGTATTCAAAACTTTTGACCCAGTTGATGTAGGGATTAAATATCCATAAGGCGAAGAACCTAAGCCCAAGATATAAAACCTTAATCTCATGCATTAGGATCAAACATCCATCAAGAAGATAGATCAAGAAACAACAAGCATAACTAGAGATCTATTAGTTCAAATAGATAATAGATTTATACCTTTGGAGCTTAGTTGTGCTCTAATTGAGAACTTGATCTCTACGAAAAAACTCTTTTCACAAACTTTGATCTCCCTTGCATTTGTGTTCTTCCATGCTATCACCCTCTTAGAGTACTTCTAAAGGAGAATGGTGGGATCTTGAAGTAGAAGAAAACCATAAATCTGTAGTAGGAAACCAGAGGAGAGAGAGGAGGAAGAGAGAGGAACTTGAGATATGATTGTAGATATCTCTAACCCTCACCTCTTATTAAAACTTTATGGCACATCTCCTCTTAGACCAAGATTAGAAGTCTCACTTCCATTCTTAGTAGGTATCCTACTCCTCCTTTCCTTAAGAGTTCTAATGAGACTAGTAACCTTCTCTTATTAGGGTTATCATGGGACCACTAGGGATTCCTTAGAATCTGGCTCCAACTAGGAATCTGGACCTCACATCTCATGTGAACTCCGGACCCACAATTAATTTCAAATAAGTCCACTAATTAAATGGAATTTGATCGACAACCCCAAGTACAGGGTCGTAATGCAGTAGTAATCTGGTGAGACTACGTCGATCCACAGGGAGCAATACTTTTTAAGAAACTTTCCAACTTTAACATGTCCTAATTTAGAAACTAAATCTAACCTAATAAAGAAACAAATCAAATTACAAGAAAATTCCTAAAAACTCAAAATTAACAATTACAACTTTCCAAATAAAAAAATAAACCTAAACTAAGTAAAGAAACCTAGTTTATTCAACCATATTCTAACTATAACCTGCAATAGTAACAAACCCATCAAAACAACCAATTTAATATAAGATAAATCAAAACAAAACTTCCTAAAATAAATTACAATGTAATTATGAATGATTTATGAGATCCTACAAGAAAAAAATGCAATTCTAGACAAGTTCCTAAAAATCTAAAGCATGTTGAAAAAATTCTAGGTATGGAAACTATTGTACATGCCCAATTTTGATGGATTGTACGACTGGCCTAAGATGATATAAACCTAAATACTCTGATGGCTGGAATCAATACTCTGAAGATGCATGGACACAACGAAAAAAGAAGAATGGAAAAAGGACTTAAAACGATAACGATATGATCACCTAAATATGCCTAGTTGAACAATTTTGCGCTGGAAATCTGATACAAGCTTTGCTAGGTACCCCTGTTTATGCCTTTGGTTGACATGGTGCTCGAGGTTATTTTTTCCTGAAATTATGGTGTTTCAAAGACTTGTGTCCAAATATTAATTCTGCAAAGTTTCGATGGAAACTAAGCTCGTTTGCCTAAGCTTCAAATCGCTCACTTTTGAGAGAAAAACAACCTGAAACTGCTATAACAATGCTGTCTGCTTCCCTATTTATGTATAAAGTCTGAATTTGATCTTTCCAATCAGTCATCAAACATTGTAATTTCAGCAGCACAAGCCTATTCTAATGCAATTTCTAAGTATGATGCATGTACAAAAACACTTTCCAACTATAGATTATGCAAGTAATAAAAATAGAAAGTTTCTACTAAACATGAAAAGATGCAAGTTGGGGTTTCTAAATCAAGAATTTGCAAGTAAAAAAATGATCAGAATATTTACTTAAAATAAAAACAAAAGGGGTGGAAAAAATGAAAAGCGGAAGAGATGTATCAAAGATCTAAAAAATAGACAATTATACAAGTATTGAAAATGCGATAATGAAGTCCTCTCTTCTCATAGTAGGAAAAAAAATGCAAGTGAATATTACTTGTTAGACCCCGACCCAGACCAATTCGATTAGTGTGCGATTAGTATGTGTTTAGTCCTAAGTGGGTTTAGTTGTCGTTGTGTTAGAAGTAATTAGTTTTAGTCTTGGACATAGCACTGGGAGTTTAGAGAACATTTAGTACTAGTCTGACACACTCAGGAAGGCCTGAGTGCACGTGTAAGCTTGGGAGGCGCGTATCGATTTTCGAGTATTTGTGATCTTGATTTCAAATGGATGATTTTACTATGTGTTACAACTTTTGTTTTCAGCCCATTCATGTTTGAAGCCCAAAAGCCCAAGTTCTGGCCCAAAAAGGGTAAAGTGGTCTTTTTGCACAAATCTAGACACAATTTTCGAGATCTCAAAACCATGTCAAAAATATACTTTTTGGAAACTAGATATTTTGAAGATCGTTTTATCCTTCTTTGTCGAAGTCATTCGAGGCCCACAAAATCATGTTTTTGTCATTCCAAAGTTCAAGTTCATTGGGCCCCATTGTCTTCACTTAAGCCTAACCCTCATCTCTTTCATTCACTTCCCCAAAATTCCTGCAACTTTCTTAACCTAGGGCTGGAAATCCCTCTTTCCTTTCCATCTTCCTCACCTTGCATGATCTAGCTAGAGATCTCCAAATAAAATTCCAAGACCATCATCTTCTTCCTCTCCTTGCAAGCTTTCTATTGGTACAAATTTCTTAGAGTTTCTTGTGGGACAAGCTCTACATTTTCCTCATCTCTCCTTGTTTGGCCATTTCTAGGTAAGAGCTTTCACCCATACTTTTCATAAAGTCTTTTTAGTTCCTTAAAAATCTTGTTTTTCATGTTACAAACCCCTTTGGTAAAATGGGTTTCTTGTTTTCAAGATTTGGTGAGTTTTGTGTGGTTTTCATGGGTTTTTGTAGTTCTTTGGATTAGTGAGTGAAGTGCTTGGAGAAGTGAGAGACATCTTGGACTAAGGTAAGTAATCTCTATAGGTTTAATGTTGCATGTGTATTTTGATTTCATTGTTATTTTAGGAATTTTGCATATAAACTTGTTTACAAGCTTCATGATCATGTTTTCATTGGATTGGATGTTTGAGATGGTGAAAATGAACCCTTGGTGAGCATGAAGGCTCAAGGGATTGTATGTGGCTTAAGGATGAGAAGAAGGAGAGAAATGTGTGGGAAGTTGTACAAGAGAAAGGGTTTTTCCGCACTCAGCGAGCACAGGCAGAAGCTTGTCCGCTCGAGCGACCATTGGGTCCGCTCGAGCGACCAAGCCACTGCTTGGTCCGAGCGCAGACAGAGAGATGTCCGCTCGAGCGAACTGCCCACTGTTTAATCTGGAGCAAGACAAAGAGTTGTCCCCCCGAGCGACCTTATTGTCCGCTCGAGCGAACTGTCTCGCTCGAGCGAAGTGTCAATACCTTACAAGTTCCGCTCGAGCAAACCTGCCAGATTCAGGAAGAAGAATTATTTCATTTGGGTATTTTCTTGAAGGTTGAAAAACTAGACTATGTTAAGGGTTTTGACTTGACATTGTGTAAATGGAACTTTGAAATGCAACCCAACTTCGGGGATACCAATCCTTGTATATATTCCGACATTTGGGGTCCCAATTACACAAAGGTCAATTAGTAGCCTTAACACATGCTTGTCAGATTTCGTATTTTGAATTTCCGTCTTGGTACGATAAGTACCGTCGTGCACTCGTTTTGAATTTCAAGTATAAGCTCGTTTTGAAGATTTGTTTCAAGAAAACGGGGATCACTTCCAAAGCGTGTATTCATATTAATTATGCCTTTTGCTAGTCGTGTTTGTTGTGTTTGATAAGTGATTTTCCCCCTTTTTATCTCGACATGTTTTGATAGTGTTTCGCGTGTTTTGTGCATTCATGAATTAAGTAAACACCACTGAGCTTGGACTGCCCTTTCAGTTTGATCCACTGTCTGGGGGTCCTTAAACATGTGGACTGTCTGCAGACTAGTCGTGTATTTTATTACACATCGTGCGTGTCCGGTTCTGCGGCCGGAAATCCCCGTATGTGGGAATCGTGTCGTGATTATATTATGTATATCGTGCTTGTCGTGCGTGCTTGTTCTTTTCATTATATATATGATAGAGAAAGGATGGGCTCTTTGTGGATTGTAACTATTCATGATATTATATGTACTCATGCTAGTTTGTTTTAGTATCTCAGCTGTGTTGTATTCTCGAAAATGTATCTCAGTCATTGTAGTATTTCAAATCAGGGATTTGTTTATATGTTTTCTTATCACGTTATTTGCTTCATGTTTTAACCTAAATTGATTACCTGCCAAACCGTTGTGTTTGACCCTTGTTTGTTGGTGCCCAGGTGCAGGCGACGTTACCTTTGAGGAGGAGCATCCGGAGGAGGCTTTGGAGCCAACCCCTGTTAGAGAGTGGCAGCCCGACGATGTCAACTAGACGTCGGGCGGGTTCTTGAGTTTCGCCATTATGTCATGGGTTTCTTTTGGTATTTTGAGAATTGTATTGGCCTCTGTTGGCCTCTCATGGGTTGTAACAAAAACTTAACTTTCTTTGTGTAGTCTCGTAACTTGAATTAAAATGGGAATGCCATGTTAACTCCTTTCTTTGGATACTATGTCTTGTTATTATTTTATCATAACACTTAAGGATTTATTGGTGCTTATCTTGATGTGATGTGCTACACGCTTCCGCATACTTGATCATGTGAGTCAGATTTCGCGTGTCTTTGGGAATCCTCACCGCGGGAACCTGTGGGAAAACATAAACAATCGTATTCCAACTCGTCGGGGGTCCGGGATCCGTTCCGGGGTCGCGACATTACTTGATGTCTTTCGACTTTTAATCCATTTATTTTATTTTCAAAAACCTCGATTTAATCATGTGAAATATATAAAAGAACCAGAAAGAGAAAATTAAACCACTTACTTAAAAAACACGCATAATCAATTCAAGTAGTGTCTTTATTCCTTGATCTTTGAGTAGAAGAAATTAATGTTCTTCTCTCCTTTTCATTCTCTCAACATGGCCTCTCAACCTATGTCTAAAAGAATTAGAAGAAAGAAGAAGAAGAAAGGGACTTAGAGAGAGAAAGGAGTGGTGTGGAATGGAATGGAGAGAGAGAAAGCCTCCAAGGTGATCCCCCAAGGTGATGGACATCCAGCACCTCCCCATAGGGTGATTTTATTGTGTGTGATGCCTCCTCTTTTACTAAGAATCTCCTCTCTTTTGGGGATTTGTTTCCTAATGTGTAGAGATTCTTGCTTAGGCTCCAAGCTAGCTTCTTTCTTTGGAAAGGCTTTTAAATTTGAGAGATCCCCTTGCCTTATTAGGTTTCTTGATGCACACACCTTCCTTGTATAATTTCAAGAATATCTCTAAAAATTGCATGAAAATGTAGAGGGAAAAAACTTTCCAAATATTGAGATTTCTTGCAATTCCGGCCTAAAACTATACCAGACAACTTCATGAGGTCATATCTCCCTCAATATAGCTTTGATTTACGTAATATTGGGCTCCACGGATATCTACTCGAAAAGAGCTTTCCAACGGTGGCTAGATTGCACCGAACCGAAACTTGGTTTGAGAATTATGGCAATTTTAAGTTGTTGCCCCTGAAAAATCCGGGAATAATTGTGCACAAATGGAAGCTTTTATGTTGGCATGCAATGGGGTGTGTGAGACCCATGTAGGACGTCCAAGGCATGCTTGGACTCTTTCCTTACTTTCTTATTTGACTTTCGTTTGACCTCTCTTCTCAAATTTCATCAATGTGGTACCAGGTTGATTTCTCCTACAAATTGAAAGAAATAAATTTATCATTAATTATGTGTAAGAAAAAAAAATGAATCATGCATGGGACCCAACATGCCTAATGATGCAACCAAATGACAAACTTTCCAAAAATAGCACATGGTGCCAAAAATAGTAGGTATATATTGATGAAGCAGAAAAAAAATTGATTTTGGAGTGATAAATGAGATGAAAAACCTTAATTTCATAAAAGACATGCAATATGATGAATTTTGACCTATTTTGACCATGTTTCCAAAAATAACCCCAAATGCATGAAATCATGAAATTGAGTGTAATCTATGCAATTAAACCCAATTAAGTCCACAAATGCTCATGAAATGATGACCTAATGACCTAATTTTGTGGACTTATCACAATTGCACTCCAGTCTTAGGAATAATTACAAGGGGACCCTAAACTTCTCAATTACTACAAGTAGCCCCCTCCATCAATTATATCCATGGATCTATTGGAATAAATCTGTCCAACCAAATTGGACCCATCTCTTATTACCCAATTAATCACAAAAATCATTAGTACCATCCAATTAACTCTTAACTGAAATCCATTAATTGGCACAAGCGGATATTTATGAGGATAGATTCAATATTGAGAATTATATGTTCCTACAGCCCACTACCACGTACCCAAGACATTGAGGTGTTGACCTCTAATAGGCCTCACTCATTGATGACTCATGTATAGTAGAAACTTGAGTTCATTAATCTCTCAGGATTACGAGCTTATTGCTTGAGAATTATGAGAGCAGTCCTTTAACCAAAGACATATTTGTACAAGGTGCTTCTCGTGATCCTTCAGTACATCCAATGTACCAGCACAATGATCCAAAGTCTTACACTCTGATGATCGAGACATATCACACTATCTCATAGTGATCACAATCCAGCAACCTTATCAGATGAGAAGTCCAATCTCATCACTGGTTGTGAATCAATTTAAGCATAAGATATGTGATCTGTCTCCTATATGTGGATCTCATCCAAACACTTGGATCACATCAAATATACTTGTGGGCTCCGGTTCATCTCATGAGCCATCATGTCATTTTGCATTGGTCAGGTGCAAACATGGAATAAAATACCATTAATCTCATGAATAAAGCATGAAAATATAAATTAATTAATGGAACAAATCAATTTATCCGGATTATCCACTGGATTAAGGTCATACAATCTAACAAAACCATCTAAGTAAGATTAGCTTTCCTTGTCATATGTTTTCATACTTTGCTTAAATTACTGGTAAATCTATTTAGGCATGTTAACTATGACTTGTTGTGTCCTTCACATGAATATAACCTAAATTGATTTATTGTTTTGGATGCATCACCTTTATTTACACCAAGTTGGATTCAAATTGATATATCTAAGTGAATCATGTTTTGAAATCACCTTTGAAATCACATGTAACGTGATTTATATACTTGGTTGAATCTTTGGATGTTGTTTTTCATCACAAGAAAATCACTTTCAGATCTATCTTACGTTTTGGGTTCGGGTTCAACAACGCTCACAAATCACACTGTTTGATTTTAATGTTTCACACAACTTGCCTAGCATTGATAGGCATATCATTTTCAAGTTGGTTTTAAATAACATGTGATTTGTCTTTTCACTTCAATCAAATACCTTTTTGTGCTTTCACTTTCAAATACTTTTAGCATACATTCATTGAGCTACATTTTTAACTTGATTGAAGTCTTTATGTATCACATGTTTTGTTCTTAAAATTTCACAAATTGCTTTAACTGGATAGGTACATCTTTTACATGTTGCTTTTAACATGTGATTAGCATTCTTGGCTCAATCATAAATGTTTTTTTTTTTTGAGCTAAATCTTTTAAAATCCTTTGGTATACATTTATGAGCTTTCATTTTCAAATACATACACATTAGCTTTCATCTTTGCATTCATATAGTGTATGTGTGAGTTAGATTTTCACTTTTATATCCGCCTATTTAGAGGCATTTTATTGTTCTTAAAATTGTATCTCTCCTAGTGTATCTTAGACACACAACTTAAAGAGAAAACCTTAGGGTTTTAGTTTATTATTTAACCTTAGAAAAGTATAAGTGTATGGTTAGGGGTGAACCATAAAACCTAAGGGGTTATTGCTTAGCCTTGGAAAGCATAATGTAAAGGTTATTTCTTAGTCTATTGAAAAGCATACATAGTGGAAATCCGGTGGGGTGTAGGAACACAAGTCGGTAGTGGATGTAGGCATTGGGCCGAACCACTATAAATCACTGTGTTATGATGGATGTGTTGTGGCGATTGTAATTGTTGGCTTTTACACTTTAGTTCTATATCATCACTTGTGACTAATTGATTTAAAGAAGATACAATTCGTCATAATTGGTCACTAAATTCAAGCTCACCATATTCACCCCCGTTCTAGGGTTCGGATCCCGAACTTTTAGAGCATCTTTAATTCAGATATTAGATCATTATATTTAATCTATTTTCATGGAAATGGTGTACTATCAAGTATCATAGGGCATTTGAGGCATAAAAAAAAACATTGCTTGTAAAATAGTGCTTGCTCTCATCAGCAAAAACTTCAAACTAAGTTCAAGCTGTAAAAGTTTTAAAAAATAAAATAATATGGAAAAATGGAATAATATCATTCTTGTTGTGGGCTATACGTGTATTCCCTGCGCTATCATGTTTCTGTTGGAAGTAGGTGGGCCTCGTGGATAGATTTTCAAAACTTTTGACCCACTTGACTCAGGGATCAATTATCCAGGAGGCTATAAAAACACATTCCAGGATCCATGTCCTCAATCTCATCCATCATGATCAGCAAATAAACATATCAAGAAGATAGAACAGCAACCAACAAGCATCCATAAAAATCTACAACATGCACGGAAGTAGATTATACCTTAGGAGCCCGGTTGTGCTTTAATGGAGAAGTTGCGTCTTTCTTTGATGATGAAACTCTTTCACTTATCAATTAAGAATCTCTAAGACCTTTTAATCTTCCACGCTATGACCCGTATCAAATTCTCTTTTCTCAAGAAGATGGGCGGAATCTCCAAGAGAAAACCCTACTAGAAACTTTAAGGAACTAGAAGAGAGAGAAGAGGAGAAAATTGTGCAACACTTGCACTTAGTGGAGGGCTGGGCATGTACTTCTTATGGTGGACATCCAAGGGGATGTTTCCCCTTAAATAACCCTCAAGCAACCTCCTTTTCTTTCTCTCTTACTAATTGCATTAGAAGTCTCACTTCCATACTAATTAGTAACATATTATTACCACTATTAGAAGTCCCACTTCAAATAGAAATAGTAACTTTTTAATTCCTTCCTTTTAGACTTCAAATAGAATTTGCATCTTTCTAATATCTTGGGCTAGCGTGGGGACCACTAGGGATTCCTTAGAAAGCTGGCTCCAACTGGGACACCGCGACCCCACATCTCATGTGCAATCCGGGCCCACAGTTAAATGCAGATAACACCACTATATAAATGCAATTGCACTCCAGTCTTAGGAATAAATTACAATGAAGACCCTACACTTCCCAATTACCACAAGTAGGCCCCTTTATCAATATCCACTGATCAATTGGAATAAATCTATCCCATCCAATCTTAGATCCACATCTTATTATCCTTGAGCCCCAATTAATCACAGTGATCATCAGTACCATCCAATTAACTCTTAATCGAGATGGGTGCGCACTTACTAATGATAAATCCATTAATTGGCACAAGGGGATAATGTAAATAGATTCCATCATGATCAGTGGATGTTCCCACAGTCCTACTACCATGTACCCAAGACACTGAGGTGTTGACCTATAGTTGGCCTCACTCATTGGTGACTCATAGCAAATGAATAGATAGAAACTTGAGTTCATCAATGTCTCAGGATTGAGAGCCTATTGCTAGGGAGTTATGAGAGCAGTTCTTAAAATCGAGACAATATTTCATAAGGTGCTTCTCATGGTCCTTCAATACATCCAATGTACCAGCACTATGATCCAGGATCTTACATTCTGATGATCGAGACAAATCACACTATCTCGTAGTGATCAAAGTGCTGCAACCTTATCAGATGAGATGCCCAGTCTCATCACTGGTTGTGAAGATATTTTCAAGTATAAGATTTGTGACACATGACTCCCGTATCTGGTTCTCATACATGTTAGGGATTTTGTATAGTGCAATTTGATGGATGCATTAACATTTTATAGCATCATTTGAATTTTTACACATGCATTGTTTTAGAAAAACTTGAAATCTTGTTTTACACATGCATTGTTAGAAATATTGATTTATGCATGTTTTGATTTTAAACATTGGATGCAATTTGTTTTGAAAAGAAGTTTTATCAAATCAAGCTAGCCTATGTTTTATATCTTTCAAATCATTTTAGGCTTTTTATGTTTCATGTTTTTAAACCTCTTAGTTTGACTTAAAACATGATTCCAAGCTTGATTCAGTGGCCCAACAGTTCCCACAAGAAATTACTTTGAAAAATGCAATTTTAGGGAATTTTGGTCCCAGGCCCGGGTCGACCTGCAGTGTGGGGCGGTCGACCGGGTAAAGTGCTGTTGTTGCTTTTTCAAATGGTCAGTTTTATGACCGTTGAAGGCCAGGTCAACCGAGCCCTGTTGCAGGTCGACCGGGGACTAGCCGTTGGGTAGTTTTTGGCTATAAAATGAAGTTCATTCCTTTGCAAAAGTTGGAGATTTTTAAGACATTCTTGAGGTGTTTGGAGACAAGACAAAGGGGGATGAACTAAGAGAGACCAAGGGGTCATTTGGAAAGCTAAAGCTTGGATTAATGAAGTTAAATCTCTAAGTAAGCTTTACCTTTCTTAATCATATGTTAGATGCTTTGTTTAAATCTTTGGTAAATGATTTTTAGCATGTTAACTATGATGTGTTGAATCCATTCTTCATTTAATCTTTGATCTAAGTTGGATTGGATTCTTCACCCTTGATTTCAAACCAAGTTGTTTTAAAATCTTCTTTAATCATGCTTAGCCAAAATCTTTGATTCCTTTTAGCATGATTCATTTACTTGGTTGAAACTTTATTTGTTGTTTTCATTCATTTAAACTTTAGTTAAATTTGTTTAGTTTTGAAAACAATATTGCACATGCATCACATGTTTAGATCTAATTAATTTCATACAAGTTGTGAGCCATTGATTTTCATATCATTAACAAGTTTGTATCCATACATGTGATTTGCATTTAACTTCAATCAAATCTTTTTTATGTGCCTTAAACTTTTAAATGCTTTGAGCATATATTAATTGAGCTTTGTTTTTAACTTAATTGAAGTTATCACACACACACATCATGAGCAAACACATTTGCATTCATTTAGTATTTCTGTGAGTTAGTTTTTTAATTTCATATCCGCCTATTTTAGAGGCAAATATATTGAGCTTAAATTGTATCTCTTTGAGTGTTTGTGTAGACACTTCTTTAAGATAAATCTTTTTATTGTAAAGGTTATTGCTTAGCCTTGGAAAAGCATCTTGTAAAGGTTATTGCTTAGCCTAGAAAAGCACATTGATAGGTTGTTGTTTAGCCTAGAAAAATAACATTGTAAAGGTTATTGCTTAGCCTATTGAAAAGCATAGATAGTGGAAATCCGGTGGGGTGATTGGATCACAAGCCGGTAGTGGATGTAGGCATTGAGGCCGAACCACTATAAATCATTGTGTGATGGTGAATGCTTGTGGTGATTGTTTTTATTAGCTTCCGCATCTTGTTTGATAAATCATCACTTGTGACTAGTTTATTTTAAGAAGGTAAAATTTTTCATAATTGGTCACATATTGTAGCTCACCCTATTCACCCCCCTCTAGGGTTAGGATCCAGGACTTTCAATACATATACATATATCACATCTAATAATCTAATGGGACCCGGTTCATCTCATGAACCATTATGTCATATGTACTGGTCATGTGCATTAAGTAATAAAACACCATTCATCTCATGAAAGGAAAGCATCATTTTATTGATAAATAAAGAAATTAATCAATTTATTACATCAACTGGTGTACTGAGACCATACAATCTAACAGTTTCCTCTCTTGATCTCATGAGCCTATTTGCCATAGGTACACCTAATTTCACACAAGTATGTTTGGAGACCTGGAACTCCAAAATGCTTCGAACTTGATGTGTTGGGCTCAGCAGGCATTGAGATGAGCCACCACTTTTCTTGATGCTAGGTTCAGTAAGGACACAACAAATGTAACCCCCTCGCAACTAAAAAAATACAACTAGTGATACAAAACTCTACAAAAATAGAACATGAAGAGCAATAATAGTTCAAGTTGAATAGGCAAAAAGGCATAATTGTAGAAGTACACTCTGACAAAAGAAAGACACAAAACTGAAAGTCCGGGGATCGGAACCATAGAGGGGGGGGGGGTGAATAGGGTGAGCTTCAATTATGACCAATTTTAATCAAATTTAACTTCTTTAAATTAAACAAGTCACAAGTGATGATTATCAAACAAAGTGCAGAAGCTTTATAAAAACAATCACCACAAAGCAAGCACCATCACACAAGGATTTATAGTGGTTCGGCCTCATTGCCTACATCCACTACCGGCTTGTGATCCAACACCCCACCGGATTTCCACTATTTATGCTTTTCAATAGGCTAAGCAATAACCTTTACAATATGCTTTTCAAGGTTAAGCAATAACCTCTACAATGATGTTTTTCAAGGCTTAACATCAACCTATTACATTATGCTTTTCTTAGGCTAAGCAATAACCTCTTCAACCAAAGGTTGGTTATCTCTCTAATGAGTGTCTAAAATACACTTAATGGAGATTCAATTAAGCTCATTACAATGCCTCTTAATTAGGCAGATATGGAAGTGAAAAACTAACTCACACAAACACTAAATGAATGCAAAGATGTATGCTCATGATGTGTGTGTGTGATGTCCTCAATCATTTCGAAAATGAAGGCTCATAAATGTATGCCTAAGGCTTTTGAAAGTTTTAGCTCATAAAAACATTTATGATTGAGGAAAGAATGCAAATCACATGTTAAAGATAACTTGTAAAAGATATACATTTGTATCCTAAACAAGTTGTGAAATTCTAAGCACAAAACATGTGATGCATAGGGATGTCAATCAAATCAACAATGTAGCTCATAAAACATAAAAATAGATTTGATTGAAATTAGGGGACAAATCATATGCACTTAAAAATTCAACTTGAATATGATATACCTATCAAAGAAAGGCAAGTTGTGAAACTTTAAAACAAAGATACATATTATTTGTAAAGATGTTGAATCCAAAACATAAGATATATTTGAAAGTGATTTTCTTATGATGAAAAACAACAACCATAGATTCAACCAAGTATAGGAATCATGTTACATATAATTTCAAAGATTCTTTGATTAACATGATTTACTTAGATTTACCAATTAAAGTACTACTTGGATTGAATCAATGGTGATGCATCCAAAACAATAAATCAATTCAAAACATAAACATGTTAAGGACACAACAAAACATAGTTTATCATGCTACAAAACATTTACCAATAATAAAGCAAAGCATGACAACATATGGTTAAGGAAAGCAAAGCTTACTTGGAGAGATTTAACTTCATTAATCCAAGCTTTAGCTTTCCTAATAATCCCCTTCATCCCTTAGTTCATTCCCCTTTGATTTTCCTCAAAACCTCTCAAGGAAGGTCTAAAAATCCTCAACTTTTGGAAAATGAATGAACTAATATTTATAGCCAAAACAGTCCAACGACTAGTCCCCCGGTCGACCTGGTACACACAACGGCCATAAAACAGACCGTTTGACAAAGGGCTAACAGCACTTTCCCGGTCGACCTGCAGTGTGGCTGGGGCCCGGTCGACCGGCCACACTGCAGGTCGACCCCCTGAGACCAAAATTCCCCCAAAAAAACATATTTGAAGGTTTTTCTTGGAGGGGATTTTTGGGCCATTAAATCAAGGTTGGAACATGTTTTAAATCAAACTATGATGTTTAAAAACATGAAACACAAAAAAGCCTAAAATGATTCGAAACTTTAAATTCAATGGCTTGCTTGATTTCTAAAACTCTTTTCTAAAACAAATGAATTACATCCAAGTATAAAAACAAAACATGCATAAAACGTGATTTCTAAAAGACTTAAAACCAATGCATGTGAAAATCAAGATTTCAAGATTTTCTAAATCAATACAAGTGTGTAAATTCAAATGATGCTAATATGATAATGCATCCATCAAATTGCAATCTACAAAATTCCTAACAAAAACTAAGGGCATCAAGAAATCAAACGGAATTTAATCCCCATAATTGTAGAAGTACACTCTGACAAAAGAAAGACACAAAACTAAGAGCATCAAGAAATCAAACGAAATTTAATCCCCTACTTCATGGCAATGAAAATCAATAAATAAATCAACTCACTCCAGCCATATCAATTGTGGTAAAGTGTATTCAAAGATTAAAGTTCTTAAAAATGAATTCCATTTAACTTGATGAAACCCCAATCCAACAGAACTTAAACGTCAGGAAACAAGAATGCTTAAAATCATAAATATCCCAGTTGTGAAAAATGTTATTGATAACCTTTTTGTGTATTTATTAAAGAAGGCATAATAATGGAAAATATAAACACTCAACTTGGAACTTGGTTATAGGTATAGATATTAGCAAGTCAATATTATATATATATATATGATTTGCTTGGGCTTGGAACTCTCTTTTCCTAGGACAATAGTGTTAGGGATTTTGTATTTGCAATTTGATGGATGCATTTTCACTTCAGCATCATTTGAATTTTTACACAAGCATTGTTTTAGAAAATCTTGAAATCTGGTTTTTTTACATGCATTGGTTTTTAGACTTGTAGAATTAATGATATATGCATGTTTTGTTTCTAAACTTGGATGCATTGGTTTTAGAATCCTAATTCTTTGTGCATTACTTTTGAGAAATCAAATTGAGGATTTAGGTTTGTGCCTTGCATACTTTCATCATTTTCAGAATCAGTTTTGTATGCATTTTAATGTGAAAAGAGTTTTTAGAAATCAAGCAAGCCATTGGTTTAAAAGTTTTGAATCATTTTAGGCTTTTTGTGTTTCATGTTTTTAAACCACTTAGAATGATTTAAAACATGTTTCCAAGCTTGGTTTAGTGGCCCAAAATCCCCACAAAGAAATACTTTGAAAAGTTGCATTTTTGGGAATTTTGGTCCCAGGGGGTCAACCTGCAGTGTGGCAGGTTGACCCCCCCAGGGACCCGGGTCGACCGGCCACACTGCAGGTTGACTGGGTCCTGAAACACCAACGGTCACTTTTTTTACCGTTGTCGACCTGGGACTAGCCGTTGGGCAGTTTTTGAGTATAAAATGTAGTTCTTTCCTTTGTCAAAGTTGGAGATTTTTAAGCCTTCTTTGAGGCATTTGGAGACAAGACAAAGTGGATGAACTAAGAGAGACCAAAGAGTCTTTTGGAGAGCTAAAGCTTGGATTAATGAAGTTAAATCTCTAAGTAAGCTCTACCTCCCTTAATCATAAGTTATGTGCTTTGTTTAAATTATTGGTAAATGATTTTTAGCATGATAACTATGATGTGTTGAATCCATTCTTCTCTTAATCTTTGATCTAATTAAGATTGGATTCTTCACCTTGGTTTCAATCCAAGTTGTTTTAAAAACTTTCTTAATCATGCTTAGCCAAAGTCTTTGATTTCCTTTAAAGCATGATTCCTTGTCTTGGTTGAAACCTAATTTGTTGTTTTCATTCATTTAAACTTTAGTTAAATCTTTTGGTTTTGAAAACATTATTGCACATGCATCACATGTTCTAAGTTAGTCATTTTCATACAACTTGTGAGTCTTTGATTTTTATGTCATTAACAAGTTGTTTCTCATACATGTGATTTGCATTAAACTTCACTCAATCTTTTATGAGCCTTAAACTTTGAATTGCTTTAAGCAATATATTAATTGAGCTTTGTTTTTAATTTGATTGAAGTTTTCACACACACACACATCATGAGCATACATCTTTGCATTCATTTAGTGTTTGTGTGAGTTGATTTACACTTTCATACTAGCCTATTTAGGAGGCAATTTCTTTGAGCTTAAATTGTATCTCTTAGAGTGATCTTTTGTGAAGACACCTTCTTAGAGAAATCTTTATTTGTAAAGGTTACTGCTTAGCCTAAGAAAAGCATTGTGTAAAGGTTATTGCTTAGCCTAAGAAAAGCATCTTGTAAAGGTTATTGCTTAGCCTATAAAAGCACATTGAGAGGTTGTTGTTTAGCCTAGAAAAACAACATTATAAGGGTTATTGCTTAGCCTAGTGAAAAGCATATATAGTGGAAATCCGGTGGGGTGATTGGATCACAAGCCGGTAGTGGACGTAGGCATTGAGGCCGAACCACTATAAACCTTTGTGTTGTGGTGCTTGCTTTTGTGGTGATTGTTTTTATTAGCTTGCGCATTTAGTTGTTTAATCATCACATGTGACTAGTTTAATTTAAAGAAGTTAAAATTGGTCTAATTTGGTCATATTTGTAGCACACCCTATTCACCCCCCCCCCCCCTCTAGGGTTAGGATCCTAGGACTTTCAAATAGAACTGATGATTAATCAAACAACCTAGATCCCAACATAAAAAATCGAACAATGATCACATGATATCATGGGTTTTTAAACTCCCATGATATCTTGGGATCCAGGGCATAAAATAAAATAAAATAAAATTGCGGACCCGGGTCAAACGACTTTTGTGAAAAAAAAAAAGCAAAGGAAAAACGAACAAAGGGGGAGTTGTATACATGAAGAGAAAGAAAGCGGGTGGGCTTATTTAGAACTCCAAAAGAATCGGATTAAGAAAAAAGAGCTTGAAAAAAAAATATATATATATAACTTTGAGAGATAAAGCAACAATGAAGAGAGAGAGAGAGAGAGAGAGAGAGTAGCTCAAGAGATTAATGGTTTAGAAACATATCCATGAACCACATACATTGATAGGGTATTTGATTGAAACAATTATACTGATCTTATCTCAAATTAATATTCATCCAAAAATAGTTCATGATAAGTGTTGATTTGGTTCTCAAGTTGAAATCATATTTCCTTTTTGGGAAATAGAATCAACAGAAGATTGTAGATGAATACCCAGTCTTTAATGCTAGGCCTTTTATTACGACTTTATGATATAAGAAATTGTTTGATTAAAAATTAACAAAGCTAATATGAATGTCATGGTGATTGGATTTCTTAGAAAATAAGACGAATAGCAATGGGTATTATTCAATCCAATCCATTTATTAATCAAGTAAAAAATCAATTGTATTTAATTCAAAAATGAAAGGGCCAGAGAGAGAGAGAGAGA
The DNA here is from genome assembly GCA_038049695.1 of Cinnamomum chago. Classification (NCBI taxonomy): domain Eukaryota; kingdom Viridiplantae; phylum Streptophyta; class Magnoliopsida; order Laurales; family Lauraceae; genus Cinnamomum; species Cinnamomum chago. The sequence continues at coordinate 27,617,952 of CP142456.1, forward strand.
GGATTAGGGGATTCCAAGACTTAAGACTTAGCCATGGTGAACTAACTGAGGACATAGAAGAGCAGTGTAGCTAATTATAACCTAGTATGCGTCCAATACTAAAACCTATAAAAAAATAGATGAAACAAAAAAAAATCTAAGCAGCACTAAATATGTATCATAACTTTAGTTCCAAAACATTCAATCAAATCATCATATAAAGAAGAAGAAATGTACCAAGAGAATCTAAAATTCATATATTATTTCAGTGGAATTAGGAAAGAATGGATTAAAGACGAAGATTTAAAAGAAAAACGAGAGTTTACCATGAGCAGAACAAAGTCTTCTCTTGATGATATAGAAGGGGTTGAGTTGAGAGCTCCCAACAAAGCAATCAGATCCAACAATTGTAGCCACGGATGCAATATAGAAAGAAGAAATAGATGAAGAGAATTTAGTTAAGAAAAACTAGGCCGATCATCGTTTTGACTTGGCAAAACTAACAAAATGGCACGACTTTTTTTAGTACAACCAATGGATTTTTTTAGCAGTAAGCTAGAGGGGGTTTTGGTTGCTTTTGTTAGTTGTTTTGCTCCTCATTAAAGTGAATTACAAGGTACAATTTTGTAAGAGTCAGAATTTATTGTCTGTCAGAGTTATAGAAAATCACGAGGCAGTAGGAGGCTCGCTTCCGGTCTTATCCGAACTCTTTGATAGAGTTAAAAAAGGTTTGCGATTCTGAGTGGATTATGATTAAGGGTCTTTTGCACGGATTTGTGGGTGTAAATTGGGTGTTTCTCTCAACCCAAAGTGCACACTCAAGAACTTCTTTCTCTCTCTTGATCGGATGTTAGAATATCCTAAGAGAGATTTCCTAATTTCTTTAGAGCCATTGAGAGATTGTTCTGAAAGGCTGCTTATCAGACCCCGACCCAGATTAGCCCGATTAGTATTTTATTAGTGTGTGTTTAGTCTTAAGAGGGTTTAGTGATCGTTGGGTTAGAATATGATTGGACTTAGTCTTGGACATAGCTTTGAGAATTTTGAGAGCGTTTAGTTATAGTCAGTCACGCTGAGGGAGGCCCTGAGTGCACGTGTAAGCATGAGAGGAAGATTTTGGATTTCTTATTTTAATTGTGGTTTTGATTTATTTTGAATGGTTTTGTTATTATTTACAACTTTCGTATTCAGCCTATCGGTGTTTAAAACCTAGAAACCCGTGTTTTGGCCCAAAAGGGTATATTTTACCTTTCGCACTCAAATATGGACATGAATATCGAAATCTCAAAACCATGTCAAATTTATACTTTTTGGAAACAAGATTTTTCAAGGATCATTTTATCATTCTTCGTAGATCTGATCCGGGGCCCGTAAGAACAAGTTTTACCCATCGCAAGTTTTAGATCTGTTGGGGTCCACTTTCCATTCACTTAAGTCATCCTTCTCCCTCCCTCATGTTTCAGAATCAATTCCTGCGACTGTTTAATTAATAAACTCATAGCTGAGAGGGGAGAACTCTTTCTTCTCAATCTTTTTCCACTTTCATGCCTCATCTCCTGACCTTCAAATGAAAATCCGATCTCATATTCTACTTCCTCTCCTTCCTAGCTCACCATTGCACCCATTTGTTTGGGGATTCCAGCTGGACAATTTCTTCTTCTTCTTCCTTGTTTCTTGTTTGGCATGCTTCAGGTAAGGGCTCTTCTTTATCTCATCAATGGAGCCCTCATAGCTCCTAAAGATTTCGTTTTCCCACCATGCAAACCCATTTTTGAAAGGGGGTTTTGGTTGTCAAAATTTGTGGGTTTTGAGGTTCTTTTCTTGGGGCTTTTTGTAGATTTTGGTTCAGCTCTTGAGAGGGATCTTTGTGAAGGTCTTTGATTTGCATTTTTGAATCAAGGCAAGTGATCTCTTTAGCTTTACTAAGTGCATGCTATTTTGGATATTACTTAGGTTATAAATGGTTTAATTTCTCATGCTAGTTTTGAAATTGAATTGATGTCAACATGGTTGAATGGTTTTGAATTCTGTTTTTAGCTTGCATGCATATGTTCTTGTATTACTTTTAAAATCCTTTATTTAGCTAAGTTGAATTCTATTTTTGTTCAATTTTACTTTCTTTGTATGGGTTGGTTGATGATCTTTGATTTTTGGAGAATGGAGGAGTTTGGGGATGTGATTTGATTAGAGTTAGAGTTGTGTGGGAAATGATCCCTTGGAGAGCATGGAGGCTCAACGAATGGAAGGTTGCTTTAGAAAAGAGAAGAAGAGAGATGGGATTAGAAAAATATTTCAAAAGAATGCATTTTCTGCATTCATCGAGCCCAGGCAGAGACTTGTTCGCTTGAGCGACCATTGGGTTCGCTCGAGAGACTAGGCCACTGCCTGGCGCAGAGCAGGCCGAAGACCTGCCAACTCGAGTGACCATTGGGTCCGCTTGAGCAAGCAAGCCTCTGTGCCAATTTGCTCCAGCGGATGGATGACCTCTCGAGCGGACCTATGTTGTTTTTGGAGCTGGTTGTGTGCAGGGATAATTGGTTTTGTTTTGAAGGTTTCCTTGGGAATTGAAAACCAGGCTATGTTGAGGGTTTTAGCTTGACAATGTGCATTTGAAACCTGAAATGTATTCTAACTTCGGGGGCACCATCTTATCATCCATTTTATTTCCAACATTTGGGTTCCAAATACACAAGGGTCAATGGAACGTCTTAGCATATGCTTGAGAACCTTGTTTTGAACTTTACTTTTGATACGACGAATATCGTTTTGCGTCTGTTTTCATTTGAAAGTATCAGCTCTGTTCGGATTGTTCAAGAACCAAAAAGGGAATCACTTCTACTATTTCGAAATGCTACAGCAAATGGTATTCAGCTTTGTCATACTTAGTTTTGTTTAGATAAGTGAACCTTCCCTATGTTTGATTTGTTACGTATATGTTTTGCTTTGTTTTGTGCATTCATGACTATAGGTGAATACCACTGAGCTTGGACTACCCCTTCAGTGTTATCCATTGTCTAGGGTCCTTAAACACTTGGACTATCTGCAGATTAGTCGTATGTTTATATATACATCTCTGTTCTATTTCTGGTTCCGCGTTTGGCTCCCGCCCACCTCGTGTGGCACAGGATTTTGTTCTGTTCTGTTCTGCTTACTCTTGTCATCATGTTTGATAGAGAAAGGATGGGTTCAATGTGGATTTACTATTCATAATATCATATGTACTCATGCTAGATTTGTTTCGTATTTCGTTCATGGACTTTCGTATCTTTGAAATGTATCTTAGTCATATAGTTGTTTTAAACTCAGTAAATTGTTTTAACATTGTTCTTTCAAACTTTATTCATTTCATACTCATGCCTAAATTGATCACATGCCAAACCATCGTGTTTGATCCTTATTTGTTTTTGTACCAGGTGCATGCATTGTTGCCTTTGAGGAGGAGAGTCCGGAGGAGGCTATTGAGCTACCCCTAGCCTGAGAGCGGCAGCCCAACGATGTCATCTAGATGTCGGACGGGATTTGAGATGCGATACACTTTGCTTAGGGTTTCATGTTTTGATTTTGGGAATGTATTGGCTTTTCTCGGTCTCTTATCTGGGTTGTAAACTTAATCAACTTACTTTTGCTAACTTTGAAACTTGAATTTAATTCAGGAAATGCTGTGCTTATATTTTCCCCTCTGAAATTATTTCTTGAATGATGTTATTTATGCATCTTGAAATTAAATTATTATTAACATGGCTTGATGTGAATTGCTACTTGCTTTTGCAACCATGATCGTGTGAGTCTCCATTTTGGGATCCTCACCGCGGGAACCTGTGGGAAACCGCGCTTGCAGCGCCGGGTCGGGAATTTCGGTCCAGGGTCACGACATGAATGGTATCAGAGCGAGACATTTTTCAGGCACTTAAAAGAAACTAGAAAATCCTAGGAACGTGTCGAGGATTCGTGAGCTCGTTCGTTCGTTTAGTATGGGACTTAGATACCAACCAAACCATATTTATTGTCTATTAACACTTTGTTTTACAGCATCATGCCTCTAGAAAAACTCCAGCCAATCATAATACTTCAGGCAGTAACCATACATAAACAGATCCGGTCAACCCACCTACAACGACATAGTTCCAAGAACTTATGCAGGCCATGCTAGAACAACAGAGACAAGCAAATGAAAACCAGGCTAGGTTTTAGGAACATATGGCTAAGAAAGATGAGGAAATGGCCCAAGTGCAGAGACAACTAATGGAAGTCCTACAGAATAGACCTCAAGCTCATCCTATTCAACCATTGGGCCCGAATATTGTAATCAACAATAGGGATCATGACCCTAATGTGTTGTTTGAAAGGTTAAGGAAGAGGGCACCTAAGGAATTCTCTGAGCAAAAAGACCCATTGTCTACGGATGACTGGTTAGCAAACACCGAGAAAATGTTTGATGTTTTCACATGCAGAGGAAGGCATCAAGAACATCTTACAGCTTCTTTGTTCTATGGGCTTGCAGACACATGGTGGAAAATGGTTAAAGAATCGTATCAGACAATGGCTAATGATGATGCTTAGGCAGCCTTCAAGACCCAGTTTACTGGCAAGTACGTCCCTTCTCACATCAAGAGGTAGAAAGCTATTGAGTTCTAGCAACTCAAGCAAGGCAATATGATAGTTCTCGAATATGTCACCAAGTTTGAAAGACTGGCTAGAAATGCTGCAGAATTGATTGACATCGAGCAGAAAAAGATCACCAAGTTCTTGGAAGGGCTGAATCCAATTATAATGAGAGATGCTACGGGAGTAGTACCACCCGCTACATTTGATGAAGTTGTCAACTGGGCATACAAGTTTTAGGACTTTAACAACAAGATAATCTAAAAGGAAAAATTTGAAAGTCCACGAGGATCCTAACCCTAGAGGGGGGGTGAATAGGGTGAGCTACAATTGTGACCAATTTAGACCAATTTTAATTCTTAACACAAACTAGTCACATGTGATGATTAATCAAATAAAATGCGGAAGCTAAACAAAAACAATCACCACATAGCATGCACCACAACACCAATGTTTATAGTGGTTCGGCCTCAATGCCTACATCCACTACCGGCTTGTGATCCAATCACCCCACCGGATTTCCACTATTTATGCTTTTAACTAGGCTAAGCAATAACCCTTACAAAATGCTTTTCAAAGGCTAAGCAATAACCCTACAAGATGCTTTTCAAAGGCTAAGCAATAACCTTACAAGATGCTTTTCAAAGGCTAAGCAATAACCTTTACAAAGTTGATTTCTCAAAGAAGGTGTCTTTCTAAAAGATCACTCTAAGAGATTACAATTTAAGCTCATATGAAATTGCCTCTTGAATAGGCTAATATGAAAGTTTAATACAAATTACAAACATACACTTAAAACAAGCTAAAGTGTGTGCACAAGTGTATGAGTGTGTTTCTTCAATCAATCTTAACAAAGAAGCTCTTAAATGAATGCATGATGCATTTTAAAATCAAAGCTTATAAAATGATGATTGAAGAGAAGACTAATCACATGTGAAATTCAAACAACTTTAATAAATGAACTAAACAAGTTGTATGAATGTAAAAGTCTAAGAAAGCATGTGATTTAGTTAAGAGAGTTTGCAAACTAATCTAATTTACCAAGGAAGATATTGAGTTTGCAAAACAACTCTTTATAGGCTTGAAATCATGCATAAATGAAAATACCAAGGATTTGAACATGCATGAATTTCATTTGAATGGAAATCAAAATAACTTAGAAGATGTACCTTTTAAAAACTCATGAGTTTGATTTCCAAATAGCCCTCTAGCCTTTCCAACTTCTTCCCCTTTCTTTGGCTCCAAAATGCTCTCAAAAGTTCAAGTTTCAAGCCTTGAAAAAGGTTGGAAATGAATGGACTTTATAGCCAAAAAGTGTCCAACGGCTAGTCCTCGGTCGACCTAGACACAGGTCTCGGTCGACCGAGAAAGCACAACGGTCATATTTCTGACCGTTGGCCTGAAACAGTTCAAAAACTGTCCAGGGGCCCTGCAGTGTCCTCGGTCGACCGAGACACAGGGCTCGGTCGACCGACGACACTGTCGGGCGAGTCCCTGGGCCAAAATTCCAACTTTTTCCATTTTCAAAGTTTTTCTTTGGTGGATCTTTTGGCCACTAAATCAAGCTTAAATAACATGTTTTAAGGTATTCTAAGATGTTTAAAAACATGAGAAACACAAAGCCTAAAGAGATTCACAAGATTAAAACCAAAGGCTAGCTTGATTTGAATACAACTCTTTTCAAATGAAATTGCATACAAAATGATTCTTTTTGTGAAGAATGTATGCAAGACTCAAACCTAAATACACAAGATGATTTTCCAAATGTAGTGCACAAGGAAATAGGTTTTCAAAAGAGTTTTGGGTTTCAAAACTAATGCATCCAAGTTTAAAACCAAAACATGCATAAAACAAAAGCTTTTCCAAATCTTAAAAGCTATGCATGGGTAAAACTAGATTTCAAGATATTTTAAATCAATGCATGTGTGTGAATTCAAATGATGCCAATATGCAAATGCATCCATCAAATTGCAAATACAAAAGACCTAACAATCTCCCCCTTTGCAATTTGATGGCAACTTACTCATCATAGAAATTTCACACAAAGTCTTTAGCTCCCCCTAAGCTTGACAAGTCTTGAAATCTTGTTGGATGCTTCTTCTCTTAGCTTGGGCTCTTGGGCTCTTTTCTTCAATCTTCTTGATGCTTGGTGCTTGATCATTCTTCAAGCTTTCTTTCCTTCTTCCTCTCTTTAGCCAAGCATCTTCTTTAGCTCCAAGCTTTCTTTCTTCTATTTGCTCTCCCCCTTTGACCATGCCTCTCTCTTCCTCGTGAGAACTTGAAGGCTTTCTCCCCCTTTGATGGATAGGAGATCTTCGAGTACTTGAACTCTCGAACTCTCTCCCCCTTTGAAGAGTAGGAGATCTTTGAGTCACACTTGAACTCTCTCTCCCCCTTTGACATTAAATTGCAAAGGTACCTACACACATGAGACAAGAAGAATACCTTTAGTAGCACCTGTTAACAAATGTAATCGAAAATGAAATACATAACAGGCTATCATGTATGTAAGTTAACTCTAAGGGCTCATTAGCATTCCAAGGGTGAATTTGATCAAAACTAATTCTTCCTATGAAGGTTTACACTCCCCCTCAATCCATTCTCTTCTTTTGTCAAGCTTTTGACAAGATATAACTATTAGATTCAAGAAGTAGATGGTTTAACCAAGTGAGGGTTAACTTCAAGGAAATGATTAGATTCATTTAACTATAAGGCTCATATGATCAAATTACCAAAAGAGAGCAAGGTCTAAAGAGAGTAGCAATCATGGATATCAATTGAAACAAACATATCAATTGAGATTAAAGGATATGACTATTAACACAATCACTCTAAAATGGATTCAAGAATGTTACTTATTAGGAAAAATCCAAATTAGAGTTATCCATGATAAGGGGTTTACTCAAACATAGCATCAATCAATATTACTAATGAAAATCATATGCTATGTAAGATTTGAAATCATTTCATTCAAACAATAAATATGACTATTATGTGCAAGAATGAGTGAAATGAAATTCAAGCATGAAGCCAACCTCAACTAATAACCAACCATTATTATGAACACATAAACATGGTGGTCATGAGATATACCTTTTAGAACAAAAGAGGTGGCAACATGAACATTATGATGCTAATGGTGTGTGAAATGGAACAATCATATTACTTATCAAGTTTAGTCCAATGCACACAAGGTCTATCACATACACAAGATAAGATATCAATTGGATATGAAATCAATGGAAAGTTATACCAAAAGAAACCAATTGAATATGATAACATGAGAAAAAGCAAGGATGTGATAAACTACCATCAAGCATCATAAATGCATATTCATCACTTTTAATGATATGACTATTGAGCATAGTGATGAACAAGGTAAATTGCAATGCAAAATGATATTACTTGGTAAAGCATGCAATTTCCAAAGTGTCAAAATCATATGAATTCAACATCTAACATATTCATAAAACATATAGAAATATGAGAAATGGGTTTCAAAGAGTTTCATATGATTAAGAACACTACTTATGAAGTTGAAACATGTATAAGGATTAAATCACTTAGAGAAATCACATGAATCAACATCATAACCATCCAAATAGATATGACTATAAGGCATAGAGGATGGATTTGGGTTCTAGTATGGTTTCTACAAATGTAACTAAGATCACAACCATACATGGAACCAGAAGTCATTTGCATATAAAAAGAATGTAAACACATAAGCTAAAGATGCAAACAACATACATTTCCATTTCTAAAGATAATGCAACCAAAAGAAAAGGAAATGAGAATCATGGAACATGCTTTGATGAATCTAACTAATGAAGTTATAGAGCATTTCCAATCAAACAATTTTCAAAACAATGATTTTCCATATACAAGTATAAATTAGAAGTCCATGGAAAAACTTGAATTGAGTCAAATCATTTGTTCAAAAAGTCTTACAAATGATTCAACAACAATTGATCATGAAGAGTCTAGCTATGAAAGCTTTTAACAACACAATCAATTAATCATGTAGAAATGCAATGCAAGGCATATGAGTGCAAAAAGCAAATCAAACATGATGAATTTATAATCAAGAGATTTTGAAAACCATGACATGTAACTTAGAAAGGTGCATGAAAACAAAATCAAATGATCATAAATAAGCAATGCATTTTATAAAAAGTAACTAAGAAAGAACCAAAATGCAAAGCAACATGACCAACTAAATGATTTAACTATAAAAAGAATAGGTTGGTCAATGTAGGTCCAAGACCCTAAGGTTTGTCTAAGTAGATGACTTTAGGAATCCACCTAAGGTCTTGGGAGGGTTGAACTTTGAGGTCTATTTTGGGGTTCTCACCAACTAAAGGAGATTTAACTTGATAAATTTTCAATTTGAACTTATCACCATGATATTTAGATTTTACTAAATTTGGCTTAAAATGGTGATTAGTCTTTTGATGTTGGTGAGTTTGTTTCTTTGGGGATTGTTTCTCTTTTCTTTTCTTCTTACTTTCTCCCTTTACTTGACTTTTGAATTTTAGATTTAACTTAGCAACTTTCTTCAAAAGTTCTTTCATGGGTTCATATAAGGGAGATAGATTGAGAAGCTTTTTGTTCTTAGATTCTTTCAAGCTTGGTTTAACTTGTTTAAGCTTTTTAGAATCTATCTTAGGAGACTCCATTTTAAAAGATTTAACTTGTTTAGTCTTTTTGGAGTTTTCCTTGATTTTTAGTGTCTTACCCTTCAAGTTTGATTTTACTTTCTTTGGTTCAAAGATGGGATTAGACACATGGCTTCTTTTTCTTAGTTTGCACTCAAATGTAAAGTGTCCTTCAATGCCACAATAATTACATTTAGACTTGGGCAAAGAAGTGTGAGTGCTAGAGAATGAGGACTCACCTTTCACAAAAGTGTTGGTGAATTTAGGGTTATAAGACATATTCCCATTAAATCCAATACCCGTCCTATCTCCATGAGGTTTACCCAATTTAAATAATTTTTCAAGTCTATCTTCACTTTGGGTAAACTTGCACTCATACTTTTGTTTATAGTTTTCAAGTTGAGTGACTTTGGTTATAAGGATTGAATTTTCATGTTTGACTTTTGAAAGTTCATTTTCAAGTTCCTTATATTTGATTAGCTCTTCATTGGCAAGTTTTAATTCATTAACAACTTTAGATCCAAGTTCTTGAGTTTTTAACTTACTTTTGATCAACTTGGTTTCTAAATGGTCAATGTCTTCATCTTGTCTTTTAATTGTATCTCTTAGGTTCAAATTCTCATTTTTAAGCTCATCACAATTTATCTTAATCTCATTTAATTCATTTTGAGTATTAGATAAATTTTCCTTAGAGATAGTCAATTTAGATTCAAGATTGTTGTCTTTACCTTGCCTTTGTAATTGATCTCTTAGATTTAGATTTTCCTTATTGACATTGTCATAATCCATCTTTAATTCTTTTAGTTCATCTTGAATGTTAGATAGATTATTTAAAGAGATCATGAACTTAGAGTCTAGACATTTTATTACTTCTTCTTTCTCTCTAAGTTCATCTTTTGAAGAGGCTAGCTCTTTGTTTAGTTTATTAGATTCTTCTTTTAAACTTCTATTTCTTTTATCAAGCTTTGAAGATAATGTATATAATTCATTATAGGCTTGTTGAAGATCATCTTCATCATACTCATTTTCTTCCTCTTTTGAGTCAAATTGATATTCATTTAAGTGAGGGTTTGAATCTCCAATAGAAGGAAGAATGAGGGGTCTAGAAGAATCTACAAAGTCTAGCATAGTGGAGTCCATTCTAATGATTTTCAAATAAGCACTACTCTAGGGTTTTAACTCTAGGTTTTTACACCTAATCAAGAGTTCCAAACACTTGATCCTAAGGGATAGAGCACTTGGCTCTGATACCAATTGAAAGTCCACGAGGATCCTAACCCTAGAGGGGGGGGGGGGTGAATAGGGTGAGCTACAATTGTGACCAATTTAGACCAATTTTAATTCTTAACACAAACTAGTCACATGTGATGATTAATCAAATAAAATGCGGAAGCTAAACAAAAACAATCACCACATAGCATGCACCACAACACCAATGTTTATAGTGGTTCGGCCTCAATGCCTACATCCACTACCGGCTTGTGATCCAATCACCCCACCGGATTTCCACTATTTATGCTTTTAACTAGGCTAAGCAATAACCCTTACAAAATGCTTTTCAAAGGCTAAGCAATAACCCTACAAGATGCTTTTCAAAGGCTAAGCAATAACCTTACAAGATGCTTTTCAAAGGCCAAGCAATAACCTTTACAAAGTTGATTTCTCAAAGAAGGTGTCTTTCTAAAAGATCACTCTAAGAGATTACAATTTAAGCTCATATGAAATTGCCTCTTGAATAGGCTAATATGAAAGTTTAATACAAATTACAAACATACACTTAAAACAAGCTAAAGTGTGTGCACAAGTGTATGAGTGTGTTTCTTCAATCAATCTTAACAAAGAAGCTCTTAAATGAATGCATGATGCATTTTAAAATCAAAGCTTATAAAATGATGATTGAAGAGAAGACTAATCACATGTGAAATTCAAACAACTTTAATAAATGAACTAAACAAGTTGTATGAATGTAAAAGTCTAAGAAAGCATGTGATTTAGTTAAGAGAGTTTGCAAACTAATCTAATTTACCAAGGAAGATATTGAGTTTGCAAAACAACTCTTTATAGGCTTGAAATCATGCATAAATGAAAATACCAAGGATTTGAACATGCATGAATTTCATTTGAATGGAAATCAAAATAACTTAGAAGATGTACCTTTTAAAAACTCATGAGTTTGATTTCCAAATAGCCCTCTAGCCTTTCCAACTTCTTCCCCTTTCTTTGGCTCCAAAATGCTCTCAAAAGTTCAAGTTTCAAGCCTTGAAAAAGGTTGGAAATGAATGGACTTTATAGCCAAAAAGTGTCCAACGGCTAGTCCTCGGTCGACCTAGACACAGGTCTCGGTCGACCGAGAAAGCACAACGGTCATATTTCTGACCGTTGGCCTGAAACAGTTCAAAAACTGTCCAGGGGCCCTGCAGTGTCCTCGGTCGACCGAGACACAGGGCTCGGTCGACCGACGACACTGTCGGGCGAGTCCCTGGGCCAAAATTCCAACTTTTTCCATTTTCAAAGTTTTTCTTTGGTGGATCTTTTGGCCACTAAATCAAGCTTAAATAACATGTTTTAAGGTATTCTAAGATGTTTAAAAACATGAGAAACACAAAGCCTAAAGAGATTCACAAGATTAAAACCAAAGGCCAGCTTGATTTGAATACAACTCTTTTCAAATGAAATTGCATACAAAATGATTCTTTTTGTGAAGAATGTATGCAAGACTCAAACCTAAATACACAAGATGATTTTCCAAATGTAGTGCACAAGGAAATAGGTTTTCAAAAGAGTTTTGGGTTTCAAAACTAATGCATCCAAGTTTAAAACCAAAACATGCATAAAACAAAAGCTTTTCCAAATCTTAAAAGCTATGCATGGGTAAAACTAGATTTCAAGATATTTTAAATCAATGCATGTGTGTGAATTCAAATGATGCCAATATGCAAATGCATCCATCAAATTGCAAATACAAAAGACCTAACAATCTCCCCCTTTGCAATTTGATGGCAACTTACTCATCATAGAAATTTCACACAAAGTCTTTAGCTCCCCCTAAGCTTGACAAGTCTTGAAATCTTGTTGGATGCTTCTTCTCTTAGCTTGGGCTCTTGGGCTCTTTTCTTCAATCTTCTTGATGCTTGGTGCTTGATCATTCTTCAAGCTTTCTTTCCTTCTTCCTCTCTTTAGCCAAGCATCTTCTTTAGCTCCAAGCTTTCTTTCTTCTATTTGCTCTCCCCCTTTGACCATGCCTCTCTCTTCCTCGTGAGAACTTGAAGGCTTTCTCCCCCTTTGATGGATAGGAGATCTTCGAGTACTTGAACTCTCGAACTCTCTCCCCCTTTGAAGAGTAGGAGATCTTTGAGTCACACTTGAACTCTCTCTCCCCCTTTGACATTAAATTGCAAAGGTACCTACACACATGAGACAAGAAGAATACCTTTAGTAGCACCTGTTAACAAATGTAATCGAAAATGAAATACATAACAGGCTATCATGTATGTAAGTTAACTCTAAGGGCTCATTAGCATTCCAAGGGTGAATTTGATCAAAACTAATTCTTCCTATGAAGGTTTACACTCCCCCTCAATCCATTCTCTTCTTTTGTCAAGCTTTTGACAAGATATAACTATTAGATTCAAGAAGTAGATGGTTTAACCAAGTGAGGGTTAACTTCAAGGAAATGATTAGATTCATTTAACTATAAGGCTCATATGATCAAATTACCAAAAGAGAGCAAGGTCTAAAGAGAGTAGCAATCATGGATATCAATTGAAACAAACATATCAATTGAGATTAAAGGATATGACTATTAACACAATCACTCTAAAATGGATTCAAGAATGTTACTTATTAGGAAAAATCCAAATTAGAGTTATCCATGATAAGGGGTTTACTCAAACATAGCATCAATCAATATTACTAATGAAAATCATATGCTATGTAAGATTTGAAATCATTTCATTCAAACAATAAATATGACTATTATGTGCAAGAATGAGTGAAATGAAATTCAAGCATGAAGCCAACCTCAACTAATAACCAACCATTATTATGAACACATAAACATGGTGGTCATGAGATATACCTTTTAGAACAAAAGAGGTGGCAACATGAACATTATGATGCTAATGGTGTGTGAAATGGAACAATCATATTACTTATCAAGTTTAGTCCAATGCACACAAGGTCTATCACATACACAAGATAAGATATCAATTGGATATGAAATCAATGGAAAGTTATACCAAAAGAAACCAATTGAATATGATAACATGAGAAAAAGCAAGGATGTGATAAACTACCATCAAGCATCATAAATGCATATTCATCACTTTTAATGATATGACTATTGAGCATAGTGATGAACAAGGTAAATTGCAATGCAAAATGATATTACTTGGTAAAGCATGCAATTTCCAAAGTGTCAAAATCATATGAATTCAACATCTAACATATTCATAAAACATATAGAAATATGAGAAATGGGTTTCAAAGAGTTTCATATGATTAAGAACACTACTTATGAAGTTGAAACATGTATAAGGATTAAATCACTTAGAGAAATCACATGAATCAACATCATAACCATCCAAATAGATATGACTATAAGGCATAGAGGATGGATTTGGGTTCTAGTATGGTTTCTACAAATGTAACTAAGATCACAACCATACATGGAACCAGAAGTCATTTGCATATAAAAAGAATGTAAACACATAAGCTAAAGATGCAAACAACATACATTTCCATTTCTAAAGATAATGCAACCAAAAGAAAAGGAAATGAGAATCATGGAACATGCTTTGATGAATCTAACTAATGAAGTTATAGAGCATTTCCAATCAAACAATTTTCAAAACAATGATTTTCCATATACAAGTATAAATTAGAAGTCCATGGAAAAACTTGAATTGAGTCAAATCATTTGTTCAAAAAGTCTTACAAATGATTCAACAACAATTGATCATGAAGAGTCTAGCTATGAAAGCTTTTAACAACACAATCAATTAATCATGTAGAAATGCAATGCAAGGCATATGAGTGCAAAAAGCAAATCAAACATGATGAATTTATAATCAAGAGATTTTGAAAACCATGACATGTAACTTAGAAAGGTGCATGAAAACAAAATCAAATGATCATAAATAAGCAATGCATTTTATAAAAAGTAACTAAGAAAGAACCAAAATGCAAAGCAACATGACCAACTAAATGATTTAACTATAAAAAGAATAGGTTGGTCAATGTAGGTCCAAGACCCTAAGGTTTGTCTAAGTAGATGACTTTAGGAATCCACCTAAGGTCTTGGGAGGGTTGAACTTTGAGGTCTATTTTGGGGTTCTCACCAACTAAAGGAGATTTAACTTGATAAATTTTCAATTTGAACTTATCACCATGATATTTAGATTTTACTAAATTTGGCTTAAAATGGTGATTAGTCTTTTGATGTTGGTGAGTTTGTTTCTTTGGGGATTGTTTCTCTTTTCTTTTCTTCTTACTTTCTCCCTTTACTTGACTTTTGAATTTTAGATTTAACTTAGCAACTTTCTTCAAAAGTTCTTTCATGGGTTCATATAAGGGAGATAGATTGAGAAGCTTTTTGTTCTTAGATTCTTTCAAGCTTGGTTTAACTTGTTTAAGCTTTTTAGAATCTATCTTAGGAGACTCCATTTTAAAAGATTTAACTTGTTTAGTCTTTTTGGAGTTTTCCTTGATTTTTAGTGTCTTACCCTTCAAGTTTGATTTTACTTTCTTTGGTTCAAAGATGGGATTAGACACATGGCTTCTTTTTCTTAGTTTGCACTCAAATGTAAAGTGTCCTTCAATGCCACAATAATTACATTTAGACTTGGGCAAAGAAGTGTGAGTGCTAGAGAATGAGGACTCACCTTTCACAAAAGTGTTGGTGAATTTAGGGTTATAAGACATATTCCCATTAAATCCAATACCCGTCCTATCTCCATGAGGTTTACCCAATTTAAATAATTTTTCAAGTCTATCTTCACTTTGGGTAAACTTGCACTCATACTTTTGTTTATAGTTTTCAAGTTGAGTGACTTTGGTTATAAGGATTGAATTTTCATGTTTGACTTTTGAAAGTTCATTTTCAAGTTCCTTATATTTGATTAGCTCTTCATTGGCAAGTTTTAATTCATTAACAACTTTAGATCCAAGTTCTTGAGTTTTTAACTTACTTTTGATCAACTTGGTTTCTAAATGGTCAATGTCTTCATCTTGTCTTTTAATTGTATCTCTTAGGTTCAAATTCTCATTTTTAAGCTCATCACAATTTATCTTAATCTCATTTAATTCATTTTGAGTATTAGATAAATTTTCCTTAGAGATAGTCAATTTAGATTCAAGATTGTTGTCTTTACCTTGCCTTTGTAATTGATCTCTTAGATTTAGATTTTCCTTATTGACATTGTCATAATCCATCTTTAATTCTTTTAGTTCATCTTGAATGTTAGATAGATTATTTAAAGAGATCATGAACTTAGAGTCTAGACATTTTATTACTTCTTCTTTCTCTCTAAGTTCATCTTTTGAAGAGGCTAGCTCTTTGTTTAGTTTATTAGATTCTTCTTTTAAACTTCTATTTCTTTTATCAAGCTTTGAAGATAATGTATATAATTCATTATAGGCTTGTTGAAGATCATCTTCATCATACTCATTTTCTTCCTCTTTTGAGTCAAATTGATATTCATTTAAGTGAGGGTTTGAATCTCCAATAGAAGGAAGAATGAGGGGTCTAGAAGAATCTACAAAGTCTAGCATAGTGGAGTCCATTCTAATGATTTTCAAATAAGCACTACTCTAGGGTTTTAACTCTAGGTTTTTACACCTAATCAAGAGTTCCAAACACTTGATCCTAAGGGATAGAGCACTTGGCTCTGATACCAATTGAAAGTCCACGAGGATCCTAACCCTAGAGGGGGGGGGTGAATAGGGTGAGCTACAATTGTGACCAATTTAGACCAATTTTAATTCTTAACACAAACTAGTCACATGTGATGATTAATCAAATAAAATGCGGAAGCTAAACAAAAACAATCACCACATAGCATGCACCACAACACCAATGTTTATAGTGGTTCGGCCTCAATGCCTACATCCACTACCGGCTTGTGATCCAATCACCCCACCGGATTTCCACTATTTATGCTTTTAACTAGGCTAAGCAATAACCCTTACAAAATGCTTTTCAAAGGCTAAGCAATAACCCTACAAGATGCTTTTCAAAGGCTAAGCAATAACCTTACAAGATGCTTTTCAAAGGCTAAGCAATAACCTTTACAAAGTTGATTTCTCAAAGAAGGTGTCTTTCTAAAAGATCACTCTAAGAGATTACAATTTAAGCTCATATGAAATTGCCTCTTGAATAGGCTAATATGAAAGTTTAATACAAATTACAAACATACACTTAAAACAAGCTAAAGTGTGTGCACAAGTGTATGAGTGTGTTTCTTCAATCAATCTTAACAAAGAAGCTCTTAAATGAATGCATGATGCATTTTAAAATCAAAGCTTATAAAATGATGATTGAAGAGAAGACTAATCACATGTGAAATTCAAACAACTTTAATAAATGAACTAAACAAGTTGTATGAATGTAAAAGTCTAAGAAAGCATGTGATTTAGTTAAGAGAGTTTGCAAACTAATCTAATTTACCAAGGAAGATATTGAGTTTGCAAAACAACTCTTTATAGGCTTGAAATCATGCATAAATGAAAATACCAAGGATTTGAACATGCATGAATTTCATTTGAATGGAAATCAAAATAACTTAGAAGATGTACCTTTTAAAAACTCATGAGTTTGATTTCCAAATAGCCCTCTAGCCTTTCCAACTTCTTCCCCTTTCTTTGGCTCCAAAATGCTCTCAAAAGTTCAAGTTTCAAGCCTTGAAAAAGGTTGGAAATGAATGGACTTTATAGCCAAAAAGTGTCCAACGGCTAGTCCTCGGTCGACCTAGACACAGGTCTCGGTCGACCGAGAAAGCACAACGGTCATATTTCTGACCGTTGGCCTGAAACAGTTCAAAAACTGTCCAGGGGCCCTGCAGTGTCCTCGGTCGACCGAGACACAGGGCTCGGTCGACCGACGACACTGTCGGGCGAGTCCCTGGGCCAAAATTCCAACTTTTTCCATTTTCAAAGTTTTTCTTTGGTGGATCTTTTGGCCACTAAATCAAGCTTAAATAACATGTTTTAAGGTATTCTAAGATGTTTAAAAACATGAGAAACACAAAGCCTAAAGAGATTCACAAGATTAAAACCAAAGGCTAGCTTGATTTGAATACAACTCTTTTCAAATGAAATTGCATACAAAATGATTCTTTTTGTGAAGAATGTATGCAAGACTCAAACCTAAATACACAAGATGATTTTCCAAATGTAGTGCACAAGGAAATAGGTTTTCAAAAGAGTTTTGGGTTTCAAAACTAATGCATCCAAGTTTAAAACCAAAACATGCATAAAACAAAAGCTTTTCCAAATCTTAAAAGCTATGCATGGGTAAAACTAGATTTCAAGATATTTTAAATCAATGCATGTGTGTGAATTCAAATGATGCCAATATGCAAATGCATCCATCAAATTGCAAATACAAAAGACCTAACAAAATCATCACTGGCAACAGAATCAGAGCCAACAGGATCGGAATCAAGTAAGGCAGGGTTGTGCCCATTGTGGCAAGAATCATGAAACTAGTCAATGTCGTAAGGCCACAAGAGCTTGTTTCAGATGTCGGTCAATGGACCATGCAATCAAAGATTGCCCAATTATAATAAATCAAGGCAATAGAAACCAACAGCAGAGACAAGCGGCTCCTCAGAATTAGGCACCGGTTCAGAATCAGGCTAGACCACCTCAGCAACAACAGCAGCAGCATGCCAGAACACAAGCTTAGAATCAGAATGCTCATCCTTCACAGCAGAATAATGCACAAGGCAGGTAGAATTAGGCACAAAATAGGCCGCAACAGTAAGGAAATGCATATCATCTCAATCGTGTGGATGCAAATGATGTAGGAGACGTGGTGGAAGGTAAACTTCTTGTTTGTGGAGTAGAAGCACGGATTTTATTTAATCTTGGATCTACACTTTCATTTTTATCTCCTATGTTTGCCAAGATGATTGATACACCACTTAGAGAACTGGATTATATTTTGACTGTCACCACACCAGTAGGTAAACAGGTTGTTTGCAAAACCTATTACCCTAGCTGTTCAGTTATATTAGGAGATGTTAATTTACCAGCCAACCTTATTGTCTTGGACATGCATGATTTTGATATCATCTTGGGCATGGATTGGTTAAAAGCATATCATGCTACCATGAATTGTTTTAGCAAAACCATAACATTCAGATTGTTAGGAGCACAGGCAGAATTGATAATACAAGGAAACAGGAAGGAAACTCATACTAATTTTATCTCAGCATTGAAAGCAAGCAAATTGGTGCAGAATGGTTATGAAGCATTTATTGGGTTTATCACGGAGGATAAACAGTCCTAAGAGGTGGAAGAAATCCTCGTTGTGTATGAATTCCCGGATGTTTTTCCGGAAGAAATCCCAGGATCACCACTAATCAGAGAAGTTGAGTTCACAGTTGAGCTCCTTCCAAGGACAACACTTAAGCCAAGTGTTTCACCTAGGGGAGCACCCATTTTTTTTATGAAGAAGAAAGATGGAAGGTTGAGAATGTGCATTGACTATAGAAGATTGAACCATGTGACCGTCAAGAAGAAGTATCCGTTGCCAAGGATAGATTAATTATTTGATCAATTGAAAGGAACAACTTACTTTTCCAAGATAGACTTGAGGTCCGGGTACCATCAGTTTAGGGTTAGAGATTCAGATGTGCCAAAAATGGCTTTTTGAACAAGATATGGGCATTCTGAGTTCTTAGTGATGCCCTTTGGTTTGACAAATGCACCTGCAATATTCATGGCTCTCATGAATAAAGTTTTTGCACAGCACTTGGATCACTCCACAGTGGTTTTTATTGATGATGCTCTCGTGTATTCCAAGAGTAAGGAGGATCACGAAGAACACTTGAGGATATTGTTTCAACTTTTGAGGGACAACCAACTATATGCAAAGCTCAGCAAGTGTGAATTATGGTTAGAGCAGGTTGCTTTTCTAGGCCACATCATCTCAAGAGAAGGTTTAGCAGTTATTCCATCCAAGATAGAAGCAGTCGGCAGTTGGAAAAGATCTAGCAGTGTGATTGAAATCAGAAGCCTTTTGGGATTAGCAGGCTACTATCGAAGATTTGTTCAAGGTTTTTCATCCATTGCAGCACCCTTGATAAGATTTACCCGGAAAAGTGTTCCATTTGTTTGGATCGATCAGTGTGAAACAAGTTTTCAAGAGCTGAAATGGAGGTTGACCACAGCTCCAATCCTTACATTACCATTAGGGAGTGGCGGATTCATTGTTTATACAGATGCATCAAATGCGAGACTGGGTTGTGTATTGATGCAAGATGGCAAAGTAATTGCTTATGGCTCAAGACAGTTGAAAGACCATGAGAGGAACTACGCAGCTCATTACTTAGAGTTGGTGGCAGTCATCTTTGCTTTCAAGATGTGGAGACAGTACCTTTAGGGAGACAGATTTAAAGTCCATTTAGACCACTGAAATTTGCAATACTTGTTCTCGCAGAAGGAATTGAATATGAGGTAGAGACGGTGGATGGAATACGTCAAAGACTATGACTTCCGAATTAAGTATCACCCAGGCAAAGTGAACATAGTAGCTGATGCGTTGAGCAGAAAATCGGTGATCGTGGCTTGTCTAAGAGAAGTTAGTATTCTCCAGCAATTTGAAGAGCTTGGAGTGGAAGTGAAGCCACTAAGGAAGGGTGTGATATTAGCAAATATGACCGTGTCTGAACCTACCTTCATCCAAAAGATAAAAGACTGCCAGTTGCAAGACCCAGATTTGGTAAAGATTGTGGAACACATTGCAGAACGTCCAGATTTTAGGATGGTGAATGGAATATTGTACTTCCATGATCAGTTGTGTGTGCCCAATGAGGATGATTTGAAGAATGAGATAATGACTGAGGCTTACAGTACTAGGTACTCTATGCATCCGGGTCGCACAAAGATGTACCATAATTTGAAGAATATATTCTGGTGGAACAACATGAAACAAGATATTGCAGCTTTTATGTCTCATTGTTTGACTTGTCAATTGATTAAAGTAGAACATTAGAAACCCCCAGGTTTGCTACAATCGTTAGAGATTTCGGAGTGGAAATTCCCGAACACATCACCATGGATTTCATCTTCGGTTTGCCAAATACCAAGAAGGGAAAAATGCAATTTCGATTATTATAGATTGTCTCATGAAGTCTGCTCATTTCATTACAATGAAGACAGGGAGTATGATGCATATGACACCACTTGCAGAATTATTTGTTAATGAGATCATCAGTAGGCATGGCCATCCCGTCTCCATCACTTCGAATAGCGATAGCAGGTTTGTTTCAAGGTTTTATTGAACTTTACTCGCATCCATGGGTACCAAGTTACAGTTCAGTATAGCGTATCACCCACAGACAAACGGTCAATCACAATGGATGATACAGACTCTTGAAGACATGTTACTTGCCTGTGTGTTAGATTTCATGGTACGATGGGATGAATACCTGCCACTTTGTGAGTTCGTATATAACAATAGCTACCACTCAAGCATCGGTATGGTACCTTTTGAGGCACTTTATGGTAGAAGATGCAGAGCCCCAGTTTGTTGGGATGAAGTCGGTGTTCGTAGCTTTCATGGACCGACGATAGTTGGGGAAATAAGTGATAAGGTCAAGTTGATTCAGGAACGTTTAAAGGTCACCCGAAGCAAGCAGAATGTCTATGCTGACACTTGTCGAAGGGAATTACAGCTCCAAGTGGGTGAAAAAGTCTTTTTGAAGGTCTCGCTGGTTAGACGGACTTTGAGGTTCAGACAGAAAGGCAAGTTGGCAAGAAGGTTTATTGGTCCATTTGAGATTTTGAGCAAGATTGGAGATGTTCCCTACAAACTTGCATTACCGCCGGAGCTTTCCGGGGTACACAATGTATTTCACGTCTCCAAGCTTAAGAAATATGTTTCTAGTCCTTCTCATATCCTACAACACGAGCCGTTAGAGATTCGAGAAGATGCTACGAATGTGGAAAAACCGATTAGAATCATTGACACCAAGGAGCAAGAATTGATAAATCGAACCATTCGTTGGGTCAAGGTGCTTTGGGAAAATCATGAGCCGAAAGAAGCGACATGGGAAGTGTGAGATCAAGTTTAGAGAAAGTATTCACATCTTTTGCCAGAGGTAAAATTATTTTATTTGATGGACCAAATATCCTTAGGGGTGGTGGATATCAAACCCCGACCCAGATTAGCCCGATTAGTATTCTATTAGTGTGTACTTAGTCTTAAGAGGGTTTAGTGATCGTTGGGTTAGAATATGATTGGACTTAGTCTTGGACATAGATTTGGGAATTTTGAGAGCGTTTAGTTTTAGTCAGTCACGTTGAGGGATGCCCTGAGTGCGCGTGTAAGCATGGGAGGATGATTTTTTATTTTTGATTTTAATTATGGTTTTGATTTCTTTTGAACGATTTTGTTATTATTTACAACTTTTGTATTCAGCCCGTCTGTGTTTGAAGCCCATAAACCTGTGTTTTGGCCCAAAAGGGTAAATTTGACCTTCCACACTCAAATCTGGACATGAATTTTGAAATCTCAAAACCATATCAAAATTATACTTTTTGGAAACTAGATTTTTCAAGGATCATTTTATCCTTCTTCGTCGATTTCATCTATCACGACCTCGAACCGGGACCCGGGCCCACGACACGGTTTCCCATAGGTTCCCGCGGTGACGATCCCAAAATCAGAGATTAACTCACACATTCATGGTTGCGAAAGCGTGTAGCAAAATCATGTCTAGACAAAGCATAATAATTTCGATATGCATAAAGAAAATCATTCAAGACATAATTTCAGAGGGGGAAATATAAACATAGCAGTTCCTAAAATAGCAAAAGTATGTTAAAGTTAAGTTTACAACCCATAAGAAGCCAACAAAGGCCAATACAACCCAAAATAATGAAAGATGGAACCCATATCAAAATGAAATGTGTCTCAAGATCCCGCCCGACGTCTACATGACATCGTTGGGCTGCCACTCTCTAGCTGGGGGTGGATCAATAGCCTCGTCCTGACGCTCCTCTTCAAACGCAACGTCGCCTGCACTCGAGTACCAAAACAAACAAGGATCAAACACGACGGTTTGACAGGTGATCGATTTAGGCATGAGCATAAAACAAATAAAGTTTGAAAGAACAATGTTAAAACAATTTACTGAGTTTAAAACAATTATATGACTAAGATACCTTTCAAAGATATGAAAGTCCATGAACAAAATATGAAACAAATCTAGCATGAATACATATAATATCATGAATAATAAATCCACATTAAGCCCATCCTTTCTCTATCATACATAATAAATCCACCAAGTGTAAGCAAAACAGTACAGAACAGAACAAAACATAATAGAATCCCGTGCCACACGAGGTGGCCAGGGGTCCGGACGTAGAACCGGAAACAGAACTGAGATGTATATATAAATATACGACTAATCTGCGGGTAGTCTAAGTGTTTAAGGACCCCAGACAGTAGATCAGACTGAAGGGGCAGTCTAAGTTCAATGGTATTCACCTGTAGTCATGAATCCACAAAACAAAGCAAAACGTATACGAAACAGATCAAATATAGGGGAGATTCACTTATCGAAGCAGAACTAAGCATGACGAAGCCGAATAGCATGAGCTACAAGCATATCAAAATAGAAGAAGTGATCCCCTTTTTAGTTCTTGAACAATCCGAAACAAAGCTGATATTTAAAAATCAAAACAAAAGAAAAACGATATTCATCGTATCAAAATTGAACTTAAAAAACAAGGTTCTCAAGTAGATGCTAAGACCTCTTATTGACCCTTGTGTATTTGAAACCCAAATGTCAGAAATAAAGCGAATTGGTGCCCCAAAAGTTAGAATACGTTTCAGATTTCAAATGCACATTGTCAAGTTAAAACCCTTAACATAGTTTGGTTATTTCCCAAGAAAACCTTAAAAAACAAAACCAGTTCTGAAAACAGCATAGAGGCTTGCTCGCTCAAGCGACCCAAGGGTTGCTTGGACAGGTCTTTGTCTTGATTCTCGCCAGGCAGTGGCCTGGTCACTCAAACTGACAGGTCTCTGGCCTGTTCCTGCGCCAAATAGTGGCCTGGTTGCCCGAGCGGACCTAATGGTCGTTTGAGCGCACAGATCGCTGCCTGGCTCGATGAATGCAGAATGATGGGGGCTCCGACCTTTCGTCCTCTCCTTCCCACCCCTGGGGCTGCCGGGAGCACGGCGGAGGAAGAAAAGCAAGGTCATCAACATTTTTTGTACGAGTACGCTAGATTTTCTGTTCTACTTGGAATTTGAAGTGGTGATCCGGAGATTCACCTTCATAAGTAGAAAGGAAATCAATTATTCTTTCTAACTTTCCATTGCACATATATTTTAAGAAAGAGACAATTTTAAAAATGCCTTAGGAGGCGATTTCATTTTTGTTTGCCGTGAAAGGCAATTTTGTGCCGTGAAAGGCGATTTACAAGTCTTATCAATGAAGAAAGACAAGAAATGTGATTTTTCTCTCTTTACAAATAATACAAAATACAAAGAAAAGTAAGAAAATGTATCTGACTTCTTAGGAGATTGTGGGGACTTGTTCAGATCGACGGTTGCAAGTCATGTATGGACTTCGCCATCGTCCTTCAAATGAGAACGCTTGATGCTTTAGTTCTTTGGATTGGGTTGGACCTTAGTTTTTTTAGAGGATAAAGACCAAAGAGAGGTCCTATATCCAATGAAAATTCGAGTAAATGACCTGAAGAGCCACGTTTAGGCCATGTTGGATAGAAGGAGAGAGGAGACCTGGAGGGGTGGCCCCCCAAGGGACTTCGATCACCTTGTGGTGTCTTTTCCGCAGCAGAGTAGCAGAGTTTCTTCGAAAATTCTTCGGGATTTTTCTTGAAATTTTTTGGACCTCTGTGTGTGTGTGTGTGTCTGTGTGTAGCCCTTTTCTTCTTGGAATGATCCCCTTTTATAGGCTTTTGGTAGCCATGGGGTGATTTATGGGATTGATGACCCATGATGAGAGGAGTTACAAGTTTTAATTCTTTGATTTTGTAACTCCTTTTTCTTGGCCTGTGATTGGGCGGTGGAGAATGATGGGCATTTAATCGCCTTTAATCTCCATGATGAGGGGAGTTTCATGGTTTTAATGTCATGATTACTTGAATTTGTAACTCCCATTTGCTTGATTTTGATTGGGCCGTCCAAAATAATGGGCTAATGACCGCATTAAGTTGTAATAAAACTGGTCAATTAACGACAATAAGTGGTCGCCAGGGCATTTGAAGAGTCGTGGGCCGCACCGCGTCTTTTGGAATTCTTCTTGTGATGATCACCGATGGATCCGCATGTTGTTAGATGTCGGATGGCGATGCAACTTCAGACATTGGTTGATACCAGCGGGCCGGTGACATCTGTCTTGTTGATATCTCGATCGGTCGGACAGAAAGTGCACTTTCTTGGTCAGCCGGTTGGCGATCTTGGAGCGATCAATGATTATTTCATGCTCTTGATGGAGGATCCGAGATGTCGATGGAGATCAGTCGATTTCGAGCATAAAAAATCAGATTTTCAAGAAACCATAGGGGCTGGAACCCCCAAAATGCGAAAAAAGGGCAGAAAACGGGCCAACCGGCGAGAAATTTGGCGACCTGGGATTCCATGGTCGCCGACGACCATGGGCCAAGGTCATTGGCGACCATGGGGATTGTTTCCCTTTCGGTCACCGTTTCTCAGCTGTTTTTTTTTCTTTTTTTATGTCATTTTCTCCTGTATTTTTCTTGACATTTCTCCTCATTTATTGGCTTGATTTTGCTACGGGGAAGATGCCACGCTTTGATGCGCGGTCAACCGATGTCCGATTGACTTGAAATTTGACGGGGAGCCTATTGGAGTCATTTTGAGATGATCCATTAGCTCTGATTTGGGTGTTGTGGTCCCGGGGTGCTTCGCTGCCGGTAGCCTTGATTTTGTTTCCGAGCGTCAAAGTCGGGTCAAACGTTGTCGGAATGACCTGAAATTTGACGTGCAGTCCTTTGGAAGCATGTTGAAGCCATCCATGTGCTCCGTTTGATGAGTGATGGCCTCGAGGGTTCTCGCCGCCGAGAGGCTTGATTTTACTACTCGAGGTTTGATGGAGTGTCAAACGTTGTCGGTTTGACTTGAAATTTGACATGGAGCCCTTTGGAGGTATTTTGAGACCACCCGTAGGCTCTGATCGAAGTCTTGATGTCTTCGATGCCATCGCCGCCAGGAGCGCCTGTTCAGCTACCGGAGGAGTGAAGTTACATCAAATGATGTTGGAATGGCCCGAAACTTCATGTGAACTCCTCTTTTGGATGTCTTAAAGGTTCTTGCAGTTTTTGTTTGATTTTGACAAGATCTGATGCTTGAAGCAAAATTGCCTGTTTTGTTATAGGATGCGGCTTCATGTGGCTTCTTGATGTTGAAAAAGCAAAGTGACATTTTTTGTGTCAACAAATACCCCTTCGAGGTACAGCAACGAGTAGCTTTTGGAGTCGATGTGCCTCGAAGAGAAACTTGAAGGAGAGTTTCTGACGTGACCAAGAGTCTTTGAGCAATTTTTTTAAAAGCCTTTTGAGTTTCCAAGGGGATTTTATGGTAGTGAGAGGGATCACATACCATCTTAAGGCAAAGTTTTGAAAATGACAGGAGGGAGTTGAAAGTCATGGGATCCGAACCCTAGAGGGGGGAGGTGAATAGGGTGAGCTTCAATTATGACCAATTTTAACTTCTTTAAATTAAACTAGTTACAAGTGGTGATTAAGTAACTAAATGCGGAAGCTTACAAAAGCAATCACCACAAAGCATGCACCATCACACAAGGATTTATAGTGGTTCGGCCTCAATGCCTACATCCACTACCGGCTTGTGATCCAACACCCCACCGGATTTCCACTATTTATGCTTTTCAATAGGCTAAGCAAAAACCTTTACAATGATGTTTTTCAAGGCTTAACATCAACCTATTACACTATGCTTTTCTTAGGCTAAGCAATAACCTCTTCAACCAAAAGGTTGGTTATCTCTCTAAGTAGTGTCTATAATACACTTGATGGAGATACACTTAATAGCTCATTACAATGCCTCTTAATTAGGTGGATATGGAAGTGAAAAACTAATTCATACACACACACTATGAATGCAAAGATGAATGCTCAATGTGTATGTATGATGTCCTCAATCATTTTTAAAATGAAAGCTCATAAATGTATGCCTAAGGCTTTTGAAAGTTTTAGCTCATAAAAACATTTATGATTGAGGAAAGAATGCAAGTCACATGTTAAAAATAACTTGTAAAAGATATACATTTGTATCCTAAACAAGTTGTGAAATTCTAAGTACGAAACATGTGATGCACAGGGATGTCAATCAAATAAAAAATGTAGCTCATAAAACATAAAAATAGATTTGATTGAAAATAGGGGACAAATCATATGTACTTATAAAATCAACTTGAATATGATATACCTATCAAAGAAAAGCAAGTTGTGAAACTTTAAAACAAAGTTACATATGATTTGTAAAGATGTTGAATCCAAAACATAAGATATATTTGAAAGTTATTTTCTTATGATGAAAAACAACAACCATAGATTCAACCAAGTATAGAAATCATGTTACATATAATTTCAAAGATTCTTTCATTAACATGATCTACTTAGATTTACCATTTAAAGTACTACTTGGATTGAATCAAGGTGATGCATCCAAAAAATAGATCAATTCAAAACATAAACATGTTAAGGACACAACAAATCATAGTTTATCATGCTAGAAAAGATTTACCAATAATTAAAGCAAAGCATGAAAACATATGATTAAGAAAAGTAAAGCTTACTTAGAGATTTAACTTCATTAATCCAAGTTTTAGCTTTCCTAATGACCCCTTTCATCCCTTAGCTCATTCCCCTTTGATTTGCCTCAAAACCTCTCAAGGAGGGCCTTAAAATTGTTAACTTTTGGCAAAGGAATGAACTAGTATTTATAGCCAAAAAGTGCCCAACGGCTCTTCCCCGGTCCGCCTGGCCTTCACAACGGTCATAAAACTGAATGTTTGACAGAGGCACAACGGCTCTTTCCTAGGGGCCCGGTCGACCAAGCCCACTATGGGTCGACCCGGGCCTGGGACCAAAATTCCCAAAAAAATGCATATTTTGTATATTTCAAAGTATATTCATGTGGGAACTCTTGGGCCGCTAAATGAAGCTTGGATTCATGATTTAAATCAAACTAAGAGGCTTAAAATCATGAAACACAAAAAGCCTAAAAAGATTTGAAAGATTTAAAGCGCAGGCTTGCTTGATTTCTAAAACTTCTTTTCAAAAACAAATGCATCCAAGTTTAAAAACAAAACATGCATAACTCAATACTTTTACAAATCTTAAAAGCAATGCATGTATAAATTAAGATTTCAAGTTTTTCTAAATCAGTGCATATGTGTGTAAATCAAATGATGCTAGAATGATAATGCATCCATCAAATTGCAACACAAAATTCCTAACAATCTCCCCCTTTGCAATTTGATGGCAACTTACTCAACACCGAATTTACACACTAAGTCTTCAGCTCCCCCTAAGCTGGACAAGTCTTGAAATCTCTTGGATGCTCCTTCTCTTTGCTTGGGCTCTTGTTCTTTTCTTCATTCTTCTTGATGCTTGGAGCTTGATCATTCTTCAAGCTTTCTCTTCTTCTTTCCTTCTTTAGCCAAGCATCTTCTTTAGCTCCCAAGCTTTCTTTCTTCTGCCTCTCCCCGTTTGACCATGCCTCCCTCTCTCCCTTTGGCAAGATATGCATTCTCTCCCCCCTGTAGAAGATCATACAATATCTCCCCTTAGGAAGCTTGGACATTCTCTTCCCCTTTAGAGAACTTGAATGCTCTCTCCCCCTTTGACATTAAATTCCAAAGGTACCTACACACATGAAATAAGGAAAATACCTTTTAGTAGCACCTGTTAACAAAAGAAATCGAAAATGAAATACATAACATGTTATCATGTATGGAAGTAATCTCTAAGGGTTCAATGCCAATCCAAGGGTCAATTTGATTAAAACTACTACTTCCTATGAAGGTTTACACTTCCCCTCAATCCATTCTCACCTTTTGTCAAACCTTTGACAAAGATATAACTATTTGGTTCAATAAGAAGATGGTATTACCAATTGAGGGTCAACTGTTAGGGATTTTGTAATTGCAATTTGATGGATGCATTTTTACTTTAGCATCATTTGATTTAAACACACTTGCATTGATTTAAAATATCTTGAAATCTTGATTTTTACATGCATTGGTTTTAGGCTTGAAGAAATCTTGTTTTATGCATGTTTTGTTTCTAAACTTGGATGCATTGGTTTTAGAATCCAAAACTCTTTTGAAAACCTAATTCTTTGTGCATTATATTTGGAAAATCAATTTGAGAAGTTAGGTTTGTGAATTGCATACATTCATCATTTTCAGAATCAGTTTTGTATGCATTCTCATTTGAAAAGAGTTTTATCAAATCAAGCTAGCCTTTGGTTTTAAACTTTTGAATCATTTTAGGCTTTGTGTGTTTCATGTTTTTAAACATCTTAGAATGACTTAAAACATGTTTTCAAGCTTGATTTAATGGCCCAAAAAATTCCCAACCAAAATTACTTTAAAAAATACATTTTTGGGAAAACAGGACCTTTAGCGGCGGAAAAACCACTTTTACCGGCGGTTTCTGTGTCCGCCGCTAAAAGCAATTTTTCAAACGGTCATTTTTCTGACCGTTGGAACTTTTTCTCTATAAAAAGTGGCATTTTGGTTTGGAAAAAGTGGGGAAACTCATGAACCTTTGAGACCATTTTGGAACCATTGAAAGGGGATGAAGTTGGAAAGGCTAGAAGGTCATTAGGAGAGCTAAAGCTTGGATTAATGAGTTAAACCACCAAGTAAGCTCTACCTTTCTTAATCATAGTTTACATGCTTGTTTAAGTTATTGGTAAATGTTTTTGTGCATGATAACTATGATGTGTTGAATCCATTCTTCTCTTATTCTTTGATCTAATTAAGATTGGATTCATCACTTTGATTTCAACCCAAGTTTAGTTTTAAACTTTCTTAATCATGTTTAACCTATATCTTTGATTTCTTTTATTGCATGATTATTTCACTTGGTTGAAACTTCCCTTGTTGTTTTCATTCATTTAATCTTTAGTCAAATTGTTTAGAAAACAACATTGCACATGCATCACTTGATTAGGCTTAAACACTTTCATACAACTTGTGATCTTTAGATTTTCATATCATTCACAAGTGTGTAATTGTTCAAGTGATTTGCATAGAACTTCAATCATATCCTTTTGTGCCTTAAACTTTCGAATTGCATTAAGCATAAATTGATTGAGCTTACTTTTAAACTTGATTGAAGTTTTCACACACACACTTCATAAGCATACATCTTTGCATTTCTTTGAGTGTTTGTGTGAGTTAGTTTTCATTTTCATATCCGCCTATTTAGAGGCAAATTAATTTGAGCTTAAATTGTATCTCTTAGAGTGTTCTTGAAGAGACACCTTCTTAGAGAAAATTCTCTTTTGTAAAGGTTATTGCTTAGCCTTAGAAAAGCACATTGTAAAGGTTATTGCTTAGCCTTGAAAAGCATCTTGTAAAGGTTGTTGTTGAGCCTAGAAAAACAACATTGTATAGGTTATTGCTTAGCCTTTGAAAAAGCATAAATAGTGGAAATCCGGTGGGGTGATTAGATCACAAGCCGGTAGTGGACGTAGGCATTGAGGCCGAACCATTATAAATCTTTGTGTAGTGGTGTTTGCTTTGTGATGATTGTTTTATTAGCTTCCGCATTTTGATTGTTTATCATCACATGTGACTAGTTTATGTTAAGAAGTTAAAATTGATTTAAATTGGTCATAGTTGTAGCACACCCTATTCACCCCCCCCCCCTCTAGGGTTAGGATCCCAAGGACTTTCATCAACTTCAAGAGAAGGATTAGATTCGTTTAACTATAGAGCACAATATGATCAAATTACCAAAAGAAAGCAAGGTCAATGAGAAAAGCAATCATGGATACCAATTGGAAAAATAAAGAATACCAATTGAGATTCAAAGATAAGTCTATTAAAACAATCACTCTAAAATGGATTTAAAAATATAATTATTAGGAAAAATCCAAATTAGAGCTATCCATGAAGAAATGGGGTTTATTAAACATAGCATCAAATAATTTAACTATGAAAATCATATGCTATGAAAGTTTTGAAATCATTTCATTCAATCAATAAATATGACTATTAATGTGCAAGAATGAGTGAAATGAAATTCAAACATGAAGCCAACCTCAACTAATAACCAACCAATATTATGAACACATAAACATGGTGGTCATGAGATATACCTATATGTGCAAGAGAGGTGGCAAACATGAAAATTATGATGCTAATGGAGTGTGACATGGAACAAATATATTACTATTAAGTTCAATCCAATGTACACAAGGTTTATCACATTCACAAGAAATCAAATCAATCGAAAATTATACCAATTGAAACCAATAATTTGACAACATGATAAAGAGCAAGAATGTGGCAAACACAAAATTCCATCAAGCATCATAAATGGATATTCATCACTTTTAAAGATATAACTAATGAGCATAGTGATGAACATGGTAAATTGCAATGCAAAAGGATATAACTTTGTAATCCATGCAATTTTCAAAGTGACTAAATCATATGAATTCAACAACTAAGATATCCATCAAACATATAGATATACGAGGGACGGATTTCAAAGAGTTTCATATGATCAAGATCACTATTATGAAGTTGAAACATGTATAAGGATGAAATCACTCAGAGAATATACATGAATCAACATCATAACTATCCAAAAAGAAATGACTAGAAGGCATAGAGGATGGATTTGAGTTCTAGTATGGTTTCTACAAATATAACTAAGATCACAACCATACATAGAACAATTTGACATTTGCATAGAGAGGATCAATCAACAATCAAGATCTAACTCATATCATATCATCAATAAAGAATATAACTATGCAAGCACAAGAAGGTATGGAGTTAGAGGGACATCATGGATCGCATAAAGATGAAGATGGATCACATATATGGATATACCTATTAAGAACAATGGATTAATTCCAATTCATCTAAAATGATCCATTAACCTATCATGCAATATCTCCACTCTTAGCAAATGTACTAAGCTTACAATGCAATGGAAAAAGGATATGAGGTTTATTTCAAATGAACTTAGCACATTAAATCACATATGTACTTATTAGGCTCAAATTATAATAAAACAAAATATTTTACTATAAAGAACATAAACATTTTTATCAATTTGCATTAATGAAAATATATACCAAGTTAGGCACAAACATGCAAATCAATGAAACCATATCCAACCATGCAATGTAAGACATCAAAATCAATTTGCATAAAAAGAATGTAACTAAATGAGCAAAGATGCAAATTGTTTGTAGAAATTATTTCCTTCCAAATGATATAATCATAATTAAGCACAAGGAAATAAATTCAAGGAAAATGCTTTTATAAATACTACCAATAAAGCTTAGAACATTTTCCAAAGTTTTTCAAATCATTTCAATATTTGAAATTCCAACAAAGAATCATTTATAGAATTATGAGCAAGTGAATTTGAAAAACAAGAAGTGTACTATTATAAATTTTCAATTTGTATTCTAAAAATGACAATAGACACTCATACAAATTGAACACATATTTTCCATATCAAGAGATATAACTTGAAAAATCAATGGAAAACTTAAATTGCTTTAAATCATTTGATTTACAAAAAAGATCTAACTATGACATTCATCAAATGATTTTCCAACATCAATTGATCATGAAAAATCTAGCTATAAAAGCTTTTGTAATCACAATCAATTGATCATGAATAGATATGCACTACAAGAATATAACTATATGAACAAAATGCAAATCCATCATGAAAATATTGCAATCAAAGGATTTTGAAAACCATGAGATATAACTTAAAAGTTGATGAAGACAAAATCAAATGATCACAAAGAAACATTGCATTTTAAGAGATGTGACTATAAAGAAATAAAATGCAAATGTAACATGACCAACAAAAAGATTTAACTAAAAAGGATAGGTTGGTCTAGAGAGGATCAAGGCCTTAAGGTTAGTCTAAATGTGTACCAATGAAGATTCACATAAGGTCTTGATAAGGATGTCCTTGAGAGTTCACATGAGGACTCACCAACTCTTGGAGATATAACTTGAAAAAGTCTTAGAGTGGTGCAATGATACTATGGGGAGATTTCGTTTTCGACTATAGTGGAAATCATTAAAAAGATATTCAATAAATCACAACACTAGGGTTCTAATCTAGAAAGGATCAACTCCGGGTTGTTAAGCCCTAAAATGGAGTAACCTCGCTCGAATACCAATTGAAAGTCCTGGGATCCGAACCCTAGAGGGGGGGTGAATAGGGTGAGCTTCAATTATGACCAATTTTATCCAATTTTAACTTCTTTAAATTAAACTAGTTACAAGTGGTGATTAAGTAACTAAATGCGGAAGCTTACAAAAACAACCACCACAAAGCATGCACCATCACACAAGGATTTATAGTGGTTCAGCCTCAATGCCTACATCCACTACCGGCTTGTGATCCAACACCCCACCGGATTTCCACTATTTATGCTTTTCAATAGGCTAAGCAATAACCTTTACAATGATGACTTTCAAGGCTTAACATCAACCTATTACACTATGCTTTTCTTAGGCTAAGCAATAACCTCTTCAACCAAAAGGTTGGTTATCTCTCTAAGTAGTGTCTATAATACACTTGATGGAGATACAATTGATAGCTCATTACAATGCCTCTTAATTAGGTGGATTTGGAAGTGAAAAACTAATTCACACACACACACACACACACACACACACACACTATGAATGCAAAGATGAATGCTCAATGTGTATGTATGATGTCCTCAATCATTTTTAAAATGAAAGCTCATAAATGTATGCCTAAGGCTTTTGAAAGTTTTAGCTCATAAAAACGTTTATGATTGAGGAAAGAATGCAAGTCACATGTTAAAAATAACTTGTAAAAGATATACATTTGTATCCTAAACAAGTTGTGAAATTCTAAGTACAAAACATGTGATGCATAGGGATGTCAATCAAATAAACAATGTAGCTCATAAAACATAAAAATAGATTTGATTGAAAATAGGGGACAAATCATATGTACTTATAAAATCAACTTGAATATGATATACCTATCAAAGAAAAGCAAGTTGTGAAACTTTAAAACAAAGTTACATATGATTTGTAAAGATGTTGAATCCAAAACATAAGATATATTTGAAAGTGATTTTCTTAT
Source organism: Cinnamomum chago (assembly GCA_038049695.1). NCBI lineage: Eukaryota > Viridiplantae > Streptophyta > Magnoliopsida > Laurales > Lauraceae > Cinnamomum > Cinnamomum chago. The sequence continues at coordinate 27,651,782 of CP142456.1, forward strand.
GATGGAAAACAACAACCATAGATTCAACCAAGTATAGGAATCATGTTACATATAATTTCAAAGATTCTTTCATTAACATGATCTACTTAGATTTACCAATTAAAGTACTACTTGGATTGAATCAAGGTGATGCATCCAAAAAATAGATCAATTCAAAACATAAACTTGTTAAGGACACAACAAATCATAGTTTATCATGCTAGAAAAGATTCACCAATAGTTAAAGCAAAGCATGAAAACATATGACTAAGAAAAGTAAAGCTTACTTAGAGATTTAACTTCATTAATCCAAGCTTTAGCTTTCCTAATGACCCCTTTCATCCCTTAGCTCATTCCCATTTGATTTGCCTCAAAACCTCTCAAGGAGGGCCTTAAAATTGCTAACTTTTGGCAAAGGAATGAACTAGTATTTATAGCCAAAAAGTGCCCAACGGCTCTTCCCCGGTCAACCTAGCCTTTGCCCGGTCGACCTGGCCTTCACAACGTTCATAAAACTGACCGTTTGAAAGGGGCACAACGGCTCTTTCCCAGGGGCCCGGTCGACCGAGCCCACTGCGGGTCTACCCGGGCCTGGGTCCAAAATTCCCAAAAAATGCATATTTTGCATATTTCAAAGTATATTCATGTGGGAACTCTTGGGCCACTAAATCAAGCTTGGAATCATGATTTAAATCAAACTAAGAGGCTTAAAATCATGAAACACAAAAAGCCTAAAAAGATTTGAAAGATTTAAAGCATAGGCTTGCTTGATTTCTAAAACTTCTTTTCAAAAACAAATGCATCCAAGTTTAAAAACAAAACATGCATAACTCAATACTTTTACAAATCTTAAAAGCAATGCATGTATAAATTAAGATTTCAAGTTTTTCTAAATCAATGCATATGTGTGTAAATCAAATGATGCTAGAATGATAATGCATCCATCAAATTGCAATATACAAAATTCCTAATAGGAGTTGGATTTGGGTTTTGGATTTTGGGTTTTCCTTTTGACCTTGTGAACCTAAGGGTTGTATGTGGCGCATTAGGTGGCCGAGAGGGTTTTTGGTTTTTGACCTTTTGACCTAACAAGCTGTTTGTGGCTGGTTAGGGGGTCGGGGTTTGATTTTTTTTATTTTGACCTTGTGACCCAACAAGCTGTATTTGGAAAATTGGGGGGGGGGGGGGGGGGGTCAGATTTGGTTTTGACATTGTGACCTAACAAGCTGTATGTGGCGAGCTAGGGGGTCAGGAAATTTTTTTTTTTTTGGTTTTGGCCTTGTGACCTAACAAGCTTTATGTGGAAAGTTAGGGGACCAGAGTTTGGTTTTTTGTGGATTGTCAATTTCAAGATTTTGGCTTAATTTGGTTCATGAGGTTGGAAGGTTTGGATTTTTGGAAACTCATGAGGCTTTCTTTTCTCTGTTTTTTTTTTTTTTTTTTTTGAATGGTTCAATCAACTCAAGAGAGGCATGGAACCAATTTGTATGCTCTTGGCAAAGGAGGTTTTTGATAGGAAGCCCCTTTTAGTGCCTAGGTGGTCAAACCTGACTCATGTGGGCTAACCCATGGGATCTTAAGCTTTGAGATGGCTTAGATCTCATATGATGTCATTTTGTAAAGGATATATGAAAATATCTCTTTTGGGTAGAGAATATCTAAAAATATCCATACTTGGAGAGAATCTCTCATGCTTCCTTGTTTTTTGGGAGAGAATTTCTCAAAGTATCTTTCTTTGGAGAGAATATTTCTCATTCCCTTTCTTTTGGAGATAATTTCTCAAAGAATCTTCTTTTTAAGAGAGAATATCTCAAATCTTCTTTCTTTTAGGAAATTTGCTAGTTTTTAGCAATTACCTCCTTGGTTTTCTCCCTGTTTCCTTTCTTGGTTTGCTCTCCTCTATAAAAGCAAAGGAGGTTGGATCTCTTACCCTTATTGCTTTCATTTTGTAAAAGTCTTCAAGAGTTCTCCAAGATCAAGAACTCTTCTTCTTCTTCTTCTTCAAGAATCTTCAAGTTCTCTTTCTTATTCTCCATCCATGGCTTTAAGTAAGTTTTCTTCCTTCACAGGAAACTCCATGTAGAAGTACAGATTTCTTTCTTTTTCTTTTCTTTTCTTTTTTTTCTTCTTTTTTTTCTTTTTCTTTTTTTTTCCATGGTTTTTCTATTTTTTCACGTGCTACTGTTTTTTTTTTTTTTTTTGCTGGCGTTTTTTTTGGACTTTTTCTTTTCTTTTCTTTGGCTGTACGGACCTCGCCGTACTGCCACGTGGTAGTGGACCACGGCCTGCTGGCCAGTTTTTTTTTAAGAGATTTCTCTCTCTTTTTTTCTTCCCCCCCCTTTTTTTTTTTTTTTTTGCTTTCCCTCTTTTGCCCACCATGATAATGGGGTTTATCCAATCCAAGATGCTCATGCATTTTTCTTTTTTTCTTTTTTTATGCATCAAGATAGAAGGCTAGAGTCTCTAGGTCAAGTCAACATGATTTTTGACTTGGACAAAGTTTAATTGGTTTTGACCAAGTTGGGTTGGAATTGGTCAAACTTTGGCTAAAGTTTTCCTAGCATCTAATGCATGATGATTTTTATGATGCATGATTTTTAGTAAATTGATTGGGAGTGTGATGATGCATACCTAGAAATCTTTTGCAAGTTTTGAGATTTGGAGCTCACAGCAATGTTGAGCCCACACTACAACAAATTTCACATTTCCTGACACTATTTGCCGATGCAGGGAAAATTTGCGTTGGCAAAAGTCTTATTTCCAACGCATATTTGGACTGCGTTGGCAATTAGTGTCGGAAAATGATAGTTTTACCGACGCAAGTAAGACCGCGTTGGCAAAAGTTATTGAAACCGCATTGGCGCCAACAAAAAAAACACCAAAAGAGAGGGAAAGTTTTGCCAATGCGTTTTTATCTAATGGCGACACAATAATGCGTTGGCAATTATCTTGTTTACTGGCGACGCACAAGTGTGCATTGGGAAAGGTCTGAGTTTTTATTCGTACAATTGCCAACGTATGAGTTGCGTCCCCAAAGCCCCATTTATGACATACTTACCTTTTCCGACACATTGAAAAGTTGCGTTAGCAAAAGTCAGAGAAAATTGTTGCTTTTACCGACTCAAGTAAGACTGCGTTGGCAAAAGCTGTGGAAAAACTTTCCCGACACTATTTACCAACGCAGTGAAAATTTGCATTGGCAAAAGTCTTATTTCCGATGCATATTTGGATTGCGTTGGCAAAAGTCACATAGAATTGTTACTTTTACCAACACAAGTAAGACCACGTTGGCAAAATTTATGAAAAACATACAATTATTTTGCTTACTGGCGATGCACAGGTCTGTGTCTGCAAAGCCCCATTTAGTAAAATTCATTTTTGCCAAAATAATATGAGCACTCCGTTTTAACCGCTTTTATTTGTTCCCAACTCTCTACCTCTTTCATGGGTTTTTACTTTTTAATTTTTTTAACAATAGCTTTTAGCGGAGTATGGTGGGAACTTTTTTGAATGGGTCTCACTCGTGCCGATATATGGATAATCAGAGTCGTTCAAAAAGTTCATACACATTTAATTATGGGGTATCCCAATTTTTTGTTAGAATTGAGTTGAAACCACTGTAAGATTGACCAAACAGAAAACCATGGCTAAAAAAATGTTGTTTTATTAACCTTTTTTTTTTGTGTTCAATCGTACAATAAGATAACCTCCATTCAAAATGAGATTTTGGTGGAAATTAAAAAAATTTAGTTTATAGCGTTTAACTTTTTGTGGCGGCCTATGCTTTTGAGGCTAAAGATGTATTTTTAGTGGCTAATATTTTATTGGGTGAACTAAACCTAATTTTTGGTGGGCCATTGAATCTCCCGCTAAAACTTCCAGCATTATAAAAGACTCACGCCAAACCCTTATACCCTGTTTCTAAACCCGTCCGAATTTCTTCTTCTCGTTTCTCCTTCTCGCAATTCCTGCAAGCCAAATCGTCCTTCGGACTCTGCTTCTTCTTGCAACAGCAGCAAGCGAACTCCTCTTTCTCCATCGTCTTCTTCTTGCAACTGCAGCAAAGTGAACCTGGTTGTCTGTAACTGCAGCAAAAGAAAGGCAAACCTTTCTTCGGAATCATCTTCTTCTTGCAAGTACAGCAAGCGAAGGTATGATCTCTCCTTTTCCATCTCTCTTTATGCCGTCCAGTCCTCCCTATTCTCCCACCGCCCCTGCCTCCAGCAACCCTCCCACCCAGCCAGCAACCCTCTAGTTGATTTCTTTGTTTGTTATTGTATTGGTAAACAGAAGAAGGAAAAGGGGCCTTCATGCATTTCGGATTCAACTCCCAAACATCTTTCCCATCGATTCTCATCTGGATCTCTTCTTTTTCTAGGGTTTTGTATTTTGATCTCTCCATCCATTTTTCTCTGTAATGGGTGTGGTGATCGAGACCCAGGTGTGGGAACCCAGTTGCTTCTCCTTCATCTTCCTCTTCTGTTGTTGTATCTCTTCCATTATCCTTCTTCCCTACTTCGCAAACACCTCTGGAAAGTCCAATTCACTCTTCGATTTGGGGTCGCCTTTTCTGCATTTTCAGAGGCGTTTCTTGCTCGTTTATTCTCTTGCTTCAGGTCAGTTTTTTTTCTCATCGTCTATTGTTTTCAATTATTGGGTTGGATTGGATTTTAACCATTGATCTCCTCTCTCATGGTTTTTTATACAATTTCTTGCCGATTATTGCTATCTTTACAGGTGAGTATGATTTGGGTTTGGTGATTTCAGGACTGTTGCTTGCATTATTGCAGCTTCTGTAATCTGGGTTTGACTGAATTTCTCGATTTCAATTTGCTTATCTCGCTTTAGCTATTTACATGGTGTGGGTGTCATTGATTTTATTGATGTTATTTATATCTTCATCAGAGTCTCTGCTAATTTCGTGAAATGGGTTTTTGTTTTCTGGCATTTTGCTTAGTGGGTGTGATTGGGTTTTATTATTTCTGTCTCAGTATGGCTAATTCTATTGATTTCAGTTCAGTACTCAGTTTCTTTGTTAATTTTTTCAATATGCAGGACATAAAATCTCCTGAAATTTTAGTTTATCCATCAGTTCTTCTCCTTTTGTTTTTAATACACTGGGTTAATTGTTTCTGCTGAAATTTTGTTGGTTATAGAGCTCTGTTAAGTTGTTGTTCCCAGTTGATAATGTTTGCTTCTTCACATTTATAATTGAATGAGTCACACAATTGGATGAAGGAGTGGCTTATTAAAGTAAGACTCATGCACTCAGTGAAGGAGTCCATTTTTTGTTTATGAGGGTGTCAAGTATATACAGTTTTGTGTGAAAACTTCAGTTTTTACCACTTTTTTTTTACTGTTACATTATACTTTTATGACTTTTACCGAATGATTTGGCCATTGGGTGTGAGAAAGAGTGGGTAGTGGCACTTTTATAGTAGAGGAAGACTCTTCTTGTGTCATTAGATGGGCATCAGTGTCTTCTTCCTTTCCTTGGTGTTTGGCAGATGAGGTAAAGTAGGTCTGTAGCTTGTTGTGAAGCTCAGTGCTTCCCTTTTTCATGTCTTGCATGGCTCAAATGTGGCCAAGGAGGGCGTGGGTTGGCAGACCCTTGCTGCAGATATGTTTCCTCACTAGTTTTTTGGCCTAGGCGTTTTTGGGGCTGCCCTTATTTTTGTAGATGTATTCCTTCTTTTTTGTTTGGTTCTCTATTTTTGCTTTTCAGGAAATGTCTCTTATGTTGGTTAGTTTTTACAATAAAATCAGGTTACCTTTCAAAAAAGGGGAAATTATCAAACTACAAGGCTGAGTAGAAATCTAAATGGATGGGAACATTTTGATCACCAGTTTTCTAAGCGCCTCTCCTTCACTACAATCAATCATTCCTCCTCATTTCTATGACAATATTGAGGATCTTGCTTGCAAGAACGCAATCTGTTAAGAGAATAGTGTTGACATTCACAAAAGATATTGTTGAGTACACAGGTGCATATAAGCTTTTAAAATTTCACAAATCAAATTTATCATCTGTATGAAGCTTAGATGAATGAAATTAAATGTTATGCTAGTTATTCGAACGCATTGTCTGCCCTGTGAAGTGACAGCGTGAAGTAGTTGTCACTTTCTTTCTTTTAATGTTTGGAAATGGGCTCTCTTTCCATTGGTCATCTCTGGGTGTTGTACTGCTATGCTTTGTCATTGTGTTTGTAAGCTTGGTTTGTGAAATTTCTCTGCAAATTTGCATGCTTAAAGCATATTGGTCCTTGCGTTAAGCCTTATGTGCTTCTCTGCATTTTAAGGATGGGTGAGTGTAGTTCACTTTGCAAGATATTGTCTATGCTTCAAAAGTGGTGATTATTTGTACTCCCTTTTGCATGTATTCTTCATTACTTAGAAAAGGAAGGAAATTTGCATCTTACATTTTGATTCTGATGTACTAGATTGTAACACTAGATCATCTATATCAACGGATATGTTTGTCCATGTCCTGACCAATCTATTTCAACAGATATGTTTGTCGATGTCTCTTTTGTTTGAAGGAGTCCAACATGTGCTTTAAACAGATTCTCTGAAGATATCATCTACTAGTGAAGCTAGTGTTTATTTTATGTTGGTTTGTTGACCTTGCATGTTCACTCCTACACTAGTTTACCTTTTCTTCTATTTAATAAGTGTCACGCCCCGAACCAGAACCTCGGGGGCGGTAAATGGGATTTAACATAAATTATATTTTACTTCTCCCAAGATCCGCGTGTGTGAAGACAACACATTCTGAATATTTTGCGGAAGCATTTGTGGCGTTGCGACCCGAAGTCCGTGGCCATCGGATTCCGCGTCGCACTCAACCTTTAGCACATAGCTATTATATCAAGAATCATATCAGACTGGAGTAACCATCACAATAAATTACAGAGCTGACAGTAACAGGATATTACATTCCCAAATATGTTCAAGTTACAATTATCAATGTACATTAATTAAGAATCCCTAAAAAAAGGCTAATAAAAGCCATACAACAATAAGCTATAAACTACTATCCAAATGTGACGTAGCTCCGATGTCAAGCTCAATGTCTACATGACATAGCCGACAAAACAACCTGCAAGGCATGGCTCCACAGCCAACAAAAACACTCAACTCGGGGCGAAGAAATCTGAACCTGAGTACCAAAAGTAGAGGGTCAGACACGACGGTCTGGCAGGTGGATGAAAAGATAACAATATACTGAAGAGTAAAACATAAGATAAATCATGATACTCGATCAAATGCTGCATATAATAAAACGGGTGCAAAAGTCGGGAATCTCGGGGAAAACCTGTATTCATTTCACGCATGGGTAAAACATGAATATCTAATAAAACATGTGTTCATTTACATCATCTATAATCATAGATATTTGACAATCGGGTGTTCGTCTAAAACATGTATAAATATATTGGTATGGCAAAACAACGTTCATTTGAAACATATGTGAAAATACGGATATTTAACAAACCGGGTGTTCGTTTAAAACAGGTGTAACCAAAGAAATCTGACAAGACTAATGTTCATTTAAAACATATCTCAAAGCAGGGATATTTAACAAATCGGACATTCATTTGGAACCGGTATAAACATAGTGATCTGGCAAAACGAGTGTCATTTGAAACATATTTCAAAGCATGGGTATTTAACAATTCGAGTATTCATTTAAAAGCAGGTATAAACATAGATATCTGACAAACCAAATGTCCTTTAAAACAAGGCACGGATATTTAACAATTCGGGTATTCCTTTAAAACACGTGTAATCATATAAATCTAGCAAAATCATTGATCGTATGGAACATTTGTAAAAGCATGGTTCTTCACCCAACCGGCATTCATTTAAAACATGTGCGGGTACAAAGGACAGAAAACAATATAATAATAACTGAATTTACATTGGAGAATATTAGCACTTGTTTAAATAACAACTTTCATAAAGGAAACGAATCATTTATCGGAAAGCAAGTAAACAATATAAAACATGTCGGGTATCCAAGGAATCTGGAACTGGCAAGATGGCAATCACAAGAAGCTAAGTCCTATATCACCGAAGTGACAAGAGTATAACGGGACGTTGGTCTCAGTCACACAAGGTGAGGAGACTCAACGCAAATCATATATACAATATAAATATACGGGAACGGGACCACGGTAGCGAACCGGGTATCGGGACGGGACCACGGTAATAACCGGGTATCGGGATCCAAACTGCAGCTGGCGGGACGGGAGAGGGATTTCCAAGTCGGTGGATCAAACCGACAAGGTATCCAAGCTTAGTGATGCCGACTCATAGGTCAAAACCAATCGAGACATATGCAAGTAAATCAAGTGCAGTAAATAAGCGGGTAAAACGGGGGTGCTCAAGGGCACACTGTCACTTCGTATCGGGCAATACATTTCGGGACAAATAACTGTTACTAGAGTAACTTCAATGCTTTCGGGGAAACAAGTAAATCAAGTACAATAATTAAACGGGTAAAACGGGGTGCTCAAGGGCACACTGTCATATCATGTGATGCAATGCACTTCGGGACAAATGACTGTTACTAGAGTAACTCCAATGCTTTCGGGAAAACAAGTCATGTAATGCAAATCTCGGGAAAAGAGGTGAAACAATGAACTATAACAATTTCGGGAAAAGTATTAATTTCAAGATCCATTTAAGTGAATAGGGGTCCCGTATGTCGATTATAATCATTACTTGGTACTCCTTGAGTTTGAAGAAATTCCGGGCTCCTTATGCACTTTTACTATTTTAAAATCTTAACATGAGCTTATGGGTAGTACTAGATGTTACAATAGCAAGAATCAAGATTATAAACGGTCCATCCTAGGCATGACATTAATCCGGAAACATCGAGCAACCGATTCAGTCATCGAAAGGAATAGAATTAGCGATAACCAAGGAAATAGACTTGTGTTTAGATATAAAGAAGATATCGCGTCTTCCATCCCGTTCAAGATTGAAATGGATTGAACTTCGATGCCACCGAACCAACCGTGAGGCGTGTCAGCTCAAGACATTCTCACACTTGGTCCAAACAGTCCAAAAAGGGTAGCCAGGGTCCCACCTAGAACCAAGAATTAGTGTCTAATCAACACCATTCTTTTCTTTCAGTTCCCTAGTCTTAGGGACCTTAGATTAGGGTACAATTGGTCTTAACACTAAGGTATATACCTCTAGGACTCATAGAAAGGCCAAAGGTTTCCAAAAAAACACAATAACAAATTTCACTGGACTCAACTGAGTCCTCCGATCGATCGGACCGAAGGGCCGATCGATCGGCCGAAATTTCTGTACCAGAATGCACAGGGTCCGATTGATCGGCCCAAAAAGCCTTACTGTTAAAAGACAGGCCGATCGATCGGCCTGTAGGTCCGATCGATCGGACCTGGGCGTGCAGCAGGTCCGGAACACTGATTTCTCTTCCCTTTTCCTTTCCTTTCCAACACTTAAACCACTAGCATTTCTCTTCCATAATCACTTCAAAACCTCATTAAAACTCCAATGAACAATTAAATTCAAACACCTCTTTAAACGGGTATCAATTTCAAGTCAATGTAACTTATAAACATAACCATGAATAGCCAATCCAACCTCATTCCCTTTAAAACCATATGAACAAACTTGACCAAATGAAAGAACATTTTTCCAAGAGATTAACAAGAGAGAAACCACCATTAATATGCAATTTCGAAATCAATAGAAGCATGTGTAGAAACATATATCACATTATCAAGAACAAGTAATAAAACTTAGGATTTTCTCATAAAACTTTGATAACATTGAAACCATCCATTCATCCACTTGCCTTTGACTCTAATCAAGCAAATCAAGCTCCTAATCACCTCTCAAGCTCAAGATCCACAATCTCTACAAAAACCCCCAAAACAAACCCTAAAATGGGTTAAATAATGAAATGACAATGAAACCTTTCAATAATCAAGGTGGAGCTTCTCTAAGGCTAGAAGATTACAAATCTAGAAGATGGGAAGAATCACTTACTTGGAAGGTCCTCTAATGGACAAGGTAAGCTCAAAGGAAGTCTTGTGATGGAGGGTTCTCTTCACAAATGGTATCAATGGAAAGCTTGCAAGATGAGGAAGAAGAAGGTGGTCTCCATTTCTTGATTGATGAACTCTTGGTGTGGCTTGGAGATGAAGAAGCAAGAAGAAGAAGAAGTTGCACAAGGGAAAACCCTAGGTTCAGCTGGAACAATGGTGAATGAAATGAATGAAGGAGATGGGTTCCTCTTATAAGCAAGTGGGGTTTGGGTCCCACAACTTAAGGAACTTGGGTGGCTGAAATCATCTAATTCGGGACCTCGGATGGATTCGACGAATAAGGAAGAAATGATCGTCGAAATATCTAGTTTCCAAAAAGTATATGTTTCGCGAGTTTCGAGAATATCAAGTTTTGGGTACAGATTTGGTGTGCAATGACTGTTTTGCCCTCAAGGCCAAAAAATCGGGTTTCGGGTTCTCAAATGGATACGGGATCAATATGAAAGTTGTAGGATTCCTCAAGATGAATGCAACGGGCCAAAAACACAATACGAAACAAATCGGGAAAATCTCACAAGTAAATGCAAAGCCGAAAAGGGAACCCCCAAAGGGCCCCACAAGCTACCAAAGCACTCAAAAGCCCAAAACTAGAAGAAAACCCATTCTAGCTCACAAACTCAACCCAACAAATACTAATCCCACTAAAAGAAACTAATCCACAAATAAAACAACACTAATCCAAGAGATTAGGGGTCGGGTTCTCACAATAAGGATGAGCTATTTGCTGGTGATTTACGATCATGCACTTTTGAGTTTTGACGTATGATGTGTTTGCTTTATAAGAAGGAAATTATTTTCTGTGTATAATAAAATGCCAATAGTTGTTTTCCTACCTGCCCTGCATCGATCCCTGTTCCACACCAATAGGGCGTCAATTTATTTGGTGTCATTTGCACCTCCATTTCTGTTGTTATTTGCGGTTTGCAGCCATCTTAAAAAAAACTAAATTAATAAATTTTGGGGGAGTGGCTTGATGTGTTTTCTATTTGAAGGAGTGGATTCTGTTGGTAGTGTGAAGAGGACATTAAAAAAAAGATGCTATACTACATCAGCATACAAATATAAAAAAAAAAAAAACACACACACACACACAAACACAAATACCCTAACTCTAAAGTCAAAACCAGAAAAAGCATAAAAAGTAGCCAAATCCAATAAATTAGCATATGGCTTCAAATGGGACTCATCATAAATTAGCATATGGCTTCAAATGGGACTCATCATGTGATGATTGAATAGAAATCACTCCTTTAAGTGTATGACTACCACTCATCAATTAGTGCAGTCCTAAACCGAATTGTCAATGGGTTGCCAGAACCCATTCCCAATGTGCTTCCCATTCCATTTTTTTTATTTCTTTTTATGATGAAACTTGGATGTAGGTTCCAAACTAGATGCATGGAAAACATAAGATCATGGGTAGTGGAACATATTATCAAAGTCATCATGTGATTGACTGTATTCCAACTCAAAGCATTCAAGGTCATCATGTGATTGATTGTATTCATAATCATATGCACATGTTTTTGTCTGTTCTCTTTTGAGTAATGTGATTAACTTATTGATTATTCAATTTTAAGATATGGACAAGACTTAAATGACACTGGATAGCGAAGATCGCACGGTGCGAATGGGTCGGGAGTATCGTGACGGGGTGAAGTCATTTATTGAATTTGCAAAGGCGAATGCTGGGGATGCTACTGATATTTGGTGCCCGTGTAGGGTTTTCAAGAACAATCGCCGGTATGACTGCGGCACTGTGAACTTTCATATTTACCGTTGGGGTATGCAAGCATCCTACAAGACTTGGATTTACCATGGAGAGTTAACACCTCTTGTGGATGACGTTGTCGAATCGGAACATGGGGGTGATAGTGATTATGAGGATCAGGATGAATATCAAGAAATGATGGAAGACCATTACATCGGAACTTACACCAACGCTGAGGCCATCCATAGTAACGCAATGCGTCACTTTGAAAGAATGTTGGATGCTTCTCAGCGCCCTCTATACCTGGGTTGCTCTCCAGACAACACTCTGTTAGATTTTGTAATTAAGATGATGGAGCAAAAGGTGGAGGAAAAGTGGAGTAACAAATCGTTCAACAATGTGATGCAGATACAGAAGGCACTCCTACCAAACAATAATTTGGTTCCAGATTCAATTTATGCAGCGAAGAAGATACTGCGTGACTTAGGTATGGGATATGAGCACATTGATGCTTGTCATAATGATTGCGCCTTGTTTTGGAAGGAGAACATAGATTTAGAAAAATGCCCGGTATGCGGGGAGTCCAGATACAAGTTGAATGATGGGAAGGGAAAGAAGATACCGCATAAGGTTTTATGGTACTTCCCATTGATACCGAGGTTGCAGAGACTTTACATGTCTAGAAAGACTGCCACACACATGAGATGGCACAGTGATAAACGCAAAGATGATGGGATAGGTAGGCATCCAGCCGATTGTGAGGAATGGAAGGGTCTTGATAAGGAACATCCAGATTTTGCTGAGGAGACCCGTAATATAAGGCTGGGGCTAGCCTCTTATGGGTTCAACCCTTTCGGGGACATGAGCATGTCTTACAGTATGTGGCCTGTCATACTTATGCCGTACAACTTGCCACCATGGATGCGCATGAAGGAGCAATTCTTCATGATGTCATTTCTTATTCCTGGACCGCATCAGCCTGGTAATGATATTGATGTTTATCTTCGACCCTTGATTGACGAGTTGAAGGAGTTATGGGAGAATGGTATCGAAACTTACAATGCCTCTAGCAAGGAGAGCTTTCAAATGTGTGCGGCTTTGTTGTGGACCATAAACGACTTGCCTGCATATGGTAACTTGTCTGGGTGGAGTACCAAAGTGACAGAGGAATAAAGAGAGCCGGAGCAAAGTGAAGTCGCTTCATACATCTGGATCTCGATCATTTGCAACCCAGTTCTCGATCGTGCAGGCAGATGAGCAACATGCTCCTCCATCTCAACCTGATTTATATCGACAATGACACTATAGCAATAAGAAGAACAAATGGATCACAGCTCTTGCTGAGGAGACACATGTGAGTTGTTTCATTGACATGAGAATATTTGTTTGTATTATATAGTACTTTAGGTGAAGCAAAAGGAGTTTACAACCTATGCTTAAGGTCATTTTAAGCCTATCACTAGTTAAACATGTTGTGATGCAATGTTGCAATTTAATAGCCACGCTATAGCTCATCCCATATTGCATTACCATTTAGCAACTTCTCTTTACTCATATTGTTCGTGGCAAGGCAAGATCTACAATTATTATATATGAAGTGAAGTGAGTGATTGATTCCAATTTGATTTTGACTATTGAGAAATCCAATTTGACCTCTCCTTTTAAGTCAATTTTCATTCAATACTTAAAGCTTATGGGCCATATAGTAGTGTTTATGGGTAGTCTTTATGATTTTAAGCTTAATATGACGAAGACCACCAAGTTGCACGGGGCACTCTTTGCTAGTATTGTAGATCCCCATTTATTTCAATTGCCTAACATATATTAATTACATGACATATTTGAATGCTTCGATAATGCAGCGAAGAATGGAAGAGGCATTGTCGCAGCCTGAAATTAACTCTACAGTGGCTGAGCAACAAGTGATCGAGAATCTGTTAGGGAAGAGGGTCGCAAGGAGGCAAGGGTACCGCTCGAGGGTCCCATCATCATCTTCTACTGGTATCTTGATGTCTTCTGAGATAAGCACCCTACGGCAGCAACTAGCTGATTCGTTGAAAGCACAAGAAGATTTGAGAGAAGAGTTGCGGCGATAGTATGAGGACTCGCAGAAGCAAATGCAAGATCAGGCAGCTGTGCAAGTTCACATGCAGAGTCAGATTCAGTTGTTGCTTTCCCGAGTCGATATGGATGGTTCGGGCTCCTCCGAAAGATAAGGATTTGATGGTTTTATGAATTGACATGGGTCATCCCTCTAACAAGTTCATTTTGCTCCTTACTGGCCGTGTTTCATGGCGTGCTTTGGATATTTGATGATTAGATTTTAGTTGAGATTTACTTTATTTAGATATTTGACTTTTTTTGACGTGGGATATTACATTTTATGTGGCATGGACAAGTTTTATGATTGGTTTTAGTTTATTGATGACACATTATTTTTTATTGTTACATGATGAATGTGGGATTATTTATTGTTTATTAATGCTTATGCTTGTGCAATGTTAAAAATGTAGATTTGAACAGGAAAATATTGTACAGGAATTTTTCCTAATTTTTTCAATTATTCCTTAATTGATAAGAAAAGCTATTTCTCAACGCACTCTCTGCGTCACCAAAAGTAAATTTCTTGACCTCGTTAGAGACATTTCTTGACGCGTCAACACGTCGGAATATGTATGACCGACGGTATGCGTGCGTCGTCAAATATGTATTTCGACGCTAGTATGTGTGTTGGCAAATGTATAATCGACGTTATTATGTGTCGGCAATGACGTAAATCTATTTCTCAACGCACTCTCTGCGTCGCCAAAAGTAATTTTCCTGCATTGTTAAAGACATAACCCGATGCTTCAACACGTCGAGATATGTATTACCGGCATTGTGTATGCGTCATCACATATGTATTCCGACGCTAATATGTGCGTTGGCAAATGTATAACCGATGTTATTATGCGTCGGCAATTAGGTACATCTATTTTGACGACGCACCCTCTGCGTCTCTAAAAATAATTTTCCTGCATCGTTGAAGACATTTCCCGATGCTTCAAGACGTCGGGATATGTATTATCGGCGTTGTGTATGCGTCGTCAAATATGTATTCCGACGCTAGTATTGCGTCGGCAAATGTATAACCAACGTTATTATGCGTCGGTAATTAGGTACATCTATTTCCCGACGCACTGTCTGCGTCTCTAAAAATAATTTTCCTACATCGTTGAAGACATTTCCCGATGCTTCAACACGTCGGGATATGTATTACCGGCGTTGTGTATACGTCGTCAAATATGTATCCCGACGCTAGTATTAGCGTCGGCAAATGTATAACCGACGTTGTTATGCGTCGACAGTTAGGTAAATCTATTTCCCGACGCATTCTTTGCGTCGCTAAAAGTAATTTTCATGCGTCGTTGAAGACATTTCCCGACGCTTCGACACGTCGGGATATGTATTACCTGCGTTGTGTATGCGTCGTCAAATATGTATTCCGACGTTAGTATTAGCGTCGACAAATGTATAACTGACGTTGTCATGCGTTGGCAGTGAAGTGAGGTTGACCACTAAGTTCATTTTTTTGCCGACGCTATTGGAATTGCCGACGTTTGGGACGCCGCACCATTGCGTCGGCGAATGGCCCTTTTTAGCCGACACTAAACATTATTACGTCGGGAATAGGTTTTCTTGGCATTAGGTTGCCGACGTGGTGTCGACGCATTGTACTACGTCGGTAAAGCCTATCCCGACGCAATTCTAATTTTTCCAGATGCGGTGACTGCATTGGTAAAACTGTATTTTGTTGTAGTGCCTTTCTTGATCTTGCTGGATTTTGAGGAGCTTTGCAAGTTTTGGAGTTTGGAGCTCGCAGCAATGTTGAGCCCTTCTTCAAGCTTGTGGAGATTTGATAAGACTGGTTTGATCTCACAGTGATGTTTGAGTTCAAACCTTCTTTGAGGATGCTTTATTGACAATGAGCTTGCAGCGGTCATCTTCAAGCTTCCTATCCTTTTCAGGATGTTTTCCTTGTTAGTTTTATGGTCTCAATACCAAGAATATGATGTAATAAATTGATTAATTTCTTTATTTATCAATACAATCGTGTTTTCTTTTCGTGAGATAAATGGTATTTAACTATACACTATCACATAACCAATACGAGTGACATAATGGTTCATTAGATGAACCGGAGTCCACAAGTATACTAGATGTAATTCATGTGTGTGGATGAGATCCACATACAGGAGACATGTATTGCAAATCTCATACTTAAATATCTTCACAACCAGTGAAGAGATTGGGCATCTCATCTGACAAGGTTGTAGCACTTTGATCACTATGAGATAGTGTGATTTGTATCGATCATCAGAATGTAAGATTCTGGATCAAGGTGCTGGTACATTGGATGTATTGAAGGACCATGAGAAGCACCTTATATATATTGTCTTTACTTTAAGGTATGCTCTCATAATTCCCTAGCAATAGGCTCATAATCCTGAGACATTAATGAACTTAAGTTTCTATCTATTCATTTGCTTTGAGTCACCAATGAGTGAGGTCAATTGTAGGTCAACACCTCGGTGATTTGGGTACGTGGTAGTAGAGCTGTGGGAACATTCAATGGTCAATATGGAATCTATCTTTAATATCCCCTTGTGCCAATTAATGGATTTATATTGGTAAGTGCGCACCCATTCCAATTAAGAGTTAATTGGATCGGTACCAAATGATCACTATAATTAATTGGGGCTCAAGGATAATAAGATATGGATCTAATTTGATGGACAGGTCCAATTGATCCATGGATATAGATGGAGGGGCCTACTTGTGGTACTGAGAAAGTTTAGGGTCTTCATTGTAATTTATTCCTAAGACTGGAGTGCAATTGCATTTATATAGTGGTGTTATTTGCAATTAACTGTGGGCCCGGATTGCACATGAGATGTGGGGTCGCGTGTCCCAGTTAGAGCCAGCTTTCTAAGGAGTCCCTAGTGGTCCCCACGCTAGCCCAAGATATTAGAAAGATACTAATAATAGTAGAACTCTAAAAGGAAATAGAAAGTTACTATTTCTATTTGAAGTGAGACTTCTAATAGTAGTAATAGTAAGTTACTAATTACTAATGAAAGTGAGACTTCTATTTTAATTAGTAAAAGAGGAAGTTACTAATCATATTTGAAGTTAGACTTCTAATTGTGATTTAGTAAGCAACTAATTGTTTTGGAAGTAAGACTTCTATTTCAATTAGTAAGAGGAAAGTGCTATAAGAGAGAGAGAGAGAGGAGGCTTGGACGTCCCTTGCAATAGTTCCATCTAGGGATTCACGCCCGTCATCTCTCTTCTTCTCTTGTGCAAGTTGTTGCACATATCTTCCATCTTCTAGTTCTCTTCTAGTTTCCTTTAGGGTCTTCTCTTGGAGATTCCACCATCTTCTTGAGAAAAGAGAATCTGATACGGGTCATAGCGTGGAAGATCAAAAGGTGTTGGAGATTCTGATTTGATTAGTGAAGGTGTTCATCATCAAAGAAAGAGATCAACTTCTCCATTAGAGCACTACAAAGCTCCAAAGGTATAATCTACATCCTTGTATGTGGTAAATTTCGTGGTTGCATGTTTAGGTGTTGTTTTCGATCTTCTAGATAGGTTATATTGTTGTACATGATTTATGAGTTTGAGGGATTGCATCCTGGATTGGGTTATGTTGCCATCTAGATAGATGATCCCTGCATTAAATGGGTAAAAAGTTTTTGAAACCAATCTGGAAGGCCCACCTACTTCTAACAATTGGTATCAGAGACATACCTCATCTCTAATCATGTTAGATCAGTAAGCTTGTTCTAATCTTTGCATGAGATGTGAAGAGAATAGAGCAAGGGCTATGTAAGGATCAGTTTTGATGAATTTACTTGGTTTGATAGTAGATTCATGTTTGGATAGTCACAAAAGGGTTTAATAATGATGGAAGGATGGTAGGAAGCCATTGGAATACTTTGGAAGTGATTTGGTGAAGAATGGACACGAAACAGAAAACCCAAGTTGCTGGTTTTTGTCAGTCCGGTCGACTTGGCACCAAGCTCGGTCGACCGGGTGACTTGCAGGTCGGTCGACTGAGCATACTGCACAGCATGTTGCAGAAACTGGATTTTTCAGTTTCGGGTTTTCTTTTACTTCCTATTTTTCCAGCATTAGTTGGCAGCCTAATTTTGTGATTTGTATGGTTGTATGAGATACTAACTTGCAGATGATATGTCCTCTCCATATGGCCCACTAACTTGCAGATGATATGTCCTCTCCATATGGCCCACAAGTCTTTTGCTTTCTATTTATGGTTATTGGTTTATTTAAGGCTAAATGTAAAGGGCGTCATGGTTTCCTTGGTTTCCCGTAATAGGGCTAGGCATGATGAATTTCCCTGTAGCCCTTTCCATGTTTAGATTACCATGTAAGTCTCATAATCGAGGCATAGGAATTTATGTAATTTTTCTAAATTTGTAAATTCTGGCGATGTCCGAGACGAAGAAGGAAAGCAATGTTGGACTCCAACTCAAAGAGGTTGAAGATTACCGAAAGTGTTTTGGAGTTGCCCAAAGAGTTTGAGGAATTCCAAAGTTTTGGAAAGTCTAGAAGTCCAAGAAGTCTATTCCGCTAGGGCCATGTGGAGGAGAGGACTAGTTTCTAATTTTAACACTTTCTATTTATGGATGAATGCTTAATTTAGAATATTTCCAAATCTGATCCAAACATAGCAAGTTACTAAAATTGGTCAAATCAAATTAATTTTTGGAAAGAGTTCTAATTAGTGTTGATGACCCATGAGATGGACACATTGGTAACACTAATTTAAGAAACTTGACTTTCCTTAAAATAACTTGACTTGGAACCAATCTTTGATCATATCATGAGATGATTTGATGTTCATATATATACATGTGGGCCCTAATACCTTACAAGGAAATCCTCAATTCTAAAATATTAAGTGGGAGCGGGGCATTTATATTTAGAAATCCCCATGGTTTTCCACCATAGGTCCATTGTAAGGAAAGTATTAGCCTCGCACCATCTTGAGAATGGCCGTTCCCCACGGAGGGCTTTTATTTTTCCGATTACTAGATATGGATCTCCTATGGATAGTGTTGGTGAGACGGGGCGGGGGCCCACTCCCCAAGGAGGAGCTGCCCGCAACGGTTGTCATGCAATGCTAGTTGGTGGGTCACACTTAACTAAAATAATGATGTAATATCCCCAAGGATTTGCCTCATGTATTTTAGAGACCAAAGCAAATCGGGAGTCATACATTATTCGGTATGAGATACCTAGATAATAATGAATGATGGGGATCATGGCACTACAACAACTTACAGTTTTAGCAAGGAATTTTGGCGACACTTTTATAAATTGTAGGTAAAAGTATGACTTTCACCGACGTTTTCCTTAAAAACGTCGGCAAAGTTCAATCTCGGAATATAGGGAAGTGAAGATGAGAGATTATTACCGACGAATTAGAAAACGTCGGTAAAATGACTTTTAGCGACGTTTTATTTGTTTTACCGACGACAAAAAACGTCGACAAAAGTCTTTTTATTTTTTATTTATTTTTCTATTTTCTTTTACCGATGAAAAAAACGTCAGTAAAAGTCTTTACATTTTTTTATATTTTTCTATTTTCTTTTGCCGACGAAAAAAAAAACGTCGGTAAAAGTCTTTACATTTTTTTTTTATTTTTCTATTTTATTTTGCTGACGAAAAAAAACGTTGGCAAAAGTCTTTTCATTTTTTATTTATTTTTATTTTTCATTTAGCGACGAAAAATAAAACGTATGTAAAAGTAATTTATTTTTTATTTCTGTTTTTTATTTTGCCGATGAAATTAATGTTTTACCGATGAAAATTAGCGTCGAGAAATGTTTTACCGACGTTTATCATAAAACGTCGGTAAAAGTTGTTGATTTTTAACTTACTTTTTATTAATAAAAATTTATTAATTCTTACCGACGAAAATTTCTTTTTGGAAATGAAAAAAAACGTCGGTAAAGATCCTATTTTCCCCTCTCCCACCTCCCACCTCCAAAAGCCCTCTTTTATCTTTTTCCCTCTCCCTCTTTTCTCTCTCTCGCTCTGCCTCTCGATCTACGCTTCTCTCACTCTCTGTCTCGCTTTCTCTACTCTCTCTGTTCTCTCTGCTATTTATCTCTGTCCCTGGCTCGATCTCTGCGCTCTCTCTCGCTCGTTCTCTCTCTCTCTCTCTCTCGCTCTCTCTGCTCTCTCACTCTTTCTCTACCCGAAACCGATCATCGCTCGAGGAAGGGTCTCCCTCTCTCACGCCACTACCTCTGCTCAGACCCTCTCTGCCGTTGCTGCCTCTGCATCTCTCCCCTCTCTCAGGTAGAGTAACTTTCTCATCTCTTCTCTCTTCGTTTCTATTTGATATGGGTAGTTGTAGCTTCTGTTTGGAATTTTTGTGGTTAATAGGTTGCATTTCTTATTGTTACTCTTTGTTTTTTCTTTTCTTTAGTACTTTATTTTATTCTATTTTAATTAGTTTTTTGATGGTGGGGTTCTACTAGTTATCTGCATTTGATTGTTTTGCTAGTCTTGGAGCAAAAACTTTTGTTTTGATGGTAGTGAGTTGATGGGTAGAGAGATGAATTGGATTCAGATGAAAGGCGGTGTGCTTGGTTTGTGAGTTTGGAGGCTGGCATACACTTCAAATGGGTTGGTTTCGGAATGGTGTTTGATGAGTAAGTGGGTTCATGGGTGAGAGGAAAGAAGATGCAGTGAGGGTGATAGAGATGATGAAGTCAGTTGATTGGTGAAGATGATTAACAAATGATAATGATGGTTTTGGTTTGTGCTTGATTTTTTTTCTTGATTGGATGGATAGAGAGTTGATGATGTAGTGGTTAAGTTGAGGTGGTGGGATGATGAGAATGAGTTCTAATTGGATCTTTGATATTTCTTAAGAGAAATTAA
Source organism: Cinnamomum chago (assembly GCA_038049695.1). Taxonomy (NCBI): domain Eukaryota; kingdom Viridiplantae; phylum Streptophyta; class Magnoliopsida; order Laurales; family Lauraceae; genus Cinnamomum; species Cinnamomum chago. The sequence continues at coordinate 27,672,524 of CP142456.1, forward strand.
TGGGTGGGTCTCTAATATTCATCTCATAAGGATTCATGTTTGTTCTTATTCCTCTTATTATTACATCTTATGAGGAGGAAATAACCGTTTTCTACAGGTAATATGAATCCTATTCTATCTTCTCATATCATTACATGTCATGTTTACGAGTTTGTTGTTCGAGATTTCTAGATTTGTTTTGTGGGGTTGGTTTTTATTTTGACTTGGTTGATGCAAGACATGTGAATTTGAGCATGGGGCTCATTTTGGCCATTGATTTATGCTCTCTCTGTCTCTCTCGCTCACTCTCGCTCAGGTTTGCAATCCTCGTAGCCAAAGAGATCTCCAAGTCCAGAAATCTCCTCCTCTCGCTATCCGAGACCATTGCCTTTCATCGCCTCCCAAATTTGGAGCTCGTGCAATGACAATCTTCATCTATGTTCAATCCAAACTAATGCAAGATTTGGCCATCATGGACGATCCATTGGATTCAATTCTGATGGGAAAATCCTATGCCTATGCTTCATTAGATCTGCAATTCAGCATCCAAGATTCACTTGTGCATGTATTAACCACACATCCTCAATGGAGAGAAATCAATTTATATTGAAAGGGCCCTGTATTTTCTTATGAACTCAAAAAGACCTTGGTATTTTTTATTTTTTCTCCCTCAGGTTTGCAATCCTCTCTCTGCTCGGTCTTTGCTCACGATTTCTACAACCATCCAAGGTATGATTTTTTTTTAAATTTATGTAAATGTAGATTGAAATTCTGAGCTGCTTACCTTCCTCCTTATCATAATACATGGAAAGGGCGTTTGTTTTGAAAGCTGCTCCAATTTTCAAAAATGATAGTAAGGCAATGCCTGAAAAAAAAAAGGTATTCTTAGGTTAAAATAACAATAACCCGATCTTTTTACTAAATTTTCTAAATTCTAATTGTGCCTTTTCCCCCCTCAAACCTTTTAATTTCGAACCATCATGAAAAAAGCATAACAAAATTGAGGATCACTCATCCAAAGTAATTTTAGAAAACTTGCCAGACTTGGCAATTTTATGAGGTTTATCCTTTTGCAGGGGGGAATTGTACAGGGAAGCACTTCATATTCTCTAATAATGACATGAGTATGATTGTGGGGCTCGTTAGCTAATGATTCATCTCTTTAATATTGTAATAACAAAATTGAAGATCAAACCTCCTATGCTGGTATAGAATATAGAGTCTAACCAATTACTTGGTGAAACTATGCAGTATCCTGAGACCAATATGGGCGAGTGTGAGTAATGAAATGTTACACTAAAGCATGTTAATGTGGTTGCCATGATATTCTAAAGACCATGTCAATTAGAAGTTTTGAAGCTTCTATGGATTTAATAATCCTTTGGACTGCTGACGATCTTGCAGGTGTGTATTTTCCAGTTTCTGTATCTCCACAATGGGGGCTGGTTTTTGAAAATTGGAGCAGCTTTCAAAACAAACGCCCTTTCCATGAATTGAATTGTTACATTTGTACGAATTTTTTTGTTTTTTTGGTAAATGTTACATTTGTTGCTGCTTGATATTGTCTCAGTTTTATATTCAAACAATAATTCAACATATTCATCTATTTGCTTGATGTTTTAATTTAATGGTTGGTGGAGTCTCAATGTATAACTTTGATTGGTCTCATGTGTCTACAATATGAACCTTGTTTAGTATTGGAGAAGTTTGGTGGAGTCTCAATGGATTAGCTGAAGGTAGGATTCATTACATATCTCATAGTGTCACTAGTGATATTATTTTCTGAATTATGAGGTTTGCTAATAGTGGTGCCCTTTCCATGTCCCCTTCTATGTGGGAGCATGTGGAATTGGCCCACATGTGCATCTCTGCATTTTTGGTCCACCTTCTTGATGTTTTGGATCTTGCATGCGCCTGTCATCTTGGCATGTGCTGCCATGTGGAGAGAACATGTGTTTAATAAATTCTTTTCTAACTACAGTGCTTGTTTCTCTCTGTTGGAGGAAAAGGGCTGTAATTTTGTTTTGTGTTAGATCTTTAGTGCTTGTATTAGTGATTGGTCTCATGGTATGAGCATGGTGTATTGGAGAGCTTGAAAGTGGATTTGAGTAGGGCTAAGAAAGGGAAGCCACCATTGAAAGAGGCTGATGGGATGACAAAGAAGAACCTGGCACCTGAAGTATAATAAAACTCTCACTGCTTCTGAGATTTTCTTCATTATTTGTGCTTGATCATTGCCTCCTTTATTAGTTTAATTATCCACTGATCTGCAGGTTAGAAAAGAAAATTGCTCAAGCAAATGCAATGATTGAGAAAATGGAGTTCGATATGAAGATCAAAGAGGATATAAAGACTGTAGCATTGGGCACATCAAAGATCAACTACCTTGATCCTAGGATATCAGTTGCATGGTGCAAGCACCATGAAGTTCCGATTGAAAAGGTAGCCATTTTTTTCCTTGCCAAATTGTCTGCAGTTTGGGTTAGCTTGATGTGTGGGGGTGGCTTTCACAACTAGGGATATAAACCTTAATTTCCAGGTCTGAAGTGAGACCGTCTCTTTTGACATTTCACTTGTTTCCCACCTGATATTTTGGAGGGCTGAGACCTTAAAGGCCAGTGAAAAAGAGACATGGAGTCATTAGAAGGATTCGAATGGATGGTCAATTTTCTATTAGAAAAGGGATCAAACCCTCTAGTAATTCTTTTTATATTAAAAAGAATGTGGATTTTTTCATTTTATACTAGAAATGGTGTCTGGGGAATTGCAATTTAATTTTAAGAAGGCATTTTATTTTAATTTTGCTCACTGCCCCAACCCTCATGTCTTGATTCTGTAAACATGGGTCCCATGTTTCAATGATACAAACTGTTGATCCCATTAATCAAGTTGTGGACATAGTGTAAGACCTGTTGCATGAATAATCCAGAATTAAAGATATTAAAAGTCCAATATCTGGTTGTTCTATGTTGAACTTGGGCTTGGATTTCCAAATGAGATTGTTCTTTGAATCCAGACTACCATGATATCATAGGTGCTGATGATTGGAACATGGTTCTCACTTTTACTTTCCTAAGGCCTGGGGATTCCTCCATCGGCTCATGAATATCCTCTGTACTTCATCGAGGATTCAAGGTTGGATTATTTCTAACAAAGCCTTTGTTCGAATCCAACTATAAGTTATTAATTATTCCTTAGGTGGGAAAGGTTTGTGTTTCCTTTCGAACTTCCATTCAACATCCATGGTTTTGTGATGTGTTGCTTGACATTACCTCATTAGTGACACAGGACACTTTGTTTGGCCAATTACAATTCACAAATGCATGAACTGTATGATCATTTCATTTGGAATCTGTTCAGTTTGTCCAAATTATATTTAAGTGGGCCCTATTTGGTTTTCATGATGTTGGGCATTTGGAATCACTACAACAAACTGCACATTTCCCGACACTATTTGCCGATGTAGTGAAAATTTGCGTTGGCAAAAGTCTTATTTCCAACGCATATTTGGATTGCGTTGGCAATTAGTGTCGGAAAATGATAGTTTTACCGACGCAAGTAAGACCGCGTTGGCAAAAGCTATTGAAACAACATTGGCGCCCAAAAAAAAAACCCCAAAAGAGAGGGAAAGTTTTGCCAATGCATTTTTCTCTGATGGCGACGCAATAATGCGTTGGCAATTATCTTGTTTACTGGCGACGCACAAGTGTGCGTTGGGAAAGGTCTGAGTTTTTATTCGTACAATTGCCAACGTATGAGTTGTGTCGCGACCCCGGACCGGAAATCCCCAATCCGGGATCGGGACTAATGATTGAATGATTAAAGGGGATTATCTACATCCACAATAGACAACTTATTTAATTTCCCACAGGTGTCCGCGGTGAGGATATCACAACCTTGCATGAATATTTCTTTTGAGTTCGGAAGCATGTAGCAAATCAAATAGTTAGACTATCTCTAGTCATGCAAGCATTAACATCAAATATCAGAACTGTATCAGAATGAGCAATGATCTATAGCATGTTTCCCAAAAGTTGTTAAAGTTAGACAAAATATCATTTAATTACATTCCCCAAAATTAGAGGCCAACAAAGGCCAATATTACAAAATAATAACCCAAAAGAATGGTTAATAAGTTCTCCCCAAAATGTTACGCCTCTTGTAGCAACCCGATGTCTACATGACATCGTCAGCACGCCACTCAACTAGAGGTTGCGGCTCACCTACCGCCTCCTCCGGCTCCTCCTCAAGGAAACCGGCAACGGGACCTGAGTACCAAAGCAAAGGATCAGACACGACGGTCTGGCAAGACAGTGAAAAGATACAACAACATATAATAGATGAAATATCTCGAAAAGCAAGGAAATCTGTTTAAGCAAGAACTCTCATAAAATAGATAAATCATTTGCTAGAAAACATGTAAACAAGATAAAACATATGAGGTAACCAAGGGATCGGGAACTCACAAGATGGCAATCACATAAAGCTAAGTCCTCTGTCACTAGAGTGACAACAGTATCACAGGACGTTGATCTCAGTCACACAAGGTGAGGAGATTCAACGCAATCATATATACAATATAAATATACGGGACGGGACCACGGTAGCGAACCGGGTGTCTGGACGGGACTACGGTAATGACCGGGTATCGGGATCCAAACTGCAGCTGGCGGGACGGGAGAGGGATTTCCAAGTCGGTGGATCAAACCGACAAGGTATCCAAGCTTAGTGATGCCGACACATAGGTTAAATAACACATCTATACATATGCATGTAAATCAAGTACAAGTAAATCAATGAACGGGCAAGAATATTCAATGTATAACTTTCATTTCATATCGGGCAATACTCTTCGGGACAAGTCAATGTTACTAGTGTAACCATCAAGCTTTCGGGAAAACAGATCATGTACAGTAAATCTTGGAAAAGAAGAAATAAAATGAACTATTACAATTCCGGGAAAATATTGATTTCAAGATCTATTTAAGTGAATAGGGGTCCCGTACGTCGATTATTGAAATGATTTGGTACTCCTTGAGTTGAAGACATTCCGGGCTCCTTATGCAGTTTTACGATTTTTAAAACTTAATATGAGCTTATGGATAGTACTAGATGCTATGATAGAAAAATCAAGACTATAAACGGTCCATCCTAAGTATGATGTCAACCCGGAACCATCGAGCAACCTACTCAGTCACCGAAAGGAATATAATTCGCGATACCCAAGGAAATAGACTTTGCATTTAGGTATGAAGAAGGTATCGTGTCGTTCCATCCCGTTCAAGATTGAAATAGATTGAACTTCGATGCCTCCGAACCAACCGTGAAGAGCATCGGCTCAAGATGTCCTCACATATGGTCAAATGAGTCCAAGGAGGGTAGCCAAGGTCCACAAAAAAAAATAATATCAAAACCCACTGGCCGAAATTTCTGTCCCAGTTATGCACAGAGTCCGATCGATCGGCTCAAAAAGCCTCTCAGTTAAAAACAGACCGATCGATCGGCCTGCACGTCTGATCGATCGGCCCTGGGTGTGTAGCAGGTCTGGGACACTGATTTTTCTTCCCTTTTTCCTTTCCTTCCAACACATCAACAACCACTTAGAACTATAAACAAGATGACTTAAACACATGTTTTCCAAGACATTAAATGAGGCTATCAAGATGCATTATGAGCATTTATTTCAACTAAAAACACATTAATGAAAGCATGGAAAATCCATAAATACTTCACCAAACCATTTCAAACTTAAAAACATCCAAACATTCACTTGCCTCAAGTCCAAGCTAGCTGAAAACAAGCCTCTATTCACTTCTATTGCTCAAAGCCAAGCTACAATAAAAAGCCCCAAAAAACAACCCTAAAATGGGTTACACAAAGAATGAAAATGAAAGAACCAACAATAATGCAAATGTAGCTTCTCAAGGGCTAGAGGAACGCTAATCTAGGAGATGGGGATGATTACTTACCTTTAAGGTCCTCTAATGGCAAGAGTAAGCTCAATGGAGGTCTTGGAATGGAGGGTTTTCTCCACAAATGGTATCAATAGGGAGCCATGGTGAAGAGGAAGAAGAAGATGATCTCCATTTCTTGGTTGATGCAAGTTTGGTGTGGATTGGAGATGGAGAAGCAAGAAGGAGAAGAGAAAAGCAAGGAAACCCTAGGCTCTCCTCTTGTGCTGGAATATGAAGAATGAAATGAATGGGAAATGGCTTCCCTTGTTAACAAGTGAGTTGGGTTGGGTTGGGTCCCACAACTAAAGGAGCTACATTGGCTGAAATCATCTCTCTCGGGTCCTCGGATGAATTCGACGAAGAAGGAAGAAATGTCCGTCGAAATATCTAGTTTCCAAAAAGTGTATGTTTCGCGGGTTTCGGGAATATCAAGTTTTGGGTACAGATTTGGTGTGAAATGACTGTTTTACCCTCAAGGCTATGAAATCGGGTTTCGGGATCTCAAACGAGGACGGGATCAACATGAAAGTTGTAGGATTCCTCAAGATGAATGCAACGGGCCAAAAACACAATTCACAACAAATCGGGAAAATTTCTCAAGAAAACGCAAAGCCGAAAAGGGAACCCCCAAAGGGCTCCACTAGCCATCAAAACACTCAAAGTAGCCCAAAACTAGAATCAAGGTTATTCTAAACCCAACTTAACCAAAAACACTAATCAAGCTTAGCACTAACACGCAACTTAATTAACACTAATCGGGTTCACTCGGGTCGGGGTCTTACAAGTTGCGTCCCCAAAACCCCATTTATGACAAACTTACCTTTTCCGACACTATTTTCCGACACAGTGAAAAGTTGCGTTGGCAAAAGTCACAAAAAATTGCTGCTTTTACCGACTCAAGTAAGACTGCGTTGGCAAAAGCTGTGGAAAAACTTTCCCGGCACTATTTACCGACGCAGTGAAAATTGGCATTGGCAAAAGTCTTATTTCTGATGCATATTTGGACTGCGTTGGCAAAAGTCACATAGAATTGTTACTTTTACCAACACAAGTAAGACCACGTTGGCAAAAGTTATGGAAAACATACAATTATTTTGCTTACTGAAGATGCACAGGTCTGTGACTGCAAAGCCCCATTTAGTAAAATTCATTTTTTCCAAAATAATATGAGCACTCCGTTTTAACCGCTTTTATTTGTTCCCAACTCTCTACCTCTTTCATGGGTTTTTACTTTTTTTTCTTTTAACAATAGCTTTTAGCGGAGTATGGTGGGAACTTTTTTGAATGGGTCCCACTCGTGCCCATATATGGATACTCAGAGTCGTTCAAAAAGTTCATACACATTTAATTATGGGGTATCCCAATTTTTTATTTAGAATTGAGTTGGAACCACTGTAAGATTGACCAAACAGAAAACCATGGCTAAAACAATGTTGTTTGATTAACTTTTTTTTTATTCAATCGTACGATAAGATAACCTCCTTTCAAAATGAGATTTTGGTGGAAATTAAAAAAATTTAGTTTATAGCGTCTAACTTTTTGTGGCGGCCTATGATTTTGAGACTAAAAATATATTTTTAGCGGCTGATATTTTATTAGGTGAACTAAACCTAATTTTTGGTGGGCCATTGGATCTCCCGCTAAAACTTCTAGTCTAGCATTATAAAAGACTCACGCCCAAACCGTTATGCCCTGTTTCTAAACCCTACAGAATTTCTTCTTCTCGTTTCTTCTTCTCCCACTTCTTGCAAGCCAAATCGTCTTTCGGACTCGGTTTCTTCTTGCAACTGCAGCAAGCGAACTCCTCTTTCTCCATCGTCTTCTTCTTGCAACTGCAGCAAGCGAACTCCTCTTTCTCCATCATCTTCTTCTTGCAACTGCAGCAAAGTGAACCCGGCTGTCTGTAACTGCAGCAAAAGAAAGGCAAACCTTTCTTCGGAATCATCTTCTTCTTGCAAGTACAGCAAGCAAAGGTATGATCTCTCCCTTTCCATCTTTCTTTATGCCGTCCAGTCCTCCCTATTCTCCCACCGCCCCTGCCTCCACTAGCCCAGACCCTCTGCCAGCCAGCAACCCTCCCGTCCAACAACCTTCTAGTTGATATCTTTGTTTGTTATTGTATTGGTAAACAGAAGAAGGAAAAGGGGCCTTCATGCTAAGGAAATCTAGTATTGATTTCTTGTACTTTTTGTATGTGATTTCTCTTGATCTGAAGTGGTCTGTGATTAGGGCTTTTGGGATTTTTTTTTCTCTCTTTTTTTATCCCCTAGGGAATCCTTTTTTTTTTTTTTTGAATGGTGGAATCCTAATTTAGTTGGGAAAGTTCTATTAGAAAGTCTCTTTTAAGTCCTAGTTCATTATTGAAAAGCCTTTTAACTTGTTTTAATTTGTAGTTAAGACGTTCTACTGTATTTAGTACTGCTTAGAATTTATTGGCTGACTAGGTTATCGTCCAATGTTTTTTAAAAAAAAGAAGAAGAGTCATAGGTAGTGGAAACTGGCTGAATCCTATTATAAACAAGACTTAGTCCCGAGTCTTGCAACTAAATCCCAAATGTGAATGGCAGAATGTCACACAATGCATGGTGAGTGGATACTGGCTGAATCCTATTATAAACAAGACTTAGTCCCAAGTCTTGCAACTCAATCCCATATGTGAATGGCAGAATGTCACACAAGGCATGGTGTTTGCAACAAAATACTTGCCTTGATATTTTTGTTTGTGCATGGTGTTTTCTTCATTTTTTTGTGCTGTAACTCCATGCAGAATTATTTAGAAGAAAACTTTTGAGGAGCTGTAAGATGAGATAGATATGTACATTTTTATTGTCTTAGGATTGCAAAGACTGCACTAGTTCACAAGATAACCTAGCCCTACTTATATCATCATGTGACCTATCCAATCTATCCAATCTTTGAGTGGTGGATGTGACCTATACCGACGTACCTTGTGGAATATTGCAGCGACGTGAGATAATTCCAAAACTAAGCATATACTAAATAAGCTTCCCAATCAAAACTTTAATTATATCAATTGCATTCATGCATTCTTATCCTTTTATATGTAGTCGATCAATTGACTTGAATTTTTATTAGCATGTACAGAAACACGCCCGTGCACGCATGCGTGTATTTATTTGTGCACACACATGCATGTGGGTGATGTGTAATATTCTTTTGAAATAAACTAGTTCAAACAGCCATCTTATGCAGATAATTAAGCTAATGGATCTTAATATGCAGATAGTAAGGATCTTAATATATTTCTTCTACCTATATTGTTTGACACAGTTGGGATAGTTAAAATCACCAACCAATGAGCTTTCTTTTCTTCCGTTTCCCATTCATGATGGCCCACCAGATGCATAGTTCTGGCTAGGCATTATTGTGCCGCATATGCAGTTTTTGTGTTCACTCTGTACATCATGTGATTCTTGCCTCTGTCAAAGTCCAAGAGTGGTATATGATTTTTCCCCTTCAACAATGGAGACATTTTTTTTTAAAAGAAAGAAATACAGGCAAAAGATATAGAAGTAGTAGTACAAGACTGTCTTCAACTGTCTCCTCTATTACCACTACCATTATAAAGTAGGATTTGTCAGCCATACAAACAAAAGACTCTTGAAATATCCTGCTTAGTCAGTGTATGCCACTACATCTGCACCTAGTACTTGACATTTGATTTCTCCTTGACAATGAATGTCATTCCCTACAGCTCCTTGGCTTTACTTAATGCCCAAACAGTAGCAAATTGTATTTTACACCCATTAGAGTGTCCAATACTCGGGGTAACATAACACATTTAAAGCCGGAGATAAGAATTCACAAGTCAGACTTCAAAGAAGGATTAAATAAAAGAAAAGCAGCCACAACAATAGCAAAAACAAGCCAATGCATAATAAAGCATAAATATGAAATCATAGGAATAAGAATTCATATTTCAAGGTCCAACATTATTATGTGAAAATGCTACACACCTAGAACTGCATAACTAATCTTGAACTTGGAGTGAATCAGGATTTAGGAGTGCAAACACTGGTCTTGGCCTAAGTAATCATACCAAAACACAAGCAAGATGAACCAATGCAAAACAAGACATCTTCAGTGAAATGAATAATGTTAGCAACAGGTCATGACTATAAAAGATTAATAAAAATAACACTAGGTTGAAACCATTTGGCGCGACCACATCAAACTCCCAAGTTTGCACCTCTGAGGTCTAGTATATAGTCCAGATTCCAGAACACAGAAACTGCTGGCACTTGGATCATCATATTCCATGTGACTGGAACCAACTCAGATAAGTCTCTATATGCATCAGCCAAGTTGATGATGTGCAACTGCACTGAGAGAATCTATGATCAAAGCAGGGTTTCATAAACCCATTTTTATCCTTTTCTTGTAAAAGTTGGGGATGGGAGCTTTGACATAGAAAACAGAGGCTAGGTCTAACTTTACCAAGTTATATCTATACAATCTGGTAGCAGACAGGACAAAGTCCAAATTCAAAATGAAATTATCATTTTTATTATTGTAACTGCAAAAAATTAATTCTGGACTGAATACATGGTGTACTTAGAAATTAGGTGGACAATTTACCACTTCCACCAACAAAGACATTGGTGATTAATCTGGTCAGGGTATCAATCATAAAAGAACAAAGCTTCAGTCATAAATGTAACAAGCTCACATCGAAGTAATTGCATTTACATGTAGGTTTTATATGTGTAAATGTTACCAAAGGTAAGGCCAGTCGGATGATCATAGGACTTAAGTATCATAGATTAGAATATCTAAAGTGGTTATTCAATTTGTTACTGTAGAACACCAAAAATCACTGGAGGTACCCCTCATTAAGCATGTAAAATCAACAACAACAAAAAAAACCAAGTCTTTTCAAGTAAGTTGGAAGGAGGGCAACACATGCCCATTACCATCAAACCCGCAGAGAAAGAGACAGCAAAACAAGTACAAGTGTAGAAATAATACATTTTTTAACCCAAAACATGATATATAAAATGCGGGAAAAAAATTCAAATGAATTCTACTTATTCTTTGTTTGGTATTTTCCCCCCTGTTTTCTTTGTTTTCATTGTTTTGTATTTTCCCCCTTGTTTGTCTTTGCTATGAAATACAGTACAGATGCTGCCTCTTTTTTCTTGTATACATTTAGGAAGACTTCTTTGTTTAAAGTTAAACTAGTGTTTTTAGCTTGTGCATTAATCATGTTGAGTTGGATTCTGTTTTTTTTTTTTTCATATATGTTAGTTCAGGGGCCTGAGCGGACTCATTTGTTTTGCCCTCTCAACTGTAAATTTCTTAATTAGTACTAAATCCATTTGAATGCCCAGAATTAGAAATATCCAACCCCAACCAACCCCTTCTCGCCACCTTGTTTCTTACAGTTCCCAAGTTCTGATTCTTTCTCTGAGTCTCAGAAGCAATAATCCGATATGCATTAACTGCTATGAGCACACATTTGGGTGCTGAATACAATGAATATCATCTTTCTAACTTCTAAGTCAGATTTAATATTTAGTCTGCCGAGGCATTTCTGGAATATATCTGAAAGTGCTTCATTGGTACTTCTTTAAGTAGCTTTCTCATGTCCATGTTGATGACTTAAATACACAGGAAAAAAATGAGAACTCTGCCCTCTTCAGATACATCCCAAACATTAATCCAGAGAAGCATTTATCCCTCAAAAAGGTCATCACCACCTCATCACTTTGGTGCATAAAACCCAACACATAAGCAGCAACAATGAGTTCAAAACCCCTCCATCTTCTCTCCTTTGCATACTTCTCCAACTCCTTCATGATCATGTCATACTCATCTTCACCTTCTTTGTGTTAAAAAACAAAGCTTCTCCAAGGCACCTAGCTAGAGTTACCCCATCTTCCAATGCAGAGCAGCCACCTTGGCCAAGGTCTGGTGTCATGGGATGAAGTGCATCTCTAGCCACACAGACACCCCCCTTGCAGATATCTCCCCCTATCACATTCCATGGAAACTTGAATCTCAATGGAGTAGAGTAAAAAGGTTCTACCTCTGTCTTTTTCAAGTGCATTGATTACTTCTTTAGGCACATTTTGCAACTTGCTCAACAAAAAATGCTTCATATTAGCTGGATCATCTTCCATATCTTTGTCTATTAGATAGAAAAAATAGAAAGTTATGACAAACTGCCCTTGCACCCAAAATATACTTTTGTGTTTTATGATTCAATCATTCAACTAAATGTTGAGAAAAGGTCATCATGTGATTGATTGTATTCATAATCATATGCACGTGTTTTTGTCTGTTCTCTTTTGAGTAATGTGATTAACTTATTGATTATTCAATTTTAAGATATGGACAAGACTTGGATGACACTGGATAGCGAAGATCGCACGGTACGAATGGGTCGGGAGTATCGTGACGGGGTGAAGTCATTTATTGAATTTGCAAAGGCAAATGCTGGGGATGCTACTGATATTTGGTGCCCGTGTAAGGTTTGTGTAAGACCCCGACCCGAGTGAACCCGATTAGTGCTTATTAAGTTGTGTGTTAGTGCTAAGTTTGATTAGTGTTTTGGTTAAGTCGGGTTTGGAATAGTTTTGATTCTAGTTTTGGACTTTTGAGTGCTTTGGGAGCTTGTGGGGCCCTTTGGGGGTACCCTTTTCGGCTTTGCATTTTCTTGATGGATTTTTTGGAGATTTTTTTTATTGTGTTTTTGGACTGTTGCATTCATCTTGTTGAATCCTACAACTTTCATGTTGATCCCGTGTTCATTCGAGGCCCCGAAACCCGATTTCCAAGCCTAGAGGCCAAAACAGCCCCTTTTAAACTAAATCTGTACCCAAAACTTATTATTCTCGAAACCGCAAAACATATACTTTTTGGAAACTAGATATTTCGACGATCATTTCTTCCTTCTTCGTCGAATCCATCCGAGGCCCCGAAATAGATGATTCCAGCCAAACTAGTTCCTTAAGTTGTGGGACCCAACCCCTCATTTGTTAACAAAGAGGAACCCAACCCTTCATTCCCATTCATTCTCCAATGTTCCAGCACTCAACTGAGCCTAGGGTTTGCTCTTGTTTTTCTTTGCTTCTTCATGCTTCTCCATCTCCAAGCCACACCAATAGTTCATCAATCAAACAATGAAGATCACCAACCTCCTCCTCATCTTGCAAGCTTCATCTTGATACCATTCTTGGGAGATCCATCAACCTAGAGATCTTCTTTGAACTAGTTCTCTTCATTTGAAGATCATCCAAGTAAGTGCTCTTCTTCATCTTCTAGATTTATTGTCTCTTAGCCCTTGAGAAGCTAAATTTGCATTATTGTTAGTTCATTCATTTTCATTCCTTGTGTAACCCATTTTAGGGTTGTTTTGGGGGTTTGATTGTAGCTTGGCTTTGAGCTATAGAAGTGAATAGAGGCTTGATTTCAGCTAGCTTGGACTTGAGGCAAGTGAATGATTGGATGTTTTTAAGTTTCAAATGGTTTGGTGAAGTATTTATGGATTTTCATGCTTTTATAACTTTATTTATGGTTGAAATAAATGCTCTTATTGCATCTTGATAGTCTCATTTAATGTCTTGGAAAACATGTGTTTAAGTCTTCTTGCATCTAGTTACATGTGGTTGATTATGTGTTGGAAGGGAAGGAAAAAGAGGGGGACCAGCTCACTGCAGAAAAACACCTGGGAACTGTTCTGCAGTGTACCTGGTCGACCTGGTACACACTGACAAAAAAATCAGCACCCATTTTAAGTTACAACTGCCGGTTGACCAGGCCTTTGGAGGCCTGGTCGACCGGCCCAACTGGATTTTTCCTGCAAAAATGTGAATCTTCAACCTTTTTAGAATGGCTTTAGGTGGGACCTTGGCTACCCTTTTTGGACTGTTTGGACTATGTGTGAGATGTCTTGAGCCAACACTCCTCATGGTTGGTTTGGTGGCATCGAAGTTCAATCCATTTCAATCTTGAACGGGATGGAACGACGCGATATCTTCTTTGTATCTAAATACAAGTTTTTTTCCTTGGTTATCGCGAGTCCTATTCCTTTCGATGACTGAGTGGGTTGCTCGATGTTTCCGGACTAACGTCGTGCCTAGGATGGACCGTTATTAGTCTTAATTTTTCTATTGTAACACTTAATCCTAACCATAAGCTCATTTTAAGTTTGGAAAATCGTAAAAGTGCATAAGGAGCCCGGAATGTCTTCAAACTCAAGGAGTACCAAGTCATTTCCATAATCGACATACGGGACCCCTATTCACTCAAATAGATCTTAAAATCATTATCTTTCCCGAATTGGTATAGTTCATTATATTTCTCTATTTCCAAGATTTACATTACATGAGTTATTTTCCCGAAAGCATGATAGTAACATTGACTTGTCCCGAAGAGTATTCCCCGATATGAAATGAATGTTATGTATTGGAGTATACTAGCCCCGCATGTTTATTACATTTGCATTTGATTTACTCGTTCTTGTCTCGATTTGTGATTTATCCTATGAGTCGGCATCACTAAGCTTGGATACCTTGTCGGTTTGATCCACCGACTTGGAGATCCCTCTCCCGTCCCGCCAGCTGCAGTTTGGATCCCGATACCCGGTTTATCACCGTGGTCCCGTCCCGATACCCGGTTCGCTACCGTGGTCCCGTTCCCGTATATTTATATTGTACATATGAGTTACGTTGAGTCTCCTCACCTTGTGTGACTGAGACCCACGTCCCGTTATACTGTTGTCACCTTAGTGACAGAGGACTTAGCTTTATGTGATTGCCATCCTGTTAGTTCCCGCTTTCCTTGGTTACCTTATATGTTTTATCTTGTTTACTTATTTTCTAGCAGATGATTTATCTATTTTATGAGAGTGCTCGCTTAAACAGATTTCTATGCTTTTCAAAGTATTTCTTTTATTATTCATTGTTATATCCTTTCACTCTCTTGCCAGACCGTCGTGTCTGACCCATTTGCTTTGGTACTCAGGTCCCGCTGCTGGTTTCCTTGAGGAGGAGCCAGAGGAGGCGGTAGGTGAGCCGCAACCTCTAGTTGAGTGGCGCGCTGACGATGTCATGTAGACATCAGACTGCTATGAGAAGCGTAACATTTTGGAAGAACTAATTAACCATTCTTTTGGGTTATTATTATTTTGTTCATATTGGCCTATGTTGGCCTCTATTTTTGGGAATGTAACTAAATGATATTTTGTCTAACTTTAACAACTATTGGGAGCATGCTATAAATCATTGCTCATTCTGATACAGTCTTTCATACTCATGTTATTGCTTTCATGACTAGAGATAGTCTAACTATTTGATTTGCTACACGCTTTCGCACTTAAAAAGAAATATTCATGCAAGGTTGTGATATCCTCACCGCGGACACCTGTGGGAAATTAAATAAATAAATGTATATTATCATTTGAGGTGATGTTGTGGTTTTTCATCATCAATCATTAATGTCCGACCCCGGATTAGGACTTCGGTAACCCGGTTCGGGATCGTGACAGTTTGCAAGAACAATCGCCGGTATGACTGCGACACTGTGAACTTTCATATTTACCATTGGGGTATGCAAGCATCCTACAAGACCTGGATTTACCACGGAGAGTTAACACCTCTTGTGGATGACGTTGTCGAATCGGAACATGGGGGTGATATTGATTATGAGGATCAGGATGAATATCAAGAAATGATGGAAGACCATTACATCGGAACTTACACCAACGCTGGGGCCATCCATAATAACGCAATGCGTCACTTTGAAAGAATGTTGGATGCTTCTCAGCGCCCTCTGTATCCGGGTTGCTCTCCAGACAATACTCTGTTAGATTTTGTAATTAAGATGATGGAGCAAAAGGTGGAGGGAAAGTGGAGTAACAAATCGTTCAACAATGTGATGCAGATGCAGAAGGCACTCCTACCAAACGATAATTTTGTTCGAGATTCAATTTATGCAGCGAAGAAGATACTGCGTGACTTGGGTCTGGGATATGAGCACATTGATGCTTGTCATAATGATTGCGCCTTGTTTTAGAAGGAGAACATAGATTTAGAAAGATGCCCAGTATGCGGGGAGTCCAGATACAAGCTAAATGATGGGAAAGGAAAGAAGATACCACATAAGGTTTTACGGTACTTCCCGTTGATACCGAGGTTGCAGAGACTTTACTTGTCCAGAAAGACTGCCACACACATGAGATGGCACAGTGATAAACGCAAAGATGATGGGATAGGTAGGCATCCGGCTGATTGTGAGGAATGGAAGGGTCTTGATAAGGAACATCCGGATTTTGCTGAGGAGACCCGTAATATAAGGCTGGGGCTAGCCTTTGATGGGTTCAACCCTTTCGGGGACATGAGCACGTCTTACAGTATGTGGCCTGTCATACTGATGCCGTACAACTTGCCACCATGGATGTGCATGACGGAGCAATTCTTCATGATGTCATTGCTTATTCCTGGACCGCATCAGCCTGGTAATGATATTGATGTTTATCTTCGACCCTTGATTGACGAGTTGAAGGAGTTATGGGAGAATGGTATCGAAACTTACGATGCATCTAGCAAGGAGAGCTTTCAAATGTGTGCGGCTTTGTTATGGACCATAAATGACTTCCCTGCATATGGTAACTTGTCTGGGTGGAGTACCAAAGGGTACAAGGCTTGTCCCACTTGTAATGAAGACTCCTTATCCATCAGGTTGAGAAAGAAGATTGGTTACACAGGCCATAGATCTTTCTTGCCTAAGCGGCACACTTGGCGACGTAGCAAGGACTTTAATGGAAAGGTAGAGAATCGAGTGAAGTCATTGGAGTTGCCATCGGTGGAAAAGGTACAAGCACAATTGGAGCGGCTTCCATATACAAGGTTTGGGAAGCACTCTAACAACAAAAAAAGACCACGTGACCCTGAAGACTTGAATTGGACAGAGAAAATCATTTTTTATGAGCTACCGTACTTTAAGAAACTAAAGCTTCGACACAACATTGATGTTATGCATGTGGAGAAGAATATATGTGAAAGTCTTCTCTGCACAATGGTGAGCTTAGACAAGAAGAGCAAGGACATAGAGTACGCCCGTCATGACTTGGCAGATATGAACATTAGGCAAGAATTGCATCTACGAAAAAGAAGTAATGGAACACAAGAGAAGCCTCATGCGTCCTACACATTAGGCCCGAAGGAGAAGGATGGTTTTTATCAATATTTAAAATCGATCAAGTACCCAGATGGCTATGCTACTAACCTCTTGAGGTGTGTGACCTCAAAGAATGGGAGATTAGCGGGCCTGAAAAGCCATGACTGCCATGTTCTACTGCAACGTCTCTTTCTGATTGGTATGCGTGGGTACGTGAATAAAGAGATATGCACAACACTATTTGAGCTGGGTAGCTTCTTCGAGGACATTTGCTCAAAGACTTTGAAATGGAGACATGTAGAAGAATTGGAAAATAAGATTGTTCTCATACTGTGTAAGTTGGAAAGGATTTTCCCACCGGCATTTTTTGATGTGATGGTCCATTTGGTAGTTCATTTACCTCGTGAGGCTATGCTCGCTGGACCGGTGCAATATCGATGGATGTATCCAATCGAGAGGTGATTCCCTTTGTCATTCTTTAAATTGTTGATTAGTATCGAGAGGTGATTGTGTTTACCACTCTTTAAAATTTTTCATCTTGATATTGATGTATGTGTTTGAAGGTTTCTGGGAACACTGAAGGGCTACGTTACCCATCAAGCTCGGCCAGAAGGTTCGAACGCGGAGGCATATATTGCCAAAGAGAGTGTTAATTTTATGAAGATGTACCTAAAGGGAGAAGTTCCTGAAGAACGAAATGACGATGGGGGCGAACAAGGCCTAGAGTTGGGTGTCTTCACCCAACGCGTTGGCCCTTTTCACCTATCAAGAGGGCTCCTAATGTGTCCGATAGGGAACGCAACATGGCCCATTGGTTTATGTTGTATAACACTTGAAATAGTTACTTGTCTTGAACTGCATTGCACCACATGAAATGGCAGTGTGCCCTTGAGCACCCCCATCTTGCCCGTTTATTCATTGTACTTGATTTACTTGCATATGTCTCGATTTGGTATTTGACCTATTAGTCGGCACCACTAAGCTTGGATAACCCTGTTGGTCTGATCCACCAACTTGGAGATCCCCCTCTTGTCCCGCCAGCTATAGTTTGGATCCCGCAACCCGGTCATTACCGTGGTCTTGTCCCGATGCCGCAGATTGCTACTATGGTCCCCGATGCCCGGCTCGCTACCGTGGTCATGTATAGTATATGTATATGTATATGTATTTATATGAGATCCACTGTTTCTCCTCACCTCGAGTGACTGAGATCAGTGCCTAGTTATTGCTCTATCACCTCAGTGATAGAGGACTTAGCTTCGTATGGTTGCCATCTTGCTTGTTTCCCGTTTCCTTGGTCACCTTACATGTTTACATTGCATCCTTGTAATTGAATAAATGTTTTATCTCGTTCATAGAAATTGTTATTTAAACAGGTTTACAGGTTTTGAAGGTAAATTCATGTATTTATCGTATTGTCATTGTATTTTTCCTCCATTTGCCAAACCGTCGTGTTTGATCTACTCTTTGGTACTCAGGTCCCGTTGTCGGTTATCCTGAGGAGGAGCTCGAGGAGGCGGTCGAAGAACCGCAGCAGTTAGTTGAGTGGCGTGCTGATGACGTCATGTAGACGTTCGGTTGCTTTGAGAGACTTATCTTTTTGGGGAAATTGTCTAACTATTCTTTGGATTGGTATTTTGGTTATATTGGCCTGGTGGGCCTCTATTTTTGGGAAATGTAATTAAATGATAATTGTATAAACTTTAACTTACTTTGGGTAAACATGCTATAGATCATTGCTGATTCTGATATAGTATCTTTATACTTGTGATATTGTTTTATGACCAAGGATGGTTGACTATTTGATTTGCTACACGCTTCCGCACTTAATATAAATGTTCATTTATGGTTGTGATATCCTCACCGCGGACACCTGTGGGAAATTAAATAAATGTATGTTATCATTTCAGATGTAATGTCCCGATCCCGGATCCGTCCTTCGGATCCCCGGTTCGGGGTCGCGACATGTAGACTGGAAACGAAACCTGGATATAGTCCTGACAGCTTCAGGATATAAATATGTCCTTACCAAACCACCCTTTGATGAACCAGTGCTGGAAGCATCACAGGAAGAAAAAGAACTTTACACCAAGCGGGCCAAAGACGATGAGATGGCCCGATGTTACATACAGGCATCCATGTCTATTGTTTTGCAACACCAACATCAATCCTATAAGACTGCATATGATATTATATCAAACTTAAAGGAGATGTTTGCGGAACAGGGCAGGCCTACTAAACAGGCTGCTATGAGGGTGCTTATAAACACCAAGATGGCTGAAGGCACACCAGTACAGGACCACATGTTGAAAATGATGGACTCATTGAATGAGTTAGACGTATTGGGGGCTGAGATTGATGCAGAATCGCAGATTGACATAATCCTTGAGTCACTACCAGAGTAATTCAATAATTTCAAGGTCAATTATAATATGAATAAGATGAATTTGACTCTAGCTGAGCTTTCTAGCTAGCTGGTGGTGACTAAAGAGATTATATAGAAGAAGCCAACTGCCCTGATGACAGAAAGTCATTTGCCAAGTCCAAACCAAAAGGCAAAGGGCGGAAAGGCAAGAAGAAATCAGTTCCAAAGGGTCCTAACGTGGAGAATGGTCCTAATGGTGGTGTTGGCAAAGCTAAGGGGTCGGGGACAAAAGGAAAGTGTTTCCATTGTGGTATGACAGGACATTGGAAAAGGAATTGTCCAGATTATCTATCTAAGAAGAAGACCTCAGGTATGATTGAGTCACTTGTTTCTGAAGTTAGTTTTGCGACTGGTACTTCAAAATCTTGGTGTGTGGACTTCGGGGCAACTAATCACATATGTAATTCGTTGCAGGGGTTCAGGGAAACTAGGAGACTCAGTGACAGCGAAATCGTTGTCAACCTAGGATATGATGGTAAGGCGGATGCGGTCTCAGTAGGAGTTATTACTTTATGTTTTCAAGATAATAAGTTGGTTTTGTCAGACACTCTATATGTACCATCTTTAAGACAGAATTTAATTTCAGTTTCTATTTTGGTGAATAAAAGTTATTCCATTACTTTTGGTACAGAAGTTGTCATAAAGAGGAACGATGCTTTTATATGTTCTGGCAAGGTAACCAATGGGCTTTATCTGTTAACTGCCACGATGTATGAGATACATGATACCGAAATAATTAATAGGCCATCATTAAAGAGAAAATCACTTCATTTAATCCAACAAAACTTTGGCACTTGAGGCTAGGTCATACAAACCTAAATAGGATTGACAGGCATGTGAAAGATGACTTCTTGCCTTCATTGGTGGTAGAACCAATGCCTGTCTGTGAGTCCTATCTGGAAGGTAAAATGACCAAAAGACCCTTTTTATCAAAGGGCAATAGGGCCAAAGATTTATTGGAATTAGTGCATACTGATGTGTGTGGACCCATTAATGTCAGAGCCAGAGGAGGAAATGAGTACTTCATCACTTTCACAGATGACTACTCAAGATATGGATACATATACCTTATGCACTGCAAGTCCGAGGCTTTTGAAAAGTTCAAAGAGTCTCGAGCGGAAGCGGAAAAGCAATTAGGTAAAAGTATCAAGACTCTTCGATCAGATCGAGGAGGGGAATATCTCTCTGGTGATTTTATGGGACACTTGTCAGAAAATGGGATTCTATCCCAGTCGTCTGCTCCTGGTATGCCTTAACAGAATGGAGTAGCGGAAAGAAGGAACCGGACTCTTTTAGATATGATTAGGTCAATGTTGAGTTTCTCAGGATTACCTATTTCCTTTTGGGGATACGCCTTGGATACTGCGATGTACATACTAAACCTTGTACCATCTAAGTCTGTACCTAAGACTCCCCTGGAGTTATTGTCTGGGCGAAAGCCTAGTCTACAACATTTACACATTTGGGGTTGTCCGATACATGTGTTAAAGGTTAAGACAGATAAGTTGGAAACGAAGTCGGAACTCTGCACGTTTGTATGATATCATAAAAGAACTAAAGGTTGGTTATTCTATAATCCCAGAGAGCAGAAAGTGCTGGTGAGCACCAATGCGGTTTTTCTAGAGGAGGATTATATGATGGACCGGAAATCTTTAGAAAAGGTGATCTTGGAAGAGATTCAAGAACAATCAATTCCAAATCCAAGTATGACCGAACTTGAGGAAGAACCGCCCCTGCCAGACCCAGTAGTTACACCAGTGCCTCATCGTAGTGCGAGAATAGTCAGGCACCCTGATAGGTTCTCGTTCTTGGGAGAGTCTTACGAGGCAATCCCGGAAGAACTGGAACAGGATCCCTGTAACTATGATGAGGCAATTAATGACATAGATTCGGGATGTTGGCAAGATGCTATGAAAGCTGAGTGGAGTCTATGTACTCTAATCAGGTCTGGACACTTGTGGACTTGCCTACCAATATCAAACTTATCGGGTGCAAGTGGGTCTACAAGAGAAAGAGAGGACCGGATGGAAGAGTTGAGACCTTTTAGGCTAGGCTTGTTGTGAAAGGGTATACTTAGAAAGAGGTTATCAATTATGAGGAAACCTTCTCGCCGGTAGACATGCTCAAGTCCATCCGGATACTCTTATCCATAGCGGCTCATCTCGATTACGAGATTTGGAAAATGGATGTCAAGACAGCGTTTCTCAATGGCCATCTTGAGGAAGACATCTATATGATGCAGCCAGACTGTTTTATAGCGAGTAACCAAAAGCAAAGAGTCTGCAAGCTGCAGAAGTCCATTTATGGACTGAAGTAGGCATCCCGAAGTTGGAACATCCATTTTGGCCGGGCAATCAAATCATTTGGTTTTAGTCAAAATCCGGATGAGTCATGTGTGTACATGAAAAATGAAGGTGACAGGGTAGTTTTTCTGATTTTATATGTCGACGACATCCTTCTCCTTGGGAAAGATATAGTAATGTTGTCAACAGTAAAAGTTTGGTTAGCAAAGACTTTTGATATGAAGGACTTGGGAGAAGCTAGTTACATCCTAGGGATCAAACTCCATCGAGATCGGAGATTGGCTTATCTTAAGCTGCTTACATAGATAAGGTACTGGTACGGTTTGCTATGTAGGGCTCCAAGAATGGTATCACACCTTTTAGTCATGGAGTGCACTTTTCCAAGGATCAGGGTCCCAAGACCCCGGAGGAAAAGGAGCATATGAGAGCAATTCCATACGCTTCTGCTGTTGGTAGCCTCATGTATGCTATGCTATGTGCTAGACTAGATATCTGTCATGCAGTGGGCTTAGTCAGTAAATATCAGTCTAACCCAAGTCCTGACCATTGGACTGCTGTAAAATGTATCCTCAAGTACTTAAGAAGGACTAGAGATTACATGTTGATTTATGACAGTGATGATCTGATTCCAATCGGATACACAGATTCTGACTTCATGTCAGATAAGGATTCCAGGAAATCCACCTCTGGTTATGTGTTTATGCTTGGCGGAGGAGCCATCAGCTGGAGGAGTCTTAAACAGGAATGTACCGCTGATCCCACTTCTGAGACTGAATATGTAGCGGCTTGTGAAGCAGTATGGCTCAAAAGATTCCTTTTGGAACTTGGAGTGGTACCTTTGGCACGACAGCCGCTCACAGTTTACTGTAACAGCAGCGGGGCAGTCGCTCAGTCCAAGGAACCGATGAGCCATAAAAGCTAAAAGCACATACAGAGGAAGTATCACTTTGTCAGAGAGATTGTGCAAAGAGGTGACATTGCAATCACCAAGATAGCTTCTGCGGACAATCTGGCAGATCCCTTTACTAAGCCTTTGACCACCAAAGTCTTTAAGCAGCATGTAGACGGGATGGGCATGAGATGCAATCCTGATTGGCATTGAGTCTAAGTGGGAGATTGTTAGTTTTATGGTCTCAATACCAAGAATATGATGTAATAAATTGATTAATTTCTTTATTTATCAATACAATCATGTTTTCTTTTCATGAGATGAATGGTGTTTAACTATACACTGGCACATAACCAATACGAGTGACATAATGGTTCATGAGATGAACCGGAGTCCACAAGTATACTAGATGTAATACATGTGTGTGGATGAGATCCACATACAGAAGACATGTATTGCAAATCTTATACTTAAATATCTTCACAACCAGTGATGAGATTGGGCATCTCATCTGACAAGGTTGTAGCACTTTGATCACTATGAGATAGTGTGATTTGTCTCGATCATCGGAATGTAAGATTCTGGATCATGGTGCTGATACATTGGATGTATTGAAGGACCATGAGAAGAACCTTATATACACTGTCTTTACTTTAGGGTCTGCACTCATAATTCCCTAGCAATAGGCTCATAATCCTGAGAAATTAATGAACTCAAATTTCTATCTATTCATTTGCTTTGAGTCACCAATGAGTTAGGCCAATTGTAGGTCAACACTTCGGTGATTTGGGTACGTGGTAGTAGAGCCGTGGGAACATTCAATGGTCAATATGGAATCTATCTATAATATCCCCTTGTGCCAATTAATGGATTTAACATTGGTAAGTGCGCACCCATTCAAATTAAGAGTTAATTGGATCGGTACCAAATGATCATTATAATTAATTGGGGCTCAAGGTGTAAGACCCTGACCCGAGTGAACTCGATTAGTACTAATTAAGTCGTGTGTTAGTGCTAAGCTTGATTAGTGATTTTGGCTAAGTTCGGTTTGGAATAGCTTTTGATATAGTTTTGGGGAATTTTGATTGCTTTGTGTTAGTGGGGCCCTTTGGGGGTTCCTTCTTTATGACTTTGCATGTGCTTGAGGATTTATCGGAGATTTTGCATTCATTATTTTAATCCTGTTTTATTTGTATTGATAATCCCTATAACTTTCATGCTGATCTCGTCCCCGTTCGAGACCCCAAAACCCGATTTCATAGCATTGAGGGGAAAACAGTCATTGCACACTAAATCTGTACCCAAAACTTGATATTCCCGAAACCCGCGAAACATATACTTTTTGGAAACTAGATATTTCGGCGATGATTTCTTCCTTCTTCGTCGAATTCATTAGAAGCCCCGATAGCCAAGATTTCAGCCCAAAGAGTGTCTTTAGTATTGGGACCCATTCCCATTTACTATATAAGGAGAACCCATCTTCCCCACTCCCTTTTTCCAGCACAAAAAGAACCTAGGGTTTGCTTTTAGCAACTTTTCTTCTTCCTCTTGCTCTCTTCACCTCCAATCCACACCAATCTTACACCAACATCAAAATGGAGATTATCATTCTCTTCCTCATCTTACAAGCTTTCTTTTGATACCATTTGTTGAGAAATCCACCAAGTTGGAGATCTTCATTGAGCTTACCCTTGCCATTAGAGGACCTTCCAAGTAAGTGATCCTTCCCTTCTTGTAGACTTGTATTCTTCTAGCCTTAGAGAAGCTTCATCTTCATTATTGTAAGGTTTCCCCTTTTCTATTTCATTGTTTGACCATTTTAGGGTTTGTTTGTTTGGTTTGGGGGTTTTGTTCATAGCTTGGATCTTTGGCTTGGAAGAGTATTAGAGCTTGATTTCATTGATTAGAGACAAAAGGCAAGTGGATGATTTGATTTTTATGAGCTTTCAATGGTTTTCATGAGGAATGTGGTTGACTTGTCATTTCACTCATATTTATTGGCTTGCATTGATTTTTGAAATGAATGCTTGAATGCAACTTGGCTAAGTCATTTAATGTTTTGTAAACATGTTGGTTTGGTATTTATTGTCTTTTGATATATCCTAAGTGAATGTTGGTGAAATGGTTTCCTTCTTCCTTCCTTTGTATTGGACTTGTTGTTGAAGAATGAAGTGATGAATGAACACATATTGGAGTTTTGGAGAAGTATAAATAGATGCATTGGAGGAGCTCTTAACTTAGTTTTATTGCAGGGACAAAGTGGAAGTGGGGGAGAATGGTTTTGAGGAGGAGAAAGGCCTCAAATCTTAACACAGTGGGTGTTTCCTGCACCTGGCGGTTAGGCTGCGGTCACCTGGCAGCTAACCGCCAGCTAGCCGAAATGTCACGGTTGCTTTTCCAGAGAGCACACTTTTCCACCTGAAAACTCAGTCAGCTCCACGGTTAGCCAGCGGCTAACCGCCGAACCCATCGGCGGCTAATCGCCAGCTAACCGCACCTTGGCGGTTAGTTTTCCAATAAGCTGCAATTTGCAGCCCAGCCGCGGTCAGCCAGCGGCTAGCCGCCTATCTCAGCGGCGGCTAACAACCAGGTGACCGAAATTTCCCAGGTTCCGGAGAGCTCCTCGCTCGAGCGAACTCTCCGGTTCGCTCGAGCGCTGAGCTTTGTCGATCAAAGGAGATTCACTAGGCATTGTATGAGGCCATTCGAGAAAGAAACCATATCACGAAGATGTCATTCGAAGTTTTGAAAATTCAATGTGTATAAGGAGCCCAGAATGTCCCCAAACTCAAAGAGTACCAAATTATTATCAGATTGACATACGGGATCCCTCTTCACCTTGAACTAGTTTTGAACCCCGATACTTGTCTTGAGATTTCAAAAGCTCTATAGTATTTCATTGTTCCCTAGATTTATACTACATGCCTTGTTTTCCGGAAAGTATTGAATTACACTTGAAATACTTACTTGTCTTGAAGTGCACTGCACCACATGAAATGACAGTGTGCCCTTGAGGACCCCCGTCTTGCCTATTTATTTATTGTACTTGATTTACTTGCATATGTCTCTATTTGTTATTTGACCTATTAGTCGGCACCACTAAGCTTGGATAACCCTGTTGGTCTGATCCACCGACTTGGAGATCCCCCTCTTGTCCTGCCAACTGCAGTTTGGATCCCGCTACCCGGTTATTACCGTGGTCTTGTCCCGATGCCGCAGATTGCTATTGTGGTTCCCGATGCCCGGCTCGCTACCGTGGTCATGTATAGTATATGTATATGTATTTATAAGATCCACTGTTTCTCCTCACCTCGAGTGACCAAGATGAGTGCCTAGCTCTTGCTCTATCGCTTTAGTGATAAGGGACTTAGCTTCGTGTGGTTGCCATCTTGCTTGTTTCCCGTTCCCTTGGTTACCTTACATGTTTTATAATGCATACTGGTATGTGAATAAACGTTTTATCTCGTTTATAGAAATTGTTACTTAAACAGTTTTAAATGCTTTTGGAAGGTAAATTCATTTATTATCATATTGTCGTTGCATTTTTTTACCCATTTGCCAAACTGTCATGTTTGACCCACTTTTGGTACTCCGGTCCCGTTATTGGTTATCCCGAGGAGGGGCACGAGGAGGCGGTCGGAGAACCACAGCAGTTAGTTGAGTGGCGTGCTGATGATGTCATGTAGACATTGGATTGCTAGAGAGAGATAACATTTTGGGAGAACTTATACCTCATTCTTTTGGGATTATATTTTGAGATGTATTGGCCTTTGTTGGCATCTATTTTTGGGAAATGTAATTAAATGATCTTTTGTATAAACTTTAACTTACTTTTGGGTAACATGCTAATGATCATTGCTCAGTCTGATACTTGATTATACATGTGATTTATCTTGTATTAGAAGTGGACTATCATTTGATTTGCTACACGCTTCCGCACTTAATAGAAATATTCATATATGGTTGTGATATCCTCACCGCGGACACCTGTGGGAAATTAAATAAGTGTGTGCACCTTGATGACACACTCTACATTTTAACCATTCATACACCACCACCTTCTTTAATGTCCCGATCCCGGATTAGGACCTCGGTAACCCGGTCCGGGGTCGCGACACAAGGATAATAAGATATGGATCTATTTTGGTGGACAGGTCCAATTGATCTATGGATATAAATGGAGGGGCCTACTTGTGGTACTGAGGAAGTTTAGGGACTTCATTGTAATTTATTCCTAAGACTGGAGTGTAATTGCATTTATATAGTGGTGTTATTTGCAATTAATTGTGGGCTTGGATTGCACATGAGATGTGGGGTCGCGTGTCCCAGTTGGAGCCAGTTTTCTAAGGAATCCCTAGTGGTCCCCACGCTAGCCCAAGATATTAGAAAGATACTAATTATAGTAGAACTCTAAAAGGAAATAGAAAGTTACTATTTCTATTTGAAGTGAGACTTCTAATAGCAGTAATAGTAAGTTACTAATTATTAATGGAAGTGAGACTTCTATTTTAATTAGTAAAAGAGGAAGTTACTAATCATATTTGAAGTAAGACTTCTAATTGTGATTTAGTAAGCAACTAATTGTTTTGGAAGTAAGACTTCTATTTTAATTAGTAAGAGGAGGTTACTTAAGTTGTTTTGGACGTCCCATGCAATAATTCCACCGAGGGATTCACGGCCATCATCTCTCTTCCTCTCTTGTGCAAGTTGTTGCACATATCTTCCCTCTTCTAGTTCTCTTCCAGTTTCCTTTAGGGATTTCTCTTGGAGATTCCACCATCTTCTTGAGAAAAGAGAATCTGATACGGGTCATAGCGTGGAAGATCAAAAGGTGTTGGAGATTCTTATTTGATTAGTGAAGGTGTTCATCATCAAAGAAAGAGATCAACTTCTCCATTAGAGCACTACAAAGCTCCAAAGGTATAATCTACATCCTTGTATGTGCTAGATTTCGTGGTTGCATGTTTAGGTGTTGTTTTCTATCTTCTAGATAGGCTATATTGTTGTACATGATTTATGAGTTTGAGGGATTGCATCCTAGATTGCGTTTTGTTGCCTTCTAGATAGAAGATCCCTGCATTAAGTGGGTAAAAAGTTTCTGAAACCTTTCTGGAAGGCCCACCTACTTCTAACATTTCTTTTCTTCGGAATTGTCCCGGAGTCATGCCAAAATTTCGTTAGAAATTTTTTTAGCAAAACTCTGTCACTTTGATGATTGATTTTTTTTCATCCTTTGCAGGTAGTTCCTCCAGAACGAACAAGGGCAAAGAGCTTATTACTGATGCATCTCATCGGTCTACCAGGTCTCCTAATGTGGCCGTTCAGCAAGACTAGGAGAAGGTCCAGTTTGTGGAGAGAAACTTGGAAGAATGTAACTCCCTTAACCGTGATGAGATGAGACAGCGATTGATCGCTCTCAAGGATGTGGAGTTTTACAGGATTATGGTAAGTAGCCGTCCTTGGGTCATTGACGATCAGAGCATTGTGCCCAAGCCAACCTTTTTCTTTGTTGACGCAGTTCCTGATGACTTGACGTACCAAAGGAGATGTTTTCAGTTCTCTTACACAGTAGATGGTGAGGAGAGAACTATTTCTACCCGGTCGACCTTTGATCGCACTATCTTGATCATGAGCTTTCTCCCACGTGTCCTAAGAGGGAAGATCCTCCGAGCTGGGTGAAGAGCACTAATGTGATCAAGACCGGGGTTTTTGTTGGTGTGAGACCCCGACCCGAGTGAACTCGATTAGTGTTAATTGAGTCTTGTGTTAGATTTAAGTGTGATTAGTAGTTATTGACTAAGTTGGGTTTGGAATAGCTTTTGATATAGTTTTGCGGAATTTTGATTGCTTTGTGATAGTGGGGCCCTTTGGGGGTTCATTTTCATGACTTTGCATGTGCTCGAGGATTTATCGGAGATTTTACATTCATTGTTTTAATCTCGTTTTATTTGTATTGTTAATCCCTACGACTTTTATGTTGATCCCGTCCCCGTTTGAAATCCCGAAAACCCGATTTCATGGCCTTGAAGGCAAAACAGTCATTGCACAAAATCTGTACCCAAAACTTGATATCTCCGAAACCCGCGAAACATATACTTTTTGGAAACTAGATATTTCGGCGATCATTTCTTCCTTCTTCATCGAATTCATTTGAAGTCCCAAAAACTATGATTTCAGCCCAAAGAGATTTTCTAGTGGTGGGACCCATTCTCACTTGCTTATAAGAGGAACCCATCTCCCTTCTTTTCCAACTCCATTTTCCAGCACAAACCAGCAACCAAGGGTTTCTCTTGTTTTTCTCTTCTTCTTCTTGCACTCTCCATCTCCAAGCCACACCAAACTTACACCAATCAAGAAATGGAGGTTATCATTCTCTTCCCCACCTTGCAAGCTTCCTTTTGATACCATTTGTTGAGAAATCCACCAACTTTGAGATCTTCATTGAACTAACTCTTGCCATTTGGAGACCTTACAAGTAAGCAATCTTCTTTATCTCCTAGACTTGTATTCTTCTAGTCCTTGAGAAGCTCCATTTTCATTATTGAAAGTTCTTTCTTCTTCATTCATGGTTTGACCCATTTTAGGGTTTGTTTTGGGGGTTTTTTCTTGTAGCTTTGATTTTGAGCTTGAGAGGTGATTAGAGACTTGGATTTACTTGACTAGAGACCTAAGGCAAGTGGATGAATGGATAAGTTTTTTAACATTTACATGTTTCATGGAAATCTCTTGTTTTACACTATTGGTTCTTAATGATTTTTACATGTGTTTTCATAGTTTTCCTTGCCTTGATTTCTATTACTTTTGAAATGCATATTGATGAGTTGATTTCTCTATTATACATCTTGATAGATGTATCCATTATGTTGTTAAAGTGTAGATGAATCTTATGGATAGTGGTTTTCATTTCTTTGATGTTTGAATGTGAAGAAGAAGGTGTTTGGATTCAATGTTCATTGGAGTTTTGATGAAGGTTTTTATATGATTGATTGAAGAGATTTAATGGTTGTTATTGGGAGGTAAGAAGGTTTTTTGTTAGAAGAAAACATGTTTTGGAGATGAATGAGAAAAAAAAAAGCCAGAATGGCCTTTCCCGGGCAGCAGAAATGACTGCCCGCTCGAGCGTGTATCAGTCCGCTTGAGCGCGCAATCATTCTGACTGCAGCTCGGGCAGCAAAAATGATTGCCCGCTCGAGCGCATATTAGTCCGCTCGAGCGCGCAGTCATTCTGACTGCAGCTCGGGCCACTTTGAAACGCCTATAACTTTTGATTCCCATATCGGATTTGGAAGTTCTATATACCGTTGGAAAGCTCTTGAAGCAAGGAATCCAATGGTATACTTATCTTAGTGATCAAAGATTGAAAAGTGAAGTGGATATTTGAATCAATGAAAACTAGTATATGATTAAGAGTTTTTAGCTTGATATTGTGCATTTGAAAATCCTAAAGTGTATAAGGAGCCCGGAATGTCTTCAAACTCAAGGAGTACCAAGTTATTATTACAATCGACATATGGGACCACTATCCACCTTAAACAAATCTTGAAATCATTATTTTACCCGGAATTGTAATAGTTCATTGTACTCCCTCATTTTCCAAGATTTACATTACATGATTTGTCTTCCTGAAAGCCTTGAAGTTACCCTAGTAACAGTTACTTGTCCCGATATGTATTGCCCGACATGAAATGAAAGTTATGCCTTTGAGCATTCTTGCCCCATCCATTTATTTACTTGAACTTGATGTATTTTACACATGTCTCGATTTGTTATTTAACCTATGAGTCGGCATCACTAAGCTTGGATAACCTTGTCGGTTTGATCCACCGACTTGGAGATCCCTCTCCCGTCCTGCCAGCTGCAGTTTGGATCCCGATGCCCAGTTTATAACCGTGGTCCCGTCCCGATACCCGGTTCGCTACCGTGGTCTCGTCCCGTATATTTATATTGTATATATGTTTTTCGTTGAATCTCCTCACCTTTTGTGACTGAGACCAACGTCCCGTTATACTTTTGTCACTTTGGTGATAGAGGACTTAGCTTTATGTGATTGTCATCTTGTTAGTTCCCGATTTCCTTGGATACCCTTATATGTTTTATCTTGTTTACTTATTTTCTAGCAAATGATTTATCTATTTTATGAGAGTTCTTGCTTAAACAGATTTCTATGCTTTTCAAGATATTTCCTTTATTATATGTTGTTATATCTTTTCACTCTCTTGCCAGACCGTCGTGTCTGACCTATTTGCTTTGGTACTCAGGTCCCGTTGCCGGCTACCTTGAGGAGGAGCCGGAGGAGGCGGTAGGTGAGCCGCAACCTCTAGTCGAGTGGCGTGCTGACGATGTCATGTAGACATCGGGTTGCTAAGAGAGGAGTAACATTTTGAGGGGATCTATTTAACATTCTTATGGATTACTGTTTTGTTTATATTGGCCTTTGTTGGCCTCTAATTTTGGGGATTGCAATTAAATGATCTTTTGTTAAACTTTAACTACTTTTGGGAAACATGCTATAGATCATTGCTCATTCTGATACAGTATTTCATACTTGATGTTAACGCTTTCATGACTAGAGATAGTCCGACTATTTGATTTGCTGCATGCTTCCGCACTTAAAAAGAAATATTCATTTATGGTTGTGATATCCTCACCGCGGACACCTGTGGGAAATTTAATAAATGTATGTTATCATTTAAATAGATGTTGTGGTTCTATTATCATCACCACTAATGTCCTGATCCCGGATCAGTCACGTGGGGCCCGGTCCGGGGTCGCGACAGACTGGTATCAGAGCGGGCATGTTTCTAGGAAATAAAACACTCTAGGAACCTTAAGACGTGTGGTGAGGACTCATTTAGTCGTGTCGGTTTTCTTTTGGCTATCCATTGTTTCTGTGAGTTCGTGTCTGTTTTTCTTCTTGTGGGGGAGACTATCTTTGGCTCGTTTTCTTGTCCTTGTGTTATGGAATTTGGGGGACCAAATTCTTTTCTAGTGGGGGAGAATTTAATGCCTCCGTACCCACATTTAGTACCTTTCCCTTGTTTTCGCGTCAGAGAGTCAGAGTTTTGTGGACTTAGCATGTGTTTCTCGAAGGACTTTGGCAGAATTTTTTGCTTTTCGATGTCACAGATGGAGTTAGCGTGAGAATTTATGAGCAGTTGTTAATCAGCAAGGAATGTGAACAGCATATCGAGATCCAATTACAACTGAACGTGGACTGTCAGAGGGTGTATTAGGCAAGTAAGTGTGGATTTTTGGATAAACTTGGATTATTTCCTAAGTCAGAAGACTCCATAAGCCGAATAAGTGGTAGACTTTATGAGGTTTGAGGTGATTTTCAGTAGTACAGCTCCAAGAAGATGTGAAAAGTTAGAAATTTCTCGAGCATTGATGAACTTGTGACGGAAAAATTGTTCGAGGAGGTTTAACAATTGCAGCTATGATGGTGAAGTCGACTCAGCAGGGTGTACCAGTGGGTGGTTAAAAGCATATGGAATTAGTTTCAGCAACAGTGTAGAGAGTTGTATGTGGAATTGATTGTTACCTGATTACATGATGGAGAAGATTTTGAGGATTTTACCGACTTGTAGAGCATTAGTTTGGGCAGAGTACAGATACGAGTGAGAGAATCATCACTTATGGACAATGACAGTTGAAAGATTCAGAGAAGAATGAGTTTGACAGAAGCACACCTCACGAAGTGTAGACATGTGGAGTAGCATGACAGTTAAAGTGTTAGCGGGTCTAGTCAAAGTTGGAAACTTACAGAGCTATGAACCTTGTGTTTTCGACGAGCAGATAAAGATGAGTGAAGTGTTCAGAGGACCGTTCAAACATTTAATTGAATCAGCTTGGCATATGAAGAAGTGATAGATTTTCAAGTCATTCACCTCGAAGATTGTGCATTAGCAGGAGACCTAATTTCGACAACTTTGACAGAGATGACAGATGTGTACCGAGGACTGGATGACATTGCCTAAAGTGAGAGACATCTGGTGATACTCAGCGTCGCCAATTTTCCTCAGCCAAGGGCAAATAGGAGGACAAGACAATTTTTTTTCTTTTCAGTTGGTAAAGCTCCAAGGAGATGTTCAGAGTTCGAGATTTCTAGAATTTGATGAGTTTTGTTAAAGAGCTAATCGGAAATTTTCAACAAGTGCAACAATGTGGTGAAGTAGACCCAGCAAGATACGAAGCATTGGGAGTCAGATTTTAGCAGTTGACTACAGAAAGGACCTATACTTGAACGCCTGACAACGAAGATTTTACAAATTTTATCGACATGAGGAACATCGGATTACAACGTACAGATACACGGAGCTGGAAATCGATTATTTCGGGTTTGTTGGGGGAAACAAATTCGGCAGAACAGTTGCAAGAGTGAGTGCAGAGCTTCAAATGTTGAAGAATGGTGAAGGGACAAGCATGATGGTGTCAAAGACTGACTGCTGTGCGGTGGATCAAGAGCAACGAGCATAAAGAGTTAGAGCTAGCAAGAGTTCTCCTTGAAGATGCTGCATTTGATATAAGACCCTAGCTTCGACAGTTATGATGAAGTCGACATAACTATTCCAAGAATTTTCTGTATCATGGTGGCAAGAAGCAAGAGACTTGGTGGAACTTAGAAAGAGTCAGAGATAGCAAATGCCTTGAGTAGTCAGATTGGCAGAACAGTAACAAATTCGAGCCAGTGGAAGAATGTTCGACGACTGTTGATAGTTGACCGAAGAGTTCTACAGCGAGGATGACCCAGCAAGTTAAGGTGGTTCCGAGAGAACCAAATTGGAGCAGTCATTTGAGGTTTTGCTTTCAAAGTGTGGGATTAATGTCCCCACTTGTTTTTGGGTTTGTTTAGTTCATTTGGAGGACCAAATGTTCTAAGGGGAGGAGGATGTGAGACCCCGACCCGAGTGAATTCGATTAGTGTTAATTGAGTCTTGTGTTAGACTTAAGTGTGATTAGTAGTTATTGACTAAGTTGGGTTTGGAATAGCTTTTGATATAGTTTTGGGGAATTTTGATTGTTGTGTGATAGTGGGGCCCTTTGGGGGTTCATTTTCATGACTTTGCATGTGCTCGAGGATTTATCGGAGATTTTACATTCATTGTTTTAATCCCGTTTTATTTGTATTGTTAATCCCTACGACTTTTATGTTGATCCCGTCCCCGTTTGAAATCCCGAAAACCCGATTTCATGGCCTTGAGGGCAAAACAGTCATTGTGCACAAAATCTGTACCCAAAACTTGATATCCCCGAAACCTGCGAAACATATACTTTTTGGAAACTAGATACTCCGGCGATCATTTCTTCCTTCTTCGTTGAATTCATTTGAAGTCCCGAAAACTATGATTTCAGCCCAAAGAGATTTTTTAGTGGTGGGACCCATTCTCACTCGCTTATAAGAGGAACCCATCTCCCTTCTTTTCCAACTCCATTTTCCAGCACAAACCAACAACCTAGGGTTTCTCTTGTTTTTCTCTTCTTCTTCTTGCTCTCTCCATCTCCAAGCCACACCAAACATACACCAATCAAGAAATGGAGGTTATCATTCTCTTCGCCACCTTGCAAGCTTCCTTTTGATACCATTTGTTGAGAAATCCACCAACTTTGAGATCTTCATTGAACTAACTCTTGCCATTTGGAGACCTTACAAGTAAGCAATCTTCTTTATCTCCTAGACTTGTATTCTTCTAGTCCTTGAGAAGCTCCATTTTCATTATTGAAAGTTCTTTCTTCTTCATTCATAATTTGACCCATTTTAGGGTTTGTTTTGGGGGTTTTTTCTTGTAGCTTGGATTTTGAGCTTGAGAGATGATTAGAGATGTCGCGACCCCGGAACGGGACCCCGGGCCCGCGACGTGGTTGAATTTAAGATAGCTTATATTTATTGTTTTTCCCACAGGTTCCCGCGGTGAGGATTCCCAAAGACACGCTGAATCTGACTCACACGATCAAGTATGCGGAAGCGTGTAGCAAAACACAACAAGATAAGCACCGATAAATCTTTGGGTGCTATGACAAAATAATACAAGACATAGTATCAAAGAAAGAAGCTAACATGGCATTCCCATTGATATTCAAGTTACGAGACTAATTCAAAAGTACTTTAAGTTTGGTTACAACCCATAGAGGCCAACAGAGGCCAATACACTTCTCCAAAACAATTGAAGGAAACCCCAACAAAATGATGACGAGACTCAAGAACCCGCCCGACGTCTAGATGACATCGTCGGGCTGCCACTCTCTCACAGGGGTTGGCTCACAAGCCTCCTCCTGACGCTCCTCCTCAAAGGCAACGTCTCCTACACCTGGGCACCAACACACAAGGATCAAACACAATGGTTTGGCAGGTAATCAATTTAGGTATAAGCATGAACAATAACGTTTTAGAAAACCTATAAGCAAATCCTAGATTTGAAATACTACAATGACTGAGATACATTTTTCAAGAATACATAACAAAGCTGAGATACTAAAACAAACTAGCGCATGAGTACATAATATATCATGAATAGTTACTATCCACAAAGAGCCCATCCTTTCTCTATCATTTATATAATGAAAAGAGCAAGCACGCACGACAAGCACGATATACATAATATAATCACGACCCGATTTCCCACAAGGACGGGAATTCCGGCCGCGGAACCGGACACGCACGATGTGTAATAAATACACGACCAGTCTGCAGACAGTCCACATGTATAAGGACCCCCAGACAGTGGATCAAACTGAAAGGGCAGTCCAAGCTCAGTGGTGTTACTTAATTCATGAATGCACAAAACACGCGAAACACTATCAAAACATGTCGAGATAAAAGGGGGAAATCACTTATCAAAACACAATGAACATGACTAGCAAGGGCATAATTAATATGCATAACACGCTTAGGAAGTGATCCCCTTTTTCTTGAAACACATCTTCAAGACGAGCTTGTACTTAACTTCAAAACGAGTACACGATGATATTCATTATATCGAAACCAAAGTACGAATACAAAGCCTATCAAGCTCATGCAAGGACCTTTGGTTGATCGTTGTGCAGCCGAAGCCCAGATGTTGGAATTAAAACGGAATTGGTGCCCCAGAAGTTCAAGGACATCTCGGGTTTCGAGTGCATAACATCAGGCTAAAGGCCCCTAAACATGTTCTAGTTTTCATTCTTGCAAAGGCTCTTCAAAACAAGAAATTTGTCAAATTCGGTCACCTCGCGGTCAGGTGTCGGCTAGCCGAACTAAGGCCTGGCGGCTAGCCGCCAGCTGACCGACGAGCTGACCGCTGGAAATCCAGGTCCAACACAGCCCTCTGGAAAAGGAACCGAACTGACTGCGATTAGCTTGCGGTTAGCCGAACTGAGACTTGGAGGTTAGCCGTAAGCTGACCGTAGGGCTGACCGTGGGAAATCCAGTTTGAAATGTAGCTCTCGGGAAAAGGAACCGACAACGCGCGGTTGGCCAGCGGTTAGCCGACATGGGGTATGGCGGCTAGCCGCTTGCTAACCGTAAACCACTGTCGAAATGTCAGCTTCTGGAAAGGGAACCGCCGAGCTCGTTCAGCTCGCGGTTAACCGAAATGAGGATTTCGGTTAGCCGCCAGCTGACCGACGGCTGACCGAACTGCACGGGAAAATGCAGCCCAGTTCAGATTTTTGCATTTCCTTCTTCCCTTCTTCTTGTTTCTCATTCCTCTTGCACACCCTAAGCCTACATGCTCTCCAAGGGACAAAACACATATTTTTCCAATCTCACATTCAATCCAAAGAAAACATTATCATGAAACTTGTAAACATATTCATATGCAAACTTTCTAAAACAACAATCAAGCCTACAAAACACATGCACAATGGCCCTATAGAGATTACTTGCCTTGCCCAAATGCTAAACACTCTTCTCCAAGCACTTCACTCAAGCCAATCCAAAGAACTACAAAAACCCAAGAAAACCACACAACTCACTCAATCTAGAGAACAAGAAACCAATTTTACCAAAAGGGTTTGTAGCATGGAAAACAAGATCTTTAAGGGACTAAAAGACTTTATGAAAAGCATGGTTTGAAGCTCTTACCTAGAGAAGGTTAAACAAGAGAGGAGGAAGAAAATGTAGAGCTTGTTCCAAAAGAAGCTCCAAGAAACTTGTATTGATAGAGAGCTTGCAAGGAGATGAAGAAGATGATGTTCTTAGAATTTTCTTTGGAGTCCTCTAGCTAGATCATGCAAGGTGAGGAAGATGGAAGGGAAAAAGGTTTTCCTTGCCCTAGGTTCTGAAAATTGCAGAGATTGGGGGAAAATGAATGAAAGGAGATGGAGATGGGGTTTAAGTGATGAGAATGGGCCCCAACTAGCTGAACCTAGAAGTGACCAAAACACGATCTTGAGGGCCTCGGATGACTTCGACGAAGAAGGATAAAACGATCGTCGAAATATCTAGTTTCCAAAAAGTATATTTTTGACATGGTTTTGAGATCTCAAAAACTGTGTCCGGATTTGTGCATAAAAGACAATTTTACCCTCTTTGGGCCAAAACATGGGTTTTTGGGCTTCAAACATGAATGTGCTTAAAATGAAAGTTGTAACACATAGAAAAATCATTCGAATGAAATCAAGATCACAATCACAAGGAAACCGATACGATCCTCCCAAGCTTACACGTGCACTCAGGCCTTCCTGAGTGTGTCTGACTAATACTAAACTTCTCAAAATCCCCAAAGCTATGTCCAAGACTAAAACTAATTACTTCTAACCCAAAGACAACTAAACCCACTTAGGCTAAACACATACTAATCGCACATTAATCGACTTGGTCTGGGTCGGGGTCTAACAAGAGACTTGGATTTACTTGATAAGAGACCTAAGGCAAGTGGATGAATGGATAAGTTTTTGAACATTTACATGTTTCATGGAAATCTCTTGTTTTACACTATTGGTTCTTAATGATTTTTACATGTGTTTTCATAGTTTTCCTTGCCTTGATTTCTATTACTTTTGAAATGCATATTGATGAGTTGATTTCTCTATTATACATCTTGATAGATGTATCCATTATGTTGTTAAAGTGTAGATGAATCTTATGGATAGTGGTTTTCATTTCTTTGATGTTTGAATGTGAAGAAGGTGTTTGGATTCAATGTTCATTGGAGTTTTGATGAAGGTTTTTATATGATTGTTTGAAGAGATTTAATGGTTGTTATTGGGAGGCAAGTGTAAGTCCATGGGGATCCGAACCCTAGAGGGGGGGTGAATAGGGTGAGCTTCTTTTATGACCAATTTTAACAATTTTAACTACTTTAAAACAACCTAGTCACAAGTGATGATTATCAAACAAAATGCGGAAGCTTAAAGAAAACAATCACCACAAAGCAAGCACCATCACACAAGTATTTATAGTGGTTCGGCCTCAATGCCTACATCCACTACCGGCTTGTGATCCAACACCCCACCGGATTTCCACTATTTATGCTTTTCAATAGGCTAAGCAATAACCTTTACAATATGCTTTCCAAGGCTAAGCAATAACCTTTACATTGATGTTTTTCAAGGCTTAACATCAACCTCTACACTATGCTTTTATAGGCTAAGCAATAACCTCTTCAACCATAGGTTGGTTATCTCACTAAATTAGTGTCTAACATACACTTGATGGAGATTCAATTAAGCTCATTACAATGCCTCTTAATTAGGCGGATATGGAAGTGAAAAACTAATACACACTCACACTATGAATGCAAAGATGAAAACACATGAAGTGTGTGTGTGTGGTCCTCAATCATTTAGAAAATGAAAGCTCATAAATGTATGCCTAAGGCTTTTGAAAGTTTTAGCTCAAAAACATTTATGATTGAGGAAGTAATGCAATCACATGTTAAAAGTAACAACTTGTTAATGATATCAAAGTTACACAAGTTGTATGAAATGGATTAGCTCTAAACATGTGATGCATAGGGATGTCAAACAAATCACCAATGAAGCTCAAAACATAAAAATAGATTTGATTGAAAATAGGGGACAAATCATATGTAATTATAAATACAACTTGAAAATGATTTACCTATCAAAGTGATGCAAGTTGTGAAACTTTAAAACAATAATACACATATGATTTGTAATGATGTTGGATCCAAAACATAAGATACATTTGAGAGAGATTTTCTTATGATGGAAAAACAACAACCAATGATTCAACAAAGTATATGAATCATGTTACATATTTCATTAACATGATCTACTTAGATTTACCAAAGATAAAGTACTACTTTGATGAATCAATGGTGATGTATCCAAAACAATAGATCTATTCAAAATATAGAATATGCTAAGGATACAACAAATCATAGATTAATATGTTACAAAGATTTACCAATGATAAAACAAACATGTAAACATATGATTTGTAAAGAAGTTGAATCCAAAACATAAGTTAGTTTTGAAAGAGATTTTCTTATGATGGAAAACAACAACCAAAGATTCAACCAAGTATATGGATCATGTTACATATAATTCCAAAGGTTTTTCCATTAACATGATCTACTTAGATTTACCAAATAAAGTACTACTTGGATTGAATCATATGGTGTTGTATCCAAAACAATTAAATCAACTCAAAACATAAAACATGTTAAGGACACAACACAAACATAGTTTAACATGCTAGAAATGATTTAGCTAAAATAAAACAAAGCATGAAAACATATGATTAAGGAAGGAAGAGCCTACTTGGTAGTTTAACTTCATTAGTCCAAGCTTTAGCTTTCCTAATCATCCCCTTCATCCCTTGGTTCTTTTCCCTTTTGATATGCCTCAAATCCTCTCAAGGAGGGGTTAAAAATTCCCAACTTTTGGCAAGGGAAAGAACTCATATTTATAGCAAAAAGTTGCCAACGGCTAGTCCTCGGTCGACCGGCAAAGAGGTCTCGGTCGACCGGGAAGGCACAACGGTCAGATTTCTGACCGTTGGAGGTTTCAGTTCAGAACTGCAGATTTTACCTCCAGTTGTCTCGGTCGACCGAGACCTTTATCTCGGTCGACCGGCGACACTGCCGGGACAACCTTCCTTTGACAAAAAATGCAACTTTTGCATATTTGAAGGTTTAGCTTTGGGGGACCTTTTGGCCACTAAATCAAGCTTGGAAAACATGTTTTAAAGATTCTAATGGTTTTTAAAACATGACATAAAAAGCCTAAAAAGATTCAAAACTTTTAAAACAAAGGCTCGCTTGATTTCTTGAAAACTCTTTCTTAAAACAAATGCATCCAAGATGAAAATACAAATCATGCATAAATCAATACTTTTACAAATCTTAAAAGCAATGCATGAATAAAACAAGATTTCAAGTTTATTTAAAACAATGCAAGTGTGTAAATCAAATGATGCTAGAATGAAATGCATCCATCAAATTGCAATCTAGAAAATTCCTAACAGCAAGAAGGCCTTTTGTTAGAAGAAAACATGTTTTGGAGATGAAGGAGAAAAAAAAAAGCCAGAATGGCCTTTCCCGAGCAACAGAAATGAATGCCCGCTCGAGCGCGTATCAGTCCGCTCGAGCGCGCAGTCATTCTGACTGCAGCTCGGGCCACTTTGAAACGCCTATAACTTTTGAT
The DNA here is from genome assembly GCA_038049695.1 of Cinnamomum chago. Taxonomy (NCBI): domain Eukaryota; kingdom Viridiplantae; phylum Streptophyta; class Magnoliopsida; order Laurales; family Lauraceae; genus Cinnamomum; species Cinnamomum chago. Next base: position 27,712,805 of record CP142456.1, read on the forward strand.
TCCCATATCGGATTTGGAAGTTCTATATACCGCTGGAAAGCTCTTGAAGCAAGGAATCCAATGGTATACTTATCTTAGTGATCAAAGATTGAAAAGTGAAGTGGATATTTGAATCAATGAAAACTAGTATATGATTAAGAGTTTTTAGCTTGATATTCTGCATTTGAAAATCCTAAAGTGTATAAGGAGCCCGGAATGTCTTCAAACTCAAGGAGTACCAAGTTATTATTACAATCGACATACGGGACCCCTATCCACCTTAAAAAAATCTTGAAATCATTATTTTACCCGGAATTGTAATAGTTCATTATACTCCCTCATTTTCCAAGATTTACATTACATGATTTGTCTTCCCGAAAGCCTTGAAGTTACCCTAGCAACAGTTACTTGTCCCGATATGTATTGCCCGACATGAAATGAAAGTTATGCCTTTGAGCATTCTTGCCCCATCCATTTATTTAATTGAACTTGATGTATTTTACACATGTCTCGATTTGTTATTTAACCTATGAGTCGGCATCACTAAGCTTGGATAACCTTGTCGGTTTGATCCACCGACTTGGAGATCCCTCTCCCGTCCCACCAGTTGCAGTTTGGATCCCGATGCCCGGTTTATAACCGTGGTCCCGTCCCGATACCCGGTTCGCTACCGTGGTCCCGTCCCGTATATTTATATTGTATATATGTTTTTCGTTGAATCTCCTCACCTTGTGTGATTGAGACCAACTGTTGACACCAAAAATGTCACTTTGCCTCTTTACACCAAAAGCTACATGGAGCCGCATCCTACTGTTGACACCAAAAATGTCACTTTGCCTCTTCACACCAAAAGCTACACGGAGCCGCATCCTACCAAAATAGGCAGGCGCCACTTCAAGCATCAGATCTTGTCAGAATCAAACAAAAACTGCAAGGTCACTCAAAAGAACCAAAAGAGAGGTACACATGAAGTTTCAGGTCATTTCGATATCATTTGGCCTAGCTTCACTTCTCCAACAGCTAAGCAGCAGCTCCCGGCGGCGGACCACCCTGGGATCATGGCACCTAATTCGGAGCTTGCGGATCATCTCAAAATGACTCCAATACGCTCCTCGTCGAATTTCAGGTCAATCGGACATCGTTTGACCGAAAGTCAAAGCTCGGCATCTCTCTCGCAGGAGAAACAAAGGCAAGCGTTTGCATGACTCCAAATGGCTTCAAAACTCAAACGAAAGCCTATGGTTGGTCTTAACTACTGATGAGGGAGTCACACGTCGAATTTCAGGTCAATCGGACATCGTTTGACCGAAAGTCAAAGTTCGGCATTTCCCTCGCAGTGAAATCAAAGGCAAGCATTTGCATGACCCCAAACGGCTTCAAAACTCAAAAGAAAGCCCATGGTTGGTCTTATTTAATGCTCAAGAAGCTTCACCTCAAATTTCAGGTCATTCCGACATCGTTTGACCCTGTTTCAGCCTCTGGCGGAAAATCAGCAGTTCTGCGCTCGGCTTTTCCCGGAAAATCGGAAACTTTGCAAACCAATTTGCAAGGATTCTCATCATGTTTTTCAGAGGGAAATCAAGCCAAAAATGTGGAGAAATGTCATAGAAAACAAACAAAAAAAACGGAAGCGAAAAACGACGAAAAACGGCCAGAAACGGGCCCCGGGAAGCAATTTTCCCCCCAGGGTCGCAGAGCCCCGCGACCCTGGGCCAGGCCTGCGACCCTGGGCCATGGTCGCCGGCGACCATGGCCCACGGTCGCCGGAGACCATGGGGCCGGCGACCCTGGGAGGTCCGGGGCGCCGATTTCGCCCCGGGACCCCCCGTTTCGTCCGTTTTCGCGAGACGAGTTGTTCTGTCCCTGTGATTTTTCCAGATTCAGACTTTTGAGGCTCCAAATTCGCCGATATTCGCCAAGATCACAGGAATCCTTCCAAGAACTTAAAAAACTTCGTTGATCGCCAGCTGAACAACCAAAAAGTGCACTTTCTGCCCGCCCGATCGCGAAATCGACTGGACAGATGCTGCCGGCCCGCTGGTATCAACCAATGTCTGAAACTACATGATCATCTGATGTTGATTTACATAAGGATCCATCGATGATCATCGCAAAGGGAATTCCAAGAGACGCAACATGGCCCGCGACTCTTCAGCTACCAAGGTGACCACTTAGTGCAATCAATTGGCCCGTTTATGGCAAGTTAATGCGGTCATTAACCCATTATCTTGAACGGCCCAATCAGAAGCCTCCGTTCAGGAGTTACAAGTCCAAGCAATCATGGCCTATAAATAGGCTCATAAATCACTCCTAAAGGCTACCAAAAGGCCTATAAATAGGAGTCCCCTCCAAGCATTTCAAGGGAGGGGGACACACACAGAAGGATCCGGGAAAATCACCACAGATCCGGAAAAATCGCCAGAAAATCATTCAAAAATCCTTGGAGAAATCTCTACAACCCTGCTACTTCAAGAAAACTCTGCTGCAACAAGTTCAACAAGGTGATTGAAGCCCCTTGGGGGGCCACCCCCCCCAAAGACCACCTCTCCTTCTATCCAACATGGCTAGATGCGGCTTTTCAGCCCGTCTACTCAGTTTTTTACCGGATATAGGACCTTATCTTGGTCCTTATCCTCTAAAAATCTGAGGTTGGAGCCAAGCCAAGAAATCAAGCACTATGTTCTCATCTGAAGGACGATGGCGGAGCCCATACATGACTCGCGACCATCGATCTGAACGAGCCCTCCCACAATCGCATGAGAAGTTAGATTCCTTTTTCTTACTTTTCTGTTGTAAATTGTATTTTTTCTAAAGAGACAAAAAATCACATCTCTTGTCTTTCATTATTGATAAGATTTGTAAATCGCCTTTCATGGCAAAATCGCCTCCAACGGCACCAAACCGCCTTCTACGGCACAAAAACGCCTTTCACGGCATTCAAACAAAACTGTCTCTTTTATTAAAATATGTATGCAATGGAAAACTAGAAAAAAGTTTCATTTCCCTTTTTACTTGTGAAGGTGGATCTCCGGATCACCCTTTCTAAATTCCAAGTATTAAAGAGAAATTGGCATACCCGTACAAAAAAACTGATGCCCGCTTTTCCTTTTTCCCTCCACCATACCCCGTCAGCCCCGGGGCGGAGGCAGCTTTGGAAAAAGACAAAAGCCGGGACCATCAAGCTGGCATACCGGGTGGGACACGTTCATTTGATGAACATGTGCTTAGATTCCTTTTGGCTCCTTTTTAGTTGGTGGCCTATGTTGGATCTTGCATAAAAAAAAAAAAACACATGAGATGGGATTCTTGGAAATTTCTTCTTTTGAGTTTATTTCCAGTCTTTCTTGTTTCTAAAAAAAAAAATTTCTCAAAAAAATCAAAAACAAAATCTGATTTAAAAAAAAAATTTCAGATTTTTCTCTTTTGGGTTTAAGTTGAGAAACTTTGGTTTTTTTCTTTTCGGACTTCGGGATCGCAGAAATGTTGAACCCATTTTCGGAATGGAACACCATTCGCTCTCTTCTATGAATCCATAAAAAAAAATCAAAAACAAAATCTGATTTAAAAAAAAAATTTCAGATTTTTCTCTTTTGGGTTTAAGTTGAGAAACTTTGGTTTTTTCCTTTTCGGACTTCGGGATCGCAGAAATGTTGAACCCATTTTCGGAATGGAACACCATTCGCTCTCTTCTATGAATCCATAAAAAAAAAAATCTGATTTACAAAAAATTTTCAGATTTTCCTCTTTTGGGTTTAAGTTGAGAAACTTTGGTTTCTTCCTTTTCGGACTTCGGGATCGCAGAAATGTTGAACCCATTTTCGGAATGGAACACCATTCGCTCTCTTCTATGAATCCATAATAAAAAAAAATCTTTCAAAAAAAAAGCCACTAAGGTTGCACCAATTGCGTTCTTTGACCAAAGTGGATCTAAGAAAAGCCTTGTCCAGAGTGTGGAGACAGCTAGACTGTTCTAGGCAAGGGTCCTCCAAACGGGTTCATTAAGTAATCATACCCTTACCTGGGGGCTGATCTATCAACTGAGGTTTCATAAGATCGAATTGGAGATCTATGTGAACTCTTAAAAAAAAAAAAATCTCTTCAAAAAAAAAAAAGAAAAAAAAAACTTCTGTCATTTTTGGATTCATATTTGAGAAATCCTGGTTCCTTCCTTTTCGGACTTCGAGATCGCAGAAATGTTGAACTCATTTTCGGATTGGAATACCATTTGCTCTCTTCTATAAAGTCCAATCTTGACACTTTCAAAAAAAAAAAAACTTCTGTCATTTTTGGATTCATATTTGAGAAATCCTGGTTCCTTCCTTTTCGGACTTCGAGATCGCAGAAATGTTGAACTCATTTTCGGATTGGAATACCATTTGCTCTCTTCTATAAAGTCCAATCTTGACACTTTCAAAAAAAACTTCCGTCACTTTTGGATTCATATTTGAGAAATCCTGGTTCCTTCCTTTTCGGACTTTCGAGCTCGCAGAAATGTTGAGCTCATTTTCGGATTGGAATACGCTCTCTCCTATGAATCCAATCTTGACCTTTCAAAAATCCCATCTCGTGTCCTTTCCAAGGATGCGATTTGCAACATTTGTGCCTAGCGGTGCTAGTACGCCCTTTCGGGTCTACTGTATTCGCAACCGACACATTTGTAACTCAACCTTATATCATTTTACCTTGAGTGAGCTTTGCTTCTCGGTAATTTGAATTAAGGTTCACAATTGCTTCTAGCAGTCACTGGGACGCTCATTCTGAGCTGACCCTACCTGCGTTCAGAACAATTGTGCCCTCTATGGCTTTTCTGCCTTCCTCATATTGCTTGGGCTGGGCCATGTCCCCTCGGGCGACTTGAAAAGGCGAAACCATAGTATTTTCCATTTATGATCACCATATTCTTGTGATTACTAATGGATATGGTCTTGTTTCAGAAGTTTTCCAAAAACTAACAATGGCAGCTTCATTAACCATCACCTTTGATGAGCACAAGTACCAGCTCATGCTCCAAGACAAACAAACCAAGCGCACTTACAAGCGCCCCACCAGCTGCCGAAGCGTCATTTCCCTCGGCAACTCAGAAGACACCGGGTCAAACTCTACTCCCCGGACCATTGTCTTCGGGTCATTGGGACCATTCCCACTACCCGCAGAAGAAACCGCACCTGCCAAGAAGCAGAGAACCGCCCCTCAACGTATCACTACAGTGATACCAAGGGCGATCATCAAGAAACCTGAGGCCCGTAGTGCTCCTGCAAAGCCTCAACCAGCAAGAAACCAGGTCTGCTCAAAGACTTGGTCTCCAAGGCCTTCACCCAAACAGCGAAGGTCACAAACATCAGCAAAGCCAGCATACCTGGCCCCTCTCAAGGAGAACCGGTTCTACCCTCTTGCTTACATGAAAAAGGAGAAGCCTACCCTCCGCCAAACAAAACCAACTCAGCACGAGCCGACTTGCTCATACAAGCCCAAAATCAAATCGTGCATCGTAAGGCCTCCGCAAGAACCTGTCAAGGCCTTCACACCTGCTAGTCGACCCTTCCTCTCAACGGGAGCCGAACTCGCAAAATTCAAAGCTTCGCTGCGACAGGCAAAGGACCGCGTCCAGATCCTGTCCCTGCCCGTCTTCAAAGAAGACAAGCTTGGCTGTTGCGCACCAGGGACTACTTCCTTCATTGCTAGGGCACAGCCAGAGCTAACCAAAGCTCAAATCGCTCGTCGTATGCGTCGCCGCACGGCATATCGACAAAAGAGACTAGAGAAGCAAAGAACCCAGGATTCTGCACTTCAAGTCTCCCAAAAATGGGTCGAAAAAGAAAGACCCGACCAACTTGTTGCTGTTCATATGGTTCGAAAAACCATAAAACGCCAGAAGTCAGCAACTAAAATCCATGTCAGACGACCGGTGACTCGCAGCGTCTCCCGGACACGAAGACATAAAGAAAACTCTCCCGCTTCTTCAAGCCAAGGACGTCGGAGTGACCACTCTTCGAGCTCTTCATCTAAAAGAATGACCTCCAGCTCAGTCACCAAGACTGTATCCTCTTTCGACTCTCGAAGAATGAACGTCTTGGTCACAAATACTGAACAACCTCCGCCGCATGATGACGTAACCGCACGCATCCAGCAGCTGGAGCAAGGGCAGCAGAGGATAGAGACTCTAATAGAGAACCTAATTCTCAATCTTCAGCGTCCACAAAATAATGAAGCTCCTCCGAGCCATCAAGGCGACGAGGAAAATGCGGAAAACAGTGAATCACGCGCCCTTACCAAGAAGGACGTTGACGATATCCTCGCCAAAGCAAAAGAAGAGGATACACTAAAAGAGCATGGGATCAAGCCACCATATCCCTTGTGGATGGACTCGGTCCCGTTCCCTACAAAATTCAAGCAACCTACTCTCCAAACATATACGGGGAAAGGTTCAGCCAGACAACACGTCATCCATTTCAAGATCCTGACGGGAGCTATTGCGGATCAAGATGCCCTCAAAATCCGCCTCTTTGCAAGTACCCTAAAAGGTACGGCCTTTGATTGGTACTCCACTCTGCCGGAGGACTCCATTCAAAATTGGGCCATGATGGAGACACGCTTCCTAACCCACTTCAAAGGTGAGGATCATCCTGTTACTATGGCTCAGCTCTGCAGCCTAAAACAGGGAGAGAATGAGTCAACATATGATTTCATTCACAAGTGGAAGGCAATGGCATACAAATGCTCCGATGTACTGCCACAAGCGTCACTGGTCGACATCTGCCGAAACAACATGAGAGCAAGAATCCGCTCCATGATCATCGGCAACAAATCAAAGAACCTGGGAGAACTCCTTGAAGCATCTATGGAAGCTGAAACGGTGATCAAAGACCTCAACAGTCAGAAATCATTAAAGAAAGAGCCGACTACCATTGCAACCTCAAAACCAAAGAAAAAGGAGGTTCTCAATGTGCAAACCAAGTCAGCTCCTCAGCAGCCAAAGAAAGATGAAAACAAAGCTACAGGTAAAAAGCCTGAACTCTCTGATGCCTTCAGAGAACGGGTAGAAAAGAAATACCCGTTTGATGAAGACGTTGAAGAAATCTTTGGGGCACTCCTAGCAAACGGCAAACTTACATTGCCTGACCCCAAAAGACCAGGAGATGTTGGCAAAACCAACGATCCTCGGTACTGCCCATACCATCAGATGGTCTCACATCCTCTCAATCAATGCTCTGTTGTGAGAGAGAAGATAAATGAGATGTGGAAAAACGGAGTCATTACCTTCGACAAGAACTATGGGTCTGCCTCCGTCAACATGGTGTCGTGTGGACAAAAACAAAAATCACCAAAAGAGAAGATCACTACTTCCTTCAAGGTGATAAAGATGACCCAAACGTCCCGAGAGTTGGTTCCATATCCAACATCAGACGGACAACCCATATGGGTACACCCCCGATCTCCTAGAAGATGAAAATTGGGAGGTCGTCAAAACAAGGCCAACCGCTCAACAGCGAAGGCAAGCCAGGAGACAACTCCGCAAGCTCAAACAGCAGGAGAAAGCTCCGAAAAAGCAAGAAGTCGCTGAAAAGGCAGAAACCTCCTCTACCGCTTCACTGGGGGCAACAGAAGAGTCCTCTCCTAAGGCTTCAAAGGCGGGGGCATCATACTCTTGCAACTCAGTGGTCGGATTCTCCATGGATGGATATGAGTCCAGTGACACCGCCAGTGACATCGATGAGTGGGAAGAATCCCTCGAAACAGGAGAATATCTCTCCGACGAGGAATGGATCCCTGAATCTCATCTTATGCCAGTAATCTGGTATAACCCATTACAGCCGCAAGGATCCTGGTCTGATGATGAAGAAGACCAAGAGGCTGTCCAAGAAAATACTCTAGTGGAACCACAAGGAGCAGACGAAGAAAAAGATTTGGCTCCCGTGCCTGATCTCGATGAATACGCAAGGATCTTGCAGCACCTTGCTATAGAGCAAGAACAAGGTCGCATCAATCAGCTTCGTCACAACCCAGCACCGGAAGTTCCTGAAAATCTACAGGAATCTCCTCCGGTAACCCCGGAAAACGAAGAAAGCTGTTGGATCGACGATCCTCTTACATCTGAGGACGAATCTGATTCCCAACAGTTCATCTTGGAGGCATCTTCCGTCAAAGTTACTTGCAATGCAATAACTCAGGATGATAATTCCTCACCTTCTCAGGCTTCGTCTCCTGGAACAGTGACATCGGAACTCAAACCTCTTCCGACCGATCACCTTGAAGAAATTCCAGCCGGTGAAATCTTCTTCGGAGAAAATCCGGTCAATTGGTCCCAAATGCCCGATCTCATCGGTGATGTCTGGACCAACAAAATATTCGACAAAGAAGGAAAGTTGCTGGATGCTGTTCAGGACTTGTTCCCGGAAAATGCTCCATGCAACACAATTACTGAAGATGGCAATGCTAACACAGAGACATCTTCAGCAAATGAGAAGGAACAACCCCTCGATCTCGAGGGTGATCTTCTAAACAAAAACCCTTCTCCAGAAGCTCTTGAAGTTGGTAGAGGTACCCGTTCTGGCCGGGATTACCACAAAAACTACAACCAACCTTCTGCTTCTTATATAAATCCTTTGGGAAAACAAGCTGTAAACGCCCCTAGTGGCAAGAATAATGAAAATGCAGGCCCCAAGGAGGCTTTCAAGTACGACTTGATTCAGCACTTCAAACACATACCTGCACGTCTGCACATCCTAGACTTGTTACGAATGTCACCACAGACTCGTGATAGTCTCATTTCAGAACTACAAATGCTGGATGCGGATGTCGACAAACATGCCCCACAAGTCCTACAAATTGAAATGGACCATAGGGTCAAAAAATCAAAAACTCCCTCAAAAGGAGAAAAGAAGAAAACTGAAGGATCCTGCATCGAATGCCTCTCGGTTCAAAAAGCAGCAAGTGCAACCATCGCCTTCACCAAGGAAGACCTCCTGCTAGGCGAGACAAAGCACAACCGACCCCTGTACTTCACCGGGTACATCAAAGAGGTGCCAGTACGCAAAATCCAGATCGATCCAGGTTCTGCACTCAACCTCATCTCCACTTCGGCACTCGAAGAACTGGGCATTCCGCCTAGCAAGCTGAGCCACACGTCTGTGTCCATCTTTGGATATGATGGCAGCGCTCAAAGGCCGATCGGCAAAATCAGGTTCAAGTTGCAAATCGGTGATCTTATCTCCGAGGTCACTGTCTATGCGATAAAGACCCCTTCATGCTACAACATCCTTCTCGGACGCCCCTGGATACACGAGAATGGTGTTGTCCCTTCGACTTTACATCAGTGCATCAAGTTCGTTGGCAATGACGGCTTGATACATCGAGTGTTTGCAGACAAAAAGCCCTTCAAAGGCAAAGAAGTCTATTTCGCAGATGCTCAGATGTACAAAGATGAAAAAGAAGAAAGGGAGGAAGAAACAACATCCTTTGCCGAAAATCTCCAGAAAGACAAAGGCAAGGCTCCTCAGCAATCACCGGAAGAAAATAAACCCTCTATCAAAACCGAAGAGAATAATCAATCTCCCTTCATGGTCTCCCTCAAGTCTTCAAAGCCTCTGGTGATCACCACCAAAGCAAAGAAGACAAAACAGAGGGCTGGGGGCAAGTTTGCTGTCTCCTTCGTGTCTATCTTGCAAGACACGGATTCGGACTCAGAGCCAGAAGACGATACATCGTCAAGCCAAGCTGATGATCAACAAGTTCAGCCCGCTCTCACTCCGATGGAGACAACCGTTGACATAGAAGATCCGGCATCTGCTTCCTTCGTTGTTCCAGCAACATCAGCAGAAGAAAAGCCAATCTTCTTCCATAAATCGGGAGTTTCTTCATCAAATTCTTCGCTTGAACCTTTCAAAAATGAAGGTATGCCTCAACTATCCCTGTATAGTCCAATGGCGCAAGCTATCATGAAGAAAATGGGCTACGACGCTCAGAACCCAATCGGTTTGGGAGATGGCCGTGGTATTATCACGCCATTGGAACCAACCCTGACCAAAAGTCAACTGGAAGGTTGGAAACCCCACCGCCACATAGAAAAGTCTTCACATGGGCTGGGGTATGATCCTGACGCTCCCTTGAGACAGTTGACACAGGCTGCAAAGTCATCTTGCCGACCAAGCCTCAACATCTCATATTAATGAAGACATCGATCTCCCTGGATATCTCTTTGAAGAGTTGATCGTCAAGGATCCAGGAAGTTCATCCAATTGGTACGATTTCTTCGATGATGAAGAGGAATTGTCCGATAATACAGACACACGGTTCTCTGACCCAGAAGAACCACTGTCTCCAAAGGAAATGCCCTACTTCGACCTAGTTTCAACAGGTGATTGGGACCATCTCATAGCAAATCTTGAGAAAAGTACCAATCAAGAAGACCCATGGACAAAAGCAGAGCCGTGGTCTGTAGATACCTTTGGAACTCCAGAAGGCTTTGTTGGGTTGGAAGCCTCCGAAAATATTGTGGAGGAACCACCTTCAAATCTTCCAACAGAAGATTCTGTTCAAAAGATAGACTTGGGAAAACCTGATAACTCACGTCCTGTATTCATAAGCAAGAATATAAAGGATGATGAGTTACCCGAGTATATCGCGTTTCTTCATGAGTTCGTTGATTGTTTTGCATGGTCTTACGCTGAGATGCCTGGCTTAGACCCCAAAATAGCAATCCATAAACTCAATCTTCAAAAAGATATCAAGCCTGTCAAACAAGGCCAAAGAAGGTTCCGTCCTGACGTGATGGACAAAATTGAACAAGAAGTTCAAAAACTCAAAAGCGTTGGCTTCATCCGTGAGGAACAGCATCCTGAATGGTTGGCCAACATCGTCCCCGTGACAAAGAAAAATGGGCAAATCAGGGTCTGCATTGATTACAGAGACCTGAACAATGCATGCCCAAAAGATGAATTCCCGCTCCCTATACCGGAGGTGATGATCGACAATACCTGTGGGTTCGAGCGAATGACATTCATGGATGGCTTCTCTGGCTACAATCAGATAAAGATGCATCCTGAAGATGGAAAACACACAGTATTTCGGACCCCGTTTGGCGTGTATTGCTACACTGTCATGCCATTCGGTCTGAAGAATGCCGGCGCTACATATCAGAGGGCTATGATGAAGATATTCCAAGATATGCAGCACAAGACGGTCGAATGTTATGTCGATGATCTCGCCGTCAAAAGCAAAAGAAAAGAAGACCATCTCAAAGATCTTCGAGAAGTCTTCCTCCGACTTCGCAAACACAAACTGCGAATGAATCCCCTCAAATGCTTCTTCGGTGTTTCATCGGGTAAGTTTCTCGGATTCATAGTACGGAAAGCTGGCATAGAGCTTGACCCCACCAAAGTCAAGGCTATCCTAGAAATGCCATCTCCAAGAACCCTAAGACAATTAAAAGGGCTCCAAGGAAGATTGGCATACATTCGGCGGTTCATCTCCAACCTATCAGGAAAGTGCCGTCCATTCTCTCGGTTAATGAAGAAAGGTGTCGATTTTGTCTGGGATGCTGAATGTGAAGCCGCGTTCCAGGACATCAAGTCATACCTGACAAAACCTCCAGTGTTGGCTGCCCCCACAACTGGAAAACCATTCCTCTTGTACACAAGAGCCCTTGACTGTTCTTTAGGCGCTCTACTCGGACAAAAGAATGGCCAGGGAAAAGAAGCTGCTCTATATTACCTTAGCCGCATGTTGGTAGGTGCAGAGCATCGCTACTCTCCAGTCGAAAAAGAATGCTTGGCAGTGATGTTCGCCGTACAAAAACTGCGTCACTATCTGCTATCCAACACAGTGTACCTGATTTCGAGGATCAACCTCCTAAAGGTCCTTGTCACAAAAGCAGGTTCTCTCAATGCCCGACTGGCAAAATGGTCCATCCTCCTGTCACAATTTGATATTAGGTATGTACCACAAAAAGCAATCAAAGGCCAAGCTCTAGCATACTTCCTCGCGGAGCATCCATTGCCTAAAGATTCTCCACTCAAGGATGACCTCCCAGACGAATCAGTCTACAGTGTGGAGACTTCCTTATCAAACGCTTCCTGGCACATGTACTTCGATGGCGCAACCAGGACAAATGAAAAGGGAAATCAAATATCGGGAATTGGCATTCTCTTTGTTAATCCCGACAAATACATGATTCCACACGCATTCTCGCTACTGGAACCATGTTCAAACAATGCAGCTGAGTACCAAGCCCTAATCATAGGATTGGAACTCGCCCTTGAATCCGGCATCACTACGCTGGAAGCTTTTGGAGACTCTCAACTGATCGTCAACCAGATGAATCAGAAATTTGAAGTCAGGAAGCCCGATCTGTTGCCTTACTACAACAAAGCACAATCGCTTCGACAAAAGTTCGACATCTGTCATATCACCCACATCCTCAGAGGTGGAAACATTCGTGCAGATGCCCTGGCTGGACTTGCTGCGTCTATGGCAATCCAAGAAGGGGAAAACATGCAAATTACAGTGTGTCAAAAAAGGATTCTCCCTCCTCTCAACACACATCAAGCAGTTGCTGAATGCCACCAAGTGGTTGGAAGTCGGATCTCCGTCCTTAAACCTCTGATCAGCGACTGGAGGGATCCGTTCATTGATTACATAATGTTCGGAATCCTACCTGAAGATCCAAAAGAACGGGTAAGCATCCAAAGACGAGCCCCAAACTTTCATTTGGATATTCCTTCAAAAATGCTGTATAGAAAATCCTACAATGGAGTACTTCTACGCTGCTTGTCACAACAAGAGGCTGAGGGAACACTCAAAGAAGTACATGCTGGTCTTTGTGGAGCCCATCAGGCTGGGCCTAAGCTCTACGATCAGATAAAAAGGTTAGGTTATTATTGGCCTACCATGGTGGCTGATGCAATGCAATTTGCTAAGCGCTGCCAACAATGCCAAGTTCATGGAGATTATGTCCACATGCCTCCGGAATGGCTACATCCTACAGCAATCTCATGGCCTTTTGAAGCCTGGGGTATGGACATCATAGGTCCTATCTCCCCTCCATCGAGCAAAGGTCATCGCTTCATCTTCGCCGCTACGGATTATTTCTCCAAGTGGTCAGAAGCATTCGCGCTTAGTGAAATGAAGACGTCATCAGTCCTTCACTTCTTGCGCACCAACATCATTTGTCGCTTCGGCATACCTAAAAGATTCGTCCATGATAACGGACCACAGTTCCGCGATCACCGATTCTACAGGTTCTGCGACAAATACAAAATCCAAAGTTGTCCTTCAACTCCGTACAATCCGGCAGCGAATGGACTAGCAGAGGCCTTCAACAAGACGCTCTGCAAAATCTTCAAGAAAATGGTCTCTAGTCACAAAAGAGAATGGGGCGACAAACTGCCTGAAGCTTTGTGGGCCTATCGAACCACCGTTCGAGGACCAACCCATAGCACACAATTCTCCTTGGTCTATGGATGCGAAGCTGTTGTCCCTTTGGAGGTTCAAATTCCTTCCTTAAGGGTATCTCTACAAAATGACATGACGCAAGAAAGCAATGTCAAATTGAGACTCCAAGAGCTAGATAACCTCGATGAGAGACGGCTCGAAGCTCTACAAAGCATTGAACTCTACCAAGCACGCATGGCAGGATCTTTTGACAAGAAGGTCAGGCAACGCGCCTACAAAAAGGGAGACTTGGTTCTTACAGTAAAAAGACCAATGGTTTTTGCCAACAAATCCAAAGGCAAATTTGAACCAAAATGGGAGGGACCTTTCGTCATCGACAAAGTCTTCTCCAACGGCGCATACGCTCTTCTAAACATGGAGGGTGACAGATGTATGCTGCCCATCAATGGGAAGTTCTTGAAGCGGTACTACCCTTGAAGGCTTCTTCCATCGGGTCAGAGCGACGCCTGCACGGCCAAAGCCTATTCCTAGGTATCTGCTCGTCAAACCCACTCCTTTTGGAATTTTTATCAAAAAAACCCCTCAAAACAATGTTTCTTTCATCGTTTCATTGTTAAAAAAAAAAAGCAAATCCAAAAATCCAAGTTTAGGAGCTTCTTCCCAAACTTGACCAAAATTTTCGATCCTTGAAACCAAAATTCATGGTTTGAAACAAAATCAGGACCTAGGGATTTCAGCCCTAGTCCACCTCGACTTTTACCACCAAAATGGTTTTGAGTCAAAATTTACGACCCTCGTGTCTTTAAACAAAAAAATGGTTTTTCAAAAACCGCAAGGAAGCGACGTTCAGTCGATACTTGCAAAACCCAAAACCGGAAGGATGCGAACCCCATTCGATACTTCCAAAACCCCAAAATTTCAAAAATCGTGGAGACGCAACGTTCCAGTTGATATCCACAACCCAAATTTCAAAACAAAAAAAAAAAACAAAACAAAGGTTCGAAAAAACCTCAAACTTCAAAAATTTTGGGGAAGCGACATTCCATCGATACCCACAAAACAAAATTTTTTAAGACAAAAGCAGGGAAGCGACGCTTAGTCGATACTTGCACCCAAATCCGCGAGGAGGCGACATTCCATCGATACTCGCAACCGAATGAGCAAGGAAGCGACATTCCATCGATACTTGCAATACCATTCAGCAGGGAGGCGACTTTTAGTCGATACTTGCATTTTTTAAAACCAAAAACCTGGCTTTCACGCCAAAAAACCCTGCTTCCATGCCAAAAATCCGGCTTTCACGCCAAAAAATCAAAAATCCGGCTTTCATGCCAAAAATCAAAATTCGGCTTCCATGCCAACAAAACAAAACTCGGTTTTCAAAAAAAAAATTTCTGGCTTTCATGCCAAAAACAAAAAATCTGGCTTCCATGCCAAAAAAAAAAAAAAAATTTCGGCTTTCATGCCAAAAACAAAATCTGGTTCTTACACCAAAAACAAAACTGGCTTTCATGCCACAAACCAAATCTTGGCTTTCATGCCATCTCAAAATTTTTGGCTCTCATGCCATAAACCCAAATTTGGCTTTCATGCCACCTCAAAATTCGGCTTTCATGCCATCAAAAAAAAAACCTGGCTTTTACGCCAACCAAAACAGAAACCCGGCTTTCATGCCAACAAAACAAACTGGTTTTCAAAACAAACCGGCTATAGATGCCATCCAAATCCGGCTATAGATGCCACCCGAAATTTGGCTTTCATGCCGTGAACAAAATCTGGCTCCCATGCCAAAACATGTCTCAAAAACTGGCTCCCATGCCAAAAACAATCATTTGTCAAAAGATTTCGCACAAAATGACAAACTTTTGATCACATCCTATTTAGCAATCACTTTAATCACAATATTTAAGTGAGCGTAGGGAAAACAAAAAAAAAGTACAAAAAAAAATACATGTGGTACCAAAAAAAAAGAAGAAGAAAAGAAAAGTGTTCACAAGCACTACAAAAATGTATACCAAAAAAAATACATGTGGTATATAAAAAGAGAGAAAGAGGGGTCTCAGCCAAAAATGCCCTCCAGCCAAGCTTTCAGTTCCTCAAGCAAACTCTTGGCTTCATCCGTTAGAGTCTCCAAGGCACGCTTCTTCAAGAATCTGCCATGAGTAGCTGGAGAAGGCTCTATCCCTTCTGCTACACCAGGAAGACTATCCCGTGCAGTCTTCCATCGTTCATTCTCTCTAGCCTTCCTATTGAGAATCTGATCGGCCTCTGCAACTTGGCGAATCAAAGCACTCTCCCTGTCACGAGCCTCTGTTATGGCGGACCACGTACTGGCGACTTGGGCCTTTCGGTGTTCGAGATGCTTCCTTGCCTCCTCAACCTCTCCATCAAGGATGCTAAGGTCATGTTGCAGCCTGATGATGTCTAACTCCGCTCGGTTCCTCTCCCGAACCAGCTGCTTCCTGCCCTGTGTAGTCTCTTTCAAATCCGATTGAGCCTTCTCAGCAGGGTTCAGGAACATTTCTTGGAAGAACTGGTCATCAGGATAGCTGATGGTCTCAAACCATCCGTCGCCTAATGCAATGATCTTATCAACGATCGCCCGGGCGTCCGTAACATCCAGACCAATATCTTCCTCAGCATCTTTGAGAATCTCTTTCACATGCGGAATCTTGCTACGTGCAACATCCAAGTGTCCAGAAAGGAGGGTCTCAATCCAAGAACTCAAAACCCGCATCACCACCTTCTTCGCATACTGAAGAGATGGGCCAGATGAAGACTCACCCTTCTCTGTCGATTGGCTGCCCAAGTCATGTCCCATCGGAAGAGTAACAATAGAACACTTTCCAATCGGGGCCGCTGGAGAAGGAATCTCAACATGAGGTCTAGCCTCTGCCGCGTCAGAATTGGCTGGAGAAGTCCCAATTACTGGGTCAACTTCTGGCATCCCTGGCTCTGGCTCTGAAGGAAGCGATGGACTCTCTTCTGTCACTTCAAAATCTGCCAAACACAAAAAGGTATGAATATGATCTTGTCAAAAAAAAAAATCAATGTCAAGATTATCACTATGAAATACCTTCTTCCATGATGGGCGGATTACTTTCTATCTCCATTTGCTCATCCGAAGCATCGTCGAAAGCCATATCCATAGATGGCTCGAAGTCGGAACCCTCTGGCAAGTCAGTTGACAAGAAAACAAAAATATGTGTCAGCAAATTCAAAAAAAAAAAAAAAAATCATCATCCTCATACCAGGTGGAGATTCTGGGTCCTCCCCAGAGTCCCTCAACTTTTCTTCAGATGCCGCAACTGGATCCATCACCGCCTCATCGGCAGGAACCTCGGGCATCACCAAGTTTTCATCTTCTGCAAAAGAAAGAAAACAATAGATCAAAAAAAAATCCCTCATAAAAGGAAAGAAGCGAAAATAGAGAAGAAGGAAAATCATACCAACATCAGCGGACTCTTCTTCACGACTCCTCTTCTCTGGAGGCTCATCAGCATCTCCTGATACCTCCTCAGCAATGGTAGGAGGGACTTCCAGATCAGGAAAGTCTTCGTGGCGTCTCTCTGTGCGACGCTGTCCTCTCCTCCTCTTTTTTCTACGAGCCGGTCTACTCGAAGTACCTGCCTCACTGTCAAAGTCAGGACTTCCACTTGGCTCCTCACTGGACGACCCGCTCCTACCAGTGGACCCCAAGGAAGCCTTCATTCGCTCTGCTTGCATCCAAGTGTCGATCTCGGCTTCCTCCTCCTCGAGCTGTCTCAAGACCTCAGCAGGTATCTCTTGTGCGGCTCCGGATCTAATGACATCCTGTTCCTCGAGAAAGCCTATCCTATGCTTCTCTCCAGAAAGGAAGAACAAAACTTCCCCTCGACGGACGCCATCTGATCTACCAAGACCCTTCCCAGGAGATTGCTTGACATTCAGCTCCTTCTTGGAAAGCCCTCGGTACACAGCAAAGCTCTCCACGAACCACTTCGTGAAAGCCAGCAGTCCGGAAAATGGGCAACTCAGGATAGGAAATCATGGCAGTAGTGTCCTCCGCACTATAGAAAGCCCATGCATTTCTCCCGTCCTGCAAAACGCTTCACCATGCTCGAAGGCGCTCCAACAACGCCTTGAGAGAAGCCTAACTGCAACGCAAAACGCGAAGGGACATACGGCTGGATATCAACAAAAAGATGTCTGCGGTACACCATCGTGCCAACACGTATGTTTAAAAGCCACCTCTTCTCTGCGTTGGTCAAAGAATAGTGTCTTCCCGATCCCGCCCTGGTAGAATCTCGGGAGACACCAAAATCAAAAGCCTTCTTCCGCAAATCTGGAGAAAGCTTTACTGAAGATTGCCCAATCTCGACATCCCTGAATCGTCGGATTCTCAAGCGGGCAGACAAAAGTGAATCGGAAACGGCTTTTCCCCTAGCCAACCGAATCATAAAAGGGTCATCATCCTGAGCAGCGCCCAAACGGTGGAAGCCGGGACAGTGGTACACATACCACGAATAAAAAATATGGGCTGAAAATACCCTATTCATAGGAAGCCCAAGCCGAACCAGAAAAGCAGCAGCCTGCAGTTCGGTGCACAAATAGGAGTAAAGAGCAGGCACCAAAGCCAACTGCTCTCCGAACGCCATCTGACAAGCCGGAAATATACAATGCGGCCTGATGTGTGTTCCGTCTCCTCCAGCAAAAACAGCCTCACCCAGCCAATAAGTGAGGTACGCAGCAACGTCTCTCCGCAGCGCAATGTCGGAGCAAACGGCGTCTGTACTTGTGAGAAAGTTCTTCAAATTCTCTCGCATGGCAGAAATCTTCTTCCCCAGATTCTTAGTCTGGGCTTCCTGGGTCATACTCTCAGAAGATTCTTCGTCGCCAAAAAAGTTTGGAGACAAAGAGCTGAAACTCCTCCAACTGCTACACCGGACTTTCAAGCCCTCCTTCTCCCTCAAAAAATCGTAGAAGGCGACGAGCTGAAAGTACAAAAGCCTGAACTCCTCAGACTGCTCCTCAAGGACGCTGTCAATCGGCATAAATTCCTCATAGAGTTTGCCGAGGATGGATAACCCGGTAATGGCACTCAGCTCCTTCAAAGAAAAACCAATCTCACCATTCGTAACAATGAAGGTGTTGGTTTGTGGAAGGAAGGACTCCAGCATGGCCATAAAAGCCTCATCGGAGAAAAATACGGTTTGCCTAAAAGCGCGAACCGCATCAAAAATCTCGGCCTCCTTCAGAATGGCACCGACGATCTGCAGGATGTGATCAGTCCACGACTCCCAGCCCGAGTCAACACTGAAACGGCCACGAAGTCGAAAAGGCTTCACCCAATTGCTGCCATCGCCCCTGAAAATGCCAAGGCCCACCGGTCTCAAATCAACCGATGGATGATCAGATCCTTGGTAGCCGCTGGCCGGCATCAACATGTCCAGACGGACAGGCGACTTCTCTGCATAACCAGAAGGACCGCCAACAAAAACCCCGGTCTTGACCACAGTGGTCCTCTTCACCCAGCTTGGAGGATCTTCTCTCTTAGAGCAAGTGGGAGAAAGACTCATGATCGAAATAGTACGATCAAAAGGCGACCGGGTAGAAATGGTTCTCTCCTCACCATCGGCTGTGTAAGAGAACTGAAAGCATCTCCTTTGATATGACGAGTCATCAGGAGCTGCATCACCAAAGAAAAAGGTAGGCTTGGGCACAACGCTCTGATCGTCCATGACCCAAGGACGATTGCTTGCCATAATCTTGTAAAACTCCTCATCCTTGAGACCGATCAGTCGCTGTCTCATCTCATCTCGGTTGAGCGAGTCACACTCTTCCAAGTTTCTCTCCACATACTGGACCTTCTCCCAAGCCTGCTGTACAGCAGCATTGGAAGATCTGGCAGATCGACGAGGTGTATCGGTAACGGGCTTCTTACCCTTGTTCGTTCTGGAGGAACTACCTGCAAAGATTGAAAAGAAAAAAAAAATCAATCAACAGAATGACAAAATTTTGCTAAAAAAATCCTAGCGAAATTTTGGCATGACTCCGGGGCAATTCCGAAGAAAAGGGAATCACCCCGAAAAGAAAGGAAGCCTGAAGATGAGCTCAACATCGCTGCGAGCTCATGATCAATGAAGGATTCTCAAAGAAGACTCGAACTCAAACATTGCTGCGAGATCAAGACAGTCTTCTCAAATTTCCGCAAGAATCGGAAAAGAGCTCAACATTGCTGCGAGCCTCAAATCCCAAAACTTGCAAAAAAGCTCCTCGAAACCCCCGCAAGACTAAAGAAAGAGCTCAACATTGCTGCGAGCTTCAAATCTCAAGACTTGCAAAAGATTTCCAGGTGTGCATCATCATCATGCTCCCAATTCAATTTACCAAAAATCATGCATAAAAGAAAATCATCATGCACTAGATGCTAGGAAAACCTTGACAAAATTTGACCAATTCCAACCCAACTTGGTCAAAATCAAACTTTGTCTAAGTCAAAATTCATGTTGACTTAACATAGAAACTCTAGCCTTCTATCTTGATGCATCAAACAAAAAAAAAATGCATAAACATCTTGAAATGCATGAAACCTCATTATCATGATGATACAAAAAGGGGAGAAAGGAAAGTTCTTTTTTTTTAAAAAAAAAAAAAAAAAAAAAAAAAAAAGAAGAGAAAAAAAAAAAGAAAAAAAAAGAGAAAAAAATTATGGGCTGGCCCACAGGCCGTGGCCCATGGGCCACATGGCCGTACGGCCCAAAGCTGTACGGACATGCCCGTACAGCAGCAAAAAAAAAAAAAAAAAAGGAGAAAAGAAAAAAAAAAGAAGAAGAAAGAAAAAAAAAAAAAAAAGAAAAGGGCGTGTAAAAAAAAAAAAAAAAAAAAAAGAGAGAAGAAAAAAAAAAAAAAAAAAGAGAGAAGAAAAAAATGATGAAACTTTCTTTACATGGAATTTCTTGTAAAAAGAAATAAAAAACTTACTTGAAGCCATGGATGGAGAAGAAAGAAGAACTTGAAGACTCTTGAAGAAGGAGGATTCTTGATCTTAGAGCAACTCTTGAAGACTTTTGCAAAAAGAAAGCAATAGGAGCAAGAGATCCCACCTCAATTGCTTTTATAGAAGAGAGCAAACCAAAAGAGGAAACAAGAAAAAAGCAAGGAGGAAAGGGCTAAAAATTAGCAACCTTCCCAAAAGAAAAGGAAACTTGGGATATTCTCTCCCAAAACAAAGATTCTTTGAGAAATTCTCTCCAAAAAGAAAGGGAATGAGAGATATTTTCTCCCAAAGAAAGATATTTTGAGAGAATCTCTCCCAAAATCAAGGAAACTTGAGAAAATCTCTCAAAGTAAGGATATTTTTAGATATTCTCCACCCAAAGGAGATATCTTTAGATATTCTTTACAAAGTGACACCATATGAGATCTAAGCCATCCTTCAAAGCTTAAGGTCCCATGGGTTAGCCCATATGAGCCAGGTTTGACCACTTAGGCACTAAAAGTGGCTTTTAGTCAAAATTTCTCTTACCAAGAGCATACAAAAATGGTCCCATGCCTCTTTTGAGTTGATTGGACCATACCATACAAAAATCCAAGCTTCATGAGTTTTCAAAAATCCAAACCATCCCACCTCATGAACCAAATTAAGCCAAAATCTTGAAATTGACATTCCACAAAAGCCCAAACCACTCCAATGGACCCAAAATTGTCCCAAAGAGTGAACCAAAAAACCAAACCATGGTCCCCTAACTCGCCACATACAGCCTGTTAGGTCACAAGACCAAAACCAAAAATCAAAACCCGACCCCCTAACTTGCCACATACAGCTTGTTGGGTCACAAGGTCAAAATCAAAACCAAAAACCTGACCCCCTAACCTGCCACATACAGCTTGTTAGGTCACAAGGTCAAAATCAAAACCAAAAAACCAAATCCAAATCCAAATGTCATTCTCAAAATCTTGCCTTAAGGTGGTACGTGATCCCTCTCACTACCATAAAATCCCCTGGAAGCTCAAAAGGCTACTCCATAAAAGAAAAATGCTCAAAGACTCTTGGTCAAGTCAGAAGCTCTTCTTCAAGATTCTCTTCGAGGCACATCGACTACAAAAGCTATATTGTCGCTGTACCTCGAGGGGGCATTTGTTGACACCAAAAATGTCACTTTGCCTCTTCACACCAAAAGCTACACGGAGCCGCATCCTACCAAAATAGGCAGGCGCCACTTCAAGCATCAGATCTTGTCAGAATCAAACAAAAACTGCAAGGTCACTCAAAAGAACCAAAAGAGAGGTACACATGAAGTTTCAGGTCATTTCGATATCATTTGGCCTAGCTTCACTTCTCCAACAGCTAAGCAGCAGCTCCCGGCGGCGGACCACCCTGGGATCATGGCACCTAATTCGGAGCTTGCGGATCATCTCAAAATGACTCCAATACGCTCCTCGTCGAATTTCAGGTCAATCGGACATCGTTTGACCGAAAGTCAAAGCTCGGCATCTCTCTCGCAGGAGAAACAAAGGCAAGCGTTTGCATGACTCCAAATGGCTTCAAAACTCAAACGAAAGCCTATGGTTGGTCTTAACTACTGATGAGGGAGTCACACGTCGAATTTCAGGTCAATCGGACATCGTTTGACCGAAAGTCAAAGTTCGGCATTTCCCTCGCAGTGAAATCAAAGGCAAGCATTTGCATGACCCCAAACGGCTTCAAAACTCAAAAGAAAGCCCATGGTTGGTCTTATTTAATGCTCAAGAAGTTTCACCTCAAATTTCAGGTCATTCCGACATCGTTTGACCCTGTTTCAGCCTCTGGCGGAAAATCAGCAGTTCTGCGCTCGGCTTTTCCCGGAAAATCGGAAACTTTGCAAACCAATTTGCAAGGATTCTCATCATGTTTTTCAGAGGGAAATCAAGCCAAAAATGTGGAGAAATGTCATAGAAAACAAACAAAAAAAACGGAAGCGAAAAACGACGAAAAACGGCCAGAAACGGGCCCCGGGAAGCAATTTTCCCCCCAGGGTCGCAGAGCCCCGCGACCCTGGGCCAGGCCTGCGACCCTGGGCCATGGTCGCCGGCGACCATGGCCCACGGTCGCCGGAGACCATGGGGCCGGCGACCCTGGGAGGTCCGGGGCGCCGATTTCGCCCCGGGACCCCCCGTTTCGTCCGTTTTCGCGAGACGAGTTGTTCTGTCCCTGTGATTTTTCCAGATTCAGACTTTTGAGGCTCCAAATTCGCCGATATTCGCCAAGATCACAGGAATCCTTCCAAGAACTTAAAAAACTTCGTTGATCGCCAGCTGAACAACCAAAAAGTGCACTTTCTGCCCGCCCGATCGCGAAATCGACTGGACAGATGCTGCCGGCCCGCTGGTATCAACCAATGTCTGAAACTACATGATCGTCTGATGTTGATTTACATAAGGATCCATCGATGATCATCGCAAAGGGAATTCCAAGAGACGCAACATGGCCCGCGACTCTTCAGCTACCAAGGTGGGCACTTAGTGCAATCAATTGGCCCGTTTATGGCAAGTTAATGCGGTCATTAACCCATTATCTTGAACGGCCCAATCAGAAGCCTCCGTTCAGGAGTTACAAGTCCAGAAGGCTCGGCATTTCCCTCGCGGTGAAATCAAAGGCAAGTGTTTTCATGACTCCAAATGGCTTCAAAACTCAAACAAAAGCCTGTGGTTGGTCTTATCTACTGATAAGGAAGTCATACGTCGAATTTCAGATCAATCGGACATCGTTTGACCGAAAGTCAAAGCTCGACATTTCCCTCGCGGTGAAATCAAAGGCAAGCGTTTGCATGACCCCAAACGACTTCAAAACTCAAACGAAAGCCCATGGTTGGTCTTATTTAATGCTCAAGAAGCTTCACCTCAAATTTCAGGGCATTCCGACATCGTTTGATCCTGTTTCAGCTTCTGGCGGAAAATCAGCAGTTCTGCGTTCGGCTTTTCCCGGAAAATCAGAAACTTTGCAAACCAATTTGCAAGGATTCTCATCAGGTTTTTCAGAGGGAAATCAAACCAAATAATGTGGAGAAATGTCAGAGTAAACAAGAGAAAAAAACGGAAGCGAAAAACGACGAGAAACGGCCAAAAACGGGCCCCGGGAAGGGATTTTCCACCCAGGGTCGCAGACCCCTGCGACCCTGGGCCATGGTCGCCGACGACCATGGGCCCGGCGACCCTGGGAGGTCCGGGGCGCCGATTTCGCCCCGGGACCCCCCGTTTCGTCCGTTTTCGCGAGACGAGTTGTTCTGTCCCTGTGATTTTTCCAGATTCAGGCTTTTGAGGCTCCAAATTCACTGATATTCATCAAGATCACAGGACTCCTTTCCAGAACTTCAAAAACTTCATTGATCGCCAGCCGAACAACCAAAAAAGTGCACTTTCTGCCCACCCGATCGTGAAATCAACTGGACAAATGCTGCCGGCCCGCTGGTATCAACCAATGTCTGAAACTACATGATCATCTGATGTTGATTTACATAAGGATCCATCGATCATCATCGCAAAGGGAATTCCAAAAGACGCAACATGGCCCGCAACTCTTCAGCTACTAAGGCGGCCACTTAATGCTATCAATTGGCCCGTTTATGGCAAGTTAATGCGGTCATTAACCCATTATCTTGGACGGCCCAATCAGAAGCCTCTGTTCAGGAGTTACAAGTCCAAGCAATCATGGCATTCAAGCCATGAAACTCCTAACATAATGGAGATTAAAGGCGATTAAATGCCCATGACTCTCCTCCGGCCAATGAAATCCAAGGGGCAGGAGTTACAAAGCAAGAGACAATTAAACTTGTAACTCCTCCCTTAATGAGCTTTATTACCATAAAGGCTCATAAATCACTCCTAAAGGCTACCTAAAGGCCTATAAATAGGAGTCACCTCCAAAGTTTTCAGCATCAGAAAAATCGGATCAGAAAAAGCCCCGAAGAAAAATCCATAGCCAGAGAGAAAAGAAAGGATCAAGAAAAATTCTCAGAATCAAGAAAAATTCTCAGAAAATTGCCTAAAGATCTGAAGCCTCTGAAAATCCAGACACTTTGCGAACGAAGAAACTCTGCTGCAGCAACCAACACTACAAGGTGATTGAAGTCCCTTGGGGGGCCACCCCCCCAAGGTTCCACCTCTCCTTCTATCCAACATGGCTAGACATGGCTCTTCAGCCCGTCTACTCGGCTTTTTATTGAACATAAGACCTTCTCTCGTTCTTTGTTCTCTAAAAATCTGAGCATATAGCCAAGCCAAGCGAATCCAAAGCATCCGACGTTCTCATTTGCATGGATGATGGCGGAGTTCATACATGACTCGCGACCTTCAATCTAAACGGGTCCCTCCCACAATCTCCTGAAAAGTTAGATTCTTCCTTTCTCGCTTTTCATTGTATTTTGTATTTTTTTTAAAGAGACAAAAAACCACAACTCTTGTCTTTCATTATTGATGAGAATTGTAAATCGGCTATAAACGCCACAAATCGGCTATAAACGCCAAAAATCGGCTATAAATGCCAAAAAATCGCCTTTTACGGCAAAATAAAAAACTGTCTCTTTTCTTAAATATATATGCAATGGAAACTTGAAAAGAAGTTGATTTCCTTTTTTACTTGCGAAGATTGATCTCCGGATCATCACTTGCAATTCCAAGTAAAATAGAAAATCTGGCACACCCACCCTAACACCCAAAAGCGTTGATGCACGCTCCGCCCTCCGGGGGCGAAAGGGTCGGACCAAACGGACTCCCACGTCCGCCGACGCCCGGTAGCGCCCGGGGCCTGGAGCGCGTTCCATCAAGTTGGCACACCCGGTGGGACCCGTTTACTTGAGAACACCGGATGCTTGGAATTGAAATATTCGCATATTATATCTTTGCTTATGTTTCTTTTCCGAATTCCTTGGCTACTTTTTGGCTGGTGGCCTATGTTGGATTTCGAATGAGATGGGATTTTTTGGAAATTTCAAATTCTTTCAATCTATTTCCATTCTTTCTCTTTTCAAAAAAAAAAAAAAAAAAGTTCAGATTTCTCGTTTTGGATTCAAAATTGAGAAACTTTGATCCTTTCCTTTCTGGTCATTGGCGCTCGCGATTATCCGCTGAGACCAGCTTGGATCAGGGATTGGGCCATTGTTTCTCTTCGATGAGTCTGTTAGAGATTTCAAAAAAAAAAAATAAAATAAAAAAAAATAAAAAAATAAAGAAAAAAAGCAAACTTCTTTGCCTTGGATTCAAAATTGAGAAGTTTTGATCCTATCCTATCGTTCATCGTGCTTGCAGAAATGTTGAGCCTGTTCGACTAAGGTTTTGGATCATTGTTTCTTTTGATGAAGTCATTAGAATTAAAAAAAAAAACAATTTCAAAAAAAAATCAAACTTCTTTTCATTTTGGATTCAAAATTGAGAAGTTTTGATCCTATCCTATCATTCATCGCGCTTGCAGAAATGTTGAGCCTGTTCGACTAAGGTTTTGGATCATTGTTTCTCTTCAATGAGTCTAGTAAAAAAAAAAGAAAGACATAGACCGCTAAGGCCAAACCAACTGCATTCTTTGATCTCGGTTGATTCAAGAAAAGCCTTGTCCAGAGTGTGGAGACAGCCTGACTGTTCGAGGCAAGGGTCCTCCAAACGGGTTCATTAAGTAATCCTACCCTTACCTGGGGGCAATTCTATCAATTGTGATTTCATAAGACCAGGTTAGGAAGCCTATGTGTGCTCCCTTGTCTTTTAAATAAAAAAATTAAAAAAAAAATAAACTTTTCAAAAAAAAAAAAAAAAAAGAAAAAGAAAAAAAATCTTAAAAAAAAAAAAAAAGCTTTCGTCATTTTTAGGTTCAGATCTGAGAAATTTTGGTCTCTTCCTTTCTGAGCACTGGCGCTCGCGATTATCCGCTGAGCCCGTGTTCAGATTGGAACATCATTTGCTCTCTTTGATGGACCTGATCTTGGCCTTTCAAAAAAAAAACTCTCGTCATTTTGGATTCGGATCCGAGAAATTGTGGTTCCTTCCGGGGTACTGGTGCTCGCGGAAATCGTTGAGCCCGTCTTTGTATCGGGATACCACATGCTCTCCTTGATGAATCCATTTTGACATTTCAAAACCAGAGGATCCCATCTCATGGATGTGATCTCCAGCATTTGTGTCTAGCGGTGCTAGTACGCCCTTTCAGGGTCTACTGTATTCGCGAACGGCGCATTTGTAAAACTTCAACCTTATATTCTTCTTATCTCGAGCAAGCCCTGCTTCGCGATAAGTCGAATTTAGGTTTACAATTGCTTCTAGCAGTCACTGGGACGCTCATTTTGGGGCTCACCATACTTGCAATCAGAACAATTGTGCCCTCTATGGCTTTTGCCTTCCTCACGTCGCCTGGGTCATATCCCTTGAGCGATCTGAAAAGGCAAACCCATAGATTGCCTTTTTTTTCCATTTATAATCATTATATTCTTGTGATTACTAATGGATCTGGTCTTGTTTCAGAAGTTTACTAACAATGGCAGCTTCCTTGACCATCACCTTCGACGAGAAAAAGCACCAGCAGATGCTTCAACAGAAGCAGAATGTGCGCACTCATAAGCGCACTGCTCGTTGCCACAGCGTCAACACCACCAACAATTCACTAAACTCCGGGTCGACCTCGACTCCCCGGACTATTTTCTTTGGGACGTTGGGACCATTCCCACTTCCTGAAGAACAGGCTGCTCCCGCTAAGAAGCAGAAAATCGCCTCCCAATGTGTCACCGCCGTGACACCAAAGGCGACCCTCGCGAAGCCTCAGCCAGCAAACAGCCAGGTCCGTCCCAAGACTTGGTCCCCAGGGCCTTCGCCGAAACAAAGGAGGTCCCGAGCATCTGCCAAGCCAGCATACCTGGCCCCGCTCAAAGAAAACCGGTTCTACCCTCTCTTCTACATGAAAAAGGAGAAACCCATCTCTGACCTGACTCCCAGGTCAATTCAGCATCAACCAGCTTGTTCCTACAAGCCAAAAATCAAATCCTACATCACCAGGCCTCCCCAAGCGTCTGCTCAGGCCTGCAAAACTGCAGTTCGACCCTTCATCTCTACAGGGGCCGAGCTTGCACAATTCAAAGCCTCGCTGCAACAGGCGAAGGACCGGGTCCGCATCCTGTCCTTGCCTAACTACAAAGAAGACAAGCTCGGCTGCTGCACCCGAGGGAGTACATCCTTCATCGTCAAAGCCCAGCCAGAGCTGACCGAAGCTCAACTCGCTCGTCAAGCACGCCGCCGCGCGTCATACCGACAAAAGAGACTAGAGAAATGGAGGACTCAACCTCCTACACTCCAAGTTTCCCAAAAATGGGTTGAAAAAGAAAGACCCAACCAAATTGCTGCTGTCCATATGGTTGGCAAAACCAGAAGACGCCAAAAGTCAGCAACAAAAATCCATGTCAGGCGTCCGGTGACCCGCAACGTCTCCCGGACACGAAGACATAAAGAAAACTCTCCCGCTCCTTCAAGCCAAGGACATCGGAGTGATCACTCTTCGAGCTCTTCATCTAAAAGAATGAGCTCTAGCTCAGTCACCAAGACTGTATCCTCTTTCGACTCTCGAAGAGTGAACGTCCTGGTCACAAATGCTGAGCAACCTCCGCTACATGATGACGTAGCTGCACGCATCCAGCAGCTGGAACAAGGACAGCAGAGAATAGAGGCCCTAATGGAAAACCTACTTCTCACTATCCAACGTCCGCCAAACAATGAAGCTCCTCCGAGCCATCAAGGCGACGAAGAAAATGCGGAAAATAGTGAGTCACGCGCCCTTACCAAAAAGGACGTTGACGATATCCTCGCCAAAGCAAAAGAAGAGGATATGCTAAAGGAGCATGGGATCAAGCCACCATATCCCTTGTGGATGGACTCGGTCCCGTTCCCTATTGTCGCGACCCCGGACCGGGAATCCCCAATCCGGGATCGGGACATTAGTGTGTGATGATTATTCAAGATGAGGATTACCTACATCCTCAAAATACAACTTATTTAATTTCCCACAGGTGTCCGCGGTGAGGATATCAAAACCTTGCATGAATGTTTCTTTTTAATGCGGAAGCGTGTAGCAAATCAAATAGTTAGACTATATCTAGTCATGCAAGCATTAACATCAATATCAAACTGTATCAGAAAGAGCAATGATCTATAGCATGTTTCCCAAAGGTTGTTAAAGTTAGACAAAATATCATTTAGTTACATTCCCCAAAATTAGAGGCCAACAAAGGCCAATATTACAAAATAATAACCCAAAGAATAGTTAACAAGTCCTTCCCAAAATGTTACGCCTCTTGGCAACCCGATGTCTACATGACATCGTCAGCACGCCACTCAACTAGAGGCTGCAGCTCACCTACCGCCTCCTCCGGCTCCTCCTCAAGGAAACCGGCAACGGGACCTGAGTACCACAGCAAAGGATCAGACACGACGGTCTGGCAAGAGAGTGAGAAGATACAACAACATGTAATAGATGAAATATCTCGAAAAGTAAGAAAATCTGTTAAAGCAAGAACTCTCATAAAATAGATAAATCATTTGTTAGAAAAACATGTAAACAAGATAAAACTCATAGGGTATCCAAGGAATCAGGAACAAGCAAGATGGCGACCACACGAAGCTAAGTCCTCTATCACTAAGGTGATAGAGTAATAACTAGGCCCTGGTCTCAGTCACTCGAGGTGAGGAGAAACAGGGGATCTCATATAAATACATATGCATATGCAATACTATACATGACCACGGTAGCGAGCCGGGCATCGGGGACTACAGTAGCAATCTGCGGTATCGGGACAAGACCACGGTAATGACCGGGTAGCGGGATCCAAACTGCAGCTGGCGGGACAAGAGGGGGATCTCCAAGTCGGTGGATCAGACCAACGAGGTTATCCAAGCTTAGTGGTGCCGACTCATAGGTCAAATACAATCGAGACAATGCAAGTAAATCAAGTACAAATATATATAATCAAACGGCAAGACGGGGGTGCTCAAGGGGACACTGCCATATCATGTGGTGCAATGCACTTCGGGTCAAGTAACCATTTCAAGTGTACAACAATGCTTTCGAGAAAGACAAGCCATGTAAAGAAATCTTGGAAATGAAGAAATAAAATGAACTATTACAATTCGGGAAAGATGATGATTTAAAGATCTATTTGAGTGGATAGGGGTCCCGTATGTCGATTATAGATATAACTTGGTACTCCTTGAGTTTGAAGACATTCCGGGCTCCTTATGCACTCTTACGATTTTCAAAACTTAAAATGAGCTTATGGTTATAACTAGATTTCATACTAGGAAAATCAAGGTTATAGACGGTCCATCCTAGGCATGACGTTAATTCGGAAACATCGACCAACCTATTCAGTCATCGAAAGGAATGGAATTCGCGATAACCAAGGCAAAAGACTTATATTTGGATATAAAGAAGTTATCGCGTCATTCCATCCCGTTCAAGATTGAAACGGATTGAACTTCGATGCCACCAAACTAACCGTGAGAAGCGTCGGCTCAAGACATCTCACCCATAGTCCAATTAGTCCAAAAAGGGTAGCCAAGGTCCCACCTACCACTAAGGAAAAAAAATAAAAATCTCAAAATCCACCGATCGATCGGACCGAAGGTCCGATCGATCGGCCAAAATTTTCTGAACAGGGACCGATCGATCGGTCAAAATTTCTACACAGGGCCCGATCGATCGGTCCAAAAACCCTTACAGTTACTGACAGACCGATCGATCGGTCTGCACGTCCGATCGATCGGTCCTGGGCGCAGTGCAGGTCCGGGACTTGGATTTTTCTCCTTTTTGTTCCTTTCTTTCCAACACTTCAACAACCACATAGAACTATGATCAAGATGACTAAAACACAAGATTCCAAGACATTAAATGAGGCTATCAAGATGCATAAATATCATTTATTGCAACCATGAAAAATCAATAAATGCAATCAATGAAAGCATAAAAATCCATCACTGTTTCACCAAATCATTTGAAACTTAAAAAACTCCAAACATTCACTTGCCTCAAGTCTTCAATTAATGATATTAAGCTCTATCAAGTCCTCCAAGAAAATGGTCCAAGCTACAATGCAAAATCCCCAAATAAAGCCCTAACATGGGTCAAACAATATAATGACTAGGAAACCTTTCAAAAATGGAAATGTAGCTTAACAAGAACTAGAGGAACACTAATCTAGGAGATGGGGATGATCTCTTACCTTTAAGGTCCTCTAATGGCAATGATGAGCTCAAAGAAGGTCTTGTGATGGAGGGTCCTCTTCACAAATGGTATCAATGGAATGCTTGCAAGATGAGGAAGAAGAAGATGATCTCCATTTTGAGTTTGGTGCAAGATTTGTGGGGATTTGAGATGGAGAAGCAAGAAGAAGAAGAGAAAACCAAGGGAAACCCTAGACTCTTCTCTTGTGCTGGAAAATGATAAATGAAGTGAATGGCTAATGGCTTCTCTTGTTAGCTAAAGAGTTGGGTTGGATTGGGTCCCACAACTAATGAAACTAAATGGACTGATATCATCTCTCTCGGGTCCTCGGATGAATTCGACGAAGAAGGAAGAATTGTTCGTTGAAATATCTAGTTTCCAAAAAGTGTATGTTTCGCGGGTTTCGAGAATATTAAGTTTTGGGTACAGATTTGGTGTGAAATGACTGTTTTACCCTCAAGGCTATGAAATCGGGTTTCGGGGCCTCGAATGGACACGGGATCAACATGAAAGTTGTAAGAATCCACAAGATGAATGCAACGGGCCAAAAACACAATTTAAAACACGTCGGGAAAATTTCACAAGAAAATGCAAAGCCGCAAAAGGGAACCCCCAAAGGGCCCCACAAGCTATCAATCACTCCAAAAGGCCCAAAACTAGAATCAAGGCTATTCCAAACCCAACTAGACCAAAAACACTAATCAAGCTTAGCACTAACACGCAACTTAATTAGCACTAATCGGGATCACTCGGGTCGGGGTCTTACACCTATAAAATTCAAGCAACCTACTCTCCAAACGTATACGAGGAAAGGTTCAGCCAGACAGCATGTCATCCACTTCAAGATCCTGACATGAGCTATTGCGGATCAAGATGCACTCAAGATTCGCCTCTTTGCAAGCACCCTAAAAGGTACGGCCTTTGATTGGTACTCCACTCTTCCAGAGAATTCCATTCAGAATTGGACCATGCTGGAGACACGCTTCTTGACTCACTTCAAAGGTGAGGATCATCCTGTTACTATGGCTCAGCTCTGCAGCCTGAAACAGGGGGAGAATGAGTCTACATACGACTTCATTCACAAGTGGAAAGCCATGGCGTACAAATGCTCCGATGTGCTGCCACAAGCGTCGCTGGTCGACATCTGCCGAAATAACATGAGAGCCAGAATCCGCTCCATGATCATCGGCAACAAATCAAAGAACTTGGGAGAACTCCTAGAAGCTTCTATGGAGGCTGAAACGGTGATCAAAGACCTCAACAGTCAGAAGTCATCAAAGAAGGAGCCAACCACCATTGCAACCTCTAAACCAAAGAAGAAAGAGGTCCTCAATGTGCAGACCAAGTCAACTCCTCAGCCACAAAAGAAGGCTGAAAACAAATCTGCCGGAAAGAGACCTGAACTCTCAGAAGCCTTCAGAGAGCGAGTAGAGAAGAAATACCCATTCGACGAAGATGTTGACGAGATCTTTGAAGCTCTCATAGCAAATGGCAAGCTCACCTTGTTACACCCTCTCAATCAATGCTTCGTTGTGAGAGAAAAGATAAACGAGATGTGGAAAAATGGAGTCATCACCTTCGACAAAAACTATGGGTCCGCCTCCGTCAACATGATCTCGTATGGACAAACATCAAAATCACCAAAGAGGAAGATCACTACCTCCTTCAAGGTGATAAATGAAATCGAAGCGTCCTATGGGCTGGTTCCTTACCCGACTCCAGAAGGACAACCCTTATGGGTACACCCTGATCTCCTAGAAGATGAAAATTGGGAGATCGTAAAAACAAAGCCGACAGCTCGACAGCGAAGGCAGGCTAGGAGACACCTTTTCAAGCCCAAAAAGCAAGAGAAGGCCCAACCAAAGCAAGAAGTCGATGAAAAGGCAGAGGCCTCCTCTACCGCTTCAAAGACCTCAAAGGCGGTAAGAAAATTCATACTCAGTGATTTCATGCCACCTCAACTCAAAGAAGAGGCCACGCAGGGGGCATCATACTCTTGCAACTCGGTAGTTGGATTCGCCATGGATGGATATGAGTCCAGCGATACCGACGACGGATTCGACAGCACTGACGAGTGGGAAGAATCCCTTGAGACAGGAGAATACCTCTCTGATGAAGAGTGGGTCCCTGATACTTATCTTATGCCAGTAATCTGGTATGACCCCTTACGGCCACAAGGATCCTGGTCTGATGATGAAGATGACCAAGCGGCTGTACAAGAAAATGCTGTCATTCCAGCACCCGTCGTTGATCCTGTGGAAATCAACCATGTTGAGCCACAAGGAGATGATGAAGAAGAAAACCTGGCTCCCATGCCTGGTCTTGCAGAATATGCGAGGATCTTGCAGCGTCTAGCTCCCGAACAAGAGCGCGACCGCGTCAACGAGCTTCCTCCCAATCCGGAGCCAGGAATCCCTGAATACCCTCAGGTACCTTCTCCCCTAACTCCTGAAAATGGAGAAAAATTGTTGGATTGATGATCCTCTTACATCCGAGGAAGAGTCCGACTCCGAGCAGGCAACATCTCCCACTCGAGCTACCTGTAATGTTATAATTCAGGATCATAGTTCTTCCAAGGCCTCGTCTGATGATATCAGTTATACTCCGGCGACGCCAAGCAATATATCTTCTGAAGCTACCTCGTCTCACGAGACCTACACGGAGATAACACCCTCTCAGGTTTCTTCACCTGAGACTGTGACTTCAGAATTCACTTCCCTTCCGATTGATCGTCATAAAGAAAACCCGGCTGAGGATGATGAAGGGGTCGACGAAGAAGAAAAGTTGCAGGAAGCTGTTCAGGACTTGCTCCCGGAAAATGCTCCATGCAACGCAATCACTGAGGATACTAGCTTAGCTGCAGGAACACCCCCAGTGGAAGAAGTACGACAGCCTCTTGAAGACAGTCTTCCAAATGAAGATTCTTCTCAAGAAGCTCTCGAAGTTGGTAGAGGCACCCGTTCTGGTCGGGACTACCATAAAAATTACAATACATCTTCCTTTACTTATGTAAACCCTGCTGGGAAAGATGTTATAACAGCCCCCAGTGGCAATAATGATGAACGCGTAGGCCCCAAGGAGGCTTTCAAGTATGACTTGGTTGAGCACTTCAAACACATACCTGCACGATTGCACATCCTAGATTTGTTACGAATGTCTCCACGCACTCGTGATAATCTCATTTCAGAATTGCAAAAATTGAATGAGGATGTTGACAAACATGCCCCGCAAGTCTTCCAAATTGAAATGGACTATCGGGTCAAAAATGCAGAAATTTCCTCAAAAGGAGAAGAGAAGAAAATTGAGGGATCTTGCAGTAGATGTCTCTCGGTTCAAAAGATAACCAGTGCGACTATCGCCTTCACAAAGGAAGATCTCCTGCTTGGTGAGACAAAGCACAACCGACCCCTGTACTTTACAGGATATATTAAGGAAATGCCGGTGCGCAGAATTCAGATTGACCCGGGTTCTGCACTGAACCTTATCTCCACTTCGGCACTCGAAGAGTTGGGCATTCCGCCCAGCAAGCTGAGTCACACATCTGTATCTATCTTTGGATACGATGGCAATTCTCAAAGGCCCATCGGCAAAGTCAGGTTCAAATTGCAAATCGGTGATCTTATCTCTGAAGTCACTGTGTATGCAATAAAAACCCCGTCATGCTACAACATCCTTCTCGGACGCCCCTGGATACACGAGAATGGAATTGTTCCTTCAACACTACATCAATGCATCAAGTTCATCGGCAACGATGGCATGATACATCGAGTCTTTGTGGATAGAAAACCTTTCAAAGGGAAAGAAGTCCACTTTGCAGACTCTCAGATGTATGAAGGAGAAAAAGAAACAGAGGAAATGACGTCTTCTGCCAAAAATCTCCTTAAAGATAAAGGCAAAGCTCCTCAAAAATCACCGGAAGAAAATAAACCCTCTGGAAAACCCGAAGAGAGCAGTCAATCTCCTTTCGTAGTCTCCCTCAAGACTCCAAAACCTTTGGTCATTACAACTAAAGGGAAGAAGGTAAAACAACAGTCTGGGGGCAAATTTGTTGTCTCTTATCTGTCCATCAAACAAAATACAGATTCGGATTCAGAGCCAAAAGACGATACTCCGTCAAGCCAAACTGATACTCAACAAGTTCAGCCCGCTCTTACTCCAATAGAGACACCTGCTGATGTAGAAGATCCTGCGTCTGCTTCCTTTGTTGTTCTGGCAATATCATCTAAAGAAAAATCGATCTTCTTCCATAGATCGAGTGCTGCTTCATCAAAATCCCTGCTTGAACCTTTCCAAAACAAAGGTATGCCTCTACTGTCTCTGTATAGTCCTGTGGCACAAACTATCATGAAGAAGATGGGATATGATGCTCAAAACCTAGTTGGCTTGGGGGAAGGCCATGGTATTCTCACACCACTGGAGCCCGTTCTGGCCAAACACCAACTGGAAGATTGGAGACTCTATGGCTATATAGAAAAGTCTTCATATGGGTTAGGGTTCGATCCTGACGCCTCTCTGAAACAGCTAACGCAAAGGTTTAGAAGTCAGTTTGTTGACCAAGCCCCAATAGCTCCAGTCCATGAAGACATCGATCTCTCTGGGTATCTCTTTGAAGAGTCACCAGACAAAGATCTGGGAAGCCCCTCCAATTGGTTTGATTTCTCCAATGATATAGAGGAATTGTCCGATGATACAAACATGCAGGATTCTGACCCAGAAGAACCCTCGTCTATAGCAGAAGTACCTTACTTCGACCCGGTAACAGCAGGCGATTGGGACTATCTCATAGCGAGCCTTGAGAAGGTTGCTAATCAAGAAGACCCATGGAAAGGAAATGTTGTTGAAACACCAGAAGGTTTCGTTGAGCTGGAGGCCTCCGAAAACATTGTGGAGGAACCACCCTCGAATCTTCCAACAGAGGATCCTGTTCAAAAGATAGACTTGGGAACACCAAATAACTCACGTCCTGTATTCATATGCAAGAATATAAAGGATGATGAGTTACCCGAGTATATCGCTTTTCTTCGTGAGTTCGTTGATTGCTTTGCATGGTCCTATGCTGAAATGCCTGGTTTAGATCCGAAAATAGCAGTCCACAAACTCAATCTTCAAAAAAATATCAAGCTTGTTAAACAAGGCCAAAGAAGATTCCGTCCAGATGTGATGGATAAAATTGAACAAGAAGTTCAGAAACTCAAAAGCGTCGGCTTCATCCGTGAGGAACAGCATCCTGAATGGTTGGCCAACATTGTCCCCGTGACAAAGAAAAATGGGCAGATCAGGGTGTGTATTGACTATAGAGACCTGAATAACGCCTGCCCCAAAGATGAATTCCCGCTCCCGATACCAGAGGTTATGATTGACAATACCTGTGGATTCGAGCGAATGACATTCATGGATGGCTTCTCTGGCTACAATCAGATAAAGATGCATCCTGAAGACGAAAAACATACTTCGTTTCGGACCCCATTTGGCGTGTATTGCTACACTGTCATGCCATTTGGTCTGAAAAATGCTGGCGCTACATATCAGAGGGCTATGATGAAGATATTCCAAGATATGCAGCACAAGACGGTTGAATGTTACGTTGATGACCTCGCCGTCAAAAGCAAAAGAAAAGAAGACCATCTCAAAGATCTTCGAGAAGTATTCCTCCGACTTCGCAAATACAAACTGCGGATGAATCCCCTAAAATGCTTCTTCGGCGTCTCGTCGGGTAAGTTCCTCGGATTCCTTGTTCGGAAAGATGGAATAGAACTTGACCCCATCAAAGTCAAGGCTATTCTAGAAATGCCCTCTCCAAGAACCTTGAGAGAATTAAAAGGGCTCCAAGGGAGATTGGCCTATATCAGACGGTTTATCTCCAACCTTTCGGGAAAATGTCGTCCATTCTCCCGATTGATGAAGAAAGGTGTAGACTTTGTCTGGGATGCTGACTGTGAAGCCGCATTTCAAGATATCAAGTCATACCTGACCAAACCTCCAGTGTTAGCAGCACCTACCACCGGAAAACCTTTCATCTTGTACACAAGAGCCCTCGACCATTCTCTGGGCGCTCTGCTGGCACAAGAAAATGATGGAAGAAAAGAAGCGGCTCTATACTACCTCAGTCGTATGCTGGTAGGTGCAGAGCATCGCTACTCCCCAGTCGGAAAAGAATGCCTTGCAGTGATGTTCGCCATACAAAAGCTACATCACTATCTGCTTTCCAACACAGTTTATCTGGTCTCAAGGATCAACCTCTTAAAGGTCCTTGTCACGAAAGCAGGTTCTCTCAATGCAAGACTGGCAAAATGGTCTATCCTTCTATCACAATTTGATATTAGGTATATACCACAAAAAGCAATCAAAGGCCAAGCTTTAGCAGACTTTCTCGCGGTGCATCCGTTGCCTGAAGATTCTCCACTAAGAGATGATCTCCCAGACGAATCCGTCTACAATGTGGAGGCCTTCCCACCAAGTGCTTCCTGGCACATGTACTTCGATGGTGCAACCAGAACAAACGAGAAAAGAGAGCCGGTCTCGGGAGTTGGCATTCTCTTTGTTAGCCCCGACAAATACATGATTCCACACGCCTTCTCGCTACTGGAACCATGCACAAACATTGCAGCGGAATACCAAGCCCTGATTCTAGGATTGGAACTTGCCATTGAATCTGGTATCACCATACTGGAAGTCTTCGGAGACTCTCAACTGATCATCAATCAGATGAATCAAAAATTTGAAGTCAGAAAGCCTGATTTGTTGCCTTACTACAACAAGGCACAATCACTTTTGCAGAAGTTTGACATCTGTCACATCACCCACATCCTCACAGGTGAAAAAATTCGTGCAGATGCCCTGGCTGGACTTGCCGCATCTATGGCAATCCAAGAAGGGGAAAACATGCAAATTACAGTGTGCGGAAGAAGAATCCTCCCTCCTCTCAACACACATCAAGCAGTTGCTGAATGCCACAGGGTGGTTGGAAGTCGGATTTCTATCCTTCAAACTTCGGTCGGCGACTGGAGGGATCCGTTCATTGATTACACTATGTTCGGGATCCTACCTGAAGATCCAAAAGAACGGGTAAGCATCCAAAGACGAGCCCCAAACTTTCATTTGGATATTCCTTCAAAAATGCTTTATAGGAAATCCTACAACGGAGTACTTCTACGCTGCTTGTCACAACAAGAAGCTGAAGAAACACTCAAAGAAGTCCATGCTGGTCTTTGTGGAGCCCATCAGGCTGGCCCTAAGCTCTACGATCAGATAAAAAGGTTAGGTTATTATTGGCCTACCATGGTGGCTGATGCAATGCAATTCGCTAAACGCTGCCAACAATGCCAAGTTCACGGAGACTATATTCACAGGCCTCCAGAATGGCTCCATCCTACTGCAATCTCATGGCCCTTTGAAGCCTGGGGTATGGACATCATAGGTCCTATTTCTCCCCCTTCAAGCAAAGGACATCGCTTCATCTTCGCCGCCACGGATTATTTCTCCAAGTGGTCAGAAGCATTCGCGCTTAGTGAAATGAAGACCTCATCAGTCCTTCAGTTCTTGCGCACCAACATCATTTGTCGCTTCGGCATACCTAAAAGATTCATCCATGATAACGGACCACAGTTCCGCGATCACCGATTCTACAGATTCTGCGACAAATACAAAATCCAAAGTTGTCCCTCAACTCCATACAATCCGGCAGCAAACGGACTAGCAGAAGCTTTCAACAAGACACTCTGCAAAATCCTCAAAAAGATAGTCTCTAGTCACAAAAGAGACTGGGGCGACAAGCTTCCTGAAGCCTTGTGGGCCTATCGAACTACTGTTCGAGGACCAACCCATAGCACACCATTCTCCTTGGTCTATGGATGTGAAGCTGTCGTGCCCTTAGAGGTACAAATTCCTTCTCTGAGGGTATCTCTACAAAATGACATGACTCAAGAAAGCAATGTAAAGTTGCGACTCCATGAGCTGGACAATCTCGACGAGAGACGGCTCGAAGCTCTACAAAGCATCGAGCTCTACCAAGCACGCATGGCAGGATCTTTTGACAAGAAGGTCAGGCAACGCGCCTACAAAAAGGGAGACTTGGTTCTTACAGTAAAAGGACCGATGGTTTTTACTCACAAATCCAAAGGCAAATTTGAACCAAAATGGGAGGGACCTTTCGTCATCGACAAAGTCTTCTCCAACGGCGCATACGCCCTTCTAAACATGGAGGGTGACAGATGTATGCTTCCCATCAATGGAAAGTTCTTAAAGCGGTACTACCCTTGAAGGCTTCTTCCATCGGGTCAGAGCGACGCCTGCACGGCCAAAGCCTATTCCTAGGTATCTGCTCGTCAAACCCACTCCTTTTGGAATTTTCATCCTCTTGTTGGAATTTCTAAAAAACCCCTCAAAACAATGTTTCTTTCATCGTTTCATTGTTCAAAAAAAAAAAAAGAAAAAAAGCAAACCCAAAAATCCAAGTTTAGGAGCCTCTTCCCAAACTTGACCAAAATTTTCGATCCTTGAACCCAAAATTCATGGTTTGAAACAAAATCAGGACCTAGGGATTTCAGCCCTAGTCCACCCCGACTTTTACCACCAAAATGGTTTTGAGTCAAAATTTACGACCCTCGTGTCTTTAAACAAAAAATGGTTTTTCAAAAACCGCAGGGAAGCGACGTTCAGTCGATACTTGCAAAACCCAAAATCGGAAGGATGCGAACCCCATTCGATACTTCCAAAACCCCAAAATTTCAAAAATCGTGGAGACGCAACGTTCCAGTTGATATCCACAACCCAAATTTCAAAACAAACAAAAAACAAAACAAAGGTTCAAAAAAACCTCAAAATTCAAAAATCGTGGGGAAGCGACATTCCATCGATACCCACAAAACAAAATTTTTGAAGAAAAAAGCAGGGAAGCGACGCTTAGTCGATACTTGCACCCAAATCCGCGGGGAGGCGACATTCCATCGATACTCGCAACCGAATGAGCAAGAGGCGACATTCCATCGATACTTGTAATACCATTCAGCAGGGAGGCGACTTTTAGTCGATACTTGCATTTTTGAAAACCAAAAACCTGGCTTTCACGCCAAAAAAACCCGGCTTCCATGCCAAAAATCCGGCTTTCACGCCAAAAAAATAAAAAATCCGGCTTTCATGCCAAAAATCAAAATTCGGCTTCCATGCCAACAAAACAAAATTCGGTTTTCAAAAAATCCGGCTTTCATGCCAAAAACAAAATCTGGTTCTTACACCAAAAACAAAAATCGGCTTTCATGCCATCCCAAAATTTGGCTTTCATGCCACCAAAATCGGCTTTTATGCCACCTCAAAATTCGGCTTTCATGCCATCTCAAAAAAGAATTTGGCTCTCATGCCATCCCAAAACTTGGCTCTCATGCCATCCCAAAACTTGGCTCTCATGCCACCAAAATCGGCTTCCACGCCACCTCAAAATTTCGGCTTCCACGCCATCCAAAATTTTGGCTCTCATGCCATAAACCTAAATCCGGCTATAGATGCCACCCAAAAATTGGCTTTCATGCCGCAAGCAAAATCTGGCTCCCATGCCAAAACATGTCTCAAAAACTGGCTCCCATGCCAAAACAATCATTTGTCAAAAGATTTCTCACAAAATGACAAACTTTTGATCACATCCCATTTAGCAATCACTTCAATCACAATATTTGAGTGAGAGTAGGGAAAACAAAAAAAAAGTACCAAAAAATACATGTGGTACCA
Source organism: Cinnamomum chago (assembly GCA_038049695.1). Classification (NCBI taxonomy): domain Eukaryota; kingdom Viridiplantae; phylum Streptophyta; class Magnoliopsida; order Laurales; family Lauraceae; genus Cinnamomum; species Cinnamomum chago. The sequence goes on from CP142456.1 coordinate 27,753,099, forward strand.
AAAAAAAGAAAAGAAAAGTGTTCACAAGCACTACAAAAATGTATACCAAAAAAAATATACATGTGGTATATAAAAAGAGAGAAAGAGTTTCTGTGATAAAAAAAAAAAAAAAAACAACAAGGCCTCAGCCAAAAATGCTCTCCAGCCAAGCTTTCAGCTCTTCAAGCAAACTCCTGGCTTCATCCGTCAGAGTCTCCAAGGCACGCTTCTTCAAGAATCTGCCATGAGTAGCTGGAGAAGGCTCTATCCCTTCTGCTACACCAGGAAGATTATCCCGAGCAATCTGCCATCGTTCATTCTCTCTAGCCTTCCTATTGAGAATCTGATCGGCCTCTGCAACTTGGCAAATCAAAGCACTCTCCCTGTCACGAGCCTCTGTTATAGCGGTCCACGTACTGGAGACTTGGGCTTTTAAGTGTTCGAGATGCTTCCTTGCCTCCTCAACCTCTCCATCAAGGATGTTAAGGTCATACTGCAGCCTGATGATGTCTAACTCCGCTCGGTTCCTCTCCCGAACCAGCTGCTTCCTGCCCTGTGCAGTCTCTTTCAATTCCGATTGAGCCTTCTCAGCAGGGTTCATGAACATCTCTTGGAAGAACTGGTCATCAGGATAGCTGATGGTCTCAAACCACCTGTCGCCTAATGCAATGATCCTATCAACGATCGCCCGGGCGTCCGTAACATCCAGACCAATATCATCCTCAGCATCTTTGAGAATCTCCTTCACATGCGGAATCTTGCTACGTGCAACATCCAAGTGTCCAGAAAGGAGGGTCTCAATCCAAGAGCTCAAAACCCGCATCACCACCTTCTTCGCAAATTGAAGAGATGGGCCAGATGAAGACTCACCCTTCTCTGTGGATTGGCTGCCCAAGTCATGTCCCATCGGAAGAGTAACAACAGAACACTTTCCAATCGGGGCCGCTGGAGAAGGAATCTCAACATGAGGTCTTGCCTCTGCCGCGTCAGAATTGGCTGGAGGAGTCCCAATTACTGGGTCAACTTCTGGCATCCCTGGCTCTGGCTCTGAAGGAAGTGATGGACTCTCTTCTGTCACTTCAAAATCTGCCAAACACAAAAAGGTATGAATACGATCCTGTTAAAAAATCACTATCAGGGTTATTACTATGAAAGTACCTTCTTCGACGATTGGCGGAATGCTTTCCTTCTCCATGAACTCTTCAGAAGTATCGTCAACACTGGCGTCCATCGATGGTTCAAAGTCGTCAGAATCCTGCGATAAATCAGCTGATACAAAAAAAAAAAAAATGTGTGTTAGCAAATCAAGTCACAGACAAAAAAGAAAAGAAAGTGAAAAAAGTAATACCAGTTGGAGATTCTGTATTCATTTCAGAGTCCCTTGGTTTGTCTTCTGGCGCCCCCAACAAACAAGATATGGTCAGTCCAAGACTTCCACTCGGAGTCAGCACTGAAGCGGTCGCGGAGTCGAAAAGGCTTCACCCAGTTGCTGCTGTCACCACTGAAGATGCCAAGGCCCATCGGTTTCAAATCAACCGATGGATAATCTGCGCCCTGGTAGTTGCTGGTCGGCATCAAGATGTCCATGTCAGCAGGCGACTTCTCCATATGTCCAAGAGAACTGCCAATGAAAACCCCGGTCTTGACCACGTTGGTCCTCCTCACCCATCTTGGAAGATCTTCCCTCTTCAGGCACGTGGGAGAGAGACTCATGATCAAGATAGTACGATCAAAAATCGATCGGGTGGCAACAGTTTTCTTCACACCATCAACTGTGTAGGAAAACTGGAAGCATCTCCTTCGATACGTCATATCGGCTGGGGCTGCATCACCAAAGAAGAAGGTAGGCTTGGGCAACACCCTCTGATCCTCTATCACCCAGGGACGGCTGCTTACCATGATTTTATAGAAATCCTCTCCTTTGCGAGCAATCAGTGCCTGCCGTGCCTCCTCTCTATTGAGGGAGTCACACTCCTCGAGGTGCTGCTCGACGTATTGCACCTTCTCCCAGGCCTGCTGGACGGCCGGATTAGAAGATTGCGCAGATCGATGAGGTACGCTTGTGATAGGTTCTTTACCCTTGTCTGTTCTGGAAGGACCACCTGCAAAAGGTCAAAAAAAAAAGGAGGAAAGAATTATCATCAAAATGACGAAATTTTGCTAAAAAAAAATCTGGCGAAATTTCGGCATGACCTCGGGGCAATTCCAAAGAAAAAGAAGTACCCCGACAGAAATAGAAAGCTTGGAGATAGGCTCAACATCACTGCGAGCTCCAAAACTCCAAACTTTCGAAACCTTGAAAAACTCCGCAAAATCAGGAAAGGCTCAACATTGCTGCGAGCTCCAAGTTCCTAACTTTGTAAAGGTTTTCAGGTATGTCACCACATCATGCTATCAACTGTTACAAAAACAAAAGCATGTATGAACATCTTGATATGCAACAAAAAAAAAAAAAAAAAAAAAGAGGATGCATTGTCATGATGAGAAAAAAAGAAGAAAGAAAACTTTCTCAAAAAAAAAAAGAGGAAGAAAGATCAAAAAAAAAAAAAAAGAAAGAGAAGAAAAAAAAGGGGGCTGGGCCCACAGGCCACGGGCCGTACGGATCTGTCCGTACGGCCCACAAAAAAAAATGCAAAAAGAGAAAAAAAAAGAGAAGCACAAAAAAAAAAAAAAAGAAAAAACGTGCAAAAAGGAAAAAGAAAAAAAAAGAGAAAAGAAAAAGAAAGAAAGAAGAAAAAAAAAAGAAAAGAAACACTTTCATTTTCCCCATCCTATTTCTACATGGATTTCTTGTAAAAGAAAAGAAAAAAAAAAAGGTAACTTACTTGAAGCCATGGATGGAGAAGAAGAAAAACTTGAAGACTCTTAAAGAAGGAGAATTCTTGATCTTGGAGCAACTCTTGAAGACTTTTGCAAAAAGAAAGCAATAGGAGCAAGAGATCCCACCTCCCTTGCTTTTATAGAAGAAAGCAAGACCAAAAGAGGAAAGAGGAGAAAAGTAAGAAGGTAAGTGCTAAAAAATTAGCAACCTTCCCAAAAGAAAAGGAAACTTGGGATATTTTCTCCCAAAACAAAGATTCCTTGAGAAATTCTCTCCAAAAAGAAAGGGAATGATAGATATTCTCCCCCAAATAAAGATATTTTGAGAGAATCTTTCCCAAAATCAAGGAAACTTGAGAAAATCTCTCAAAGTAAGGATATTTTTAGATATTCTCCATCCAAAGGAAATATTTTTAGATATTCTTTACAAAATGACACCATATGAGATCTAAGCCATCTTCAAAGCTTAAGGTCCCATGGGTTAGCCCATATGAGCCAGGTCTGACCACCTAGGCACTAAAAGTGGCTTTTAGTCAAAATTCCTCTTACCAAGAGCATAAAAAAAAAAATGGTTCCATGCCTCTTTTGAGTTGATTGGGCCATACAAAAATTCCAAGCCTCATGAGCTTCCAAGAAACCTAACCATCTCACCTCATGAGCCAAATTGAGCCAAACCTTGAAATTGACATTTCACCAAAAATCAAACCGGTCCCCTAACATTCCACATACAGCTTGTTAGGTCACAAGACCAAAACCAAAAACCAAAACCTGACCCCCCCAACATTCCACATACAGCTTGTTGGGTCACACGGTCAAAACCAAATCCGACCCCCTAACTTGCCACATACAGCCTGTTAGGACTCAAGGTCAAAACAAAAATCCAAATCCGCATCCCTGATGTCATCTTCAATACTTTGCCTCAAGATGGTACATGATTCCTATCACTACCATACAAATCCCCTGGAAGCTCAAAAGGCTACTTCAAAAAAAAAAAAAAAAAAAAAATGCTCAAAGACTCTTGGTCAAGTCAGAAGCTCTTCTTCAAGATTCTCTTCGAGGCACATCGACTGCAAAAGCTATATCGTCGTTGTACCTCGAGGGGGCATTTGTTGACACCAAAAGTGTCACTTTGCCTCTTTACACCAAAAGCTACATGGAGCCGCATCCTACCAAAAATAGGCAGGCGCCACTTCAAGCATCAGATCTTGTCAGAATCAAACAAAAACTGCAAGGTCATTCAAAACAACCAAAAGAGAGGTACACATGAAGTTTCGGGCCATTCCGACATCATTTGGCCTAACTTCACTTCTCCAACAGCTAAACAAGCGCTCCCGGCGGCGGCAGAATCAGAGACACCAAATCTTCGATCGGGGCCTATGGATGTTCTCAAAATATGTCCAAAGGGCTCCACGTCAAGTCTCAAGTCAAACCAGCAACGTTTGACCCATCATCAACTCTCCAACGGCTGAATCAAGCCTACCAGCGGCAGAGCACCCCGGGATCATGTCACCCAATTCGGAGCTTGTGGATCATCTCAAAATGACTCCAATACGCTCCTCGTCGAATTTCAGGTCAATCGGACATCGTTTGACCAGAACTCAAAGCTCGACATTTCCCTTGCGGTGAAATAAAGGCAAGCGTTTGCATGACTCCAAATGGCTTCAAAACTCAAACGAAAGCCTGTGGTTGGTCTTATCTACTGATGAGGGAGTCACACGTCGAATTTCAGTTCAATCGGACATCGTTTGACTGAAAGTCAAAGCTCGGCATTTCCTTCGCGGTGAAATAAAGGCAAGTGTTTGCATGACTCCAAATGGCTTCAAAACTCAAACGAAAGCCTATGGTTGGTCTTATCTACTGATGAGGGAGTCACTCGTTGAATTTCAGGTCAATCGGACATCGTTTGACCAAAAGTCAAAGCTCGGCATTTCCCTCGCGGTGAAACCAAAGGCAAGCGTTTGCATGACTCCAAATGGCTTCAAAACTCAAACGAAAGCCTGTGGTTGGTCTTATCTACTGATGAGGGAGTCACACGTCGAATTTCAGGTCAATCGGACATCGTTTAACCGAAAGTCAACGCTCGGCATTTCTTTCGCGGTGACATAAAGGCAAGCGTTTGCATGACTCCAAATGGCTTCAAAACTCAAACGAAAGCCTATGGTTGGTCTTATCTACTGATGAGGGAGTCACCCGTCGAATTTCAGGTCAATCGGACATCGTTTGACCAAAAGTCAAAGCTCGGCATTTCCCTCGCGGTGAAATCAAAGGCAAGCGTTTGCATGACTCCAAATGGCTTCAAAACTCAAACAAAATCCTGTGGTTGGTCTTATCTACTGATAAGGAAGTCATACGTCGAATTTCAGATCAATCGGACATCGTTTGACCAAAAGTCAAAGCTCGACATTTCCCTCGCGATGAAATCAAAGGCAAGCGTTTGCATGACCCCAAACGGCTTCAAAACTCAAACGAAAGCCCATGGTTGGTCTTATTTAATGCTCAAGAAGATTCACCTCAAATTTCAGGTCATTCCAACATCGTTTGATCCTGTTTCAGCTTCTGGCAGAAAATCAGCAGTTCTGCGTTCGGCTTTTCCCGGAAAATCAGAAACTTTGCAAACCAATTTGCAAGGATTCTCATCAGGTTTTTCAGACGGAAATCAAGCCAAATAATGTGGAGAAATGTCAGAGAAAACAAGCAAAAAAAACGGAAGCGACAAACGACGAGAAACGGCCAAAAACGGGCCCCGGGAAGGGATTTTCCCCCCAGGGTCGCAGACCCCTGCTACCATGGGCCCGGCGACCCTGGGAGGTCCGGGGCGACGATTTCGCCCCGGGACCCCCCGTTTCGTCTGTTTTCGCGAGACGAGTTGTTCTGTCCCTGTGATTTTTCCAGATTCAGGCTTTTGAGGCTCCAAATTCACTGATATTCATCAAGATCACAGGACTCCTTTCCAGAACTTCAAAAACTTCATTGATCGCCAGCCGAACAACCAAAAAAGTGCACTTTCTGCCCACCCGATCGTGAAATCAACTGGACAGATGCTGCCGGCCCGCTGGTATCAACCAATGTCTGAAACTACATGATCATCTGATGTTGATTTACATAAGGATCCATCGATCATCATCGCAAAGGGAATTCCAAAAGATGCAACATGGCCCGCAACTCTTCAGCTACTAAGGCGGCCACTTAATGCTATCAATTGGCCCGTTTATGGCAAGTTAATGCGGTCATTAACCCATTATCTTGGACGGCCCAATCAGAAGCCTCTGTTCAGGAGTTACAAGTCCAAGCAATCATGGCATTCAAGCCATGAAACTCCTAACATAATGGAGATTAAAGGCGATTAAATGCCCATGACTCTCCTCCGGCCAATGAAATCCAAGGGGCAGGAGTTACAAAGCAAGAGACAATTAAACTTGTAACTCCTCCCTTAATGAGCTTTATTACCATAAAGGCTCATAAATCACTCCTAAAGGCTACCTAAAGGCCTATAAATAGGAGTCACCTCCAAAGTTTTCAGCATCAGAAAAATCGGATCAGAAAAAGCCCCGGAAGAAAAATCCATAGCCAGAGAGAAAAGAAAGGATCAAGAAAAATTCTCAGAATCAAGAAAAATTCTCAGAAAATTGCCTGAAGATCTGAAGCCTCTGAAAATCCAGACACTTTGCGAACGAAGAAACTCTGCTGCAGCAACCAACACTACAAGGTGATTGAAGTCCCTTGGGGGGCCACCCCCCCCAAGGTTCCACCTCTCCTTCTATCCAACATGGCTAGACATGGCTCTTCAGCCCGTCTACTCTGCTTTTTATTGAACATAAGACCTTCTCTCGTTCTTTGTTCTCTAAAAATATGAGGATATAGCTAAGCCAAGCGAATCCAAAGCATCCGACGTTCTCATTTGCATGGATGATGGCGGAGTCCATACATGACTCGCGACCGTCAATCTAAACGGGTCCCTCCCACAATCTTCGGAAAAGTTAGATTCTTCCTTTCTCGCTTTTCATTGTATTTTGTATTTTTTTTAAAGAGACAAAAAACCACAACTCTTGTCTTTCATTATTGATGAGAATTGTAAATCGGCTATAAACGCCACAAATCGGCTATAAACGCCAAAAATCGGCTATAAATGCCAAAAAATCGCCTTTTACGGCAAAATAAAAAACTGTCTCTTTTCTTAAATATATATGCAATGGAAACTTGAAAAGAAGTTGATTTCCTTTTTTACTTGCGAAGATTGATCTCCGGATCATCACTTCCAATTCCAAGTAAAATAGAAAATCTGGCACACCCACCCAAACACCCAAAAGCGTTGATGCACGCTCCGCCCTCCGGGGGCGAAAGGGTCGGACCAAACGGACTCCCACGTCCGCCGACGCCCGGTAGCGCCCGGGGCCTGGAGCGCGTTCCATCACCAACGTCCCGTTATACTTTTGTCACTTTGGTGATAGAGGACTTAGCTTTATGTGATTGCCATCTTGTTAGTTCCCGATTTCCTTGGATACCCGTACGTGTTTTATACGGCATTATGTTTTCAGTAAATGATTCGTTGCTTTTATGAAAGTTATTGATTGAACAGGTTAAATGCTTTTACAGACGCTTTGCATGAATATATGATTTGTCAGATATCCATGTTTTACAGAAGTTTTGCATGAATATATGATTTGTCAGATATCCATGTTTTACAGACGTTTTGCATGAATATATGATTTGTCAGATATCCATGTTTTACAAACGTTTTACATGAATATATGATTCGTCGGATATCCATGTTTTACACCCGTTTTACATGAATACATGATTTGTCAGATATACATGATCTTTCCACCCGTCTTATTTATATGCAGCATTTGATCAAATAGCATGATTTATCACATGTTTTATTCTTCCGTATATTCATTATCTTTTCACCCACCTGCTAGACCGTCGTGTCTGACCCACTGCTTTTGGTACTCAGGTTCAGACTTCTTCGTCCCGAGATGAGTGCTTTTGTTGGCTGTGGAGCCATGGTTTGCAGGATGTTTTGTCGGCTATGTCATGTAGACATTGAGCTTGACATCGGAGCTACGTCATAAATGGGGTAGTGGTTAATAGCTTATTGTTGTATGGCTTCTATTAGCCTTTTCTTGGGATTCTTAATTAATGTACATTGATAATTGTAACTTGAACATATATGAGAATGTAGTATCCTGTTACTGTCGGCTCTGTACTTTGTTGTGATGGTTTACTCCAGTCTGATATGGTTCTTGATATAATAGCTATATGCTAGGGGTTGAGTACGTCGCGGAATCCGATGACTACGGACTACGGGTCGCAACGCCACGAAAGCTTCCGCAAAAATATTCAGAATGTGTTGGAATGTGTTGTCTTCACACACGCGGATCTTGGGAGAAAAATATATTTATGCTTAATCCCATTCGCGCCCCCAAGGTTCCGGTTTGGGGGCGTGACAGTTGGCGGCCTTTCCGGTTAAGCAAAGAAGTCGCTTGTCTGTATGGACATATTGATGCCAGCCAGCGGTTACCAAGGTTCTGATCATCCATCGGCCTATTTGAGACCGGTGGGCCTTGGTATTTTCCAGGGTGACGGCAGCAATTGGGTGAAGCCTTTTCGACTTCGTGGTTGTTTCAACGCTGACTCAAGCTGGGAGTCATGAATTGATCACATCCTACAGGTTGGCGGGGCCATTCTGAAAGAGGCCGAGATTTTTGATGCGGTTCGCGCTTTTCGGAAAACCGCAGTTTTCTCCAATGAAGCCTTCATGGCCATGTTGGAGTCATTCCTTCCACAAACAAACACCTTCATTGTCACGAATGGTGAGATTGGCTTTACTTTAAAGGAATTGAGCGCCATCACCGGGCTGCCTATCCTCGGCAAACTTTATAAGGAGTTTATGCCTATTGACAACATCCTTGAGGAGCAATCTGAGGAGTTCAAGCTTTTATACTTTCAGTTTGTCGGCTTCTATGATTTTTTGAAGGAGAAGGACGGCTCGAAAGTAAGGTCCAGCAGTTGGAGGAGTTTTGGCTCCGTGTGTTGGAAGTAGGTGGGCCTCATGGATAGGTTTTCAAAACTTTTTGACCCACTTGACTCAGGGATCAACTATCCAGAAGGCTATAACCCAATCCAGGATGTAATCCCTCCTTCTCATCAATCATGTACAGTAATATAACATATCTAGAAGATAGAAATCATCATGTCACATTCCATTAGCATCATAATGTTCATGTTTGCCACCTCTCTTGCTCTTATAGGTATATCTCATGACCACCATGTTTATGTGTTCATAATATTGGTTGGTTATTAGTTGAGGTTGGCTTCATGCTTGAATTTCATTTCACTCATTCTTGCACATTAATAGTCATATTTATTGTTTGAATGAAATGATTTCAAAACTTACATAGCATATGATTTTCATAGTTAAATTATTTAATGCTATGTTTAGTAAACCCCATTTCATCATGGATAGCTCTAATTTGGATTTTTCCTAATAGGTATATCTTTAAATCCATTTTAGAGTGATTGTGGTTAATAGACTTATCTTTAAATCTCAATTGGTACTCTTTGTTTTTCCAATTGATATCCATGATTGCTTTTCCCATTGACCTTGCTATCTTTTGGCAATTTGATCATATGAGCCTTATAGTTAAATGAATCTAATCCTTTCCTTGAAGTTGACCCTCATTTGGTTAAACCATCTTCTTCTTGCATCTAATAGTTAAATCTTTGTCAATATGTTGACAAAAGGAGAGAATGGATTGAGGGGGAGTGTAAACCTTCATAGGAAGTATTAGTTTTGATCAAATTGACCCTAGGATTGCCTTTGAGCCCTTAGAGATTAATTCCACACATGATAGCCTGTTATGTAATTCACTTTCGATTTCTTTTGTTAACAGGTGCTACTAAAGGTATTTTCATTGTTTCATGTGTGTAGGTACCTTTGCAATTTAATGGCAAAGGGGGAGAAAGTATGCAAGTTCTCAAAAGGGTGAAGAGAATGTCCAAGCTTCCTAAGGAGAGTTGTGTATGATCTTCTACAAGGGGAGAGAATGCATATCTTGCCAAAGGGAGAGAGAGGCATGGTCTAAGGGGGAGAGCAAATAGAAGAAAGAAAGCTTGGAGCTAAAGAAGATGCTTGGCCAAAGAAAGAAAGATTGAAGATTGATCAAGCACCAAGCATCAAGAAGATTGAAGCCCAAGAGTCCAAGCTAAGAGAAGAAGCATCCAAGAAGAATTCAAGACTTGTCCAGCTGAGGGGGAGCTGAAGACTTGGTGTGTTATTTCAGTGGTAAGTGTGGTGAGTGAGTTGCCATCAAATTGCAAAGGGGGAGATTGTTAGGATTTTTGTAGATTGCAATTTGATGGATGCATAATCATTCAAGCATCATTTGATTCACACACTTGCATTGTTTTAGATAAACTTGAAATCTTGTTTTATTCATGCATTGCTTTTAAGAGTTGTAAAAGTTTTGATTTATGCATGATTTGCTTTTAAAACTTGGATGCATTTGTTTTTTAAAAGAGTTTTAGAAATCAAGCTAGCCTTTGGTTTTAAAGTTTTGAATCTTTTTAGGCTTTGTGTGTTTCATGTTTTTAAACCCCTTAGAATGATTTAAAACTTGATTTTAAGCTTGATTTAGTGGCCCAAAAAGTTCCACTAAGAAAATCTTTGAAACTTGCAAAAGTGGAATTTGGGGTCCCGGCAGTGTCGCCGGTCGACCGGCGCAGAGGTCCCGGTCGACCGGGAACACTGCAGGCAGAAAGTTGCCCTGGCGCCCCAACGGTCATTTTTCTGACCGTTGTGTGTTCCCGGTCGACCGAGACCTGTTTGCAGGTCGACCGAGGACTAGCCGTTGGGCATTTTTTGCTATAAATATGAGTTCTTTCCTTTGCCAAAAGTTGGGAATTTTAAGCCCCTCCTTGAGAGGTTTTGAGGCATATTCAAGGGAAAAGAACCAAGGGATGAAGGGGAGCATTAGGAAAGCTAAAGCTTGGATTAATGAAGTTAAATCACCAAGTAGGCTTTACTTTCCTTAATCATATGTTTTCATGCTTTGTTTTATTTTTGGTAAATCATTTCTAGCATGTTAAACTATGTTTGTGTTGTGTCCTTAACATGTTTTATGTTTTGAGTTGATTTATTGTTTTGGATACAACACCATATGATTCAATCCAAGTAGTACTTGAATTGGTAAGTCTAAGTAGATCATGTTAATGAAAGAACCTTTGAAATTATATGTAACATGATTCCTATACTTGGTTGAATCTTTGGTTGTTGTTTTCCATCATAAGAAAATCACTTTCAAAACTAACTTATGTTTTGGACTCAACTTCTTTACAAATCATATGTTTTCATGTTTTGTTTTATCATTGGTAAATCTTTAGTAACATGATAAACTATGATGTGTTGTATCCTTAGCATGTTTTATATTTTGAATAGATCTATTGTTTTGGATGCATCACCATTTGATTCAATCCAAGTAGTACTTTATCTTTGGTAAATCTATGTAGATCATGTTAATGAAATATGTAATATGATTCATATACTTGGTTGAATCTTTGGTTGTTGTTTTTCCATCATAAGAAAATCTCTTTCAAATGTATCTTATGTTTTGGATTCAACATCTTTACAAATCATATGTGTATTATTGTTTTAAAGTTTCACAACTTGCCTTACTTTGATAGGTATATCACTTTCAAGTTGTATTTATAATTACATATGATTTGTCCCCTCTTTTCAATCAAATCTATTTTTATGTTTTGAGCTTCATTGTTGATTTGATTGACATCCCTATGCATCACATGTTTAGAGCTAATTCATTTCATACAACTTGTGTATCTTTGACATCATTAACAAGTTGTTACTTTTAACATGTGACTTGCATTCCTTCCTCAATCATAAATGTTTTTGAGCTAAAACTTTCAAAAGCCTTAGGCATACTTTTATGAGCTTTCATGTTCAAAATGATTGAGGACCACACACACACACTTCATATACGTTCATCTTTGCATTCATAGTGTGAGTGTGTATTAGATTTTCACTTCCATATCCGCCTAATTAAGAGGCATTGTATTGAGCTTAATTGAATCTCCATAAAGTGTTTATAGACACTATCTTAGTGAGATAACCAACCTTGTGGTTGAAGAGGTTATTGCTTAGCCTATAAAAGCATAATGTATAGGTTGATGTTAAGCCTTGAAAAACATCAATGCAAAGGTTATTGCTTAGCCTTGAAAAGCATATTGTAAAGGTTATTGCTTAGCCTTGGAAAGCATATTGTAAAGGTTATTGCTTAGCCTATTGAAAAGCATAAATAGTGGAAATCCGGTGGGGTGTTGGATCACAAGCCGGTAGTGGACGTAAGCATTGAGGCCGAACCACTATAAATCCTTGTGTGATGGTGATTGCTTTGTGGTGATTCTTTTGTTAGCTTCCGCATCTTGTATGATTATTCATCACGTGTGACTAGTTTGTTTTAAAGAAGTTAAAATTGGTCATAAATGAAGCTCACCCTATTCACCCCCCCTCTAAGGTTCGGATCCCCAGGACTTTCATTGCCCTCCCTACTCCCATTGAGTTGTGGTGGAGATATCAAGGCACTGGATATACCAGGCAATAGGGCACGGTAATGACCCGACAAACAAGCAGGATCCATCAATAAGTAAAATGTCGTACTGCGCAGACGTGAACAAGATTTATCATCAAAAGAGAGACTACTTTCCATTATCAAGTCAAGATCAATCAAGCAAGCTTATTCAAAGGTCAATACCATAAGTAGTCCTCATCAAGCTTTTATTGTAAGACCCCGACCCGAGTGAACCAGATTAGTACTAATTAAGTTGCGTGTTAGTGCTAATCTTGATTAGTGATTTTGGCTAAGTTGGGTTCGGAATAGCTTTCATTCTAGTTTTGGGCTACTTTGAATGCTTTGGTAACTAGTAGGGCCCTTTGGGGGTTCCATTCCATGACATTGCATATGTTTGAGGATTTATCGGAGATTTTTGCATTCATGGTTTTAATCTCGTTTTATTGGTATTGTTATTCCATACAACTTTCATGTTGATTCCGTGTCCGTTTGAGATCCCGAAACCCGATTTCATAGCCTTGAGGGCAAAACAGTCATTGCACACAAAATCTGTACCCAAAACTTGATATTCCCGAAACCCGCGAAACATATACTTTTCGAAAACTAGATATTTCGACGATCATTTCTTCCTTCTTCGTCGAATCCATTCGAGGTCCCGAAAGAGATGATTTCAGCCACCCAAGTTCCTTTAGTAGTGGGACCCAATTCATTGTTAACAAAGGGGAGACCATTATCCCATTCATTTCATTCTTCTTGTTCCAGCACAACTTTTGAACCTAGGGTTTTCTCTTGCTTTTCTCTTCTTCCTTTTGTTTCTCCTTCTCTAATCCACACCAAGATTTGCATCAACCAAGAAATGGAACTCACCATCCTCTTCCTCATCTAGCAAGCTTCATTTTGATCCCTTTTGTAGAGGAATCCATCAACTTTGAGACATCCCTTGAGCTAGCCCTCTTCATTTGAAGGTCATCCAAGTAAGTAATCACCCTTCATCTTCTAGATTTGTATTCCTTTGGCCATAGAGAAGCTCCACCTTCATTATTGGAAGGTTTCCTTGTTATTTCATTGTTTGATCATTTTAGGGATTTATTTTGGGATCTTCCATGTAGCTTGGACCTTTTTTTTGAGAGACTTGTTAGAGCTTGAGCTACTTGATTTGAAGACCTAAGGCAAGTGAATGATTGCGTGTTTTAAGTTTTAAATGGTTGGTGAAGCATTTATGGATTTTCATGTTTTCATTAATGTGCTTATGGTGGAAAAAAATGTTCTTGATGGAGAGCCTTATGAATGCATTTATGAATATATAGATGTGTTAGTTCATAGAAATTAATGTTTTCTTGTTTTGTCTTGAATATGTATATTGTGTGAAATGGTTTCCTCCCCTCTTTGCTTGCATGGAATGTGATATGGATAGAGGAGAATGGGATGGTTGTGGTTGGAGATTTGAGGTCATTTGAATGGAAATTTATACTCCTTATTGATGTATGAAAGTGGTTAAGAAGGGGTTGTGAAAAGGAAGAGTTATTGTGGAGCTGAACTGGTCCGAATTCAGGTTCTGGACAGTTCGCTCGAGCGACCATGTGTCACGCCCCCGAACCGAAACTTCGGGGGCGGGAATGGGGATTAAGCATAAATGTATTTTACTTCTCCCAGGATCTGCGTGTGTGAAGACAACACATCCCAACACATTCTGAATATTTTGCGGAAGCATTTGTGGCGTTGCGACCCGAAGTCCGTGGCCATCGGATTCCGCGTCGCACTCAACCTTTAGCACATAGCTATTATATCAAGAATCATATCAGACTGGAGTAACCATCACAATAATTTACAGAGCTGACAGTAACAGGATATTACATTCCCAAATATGTTCAAGTTACAAATATCAATGTACATTAATTAAGAACCCCAAGAAAAAGGCTAATAAAAGCCATACAACAAAAGCTATAACTACTACCCAAGTGTGACGTAGCTCCGATGTCGAGCTCAATGTCTACATGACATAGCCGACAAAACAACCTGCAAAACATGGCTCCACAGCCAACTCAAGCACTCAACTCGGGACGAAGAAATCTGAACCTGAGTACCAAAAGTAGTGGGTCAGACACGATGGTCTGGCAGGTGGATGAAAAGATAACAAATATACTGAAGAATAAAACATAAGGTAAATCATGCTATTCGATCAAATGCTGCATATAATTAAACGGGTGCAAAGTCGGGAATCTCGGGGAAAACCTGTATTCATTTCAAGCATGGGTAAAACATGAATATCTAATAAAACATGTGTTCATTTACATCATCTATAATCATAGATATTTGACAATCGGGTGTTAGTCTAAAACACGTATAAATATAGCGGTATGGTAAAACAACGTTCATTTGAAACTTAAGTAAAAACATAAGTATACAACAAACCAGGTATTCATAGCAGTCTAGCAAAACCAATGTCCATTTGAAACCTATGTAGAAATATGGATATTTAACAAACCGGATATCGTTTAAAACAGGTATAAACGTAGGAATCTCACAACCCAAATGTCATTTAAAACAAAGCACGGATATTTAACAATTCGGGTATTCATTTAAAACATGTGTAATCACATAAATCTAGTAAAACCATCGATCGTGTGAAACTTATGTAAAAGCATGGGTATTCGCCCAACCGGCATTCATTTAAAACATGTGCGGGTACAAAGAACAGAAGGCAATATAATAATAACTGAATTTACATTGGAGAATATTAACACTTGTTTAAATAACAACTTTCATAAAGGAAACGAATCATTTATCGGAAAGCAAGTAAGCAATATAAAACATGTCGGGTATCCAAGGAATCGGGAACTGGCAAGATGGCAACCACACGAAGCTAAGTCCTCTATCACTAAAGTGATAGAGCAATAACTAGGCCCTGATCTCAGTCACTCGAGGTGAGGAGAAACAGGGGATCTCATATAAATACATATACTAGGCACTGATCTCAGTCACTCGAGGTGAGGAGAAACAGTGGATCTCATGAATGCATATACATATACTATACATGACCACGGTAGCGAGCCGGGCATCGGGGACCACAGTAGCAATCTGCGGTATCGGGACAAGACCACGGTAATAACCGGGTAACGGGATCCAAGCTGCAGCTGGCGGGACAAGAGGGGGATCTCCAAGTCGGTGGATCAGACCAACAAGGTTATCCAAGCTTAGTGGTGCCGACTCATAGGTCAAATACTGTAACATCCCACATCGCTCAAGTGGGCGTCCAGAGTGAAGGTTAAAAGGAGTCCATCCCTCTTTGTCTAGCATGAGGCCTTTTGATGGGTTGAGACCCATCAGAAGCAAAACCGTGAGGCCCGTGGGCCAAAGCAGACAATATCATGCATGGGTGAAGGGTGGGGCGTTACAAATGGTATCAAAGCCGACTCTCGACTAGTTCGAGTGTGGGTCCCCTGCCGTGGCCTGGTGCAAGTGGGCGGGTCTTCATGTGGGCGGGCCAAGAGGGCTGGCAGGCTACTGCACAGGGACCTGCAGCCCTAAGGGGGGTGGAATGTGACGCCCCGGAGTCCCACATCGACTATAGAGAGGAAAGTGAATGGGGTTATATGTAAAGTTTACACCCTTACCTTGTATGAGGCCTTTTAAAACCGTGCGGCCCCGGAAAAACGTAAAAACTCTGAGGTTAAGCGTGCTCGGGCGAGAGCAGTACTAGGATGGGTGACCTCGTAAGAAGTCCTCGCGCGTGCACGCGAGCCAAAGCGGACAATATCATGCATGTGTGAAGGGTGGGGCGTTACAAATGGTATCAGAGCCGAGGACTGCTCTCCTCTGAGGGTGGGGGGATGTAACATCCCACATCGCTCAAGTGGGCATCCAGAGTGAAGGTTAAAAGGAGTCCATCCCTCTTTGTCTAGCATGAGACCTTTTGATGGGTTGAGACCCATCAGAAGCAAAACCGTGAGGCCCGTGGGCCAAAGCGGACAATATCATGCATGGGTGAAGGGTGGGGCGTTACAAATGGTATCAAAGCCGACTCTCGACTAGTTCGAGTGTGGGTCCCCTGCCGTGGCCTGGTGCAAGTGGGCGGGTCTTCATGTGGGCGGGCCAAGAGGGCTGGCAGGCTACAGGGACTGGCAGGCTACTGCACAGGGACCTGCAGCCCTAAGGGGGGTGGAATGTGACGCCCCGGAGTCCCACATCGACTATAGAGAGGAAAGTGAATGTGGTTATATGTAAAGTTTACACCCTTACCTTGCATGAGGCCTTTTAAAACCGTGCGGCCCCGGAAAAACGTAAAAACTCCGAGGTTAAGCGTGCTCGGGCGAGAGCAGTACTAGGATGGGTGACCTCCTGAGAAGTCCTCGCGCGTGCACGCGAGCTAAAGCGGACAATATCATGCATGTGTGAAGGGTGGGGCGTTACAAATACAATCGAGACAATGCAAGTAAATCAAGTACAAATACATAATCAAACGGGCAAGACGGGGGTGCTCAAGGGCACACTGACATATCATGTGGTGCAATGCACTTCGGGACAATAACTGTTACCAGAGTAACTTCAATGCTTTCGGGAAACAAGTCATGTGATGCAAATCTCGGGAAATGAGGAAATATAATGCACTATACCATTTCGGGAAGAATATTGATTTCAAGATCTATTTAAGTGAATAGGGGTCCCGTATGTCGATTATAATAATTAGTTGGTACTCCTTGAGTTTGAAGACATTCCGGGCTCCTTATGCACTTTTACTACTTTCAAAACTTAAAATGAACTTATGGGTAGTACTAGATGTTACAATAGCTAGAATCAAGATTATAAACGGTCCATCCTAGGCATGACATTAATCCGGAAACATCGAGCAACCGATTCAGTCATCGAAAGGAATAGAATTAGCGATAACAAGGAAATAGACTTGTGTTTAGATATAAAGAAGATATCGCGTCGTTCCATCCCGTTCAAGATTGAAATGGATTGAACTTCGATGCCACCGAACCAACCGTGAGGCTTGTCGGCTCAAGACATTCTCACACTTGGTCCAAACAGTCCAAAAAGGGTAGCCAAGGTCCCACCTAGAACCAAGAATTAGTGTCTAAATCAACACCATTCTTTTCTTTCAGTTCCCTAGTCTTAGAGACCTTAGATTAGGGTACAATTGGTCTTAACACTAAGGTATATACCCCTAGGACTCATAGAAAGCCCAAAGGTTTCCCAAAAAAAACAATATCAAATTTCACTGGACTCAAACTGATCGATCGATCGATCGGTCGAAATTTCTGTACCAGAAATGCACAGGGTCCGATCGATCGGCCCAAAAAGCCTTACAGTTAAAAGACAGGCCGATCGATCGGCCTGTAGGTCCGATCGATCGGACCTGGGCGTGCAGCAGGTCCGGGACACTGATTTTCCTTCCTTTTTCCTTTCCTTTCCAACACTTAAACCACTAGCATTTCTCTTCCATAATCACTTCAAATCCTCATTAGAACTCCAATGAACAATTAAATTCAAACACCTCTTTAAATGAGTATCAATTCAAGACAATGTAACTTATAAACATAACCATGAATAGCCAATCCAACCTCATTCCTTATAAAACCATATGAACAAACTTGACCAAATGAAATGCATACATTTCCAAGAGTTCCAAGAGATTTAACAAGAGAGAAAAACCCATTCATATGCATTTCGAAATCAATAGAAATGTGACTAGAAACATATGTGCAAACATGTATCCAATGATCAAGAACAAGTAATAAAACTTAGGATTTTCTCATAAAACTTAATAACATTCAAACCATCCATTCATCCACTTGCCTTTGACTCTAATCAAGCAAATCAAGCTCCTAATCACCTCTCAAGCTCAAGATCCACAATCTCTACAAAAACCCCCAAACCAAACCCTAAAATGGGTTAAACAATGCAATGACAAGGAAACCATTCAATAATCAAGGTGGAGCTTCTCTAAGGCTAGAAGATTACAAATCTAGAAGATGAAGAAGAACACTTACTTGCAAGGTCCTCTAATGGACAAGGTAAGCTCAAAGGAAGTCTTGTGATGGAGGGTTCTCTTCACAAACGGTATCACTGGAAAGCTTGCAAGATGAGGAAGAAGAAGGTGGTCTCCATTGCTTGATTGATGAACTATTGGTGTGGCTTGGAGATGAAGAAGCGAGAAGAAGAAGAGAAACACAAGGGAAAACCCTAGGCTGCTGGTTTGTGCTGGAAAATGAGGAATGGAGTGGAATGAAAGGGGATGGGTTCCTTTTATAAGCAAGTGAGGTTTGGGTCCCACAACTTAAAGAACTTGGGTGGCTGAAATCATCTAATTCGGGACCTTGGATGGATTCGACGAAGAAGGAAGAAATGACCGTCGAAATATCTAGTTTCCAAAAAGTGTATGTTTCACGGATTTCGAGAATATCGAGTTTTGGGTACAGATTTGGTGTGCAATGACTGTTTTGCCCTCAAGGCCAAGAAATCGAGTTTCGGGTTCTCAAATGGATACGAGATCAACATGAAAGTTGTAGGATTCCTCAAGATGAATGCAACGGGCCAAAAACACAATACGAAACAAATCGGGAAAATCTCACAAGTAAATGCAAAGCCGAAAAGGGAACCCCCAAAGGGCCCCACTAGCTACTAAAGCACTCAAAAGCCCAAACCTAGAAGAAAAACCATTCTAGCTCACAAACTCAACCCAACAACTACTAATCCCACTAAAAGAACTAATCCACCAATAAAACAACACTAATCCAAGAGATTAGGGGTCGGGTTCTCACACCATGACACTTCGCTCGAGCGACCTGTCCAGGAAAGGATTCGGAGCATTCCTGTAGCTTGGTCGCTCGATCGGACCCCTCGTCGCTTGAGCGGACATCCCAGAACTCATTCCAGAGAGTTGTTCGTTCGAACGCATTTAAATATTCGCTCGACCCAATTAGTTCGTTCGAGCGACCTCCACTTCGCTCGAGCGAACCCACCCAGACAACCATTCCAGCGAGCGACTCGCTCGAGGGAACCCTCCAGTCCGCTCGAGCGATGCGGTTCGTCTGGCATAGGCTTTGTTTGGGACAATGTTCAACTGTTTCAATGGTTGGGTCTATTCTCTGGGAACCCCTCTATGTCAAGGAGATTTATTAAGCATTGTATGAGGCCATTTGAGGAAGAAACCATGTCACAAAGATTTCATTCAAAGTTTTGAAACTTCAAGGTGCATAAGGAGCCCGAAATGTCTTTAAATTCGAAGAGTACCAAGTCTTTATTATAATTGACATACGGGACCCCTAT
Organism: Cinnamomum chago; assembly: GCA_038049695.1. NCBI lineage: Eukaryota > Viridiplantae > Streptophyta > Magnoliopsida > Laurales > Lauraceae > Cinnamomum > Cinnamomum chago. The sequence goes on from CP142456.1 coordinate 27,772,754, forward strand.
TCACTAAATAGATCTTGAAACCAGTATTTTAACCGAGATTGTTATAATTCAGTGGTTCACTCCATTCCAAGATTATACTATATGATTTGTTTTCCCGAAAGCATGATAGTTACACTAGTAAGAGTTAATTGTCCCGAAATGTATTGCCCGACATGAAATGACAGTGTGCCCTTGAGCACCCCCGTCTTGCTCGTTATTTATTGTACTTGATTTACTTGCATATGTCTCGATTTGTTATTTGACCTATGAGTCGGCATCATTAAGCTTGGATAACCTTGTCGGTTTGATCCACCGACTTGGAGATCCCTCTCCCGTCCCGCCAGCTGCAGTTTGGATCCCGATACCCGGTCTATTACCGTGGTCCCGTCCCGATACCCGGTTCGCTATCGTGGTCCCGTCCAGTATATTTATATTGTATATATGATTTGCGTTGAATCTCCTCACCTTGTGTGACTGAGATCAATGCCCCGTTATGCTGTTGTCACTTTAGTGACAGAGGACTTAGCTTCATGTGATTGCCATCTTGTGAGTCCCTGATCCCTTGGTTACCTCATATGTTTTATCTTGTTTACTCGTTTTCTAGCAAATGATTTATCTACTTTATGAGAGTTCTTGTTTAAACAGATTTCTATACTTTTCAAGATATTCTTTTATTATATGTTGTTATATCTTTTCATTATCTTGCCAGACCGTCGTGTCTGACCCATTTGCTTTGGTACTCAGGTCCCCTTGCCGGTTTCCTGGAGGAGGAGCCAGAGGAGGCGGTAGGTGAGCTGCAACCTCTAGTCGAGTGGCGTGCTGATGATGTCATGTAGACATCGGGTTGCTACGAGAGGCGTTTCATTTTGAGGAGAACTAATTAACCATTCTTTTGGGTTATTATTTTGTTATATTGGCCTTTGTTGGCCTCTAATTTTGGGGAATGTAATTAAATGATATTTGTACATACTTTAATTTACTTTGGGTAATATGCTATAGAACGTTGCTCATTCTGATACAACAATGATACTTGATGTCATTGTCTTCATGACTAAGGATAGTCTGACTATTTGATTTGCTACATGCTTCCGCACTTAACAGAAATATTCAATTATGGTTGTGATATCCTCACCGCGGACACCTGTGGGAAATTAAATAAATGTATGTTGTTATCATTTAAACAGACGTAATGTGGATCATCACAAATGTCCCGACTCCGGATCGGTTCCTTCGTGGGGGGCCCGGTCCGGGGTCGCGACAGACTGGTATCAGAGCGAGACGTGTTTCAAGCAATTAAAAGAAACTAGAAATCCTAACGACGTGGCGAGGATCCGTTAGATCTTCCGTTAGCTAGTATCGTGTGAGCAATGTGTGACCCATTATATTATTTTGTGCTAACAATTTATTTTACAGCATCATGCCTCCCCGTAAGAGAACAGTGAATGGCATTCCTTTTGGCAGTAACAGTGATCACACCGGGCCCGTAGAAGAGGATATAGTTGAGAACAACCCACCAAATCAATTCCAGGAAATGATGCAAGCGATGCTTGACCAGCAGCGTCAAGCCAATGAGAACCAAGCTAGATTGCAAGAACAGATGCTCAAGAGGGAAGAGGATCACGCTAGGGAGATGGTAGAGATGCAAAGGCAACTACTTGAGGTCCTATAGAGAAGACCAAAACCGGTTCAACCTCAGCCAACAATCGTCATAAACCAAAGGCAACATGATCCCAATGCCTTGTTTGAGCGATTTCGGAAGAGAGCTCCGAAGGAATTTCTTGGGGAAGAAGACCCGTTGGCTGCAGATGACTGGTTAGAACATACGGAGAACATCTTTGAGATTTTCCAATGTACAGGAGGAGATAGGGTAAAGCTAGCATCATCCCTTTTCGTTGGTACAGCAGACAAATGGTGGAAAACGGTCAAGGAAGAATACAGGAACATGGCTGATGCAGAGGTGTCGGCAAACTTCAAGAGACAATTCCACGATAAATATGTACCTGCCCATATCAAGAGACAAAAGGCCATAGAGTTTCAGCAGTTGGTACAGGGGAGTATGACAGTCTTAGAATATCTCACCAAGTTTGAGAGACTGTCCAGATATGCCCCGGAGTTGGTAGATACGGTGGAGAAGAAAATTGCTAAGTTCTTTGAGGGACTCAATCCCTTCATTGAGAGAGATGCCACCGGAGTAGTACCACCTGCTACTTTTGATGAAGCAGTGAAGAGGGCCTACAAGTTCGAGAACTTCCACAACAAGATCCTCAGAGTGCAAGGCAAGAGTCCAGCTCAGCAGCAAAATTTCCAGCATCAGAGGAACCATCAGAATAAGAGGCAGAGGACAGGGCCAAATGTGCAGAATCCAGTGGTTTGCATCAACTGTGGGAAGAACCATGCTAGTGTTGAATGTCGTACCATCACAGGAGCGTGCTTCAGGTGTGGTTCGATGGACCATAGGATGAGGGATTGCCCTAGGCCAAACAGACAGAATCAGCAGCAGCAGCAAGGGCCACAACGTCCACCACCACCACCACAGAATGCATTGGTTGTCCAAAATCAGGCAAGGCCACTTCAGTAGCAAGCACCACAGCAACAACAGTTTAGACAGCAACAGCCTCAACAGCAGGCCCATTAGCAGCAGGGACATCAGCGTGCACCGCAGCAGAACAGGAATGTACCACATGGCAGGCCACAACAAGCTCAGAACAGGCCACAGCTTCGAGGGCAAATTTACGGGGTCAATAGAGTGGATGTAGAGGCAGCGGGTAATGTAGTGGAAGGTACACTTCTTGTTTGTGGGATTAAAGCTATGATTTTGTTTGACCCTGGCTCTACACATTCTTTCGTGTCCCATAAATTTTCTAAGTTGATTGATATGCATGCTAGAGAACTTGAGTTCATTTTGACTGTGGCAACCCCAGTAGGTAAACAAGTTATTTGTAGAACCTTTTACCCTAGTTGCACAGTTCAGATAGGAGAAGTGGTTTTAACCGCATATCTCATTTCTTTGGAGATGTTTGATTATGATGTCATCCTAGGGATGGATTGGCTGGCAGGGTAACATGCCACAATGGATTATTTCCATAAGACCCTCACTTTCAAGTTGGTTGAGACACCAGCAGGAGTGTCGTTTCGAGGTGAGAGGAGGAATCCTCGTGCAGGGTTTGTCTCAGCATTGAAGGCTGATAGACTTTTGAGAAGTGGGTGTGAAGCTTATTTAGCGTTTATCACGGAGGATAAACGGTCCCAAGGGGTGGAGGAGATCCCAATTGTTTGGGAGTTCCCGGATGTTTTTCCAGAGGAGATTCTAGGTTTGCCTCCCATGAGAGAGATTGATTTCACTATTGAGTTGCTACCGGGGACTGCTCCGATATCTATTGCACCATATAGAATGGCTCCAGCAGAATTGGGAGAGTTGAAGACTCAGTTACAGGAATTGTTGGACAAAGGTTTTGTGAGACCAAGTGTTTCACCATGGGGAGCTCCGGTGTTGTTTGTTAAGAAGAAGGATGGTTCGATGAGAATGTGTATTGATTACAGAAGATTGAATCAAGTGACCATCAAGAACAAGTACCCATTGCCAATAATAGATGAATTGTTTGATCAATTGCAAGGTGCATCATACTTCTCGAAGATTGACTTGAGATCCGATTACATCAGCTGAGAGTTAGAGAAGTAGATGTGTTGAAACAGCTTTCCGGACAAGATATGGCCACTATGAGCTCCTAGTGATGCCATTTGGATTGACAAATGCACCGGCAGTGTTCATGGCTTTGATGAACAAGATATTTGCAGAGTATCTAGATCAGTTTGTAGCGGTATTCATTGATGACATTTTGGTGTACTCCAAGACCAAGGAAGAGCATGAAGAGCATTTGAGGATAGCATTGCAACTCTTGAGAGAGAATCAGCTGTATGCGAAGCTTAACAAGTGTGAATTTTGGCTTGACCAAGTAGCATTCTTGGGGCACATTATCTCTAGAGAAGGTTTGTCAGTGGATCCGTCCAAGATTGAAGCAGTAGTGAATTGGGAAAGACTGAAGAATGTGACAGAAATCAGGAGTTTTCTGGGATTGGTAGGTTACTATCGGAGGTTTGTGCAAGGTTTTTCGTCGATTGCCTCACCTTTGACGAAGTTGACAAGGAAAAATGCACCATATGTATGAACAAATCAGTGTGAAGAGAGTTTCCAAGAGCTAAAGAAGAGATTGACTACAGCACCAGTCCTTACTTTGCCATCCGGGAGCGGCGGTTTTACCATTTTTACCGACGCTTCGAATGTCGGACTCGGTTGTGTGTTGATGCAAGAAGGAAAAGTGATTGCTTATGGATCTCGACAGTTGAAAGATCACGAGAAGAACTATGCCACCCATGATTTGGAGTTAGCAGCGGTTGTGTTCGCGTTGAAAATGTGGAGACAATACCTCTATGGAGAGCAGTTCGAAGCCCACTCCGACCATCGCAGCTTACAGTATCTGTTTTCACAGAAGGATTTGAACATGAGGCAGAGAAGATGGATGGAATACATCAAGGACTATGATTTTCCAATCAAGTATCACCCGGGGAAAGCTAATGTTGTTGCAGATGCCTTGAGTAGGAAATCAATAGGCTTGGCTAATCTAAGTGGCACTTGTATTTTTGAGCAATTTGAAGAGTTGAGTATAGACCTACAGCCACTAAGGAATGGTGTTTTGTTAGCTAATATGATTGTTGGGATTGGTGTATGCCCTAAAGCCCACTGACTGCACTCACATCTCTGTAACTGGATATTTATTGGTCATTTAATGGAATGACATCTTTCTCTTTATACGTGTGTATATGTATGGTTGTGTAAGGCCCATTGTTTTCTAGTAAATGACTCAGGTGTGTAGTGGCTACACACAGTAAGGTCTAAGTCATGGACACTTGAAACAATAAACATGTTCATAACTGAGAGATGGAGTTGGGCACTTCATCTTGGTATAAGTTATAATGAGATACTCTCCTGTATTCAGGGTGACTTACCTTAGTCACGGAGGTCTTTCCGGATTTATCTCATTAGTGCATGTGTCATGCATTGAACAGGACCACTTGAAGGTGTGATCTCTAAAATAGTACTATCACAGAGAGAGATCAACTCACCTCTTGCTACTAAGTGACCAGTGCTCTTAATCTTGAGCATTTGTGGATGAACTGACGAAGTCGAGTTCTTGTACTTTAATTCACTATGGGTGAGATCCTGTTCATGGGTCAACAGCTCTGTGTTTTGGGTACTCGGGCTTGATTACTTGGGACGTGCAAATGCAATATGGAATCTATGCCATCAAATGATGGAATGATCGTCCCCTTAGAATTATCCGATTAATCATCAGAATCTAAGATCTTAGTATATGGATGTTCCATATGGATATTGAACTTGTGGGTCGCTCCCTGGATCAAGAGAATGATATCAGGATGATGATTAAGTCAAGGGTATGAAGTTCTAAGGTTGAGATGTAATCAAGAAGGTAGATAGTACATCGGTTGACCTACTTGATTATGGATGTTACATAGAGGGGCATTATGGTCATTGTACTTGGTAGGTCAAAGACAATTGTCTATTTATGATGAGCTTTATTTGCAATTTAATATTTGTCCCTGGAGTGCAACCATAACTCTCTAGTGGAATGAGTTAGGGTTAAAATGATCTTAATGTTGCTATGGGGTTAGCATGGACATTTTGGTCATTTTAGGAGCCAAGGGCAAATATGTCTTTTGGTCCCTCTTCTAGCCACTTTCCTATATTGGCATGGTTTCCTAATTTAATTTGATGATATGTGGTTGAATTATTTTGTGGAAGAATAATTTTGAGTTTAAATTCTAATAGGCTCTTGATGGCATACATGAATTTAACTCTAGCTAAATTATTTACTAGTGGGCCATGGTGTGTTTAGCTATCTTGTGGGCCAGCCATAAGTGGAGCCCCTTGTGTGAGGTTTCCAAGTTTGATTAGGTATCTTTACTTGGAAGGAAAGACTCCTCTTTGGGTAAGAATTCCATTGATTAAACGTTACTAATTTTAGTGTCTTTAATTAGTAAGTAGTGCACAACTAAAGGGGAAGGTTGCTATTCTTTTTAGGGATTGACATTCCTATTGGAATTAGGATTCCCAAAGAGGAATCTAATCATTATAAATATAAGAGAGTCCCCTTGGGCGTGCAACACAGATGAATGATCAAGTGGCTGGAATTCTACCCTAGGGCTTGCAACAAGTAAGAAACCCCATTGGCCGCCCAAGACATAAAAGAGGCATTCACGCCCAGCCCTTGCTACCCTCTTCTTCTTCATTGGAGAGAGGTGATCAGGTCCTGGGTTGTTTCCACATAGAGTAGTTCAGAAAACCCTTTTTTAGGATTCCATAGTTTGATCCCACCATCAAGACCAATTAGATTGGGAAGTGGAATAGGAGAGAAGATCAAAGGAGAGAAAAATTCTGCAACAAATTCCTGCACCTGTGTTGCTGGTTGCAGGCTGGTTTCAGACCTTTGAAGTCTTTCTTTTCAAAGTTTAGAGGCACTCAAATCATCAAGGTAATAGTCCTCTATCATCTCCTTACATTATACACATGTTGATTATGATTTCATGGAGTTTTTATGCATGATTCATGGCTGGAAAATCAGATTAGTTTCAAGTTTTTAAAACTAGATCAGCCATGGACGTCCTCTTGAATCTGATTTCAGATCTGTAATGCATTTAGCAGAACGTCCTGATTTTCGTATTGTTGATGGAGTTTTGTACTACCGTGACCGCCTGTGTGTACCTAACATTGAAGATTTGAGAAATGACATCATGACTGAGGCTCACAGCATGAAGAACTCCATGCATCCCGGCAGCACAAAGATGTATCAGAACTTGAAGGGCAAATTTTGGTGGGACAATATGAAGAGAGATTGCAACGTTTGTCTCCCTTTGCATGACCTGTCAGTTGATTAAAGCAGAGCATCAGAGGCCTCCAGGATTGTTACAGCCATTAGAGATCCCGAAATGGAAGTGGGAGCACATTACCATGGACTTTATTTCGGGATTACCGAGGACTAGCAGAGGCAATGATGCAATTTGGGTCATTGTGGACCGTCTCACCAAGTCAGCGCATTTCCTTGCTATGAAGACAGGGAAGAAGATGCACATGCTACCTTTGGCAGAGTTGTTTGTCAGCGAGATCGTCAGTCGACATGGGCAGCCAGTTTCTATCACTTCCGACAGAGACAGCAGATTCGTCTCGAGGTTCTGGAAGACATTGCATGAGTATATGGGTACGAGACTACAGTTTAGCACAGCGTATCACCCGTAGACAGATGGTCAGTCAGAGAGGACGATTCAGACTATTGCCGTGCTTGTGTGTTAGACTTCAAGACTCAATGGGATGAGACTCTACCGTTGTGTGAGTTCGCTTACAACAACAGCTACCATTCAAGCATTGGAATGGCTCTTTTTGAGGCTTTGTATGGCAGGAGGTGTAGGACACCTGTTTGTTGGGAAGAAGTTGGCACTCGCAGTTTCCATGGACCGACTATGGTTAGTGAGACCAGCGACAAGATCAAGTTGATTCAAGAATGTCTGAAAGTGTCCCGGAGTAGACAGAAGAGCTATGCAGACTCCCACCGCAGAGATCTACAGTTCAAGGAAGGAGATAAAGTCTTCTTGAAAGTGTCACCTACAAGGGGAACGTTGAGATTTGGACAGAAGGGCAAGCTATCACGGAGATACATCGGACCATATGACATTGTGAGCAAGATCGGTGACGTGGCTTATAGACTAGCCTTACCACCCAAGCTATCCGGCGTTCACAACGTCTTCCATGTGTCTATGTTGAAGAAGTATGTCCCCGATCCGTCCCATGTGCTCCGGCATAAGCCATTAGAGATCAGAGAGGATGCTACCTATGTTGAGAAACCCGTTGAGATCATCGATACGAAGGAACAAGAGTTGAGGACTCGGACTATTCAGTGGGTGAAGGTATTGTGGGAGAACCATGGACCGGAAGAGGCCGCATGGGAATTACGAGACCAAGTTCAGAAGAAGTATCCGCATCTTCTACCTGAGGGGAGTTTTATATTCCATTTGGAGGACCAAATGCCCTAAGGGGGGGAGGATGTAAGACCCCGACCCGAGTAACCTGATTAGTACTAATTAAGTTGTGTGTTAGTGCTAAGCTTGATTAGTGATTTTGGTTAAGTTGGGTTCGGAATAACTTTGATTCTAGTTTTGGGCTACTTTGAATGCTTTGGTAACTAGTAGGGCCCGTTGGGGGTTCCTTTTCATGACATTGCATATGTTTGAGGATTTATCAGAGATTTTTGCATTCATGGTTTTAATCTCGTTTTATTGGTATTGTTATGTTGATTCCGTGTCCGTTTGAGATCCCGAAACCCGATTTCATAGCCTTGAGGGCAAAACAGTCATTGCACACAAAATCTGTACCCAAAACTTGATATTCCCGAAACCCGCGAAACATATACTTTTCGGAAACTAGATATTTCGACGATCATTTCATCCTTCTTCGTCGAATCCATCCGAGGTCCCGAAAGAGATGATTTCAGCCACCCAAGTTCCTTTACTAGTGGGACCCAATTCATTGTTAACAAAGGGGAGACCATTATCCCATTCATTTCATTCTTCTTGTTCCAGCACAACTTTTGAACCTAGGGTTTTCTCTTTCTTTTCTCTTCTTCCTTTTGCTTCTCCTTCCCTAATCCACACCAAGATTTGCATCAACCAAGAAATGGAAGTCACCATCCTCTTCCTCATCTAGCAAGCTTCATTTTGATCCCTTTTGTAGAGGAATCCATCAACTTTGAGACATCCCTTGAGCTAGCCCTCTTCATTTGAAGGTCATCCAAGTAAGTAATCACCCTTCATCTTCTAGATTTGTATTCCTTTGGCCATAGAGAAGCTCCACCTTCATTATTGGAAGGTTTCCTTGTTATTTCCTTGTTTGATCATTTTAGGGTTTTATTTTGGGATCTTCCTAGTAGCTTGGACCTTTTTTTTGAGCGACTTGTTAGAGCTTGAGCTACTTGATTTGAAGACCTAAGGCAAGTGAATGATTGGGTGTTTTAAGTTTTAAATGGTTGGTGAAGCATTTATGGATTTTCATGTTTTCATTAATGTGCTTATGGTGGAAATAAATGTTCTTGTTGGAGAGCCTTATGAATGCATTTATGATCATATAGATGTGTTAGTTCATAGCAATTAATGTTTTCTTGTTTTGTCTTGAATATTTATATTGTGTGAAATGGTTTCCTCCCCTCTTTGCTTGCATGGAATGTGATATGGATGGAGGAGAATGGAATGGTTGTGGTTGGAGATTTGAGGTCATTTGAATGGAGATTTCTACTCCTTATTGATGTATGAAAGTGGTTAAGAAGGGGTTGTGAAAAGGAAGAGTTATTGTGGAGCTGAACTGGTCCGAATTCAGGTTCTGGACAGTTCGCTCGAGCGACCATGACACTTCACTCGAGCGACCTGTCCAGGAAATGATTCAGAGCATTCCAGTAGCATGGTCGCTTGAGCGGACATCCCAAAACTCATTCCAGAGAGTTGTTCGTTCGAACGCATTTAAATATTCGCTCGACCCAATTAGTTCGTTCGAGCGACCTCCACTTCGCTCGAGCGAACCCACCCAAACAACCATTCCAGCGAGCGACTCGCTCGAGGGAACCCTCCAGTCCGCTCGAGCGATGCGGTTCGTCTGGCATAGGCTATGTTTGGGACAATGTTCAACTGTTTCAATGGTTGGGTCTATTCTCTGGGAACCCCTCTATGTCAAGGAGATTTATTAAGCATTGTATGAGGCCATTTGAGGAAGAAACCATGTCACAAAGATTTCATTTGAAGTTTTGAAACTTCAAGGTGCATAAGGAGCCCGGAATGTCTTTAAATTCGAAGAGTACAAAGTCTTTATTATAATCGACATACTGGACCCCTATTCACTAAATAGATCTTGATACCAGTATTTTAACCGAGATTGTTATAATTCAGTGGTTCACTCCATTCCAAGATTATACTATATGATTTGTTTTCCCGAAAGCATGATAGTTACACTAGTAAGAGTTAATTGTCCCGAAATGTATTGCCCGACATGAAATGACAGTGTGCCCTTGAGCACCCCTGTCTTGCTCGTTATTTATTGTACTTGATTTACTTGCATATGGCTCGATTTGTTATTTGACCTATGAGTCGGCATCACTAAGCTTGGATAACCTTGTCGGTTTGATCCACCGACTTGGAGATCCCTCTCCCGTCCCGCTAGCTGCAGTTTGGATCCCGATACCCAGTCTATTACCGTGGTCCCGTCCCGATACCCGGTTTGCTACCGTGGTCCCGTCCAGTATATTTATATTGTATATATGATTTGCGTTGAATCTCCTCACCTTGTGTGACTGAGATCAATGCCCCGTTATACTGTTGTCACTTTAGTGACAGAGGACTTAGCTTCATGTGATTGCCATCTTGTGAGTCCCTGATCCCTTGGTTACCTCATATGTTTTATCTTGTTTACTCGTTTTCTAGCAAATGATTTATCTACTTTATGAGAGTTCTTGTTTAAATAGATTTCTATACTTTTCAAGATATTCTTTTATTATATGTTGTTATATCTTTTCATTCTCTTGCCAGACCGTCGTGTCTGACCCATTTGCTTTGGTACTCAGGTCCCCTTGCCGGTTTCCTGGAGGAGGAGCCAGAGGAGGCGGTAGGTGAGCCGCAACCTCTAGTCGAGTGGCGTGCTGAGGATGTCATGTAGACATCGGGTTGCTATGAGAGGCGTTTCATTTTGAGGAGAACTAATTAACCATTCTTTTGGGTTATTATTTTGTTATATTGGCCTTTGTTGGCCTCTAATTTTGGGGAATGTAATTAAATGATATTTGTACAAACTTTAATTTACTTTGGGTAATATGCTATAGAACGTTGCTCATTCTGATACAATAATGATACTTGATGTCATTGTCTTCATGACTAAGGATAGTCTGACTATTTGATTTGCTACATGCTTCCGCACTTAACAGAAATATTCAATTATGGTTGTGATATCCTCACCGCGGACACCTGTGGGAAATTAAATAAATGTATGTTGTTATCATTTAAACAAACGTAATGTGGATCATCACAAATGTCCCGACTCCGGATCGGTTCCTTCGTGGGGGGCCCGGTCCGGGGTCACGACATTTACAATCAGAGCCACCTAGCCTCAATATCCCTATCAATCGTCAAAACAAGCAGAACATCAAAAGGGATCCTAAGTTCAACACCTAGGTTCATCAAGAAATCCCAAAAATAAGACAAAGCAAACGAAGCTAAGGTACATGAACATAGCATGTAGAAAAGTACCAGACGGTACAATCTGGAATCAGAAGCGATAAACAATCCAATCCTATGTATAATGTTAAACTCGAGGCATCGTACAACCATACTCTGTCAACGAAGGGAATAGGGTTCGCGATACCCAAACAAACAATCATCGTGCATTGATAAAAAGGGGGGGTATCCCGTTGTCCCGTACCGTTCAAGATTGCGATAGGTTACAACCGATGTAACCGGATTAACTGTAAAAGACGTCGGCTCAAAACATCTTTACATATAGTCAAATGAGTCCAAAAAGGTAGCCAAGGTTGCACCTAAGTCCAACTAAAAGAGTGTCAAAAGGACCCTTAAAAAGGTATCCTTCAGTGGGCCCGGTCCATATCCCACACAGAGTACCCGATCAACCGCATACACTGCAGTTACAGAACCTCAGTTCTGTAACAGAAGTGAAATGGGTGGAAACCCCTTTCCAACATCCCAGAACATGTAATCAGTCAATATGAAGGGTCCAGCCCTTCCATTCTAATCCTGCAAACAAAGAAAATAGGGCCTTGCCCTCTCCACATACATCCATACCCCCTCTCATCAAGTCCATTCAACCAACATCCATCCCAATCCAACCATTCAATTTATATTATCATGTTTTCAAACATTTAAAGTATCAATGAGCATGTGGTCATCTAAATCATCATCAATCATCAAATCAAAGGAAAGACAAACATATCCAAGCATATATATAAATATCTACTTGCCTTTGGTAGAAAAATGTCCAAATCCAAAAATCCTAGCTCAAAGCCCAACAAACCAAACCTAAGGATGCATTAGCAAAATAAAACTAAAATAAAAATATAAACTAAAAGAACGGAAAGCTCTAAGCTAACTTGAGACAATTCCACACCCAAAGTATAAAAATCAAACCTAGGGGAAGGGAAGCTTACCAAACAGATGGGAATGGAGTGGTTGAAAGTCCTTGGGATCCTAACCCTAGAGGGGGGGGGTGTGAATAGGGTGTGCTACAACTATGACCAATTAAAACCAATTTTAATTTCTTAACATAAACTAGTCACATGTGATCATAAATCATCAAATAAAATGCGGAATCTAATAAATCAATCATCACAAAGCAAACACCACAACACCAAGGTTTATAGTGGTTCGGCCTCAATGCCTACATCCACTACCGGCTTGTGATCTAATCACCCCACCGGATTTCCACTATTTATGCTTTTTACTAGGCTAAGCAATAACCCTTACAATGTTGTTTTTCTAGGCTAAACAACAACCTCTCAATGTGCTTTTCTAGGCTAAGCAATAACCTTTACAAAATGTTTTTCTTAGGCTAAGCAATAACCTTACAAGATGTTTTTCTTAGGCTAAGCAATAACCTTTACAAATAAAGATTTCTCTAAGAAAGTGTCTTCACAAAATATCACTCTAAGAGATACAATTTAAGCACAATGGAATTGCCTCTACATAGGCTAATATGAAAGTGTAATTCAAATTACAAACATACACTAAATGAGCTAAAGTGTGTGCACAAGTGTATGAATGCTTTTCTTCAGTCAAATTCAACAATGAAGCTCTTAAATGAATGCATGATGCATTTTAAAATCAAAGCTTATAAAATGATGATTGAAGATAAAACTAATCACATAAAAGATTCAAACAACTTTGAAGAAATGAAACAAACAAGTTGTATGAATGTTAAAGTCTAAGAACACATGTGATTAGGATAAGAGTGATTGCAAACCATTCTAATATACCAATGAAGATAATGAGTTTGCAAAACAACTCTTTAAAAGCTTGAAATCATGCATAAATGAAAACACAAAGATTTAAACATGCATTGATTCTACTTTTAATGGAAATCAAAATGATAAGTAAGATGTACCTTTTTAAAACTCAAGCATTTGATTTCCAAATAGCCCTCTAGCCTTTCCAACTTCTTCCCCTTTCCTTGGCTCCAAAATGGTCTCAAAAGTTCATGTATTAAGCCTTGAAAAAGGTTGGAAATGAATGGACTTTATAGCCAAAAAGTGCCCAACGGCTAGTCCTCGGTCGACCTGCAAAGAGGCCTCGGTCGACCATGAACACACAACGGCTAGAATTCTGACCGTTGGTGCTACAGGGTGCAGTCTGCCTGCAGTTGTCTCGGTCGACCGAGATACAGGTCTCGGTCGACCGGCGACACTGCCGGGTGACTGCCCTGGGACCAAAAAATCCATTTTTTTCCAAAATTGAAGGTATTTCTTTGTGGGATTTTTGGGCCACTAAACCAAGCTTAAATAACATGTTTTAAGTCATTCTAAGATGATTAAAAACATGAAACACAAAGAGCCTAAAATGATTTGAAACTTTAAATCCAAAGGCTAGCTTGATTTCTAAAAACTCTTTTCAAATGAAAATGCATACAAAGATGATTCTGAAAGTGATAAATGTATGCAAGGCACAAACCTAAATTCTCAATATGATTTCTCAAAAGTAATGCACAAAGAATTAGGTTTTCGAAAGAGTTTGAATTCTAAAACCAATGCATCCAAGTTTAAAACCAAAACATGCATAAAACAATACTTTTACAAATCTTAAAAGCAATGCATGTATAAAACCAGATTTCAAGGTTTTCTAAAACAATGCAAGAGTGTAAATTCAAATGATATGAATATGTTAATGCATCCATCAAATTGCAAATACAAAATCCCTAACAGTGGTGGCTTGCAAATTGAGGATGATTGAGCTCGCAGAGTCCACGCGAAGATGATAGTGATCATCGGAGGTTGTAGGGCCCACTTGATTGGTGGCCCACTAAAATAGTAGTGATGGAGGAGAGAGAAAGTCAACTCACTTGACTTTGAGTGGAGTGGAGAGAATGACATGGGTTGGGGTGGGTTAGATTGGTGAGATGAGTGAATTAGAGAGAGAGAGAGACAATAATAGAGAGAGAAAGAAACAATAAGAAAACAGAGAACGAGAGAGAGAAACAGGGAAGAAGAAAGAAAGAAACAAAGAGAAGAGAGAGAGAATAAAAGAGTGAAACGGGTGGGGCTACTTCATGTGGCAGGGAGGAGTGAGAGGGGAAAGGAAATAAAGAAAGAGAAATAGAGAAGGGAGGAAAAATGGAGAAAAAAAGAGAGAGAAAGAAATGGAATGGGTTGTGGGTTCACCGGAGATTGATGAGCTCGGCGGTGATCGCCGGTGTGCTCGGAGTCCGGCGGCGTGAGGCAATGACGAGAGTGAAGAGAGGGAGGACGATGGAGATGAGAGAAAAGGAATGAGAGGCTGCTGTCGGTGAGGAATGAAGATGAGGAGGAAAGGGAGAAAGAAGATAAGGGAGAAGGAGAAATAAAGAAAGAGGGGGATGAGATGATGAAATGGTGAGGTGGGGCTTGAAGCACGTGGAACAAGGAGATGGGAAAGAAAGAAAGGAATAAAGAAAACAATGAATGGGAGAGAGTGAAATGAAAAGGTGAGATCGCCATCACGTGGAGATGGGATGAGATAAATAGATGAGTGAGGAGTGAGAGAAATGAATGTTTAAATGGATTTGGATCAAGCCTGGTTTTAGAGTGTCTTCGAGGGTCCGGATCAAGATGGGATAGAAGACTAAAGTTTAGGAAATAAAACCATCTACCCAACGGTACCAAAATCTTGAAAAGTCGAAAAATACTAAAAAGCCCTCGGAACTTTCCGGAAATAACAACACACACCCCTACTACACCCAAACGCACTCCGAATCAAGCGAGACTTCGCACGCGAGATCCATACGTCAAACCCGACTTGCTAAGACTCTAAACACACTTACTAACTATCATGCAATTAATTATAATTAATATGGGTTATGGGTCGGGATGTTACAATCAGCATGGTCACGCAGAAAGTGATATCGAATGTTAATATGCTTGGTGCGAGAATGTTGCACAGGATTTCTGGAAATACTAATAGCATTCGAGTTATCACACATGATAGGCATACATTGTTGAGGAACATTATAATCTAAAAGAGTTTGTTTCATCCACAACAATTCAGCACAATAACTTCCTGCAGCTATGTATTCAGCTTCTGTAGTAGATAAGGAAACTGAATTCTATTTTTTACTGTGCCAAGCAACTAAACAGTTTCCTATGAAATAGCAGCAGCCACTAGTGCTCTTTCTATCATCTATGGATCCTGCCCAATCAGCATCACTGTATCCAATCAATTGTCACGTAGAATCACTACGATACCAAATACCATAATTAGTAGTCCCATGAGTATATTTGATGATACGTTTGACAGCTTTGAGGTGAGATTCACGAGGATCAGATTGGTACCTAGCACATATCCCAACACTAAAAGAAAGGTCCGGTCGGTTGGCAGTAAGGTAAAGTAAGCTTCCTATCATGCTTCTGTATAGTTTTTGGTCTACCTTTTTGCCTTGAGGGTCATTGGAAAGTTTTAGATGTAGATCTCATGGGATTACAACTAGTCTTGGAGTTTCTTAATCCGAATTTCTTGACAATTTTTTAGGCAAATTTAGACTGAGTAAGGAAAATACCCTTTTCAGTCTGATTGACCTGAAGTCCAAGAAAAAATTGCAGGGGACCGACCAAACTCATCTCAAATGTGGAACTCATTAACTCTGAAAATCCTTGAACAAGTTCATTTGAAGTAGATCCAAAGACAATATCGTCAACATAAATTTGAGCAACAAGAATGTCTTGACCAATCTTTTCAATAAAGAGAGTTTTGTCAACTTTTCCATAATTAAACTCATTTTCAATCAAATGTTTAGTGAGTTTTTCATACCACGCCCTTGGTGCTTGTTTTAAACCATAGAGAGCTTTCTTGAGTTTATACACATATTCAGGGTGAGGAGGATCTTCAAAACCTTCTGGTTGTGTTACATACACATCTTCCTCAATTTCACCATTTAGGAAAGCACTCTTAACATCCATTTGAAATAATTTGATTCCCATACTACTAACATATGCCAATAAAATTCGTATGGATTCCAAACGAGCGACAGGATCAAAGGTTTCTTCAAAGTCGACTCCTTCTATTTGAGCATATCCTTTGGCAATTAATCTTGCCTTGTTCCTTATAACATTTCCAGATTCATCTGACTTGTTCTTAAAAATCCACTTAGTTCCTATTGGATTTTTTTCTTTAGGTAAAGGAACAAGATCCCAAACATCATTCTTCTTAAGTTCACTTAGTTCCTCCTGCATTGCCTCCATCCATTCAAATTTAGATTCAGCCTCAAAAAAATTTTGGGCTCGATTTGAGAAACAAAAGAATAATGAGCACATAAATTTTGAACTTGTCTCCGAGTCATTTCCCCACTTTTGATGTTTCCAATAACATTATCCAACGGATGATTCTTCATTAATCTAGTTGGTATAATAGTTGTAGAGGGAAGGATTATTTCTTTTTCTTTGGGAATAGATGGTTCAATGGTAATTTCAGCTTCATCGTCGTCTAGTAAAGTTTTTCCAATTTGATTTGATTCATCAATAACAACATGAGCTGATTCCATTATGGTCATGGTTCTATGATTGAATACTCTATAAGCCTTACTTCTGTCCGAGTATCCTAGGAAAGTTCCTTCATCAGACTTAGGCTCAAAATTTTCCAATTGCACTCTATCTCTCAGGATGTAACACTTGCTACCAAACACTTTCAAATACCCCAAATTAGGTTTTCTTCCAAAATAAAGTTCATAGGGGGTTTTGTTGGTATTTTTTGTTAGATAGACTCTGTTTATAAGATAACAAGCAATGTTAACAGCTTCAGGCCATAGATTGCGAGATGGATGCTTTTCATTGAGCATAGTACTAGCCATTTCTTGAATCACTCTATTTCTCTTTTTAGCCACTCCATTTTGTTGAGGTGTTTAAGGAGCAGAGGATTGGTGATCAATGCCATGAGTATCACAAAATTTGGCAAAATTTTCAATTTCAAACTCACCTCCATGATCACTTCTAATCTTACGAATCTTGCAATCTTTTTCAACTTCAATCTTGTTACAAATTCTAATGATATTTTCTACGGCATCTGATTTAGCATGAAGAAAAACAATCCATCCAAACCGAGAATAATCATCTACCATAACTAGAATAAATTTCTTTCCTCCAATACTCTGCACAGGTGCAGGCCCTATCAAGTCCATATGGATTAATTCAAGAGGATGCGAGGAAGATATATCCTTTAAACCTTTGAAGCTTTTCTTGATTTTTTTCCCTAGTTGACAGGCTTTACAGATATCAGCTTTTCATCACTCAACTTAGGAATTCCTTTTACAATTTCATTCTTTGATAAGATTCTCATTAGCTTAAAGTTTATGTGACATAACTTTTGATGCCAAAGGTAATTTTCTTGATCTTTTGTTATCAAGCATCTAGACTCATTTTCATCACATTCTTCTTTGAGGCAGATGTTCCCTTTAGTTCTAGAGCCAGTAAGAATGACTTGATTGGACTTATCATCAACAACTTTGCAAGATTGACTATAAAAAATAACCTTGTTTCCTTTGTCACAAAGTTGACTTATGCTAAGAAGATTATGCTTCAATCCTTCCACTAGAAAAACATCATTTAAGTTTGGCATTTGATCTCCTTTAACACATCATTTGCCAATGATTTGAGCTTTACTGTTATCTCCAAAGGATACATCCTCCATCATAATCCACAATTGAGCTGAATCTAGATCGGTTTCCTGTCATATGTTTGGAACAACCACTATCTAAGAAACAGGTAGGATTCTCCTTAGCTTTCAAGGCAGTTTGAGTAAAAAGGCTTTTAAAAGTTCTATCTTTAATAATCCAACTAGTCAAAGGAGATTTAAGAGGAATGATCTTGGGAATAAACTTAAAAGGCACTCTAGTGGAATTTTCTAAGGACATTCTAATTTTGTATGGGCAATTAGGAACTAAGTGCCCACTTCGATTGCAAAAGTGGCAAATCCATCTATAGTTTTTCTCATTCATAGATTTATGAAAGGTCCTAGTAAAACTTTGAAAGTCATTTTTGTTTTTGCTAGAGGAACCTCCAAAACCTAACCCATTCTTGTCTCCAAGAATTTTATGCATGCCCAACATTTGGTAAAACTTGTCATTACCTAATGTGAATTTATCAACAACAAATTTTCCTTTAGTAAGCTTCATTTGAAGGGAGTTTGATTCAAGTGGACTAGATTCAAGTTTGGATTGTAAATTATGAATTTCCTTTTGAGCGTGAGCAAGATTCTCATTTAAAGTAGTCATCTTGTTTTCCAAAGTTCTTCTTTCATCTTTCATAACAATCACAAGCCTTTTGGTTTCTTCTTTTAAGATTTTGTTTTTCTTAATCAAGATTTCCCAATTTTCATATAGTTCATTAATTTCATTAATTTCATCATTTAGTTGCTCTTTCCCTAATGTTTCATCTATTAGATAGTTATGTTCATTGTCTTCTTCAATAGATGTAAAGAGAAGGGGAATTTTCATCTTCATCATTTTGATATTCATTATGATCACTACCATCATCTTCTTCATCCCAAGTTATGTTTAAAACTTTTTTACCTTTCCTATCTCCCTTTTCATATTCTTTGGGGGTAAAACAATTTTGGGCAATGTGACCAAAACCCTTACAATTATAACATTGAACATCCTTCTTAAGGGATCCCTTGGAATTTCTTTGGAATCTTGGACTTTTAGATTCTTCTAAATTTCTATTACCCTTGTTGTTTCTAAAGAATTTTTTAAACTTTTTAACAAACAAGGCATTGTCATCATCACTCTCATTTTCCTTTAATTGAGATGAAAAGTTACTCCTTTCTTTTTGCTGGGAACTTCTAGATCTAGTTCATAGGTAAGAAGATTTCCTCTCAGCTCTTCAAGTTTAATTTTGTCAACATTTTTGCTTTCCGCTATGGCTACAATCTTGGGTTTGAACCTTTTAGGAAGAGATCTTAAGATTTTCCTCACAGCCTTGGACTCATCCATTATCTCTCCTAGACCTATAAGAGAGTTGACAATCTCCATGAATTTAGAATAAAATTCATCAAATGTTTCTTCCTCGAGCATCTTGATATCTTCAAATTTAGATGTCAACATTTGAATTTTAGCTATCTTGACTTGATCCTTTCCTTCATGAGTAGTCTCTAAGGTATTCCAAACTTCCTTAGCCATTTTGCAATTGACTACTCTATTAAACTCCTCTTGAGATAAGGCACAATACAATAAATTCTTTGCCTTAGCATTTAAATTAGCCCTATCCTTTTCTCCTTGAGTCCATTCTCTCTTAGGCTTTCGTTTAATGGAGATGACATATCCTTCCGTGTCTTGCTCAGTGATAGTAGGAGGATGATAGCATTCTTCTATGATATTCCAAAAATCTAGGTTTTGATATTCTAAGAACACTTGCATTCTAATTTTCTAGTAGCGATAATGTGTTCCATTAAACAAGGGTGGTCTATTAGTGGCATTCCCTTCTCCCAAATGAGTTTGCATAATGGCAACTAATGAAAAGACTCTAGGAATCTCTCAAGGTTAGTTAGACCTAGACAAGAGCACCTAGGCTCTGATACCAATTGAAAGTCCAGAACCGAACCCTAGAGCGGGGGGGGGGGGGGGGGGAGGTGAATAGGGTACACTCAATTCCAATGGCCAATTCTTGATTAAACCAATATCAATTATGTTTTGATAGTTCATTAACTTGATTATTGATTAAAGGTCTAATACCAAGTAAAGAACTCATGAATACAATCAAAGTTGACATTGATAAGAGAGAATAAATTTAAGCACATCATCCACATAATCACCATAACAAGGAAATTTATAGTGGTTCGGCCAATCATGCCTACATCCACTCCCGGTATTTCTACCGTTGTTCCACTATAAATTTTAAGGTTTAGGCTCACCTCCAACCTTACAACACACATGCTTTTTACTCAAGGCTAAGCATTAACCTATACAATCTCATATGCTTTTCAATAGGCTAAGCATAAACCTTTACGACTAGTTTTTTTTTTTTTAATCTCAAAAACTATGCCTAAGTAAGCATACTATGAGATGCAAGTGAATACACATAAATGCCTCTTGTCATAGGCTGATATGAAAGTGATAATTTAACTAAGACATATGCATGATAAATGCAAAGATCAATAAATGATACATATGCCTTTAAATCTACTTCTATTTCTTTTGAAAATCAAGGCTCATAAATGACATGAGATAGAATGGCTACACATGTTTTTGAAAGAAAACAATAAATGTCTAACATGTGAGTTTTCTTAATCAAATGATGAAGTTACAATGATAAACATATTTTAAAATCAAATCATGTTTAAACACTCAACATTTGAACACTTTTAATCCTGCCTTTTATGAAATCAAAGATTTAAAGACAAGCATGAATAAAATAAGGATAAGAGAATCAAACCCAATGAAGAATCAAAAGTTTGTCATGATGATTTGCCCTCCTAGCTTCCCTCTAGCCTTGCACGGATGTCCCACCTTCCTTGGCCCTCAAAAGTCTCAAAAGTGTTGGCACAAATCCCAAGGAAGAGTTCATTTTACAGAGAAAAAGAGTTCCAACGGAACTATTGTCGGTCAACCGACAAATAGGCTTCGGTCGACCGAGCCCCCAACGGTCATATTGCAACAGCTATATTTTTGAAGATTTCTGACCGTTGAAAAGGTGTCGGTTCACCGAACAGTAGTTCAGTCAACCGAAAACTGACCGACAAGCTGACCGACGATTCCTGATGCACTGATTTTACATTCTGGAATTGGAGCCGACAGCTGACCAACTAGAGCTTGGTTGACCGACCAAACCTGAATTTTTAAAGACTTAAAAATGATTTCAAAAAGGAATTTTTGGTCTTGGGGAAAAGGCTAGACTAAGGACTAACATGTTTGATAAAAATAGTTTTTAAAGAGCAAATCAAAGCATGTTTGAGCAAGATTTAACTTAAGAACTTTTTGAAGCTAAGATTAAAAACATTTGATGCATGAAGATTCCAATAAAGAAGTATGAGAGATTAAGCTTATGAAAATGCATGTATCCAATCTAATTGCAAACTAATGAAAACCCTAACAGAGTATGCTTGTGGTGATTGTTTTTATTAGCTTCCGCATCTTGTATGATAAATCTTCACTTATGACTAGTTAATTTTAAAGAAATAAAAATTTTGCTTAATTGGTCCCTAACTTGTAGCTCACCCTATTCACCCCCCCTCTAGGGTTAGGATCCTGGACTTTCAATTGGTATCAGAGCCTTGTGCTCTATTTTAGGATCAAGGGTTTTGGAACTCTTGGTTAGGTGTAAAAACCTAGAGTTTTAAACCCTAGTGTTGTGTTTGATTGAATACTATTAGAATGGATTCCACTAAGTTAGATTGTTTAGATTCTTGTATAGATTCTTCTAGCCCCACTTTCTTCCATCGATTGGAGATTCAAACTTTCAAATTAATGAATCTCAATTTGACTTAAAAGAAGAAGAAAATGATGATAATGAAGATGACCATCAACAAGCTTTTAATGAATTGTATACTTTGTCCTTAGAGCTTGTAAACAAAAATGAAAAAAATAAGAGAAGCATCTAAAAAGCTAAACACAAAATTAGTTTCTTCAGAAGATAAACTTAGAGAGAAAGAAGAAGTCATACATTGTTTAGACTCTAAGTTTATGATCTCTTTGAATAACCTTCATAATATTAAAGATGATCTAAATGAATTATAAATAGAAAATGATGATCCTAATAAGGAAAATTCTAAACTAAGAGATCAATTACAAAGGCAACACACAAATATTAACAACCTAGAATCCAAGTTGACTATTTCTAAGGAAAATTTATCTAATGCTCAAAATAAGATAAAAAATCTAGAACTTGGATACAATGTTATTAATGAACTTAAATTTGATTTAAAACTTGCCCATGAAGAACTAAACAACAATAAGGATATTGAAAATAACTTATTAACAGTTAAAAATGAAAATTCAATCCTTATAAACAAAGTCACTCAACTTGAAAGTTATAAACAAAAGTATGAGTGAAAATTTACCTAAGGTGAAGAGAAATTTGAAAATTTATTTAGATTAGGTAAATCTCAAAGAGATAGGACAGGTCTTGGATTTGATAAGTATATTTCACATGACCCTAAATTCACCAACACATTTGTGAAAGGTGGGTCCTCTTTCTCTAGAACTCTTTCTCCTTTGCCCAAAACAAATTTGAGTGCAAATTAAGAAAAAGTCATATGTCTAAACCCATCTTTGAACCTAAGAAAGTTAAATCTAATTCTATGAAGGGTAAGACATTGAATTTCAAGGAAGACTCTAGGAAGTTCAAACAAGTTAAAACAATTCAAAAAGAGTCATCCAAGATAGACTTTAAAAAGACTAATAGTCAAAATAAATCTATCAAAAAGAAACTTCTCACTTTGCCTCCTTTGACCTTGGAAATGAAAGAATTCTTGGAAAATGTTGAAAAGTTAAACTTAAAGTTCAAACAAAAAGTCTACCTGGAGAAACTTTTTGGCCAGAATTTTGGACAACCCCTATGATATCCCTTGAATATTCCTATGATATTCAAGGGATATCATAGGGGTTGTCCAAAATTCTGGCAAAAAAGTTTGTCCAGGTAGTACTGCTGAAGTTCAAAAGACAAAAGGAGGGAGGAAAAGCTAAAAGAAATGAGAAGAATACAAAGAAAATGAAACACCAACTTTCAAAGACTAATCATCAATCTAAAATAGTCAAACCTCAAAGATATGATGTCAAGTCTAAAAGAATTCAATATTTATTTCCTCTAGTTGGTGGAATTTCAAAAATAGACTCCAAAGTTCAAGACCTTAGATGGATACCTAAGGTTAGACCTTTAGAAAAATACTAAGGCTTTTTAAATAGATATGACCATCCTTTTCTCATAGTTATATATCTAGTTGGTCTTGAATCTAGTTCTTTCTACTCTCTTAGTATCTACTTTAGGTTTCAGATTCAATTGGTTGAGTCTTGCTTGTTGAAAATGCATATTGAATTTAAAAAGTTATTTTATGATAAAATGCATGTTTATGATCAATTTGATTTGAAAAAGTTTTTAAAAGGTTATACTTTCTTAATCAATTGATTTGCTTTTCAAATTGTTTATTTTTTAATGGATTCGTAGTCAAACCATATTTGTCAAAATTAAATGTTTTTGAAAAATGATTTTAGTCTTACAAGTCTTTATTTTTTCAAATGGAATTATTTAGAATTGACTTTATAAAATCTCTTTTCTAATTTCTTTAAAGCTTGTATGATAGCTGGGGTTAAGGGTAGATAGCTTGTAGATTGACCCATATTTAACCAGGACTTTTTTCCCTGAACCTGATCAGAAATTCAGGCAGCCCCAGTTAGCCCGGTCGACCGCGTGAAGTGGCCGGTCGACCGAGCCTGCGCACCCAGCAACATAAACTGTTGCACTGGGCTTGTTTCTATTTCAAACAGAAACTGTGTCTTCTTTGCAGGTTGACTGCAGAGTGCAGTGAGATGATGCTTTTCTTTCCTGTTTCCTGATTTGGTTCCTCTTCCATTCAAACATCATTCAGCTATTGATTTTTCCTTCTCCATTCTCCTAGCTGATTATCAGTTCCATCTCAGGCAGCCGGTCTTCTTCTCCCATCAGATTCTCCAAACACCATCTGACCTCCATGTCAGTAGCTTCATGGTTCAGCCTCTTGGAGATTTTCCTTCTTGCCATAATTTCCAGAGATCAGTTTCTCATTCAGTCCCTAGCTGTTATTCAGTAATCCAGCAGAATGTGCATCTAACCTCTTACACAGTCCTTCCCAACCTCTGTTTTTCAGTTTCTGATTGACTGTGTCTGCTTAATTTCGTGGAGCTTGTGTCTTCTACATTCTTTTAGGAGTATTTGTAGTAATTTGTTCACACCTCTTGGCATCATTCTTATGTGAAATTCTTAGCTCCAATTTCTGCACTCCAAGTGTTTGAAAAATTGCCTGAACCACATCTGCTTTCAGTTAGCAGTAGCTGTGCCCATTTTCTGCTCTTGTCTTCAGTCTTGAGCATCTTTCTCATTAAAATCTTCAAAAATGGTTCGCACAAAGCAAACCTTTAGGAGGCCAAGCAAAAAATCCAAAACTGGCCAAGCTTCTTAATCTCATAGATCTCCCTCTTCTTCTCCTGAAGCTGCATCTCCTCCAGAGATTAGATTCAATCCCATTCCCTCTCCATCCTCAGTTATTAAATCCTTCCGGAGCAAAGGGATAATTGTTGAAAAGATGTGTATTGTCAAAGATTTAGTGGACTATGATGTCCCTGCTATTCTTAAAGCTATTGGATGGGGTAGCATCCTTACATGGAGCGGCAAAACTTATGCTTCCTTAGTCCATGGCCTTTATGACTCAATTTGTGCCTCTACTGCAAATTCTTTTACCATTAGATTCCTTCATGGTGAAGAGGTGGTCACCATTGACATGATTTCCTACATCTTAGGCATCCCTAGGTCTGATGGCCCAAGATTCATTTCAGAAGTCCTACCTCTTGAAGAGAGAGAGAGAGTCAGTGACTCAAGCTCTATGTGGAAAACCTGAAGTTTGGTTTGCCAAGAATTGCCTTCATGCCTCATCCATGATTCCCTCCTTGCGCATTATTCATATCATCTTCATTGATTCCATTTACCCTTGGAAAGGGTGTTAGACCCCGACCCAGACCAATTCGATTAGTGTTCGATTAGTGTCTGTTAGTCGTAAGTGGGTTTAGTTGTTGTTGGGTTAGAAATAATTAGTATTAGTCAGACACACTCAGGAAGGCCTGAATGCACGTGTAAGCTTGGGAGGATCGTATCGATTTCCGTGTATTTGTGATTTTGATTTCATTTGAATGATTTTACTATGTGTTACAACTTTCGTTTTTAGCCTATTCATGTTTGAAGCCCAAAAACCCAAGTTCCGGCCCAAAAAGGGTGAAGTTGTCTTTTATACACAAATCTGGACACAAATTTCGAGATCTCAAAATCATGTCAAAAGTATACTTTTTGGAAACTAGATATTTTGAGGATCGTTTTATCCTTCTTTGTCGAATTCATTCGAGGCCCACAAGATCATGTTTTTGTCTATGCAAGGTTCAAGTTCATTGGGCCCCATTTGCTAGGGTTTTAAGTCAACCTTCTTCCTCCTTTACTCTTTTCATTCTCAATCCCTAACCCTAGAGCAGCCGAAGGAGAGAAAACCCTCTTTTCTCCCATCTTCCTCACCTTGCATAATCAAGCTAGAAGTCTCCAAATGGAAGTCTAAGGCCATCATCTCCTTCCTCTCATCTCAAGCTTTCTATTGACATCCTTTTCTTGAAAGTTAGAATTGAGCAAGCTCTCCATTTGTTTTCATTCCTTTTGTTTGGGAATTTCTAGGTAAGAGCTTCAACCCATATTTTTCATGGAATCATTTCATTCCCTAAAGATCTTGTTTTCCATGTTTGCAAACCCCTTTGTGAAAATGGGTTCTTTGCTTTCATTTTTGTTGAGTTTTGAATGGTTTTTCATGGGATTCTTGTAGTGTTGGCTTAGCTTTTGAGTAAGAGTGCTTGAAGAGGATTGTTTAGCATTTGGGCAAAGGCAAGTAATCTCTATAGGCTCAATGTTGCATGTGCACTTTAGATTACTTTATTTTTCTAGAAATTTTGTACATAAACTTGTTTATAAGCTTCATGATCATGTTTTCCTTAGATTCAATGTTCATTGGGTTTTGATGAAGGTTTTTATATGATTGTTTGAAGAGATTTAATGGTTGTTATTGGGAGGCAAGAAGGCCTTTCATTGGAAGAAAACATGTTTTGGAGATGAAGGAGAAAAAGGCCAGAATGGCCATTCCCGGGCAACAGAAATGACTGCCCGCTCGAGCGCGTATCAAGCCGCTCGAGCGCGCAGTCATTCTGACTGCAGCTAGGGCAGCAGACTGGCTGCCCGCTCGAGCGCGCTTCTGGTCGTTCGAGCGCGCAGTCATTCTGACTGCAGCTCGCCTGCTCGAGGGCCACTTTGAAACGCCCATAACTTTTGATTCCCATATCGGATTTGGAAGTTCTATATACCGTTGGAAAGCTCTTGAAGCAAGGAATCCAATGGTATACTTATCTTAGTGGTCAAAGATTGAAAAGTGAGGTGGATATTTGAGTCAATGAAAACCAGTTAGTGATTAAGAGTTTTTAGCCTGATATTGTGCACTCGAAGCCTGAGATGTCTTTGAACTTCCAGGGGCACCAATTCTCTTTTAAATTCGAACACTTGGGCTTCGTTTACACAAAGATCAACCAAAGGTCCTTACATGTGCTTGTTAGGCTTTGTATTCGTACGTTGGTTTGATATAATGAACATCATTGTGTGTTCGTTTGAAGTTAAGTACAAGCTCATTTTGAAGATTTGTTTCAAGAAAAAGGGGATCACTTCCTAAGCATGTTATGCATATTAATTATGCCTTTTGCTAGTCGTGTTTGTTGTGTTTTGATAAGTGATTTTCCCCCTTTTTATCTCGACATGTTTAGACCGTGTTTCGCGTGTTTTGTGCATTCATGAATTAAGTGAACACCACTGAGCTTGGACTGCCCTTTCAGTTTGATCCACAGTCTGGGGTCCTTAAATATGTGGACTGTCTGCAGACTGATCGTGTATTTATTACACATCGTGCGTGTCCAGTTCTGCGGCCGGAATCCCCGTTTATGTGGGAATCGTGTCGTGATTATATTATTTATATCGTGCTTGTCGTGCGTGCTTGCTCTTTTCATTATAAATGATAGAGAAAGGATGGTCTCTTGTGGAATGTAACTATTCATGATATTATAAGCATTCATGTCAGCTTTGCTCGTATTTTGAAATGTACCTTAGTCATGTAGCTGTTTACAATTAAGCAAAATGCCTTTATATGTTTTCTGAAACACTTACTACTTGTATGCTCATGCCTAAATTGATTACCTGTCAAACCGTTGTGTTTGACCCTTGTATGTTGGTACCCAGGTGCAGGAGACGTTGCCTTTGAGGAGGAGCGTCACGAGGAGGCTCTTGAGCCACCCCCAGTGAGAGAGTGGCAGCCCGACAATGTCAACTAAACGTCGGGCGGGTTCTTGAGTTTCGTTACATTTTGTCATGGGGTTCTTTTTAATTATTTTTTAGCATTGTATTGGCCTTTGTTGGCCTCTTATGGGATGTAACTAAACTTAACTTACTTTTGTGTTAGTCTCATAACTTGAATTGTGTTGGGAATGCCTTGTTAAACTCCTTTCGTTTGATACTATGTCTTATTCTTAATTGTCATAGCACTTAAAAATTTTTATTAGTGCTTATCTTGATGTGATTTGCTACACGCTTCCGCAAACTTGTTCATGTGAGTTAGATTCCGCGTGTCTAGGGAATCCTCGCCGTGGGAACCTGTGGGAAAACAATGTAACAACACGTCGCGGGCCCGGGATCCGTTCCGGGGTCGCGACAGGACTGGTATCAGAGCGAAACATGTTTCAGGCACTTAAAAGAAACTAGAAAGGTCTTAGGCACGTGGCGAGGATTCGTGAGTTTGATAGATTCGTTGGTATAGGACCTTAGAAACCCTTATACTATGATTATTGTGTACTAACTCTATGCTTTACAACACTATGCCTCCAAGAAAAGCTCCAAACAATAATGCTTCAGGCAGTAATTGGAACGAGTCAGACATGACAAATACACCAACGGCTACACAGTTTCAAGAACTTATGCAAGCTATGATAGAACAACAAAGACAGGCAAATGAGACTCAAGTCAGATCTCAAGAACAGTTAACTAAGAAGGATGAAGAAATGGCTCAAGTTCAGAGACAACTCTTGGAAGTTCTTCAGAACAGGAATGTAGCTCCCCAGCCTTTGGGTCCACAAATTGTCATTCAAAATAGGGATCATGACCCTAATTCGCTATTTGAGAAGTTCAGGAAGAGAGCACCGAAGGAATTTTCGGGCAATGAGGACCCGTTAGTTGCAAACGACTGGCTAGCTAATACCGAATTTTTTTTATGTCTTTACATGCACAGGGAGACAGAAGATCAACCTTACAGCTTCTTTATTCTATGGGCTTGCTGATAGGTGGTGGCAAATGGTTAAGAATCCATATACGGTAATGGCTGATGAAGATGCGTGGGCAACATTCAAGATACAGTTTCAGGATAAGTACATTCCCTCCCATGTCAAGAGGCAGAAGGCTATCGAATTTCAGCAGCTCAAGCAAGGCAGCATGACAGTGCTAGACTATGTCACCAAATTTGAGAGATTGGCTAGATATGCCACTTAGTTGATTGACATGGAGCAGAAGAAGATAACAAAGTTCTTAAAGGGGCTGGACCCGATTATCATGAGAGATGCCATAGGAGTAGTTCCACTTGCTACATATGATGAGGCGGTCAAACGGGCATATAAGTTTGAAGATATTAACAACATGATCATTCAGGACATGAAGCAACACTACCAGCAACAGAATCAGAAGAATCAGCACAACAAGAAACCAAGACAAGAACAAGGTCAAGTGAGGCAGGGTTGTGGACATTGTGGCAAGAATCACGAAACTCATGAATGTCGTAAGGCCATGGGTGCCTGTTTCAAATGTGGGGCTATGAACCATGCAATCAAGAATTGCCCACAACTTCAGAATCAAGGGAACATGAACCAACAGCAGAGACAAGCAGCTCCTCAGAATCAAGCACCAGTTCAGAATCAGATCAGACCACCTCGGCAGCAGCAACAGGCTAGGCCACCAGCACAGAATCAGAATGCTTGTCCTCCACAACAAAACAAACATGGCCAAGGAAGGCAAAATCAAGCACCGAATAGACTACAGATGCATGGACGTTTATATTATCCTAACCGTGCGGATGCTGAAGCTGGAGGAGACGTGGTAGAAGGTAAACTCCTTGTTTGTGGGGGTAGAAGCCCAAATTTTATTTGATCCTGGATCCACACATTCGTTTTCATCTCCTAGTTTTGCTAAGATGATTGATGCACCAGGTAGTGAATTGGATTACATTCTAGTAGTAACCACTCCAGTAGGGAAACAAGTTGTGTGTAGAACCTATTACCCTAGTTGTACAGTTTTGTTAGGAGATGTTAATTTACCGGCCAACCTCATTGTTTTAGACATGCATGATTTTGATGTCATTTTAGGCATGGATTGGTTAGAAGCATATCATGCCACCATGGATTGTTTTAGTAAAACCATAACATTCAGATTCCAAGGACCACAGGCAGAATTGATATTTCAGGGGAACAAGAGGAAAACTCAGGCAGGGTTTATTTTGGTATTGAAGGCAAGCAGATTAGTTCAGAGTGGATGTCAGGCATTTATTACGTTTATCACAGAGGATAAACAGTCCCAAGGGGTGGAGGATATCCCCATTGTGTGTGAATTTCCGGATGTTTTTCCAGAAGAAATCCCGGGTTTACCACCAATCAGAGAAGTTGAGTTCACAATTGAGCTCCTACCAGGGACGGCTCCGATCTCGATTGCACCAAACAGAATGGCTCCAGCTGAAATGGGTGAACTAAAACTCCAATTGCAGGAATTGTTGGGCAAAGGCTTTATTAGGCCAAGTGTTTCACCTTGGGGTGCACCGGTGTTGTTTGTGAAAAAGAAGGATGGAAGTTTGAGAATGTGCATTGATTACAGGAAATTAAACCATGTGACCGTGAAGAACAAGTATCCATTGCCAAGGATAGACGAATTGTTTGATCAATTGCAAGGAGCAGCTTATTTTTCCAAGATAGACTTGAGGTCAGGGTACCATCAGTTGAGAGTTAGAGACTCAGATGTTCAGAAAACAGCCTTTAGAACAAGATATGGGGACTATGAGTTCTTAGTAATGCCTTTTGGGTTGACAAATGCACCCGCAGTCTTTATGGCTCTTATGAACAAAGTCTTTGCACCCTATTTGGATCACTCTACAGTAGTATTCATTGATGATGTCCTTGTGTATTCCAAGAGTAAGAAGGAGCATGAGGAACATTTGACGACAGCGTTGCAGCTTTTGAGGGACAACCAGCTTTATGCAAAACTCAGTAAGTGCGAATTCTGGTTAGAGCAAGTTGCTTTTCTAGGCCACATCATCTCCAGAGAAGGTTTAGCAGTTGATCCAGCCAAGATAGAGGCAGTTTTCAATTGGGCGAGGCCAAGCAATGTGACAGAAATCAGAAGCTTTTTGGGGTTAGTAAGCTATTACCGAAGATTTGTCCAAAGTTTTTCGTCCATTGTAGCACCATTGACAAAATTGACTAGGAAGAATGTCCCATTTGTGTCGACCGAACAGTGTGAAACGAGTTTTCAGGAGTTGAAAGGAAGGTTAACCACAGCTCCAATCCTTACATTACCCTTGAGCAGCGGCGGATTTATTTTTATACAGATGCTTCGAATGTGGGACTGGGTTGTGTATTGATGCAGGATGGCAAGGTGATTGCGTATGGCTCAGGACAGTTGAAGGACCATGAGAAGAACTATGTAACTCACGACTTGGAATTGGCAGCAGTTGTGTTTGCTTTGAAGATGTGGAGACACTATCTCCACGGAGAGAAATTTGAAGTCCATTCGGATCACCGAAGTTTGCAATACTTGTTCTCGCAGAAGGATTTAAATATGAGACAGAGAAGGTGGATGGAGTATATCAAAGATTATGACTTTCTCATCAAGTATCATCCATGCAAAGTGAATGTTGTAGCGGATGCATTGAGCAGGAAATCAGTGGTCATGGCAAGTTTGAGAGGAATGGGTGTCTTACAACAGTTTGAAGAGTTGGGTGTAGAAGTGCAAATCCTGAAATTGGGTACGATGTTAGAAAATATGACAGTATCAGAACCTACCTTCATCCAGAAGATCAAGGAAAGTCAGTTGTAAGACCCAGACTTGGCTAAAATAGTAGAGGTTATTACAGAACGTCCCGATTTCAAGATGGTGAATGGAATATTGTATTTCCTTGATCGGTTGTGTGTGCCAAATGTGGATGACTTGAAGGGTGAAATAATGAATGAAGCTCAAAGCACGAGATATTCTATGCATCCGGGTAGCACGAAGATGTACCACAATTTGAAGAATAGATTTTGGTGGAATAACATGAAGAGAGAGATAGCAGCTTTTGTGTCTCATTGTCTAACTTGTCAGTTGATTAAGGCAGAGCATCAGAAGGCCCCAGGTTTGTTGCAACCGTTGGAGATTCTGGAGTGGAAATGGAAACACGTCACCATGGATTTCATTTCCGATTTGCCTAATACCAAGAAGAGAAATAATGTGATTTGGATTATTGTAGGTCGTCTAACAAAGTCTGCTCATTTCATTCCGATGAAGACAGGGAACATGATGCATATGGCACCACTTGCAAAGTTATTTGTTGATGAGATTGTTAGTAAACATGGTCAGCCCGTCTCCATCACTTCAGACAGAGACAGCATATTCGTTTCAAAATTTTGGAAAACACTTCATGAGTCTATGGGTGCCAAACTCCAGTTCAGCACGGCATATCATCCTCAGACCGATGGTCAGTCAGAAAGGACAATACAGACTCTCGAAGACATGTTGCGTGCTTGTGTATTAGATTTCAAGGTTCAGTGGGATGAATGCTTACCGATTTGTGAATTTGCTTATAACAATAGTTACCACTCTAGCATCGGTATGACACCTTTCGAGGCACTCTATGGTAGAAGATGCAGAACTCCGGTTTGCTGGGAAGAAGTCGGTGAGCGTAGTTTTCATGGACCGACGATAGTTGGAGAGACAAGTGACAAGGTCAAGCTGATTCATGAATGTTTGAAGATCGCCCGAAGTAGGCAGAAGAGTTATGCAGATACTCGCCGAAGAGAATTGCAGTTTCAGGTGGGTGACAAAGTGTTCTTGAAGATCTCACCAGTTAGAGGGACTTTGAGATTCGGACAGAAGGGCAAATTGTCCAGAAGGTTTATTGGTCCATATGAAATCTTGAGCAAGATTGGGGATGTCGCTTATAGACTTGCGTTACCACCGGAGTTCTCCGGGTGCACAATGTATTTCATGTTTCTATCCTCAAGAAATATGTTTCTAGTCCTTCACATATACTACAGCACGAACCTTTGGAAATTCGAAAAGATGCCTCGTATGTGGAAAGGCCGATCAAGATCATTGATACCAAAGAGCAAGAATTGAGAAATCAGACGATTCATTGGGTCAAGGTACTTTGAGAAAATCACGAGCCAGAACAAGCCACCTAGGAATTGAGAGAGCAAGTGCAGAGGAAGTATCCACAGCTTTTACTAGAGGTAAATGTTTGTTTTATTTTGTGGACCAATTATCCTAAGGAGTGGAGGATGTTAGACCCCGACCCAGACCAATTCGATTAGTGTTCGATTAGTGTCTGTTAGTCGTAAGTGGGTTTAGTTGTTGTTGGGTTAGAAATAATTAGTATTAGTCAGACACACTCAGGAAGGCCTGAATGCACGTGTAAGCTTGGGAGGATTGTATCGATTTCCGTGTATTTGTGATTTTGATTTCATTTGAATGATTTTACTATGTGTTACAACTTTCGTTTTTAGCCTATTCATGTTTGAAGCCCAAAAACCCAAGTTCCGGCCCAAAAAGGGTGAAGTTGTCTTTTATACACAAATCTGGACACAAATTTCGAGATCTCAAAACCATGTCAAAAGTATACTTTTTGGAAACTAGATATTTTGAGGATCGTTTTATCCTTCTTTGTCGAATTCATTCGAGGCCCACAAGATCATGTTTTTGTCTATGCAAGGTTCAAGTTCATTGGGCCCCATTTGCTAGGGTTTTAAGTCAACCCTCTTCCTCCTTTACTCTTTTCATTCTCAATCCCTAACCCTAGAGCAGACAAAGGAGAGAAAACCCTCTTTTCTCCCATCTTCCTCACCTTGCATAATCAAGCTAGAAGTCTCCAAATGGAAGTCTAAGGCCATCATCTCCTTCCTCTCATCTCAAGCTTTCTATTGACATCCTTTTCTTGAAAGTTAGAATTGAGCAAGATCTCCATTTGTTTTCATTCCTTTTGTTTGGGCATTTCTAGGTAAGAGCTTCAACCCATATTTTTCATGGAGTCATTTTATTCCCTAAAGATCTTGTTTTCCATGTTTGCAAACCCCTTTGTGAAAATGGGTTCTTTTCTTTCATTTTTGTTGAGTTTTGAATGGTTTTCCATGGGATTCTTGTAGTGTTGGCTTAGCTTTTGAGTAAGAGTGCTTGAAGAGGATTGTTTAGCATTTGCGCAAAGGCAAGTAATCTCTATAGGCTCAATGTTTCATGTGCACTTTAGAATACTTTATTTTTCTAGAAATTATGTACATAAACTTGATTATAAGCTTCATGATCATGTTTTCCTTAGATTCAATGTTCATTGGGTTTTGATGAAGGTTTTTATATGATTGTTTGAAGAGATTTAATGGTTGTTATTGGGAGGCAAGAAGGCCTTTTATTGGAAGAGAACATGTTTTGGAGATGAAGGAGAAAAAGGCGAGAATGGCCATTCCCGGGCAGGAGAAATGACTGCCCGCTCGAGCGCGTATCAGGCCGCTCGAGCGCATAGTCATTCTGACTGCAGCTAGGGCAGCAGACTGGCTGCCTGCTCGAGCGCGCTTCTGGCCCCTCGAGCGTGCAGTCATTCTGACAATGTCAACTAGAGCCACCCCCAGTGAGAGACGTTGCTTTGGAGGAGGAGCGTCAGGAGGAGGCTCTTGAGCCACCCCCAGTGAGAGAGTGGCAGCTCGACGATGTCAACTAGACGTCGGGCGGGTTCTTGAGTTTCGTTACATTTTGTCATGGGGTTCTTTTTAATTATTTTTTAGAATTGTATTGGCCTTTGTTGGCCTCTTATGGGATGTAACTAAACTTAACTTACTTTTGTGTTAGTCTCATAACTTGAATTGTGTTGGGAATGCCTTGTTAAACTCCTTTCATTTGATACTATGTCTTATTCTTAATTGTCATAGCACTTAAAAAAAAATTATTAGTGCTTATCTTGATGTGATTTGCTACACGCTTCCGCAAACTTGTTCATGTGAGTTAGATTCCACGTGTCTAGGGAATCCTCACCGCGGGACCCTGTGGGAAAACAATGTAACAACACGTCGCGGGCCCGGGATCCGTTCCGGGGTCGAGACAAAGGGAACAGAACTGAAGTAACTCCATATATGGCAAATCTTCTTCACAATGTGATTACCGGTGTGCCTATGTGCCTTCCTTCTGTCATCATGCACCACATCATCCGAGTTATCACAAGCTCTCCGCCTTGTGCTGCTACATTCGGGTTTCTCATTACCCAGATTGCCAGATCTTTTGGTGTGACTCCTCCAGCTTTTGAGAGACCTGAGTCAACAACGGTCTTCAACAAAACCAATATTCTCTTGATGAAGCTTCCACCACCACAGAGAGTAAATCCTGTTACTGAAGGAGATGGTGAGATTGAGGCTGCAAAGACAGAGATTGCAGATCAGCAGGAGCCCCAGCCAGTTCAGCTAGAGCCCCATCCCCATCATCAGCGCACCTTGGAGGAACGCATGACGTCTGTGGAGCAAGCAGTTGTTTCGATACGCACAGAGTTTCAGGAGTTCATAGGGATGATGAAGAAAACCCTAAAGTACCTCTCGAACATCTCCAAAAGCTGCAAACGACATGATGATGTGATGCCCACGTCTCCTACAGATTCTTCTTAGACCTTAAGAGGGTTTTCCACTTTTGTGGGGGGTAGTGATAGATTGTCTTTCTTGATGTATTTTCTTATCTATCAACTGACATGTTTTTTTTATTACTGACCGTGATCTTTTGATTTTTGTATTGGTCAAGTAATTAGTGATTTCTCTACTGAACTTCTATTGTTAAATCAATGAAATTACAGTTTCACTTGTTCATCGCTTATCTTCTTGTTATATTTCTCATGATGAATGTTATGATGCTTTATATTCTCTCAATTAATATCTTTTGTCTTAGCTTCTTCCAAACAATGCATAGACAAATCTATATACATGATAACCTGTTCCGCATTACATTTTCAATCTCATTTGGTAACAGGTACTGCTGAAAGGTATTTATTTTCTCATGCATACAGGTTCCTTCGCAATTCAATGAGAAAGGGGGAGAGAAGAACAAATCTATCTAATGACAAAGGGGGAGAGAAGATTAGAAGATCAGAAGATCCGACAAGGAGAATATCAAACAAAGGGTGAGCAAAGATCAGATCTAACTAAGGGGGAGATCTGGTCAAGGACTAAAGAGGAAGATCGGTTGAATGGGAAGAGCAAGGGAGAGCTATAACCAAAGGGGAGAAATCTTGAAAAGATTAAGTTAAAGCTCACGAAGAATCGGTCGTTCGGTCGAAGCTACATTCAAGAGATTTCCAGAACAGAGTCGTTCAGAAAAGCCAAAGTCCTAGAAGTGTTGTGATCATCTTAGTTCCCATCAACTTGCAAAGGGGGAGATTGTTAGGCTTTTGTTTGTTGCTAATTTGATGGATTCACGATCACTTTCACTGTCCAATGATCACACATTCATGCATCTTAGTTTTGACTTCGGAATCTAAGTTTCTAGCTTGCATATGCATTTGATTTTCAAATGATTTAATCATGCATGTTTTAGAACTTAAATGCATTTAATCATTCATGTTTTAGAACTTAAATGCACCTTTGAAAACCTAGTTCTTCATGCATATTTTTGGAAAATCAAGTTAGGTATCTAGGTTTGTGATTTGCATACATTCCTCATTTTTAGAATCATGTTTTTATGTATAAATCATATTGGCCATGAGTTCCAAGTTTCATTTTTGGAAAATTGAAAAATCTGCAGGAACTCATCCCTGGCCAGTTTACCCGGTCGACCGACCCCTGCACCCGATCGACCGAGCAATCTGACCGTTGGGAAATTACCCAGTGTACCCGGTCGACCGAGCCCTATCCAAGTCGACCGGGGAACTAGCCGTTGGGCCAATATGACCGTTGGGCCAGGTCAACCCAGGGGTCATGCGGTCGACCGGGCCAACTAGCCGTTGGACTGTTTTTGGTATAAAAGTCCATTTCATTCCCTTCTTTCTAGGGGCTTGTTAAGTAAATCTTTGGAGCTATTTTGAAGCCTAAGGAAGAGGAATAAGCTAAGAAATCTAGAGGGCTATTGGAAATCAAAATGTTTGATATTTAAAGGTATATCTTTCCAAGTTAAGATTGATTTCCATTCCATTTAAAATCATTGCATGTTTAACTCTTTGTAACTTCATACTTGCATGATTTCTAGCTTTAATTGAGATGTTTTGTAAACACCATATCACTTTGGCATATTAGATTGTTTTACAAACACTCATGTCTCAATGACATGTGTTTTAGTCTTTAAACTTCTTACAACTTGTGTAGCATGTCATTCCAAGTTGTTTGAACTTTTCATGTGATAATTAGCTTATCACTTCAATCATCAATTTCTATGCTTAGATTTTCAAATGCATTAAGCATTCATTTAAGAGCTTCTTTTTAGAAATTGATTGAAGTAAACATTCATACACTTTGAGCACACACCTGAGCTAATTGTTGTGTATGTTTGTATCTAGTTTTAAACTTTCATATCAGCCTATTTAAGAGGCAATTGTATTGAGCTTAAACTGTATCTCTTTGAGTGTTTGTGTAGACATTACTTTGAGAGAAATCTTTCTTTTGTAAAGGTTATTGCTTAACCTAAGAAAAGCACATTGTAGAGGTTATTGCTTAGCCTAAGAAGAGCATCTTGTAAAGGTTATTGCTTAGCTTAGAAAAGCACATTGATAGGTTGTTGTTTAGCCTAGAAAAACATTGTTGTAAAGGTTATTGCTTAGCCTTTTTGAAAAGCTTAAATAGTGAAATCCGGTGGTGTGTTGGTTCACAAGACGGTAGTGGATGTAGGCATTGAGGCCGAACCACTATAAATCTTTGTGTGATAGTGTATGCTTGTGGTGATTGTTTTTATTAGCTTCCGCATCTTGTTTGATAAATCAACACTTGTGACTACACTATAAGAAATTTGGGGTTTAAGGACGACACAAATTTGTCCCAAAATGTACATATTTTTTCACCAAAATTAATGAAGACGCACCCATTTTGTTGCCAAAGCCTTGTCGCTAAAAGGTATTGGAGACAAAAAAAATTCGTCATGGAGAAAGATAAATTTGTGACGATTTTTTTTTTGTCTCCACTGCACTCTGTTGGGAACATACTTGTAAGTAATTAGTGACAAAATATTTTTTCATTAAAGGAAGAAATTAGAGACAAAAATATTTTGTCATAAATATAAGAAATAGAGACGAAATAATTTTTTCGCGTTTAATATAAAGGAAGACGAAAAATTTTTGTCAAAGAAGCTACCAGTGGATGACGATTTTTTTTGTCTCCAATCGACTCTGTGGGAACATACTTCTAACTAATTAACGACAAAATATTTTTTCATTAAAGGAAGAAATTAGAGTGAAAAATATAGTCATAAATATAAGAAATAGAGACGAAATAATTTTGTCGCGTTTAATATAAAGGAAGACGAAAAAATTTGTTAAATAAAGTACCAGTAGATGATGATTTT
This sequence comes from Cinnamomum chago, assembly GCA_038049695.1. NCBI lineage: Eukaryota > Viridiplantae > Streptophyta > Magnoliopsida > Laurales > Lauraceae > Cinnamomum > Cinnamomum chago. The sequence goes on from CP142456.1 coordinate 27,810,568, forward strand.
TTTCTCCAATCGACTCTACGGGAACATACTTGTAAGTAATTAACGACAAAATATTTTGTCATTAAAGGAAGAAATTAGAGTAAAAAATATTTTTTCATAAATATAAGAAATAGATACGAAATAATTTTGGATGGAGGCTCCGACCTTTCGTCCTCTCTTTCCCACCCCTGGGGCTGCCGGGAGCATGGCGGAGGAGGAAAAGCGACGTCATCAACATTTTTTGTAGGAGTATGCCAGATTTTCTTTTCTACTTGGAATAAGTGGTGATCCGGAGATTCACCTTCGCAAGTAGAAAAGAAATGAATTCTTTTTTCTAACTTTCCATTGCACATATATTTTGAGAAAGAGACAGTTTTTAAAATGTTGTAGGAGGCGATTTCATTTTTGTTTGCCGTGAAAGGCGATTTTTGTGCCGTAGGAGGTGGTTTGTACCGTAGAAGGCGATTTTGTGCCGTGAAAGGCGAATTACAAATCTCATCAACAATGAAAGACAAGAAATGTGATTTTTTTGCCTCTTTACAAATAATACAAAATACAAAGAAAAGTAAGAAAATGTATCTGACTTCTCAGGAGATTATGGGGACTCGTTCAGATCGACGTTCGCAAGTCATGTATGGACTTCGCCATCGTCCTTCAGATGAGAACGCTTGATGCTTTGATTCTTTGGCTTGGCTTGGACCTCCGTTTTTTAGAGGATAAAGACCAAGGAAAGGTCCTATATCCAATAAAAAGTGAGTAAACGGGCTGAAAAGCCGCGTTTAGGCCATGTTGGATAGAAGGAGAGAGGAGACCTTGGGGGGGTGGGCCCCCAAGGGACTTTAATCACGTTGTGGTGCTTCTTTTGCAGCAGAGTAGCATGGTTTCCTCGAGTATTCTTTAGAGTTTTTTTGAATTTTTATGGACGAGTCCAAGGGTTGTGTGTGTAGCGTATGTCTAGCCATTTTCTTCTTTGAGTGACCCCTTTCAATAGGCCTTCGGAGCCATGGGGTGATTTATGGGATTGATGACCCATAATGAGAGGATTTACAAGTTTTAATTCTTGATTATGTAATTCCTTTTTCTTCGCCTATGATTGGCCAGTGGAAGATGATGGGCATTTAATCGCCTTTAATCTCCATGATGAGTGGAGTTTCATGGTTTTAATGCCATGATTACTTGGATTTGTAACTCCCATTTGCTTGATTCTGATTGGGCCGTACAAAATAATGGGTTAATGACCGCATTAAGTTGTCATGAACGGGTCAATTAACGACATTAAGTGGTCGCCAAGGCATTTGAAGAGTCGCGGGCCACGCCGCGTCTTTTGGAATTCTTCTTATGATGATCGCCGATCGATCCACATGTTGTTTGATGTCAGATGCTGATGCAACTTCAGACATTAGTTGATACTAGCGGGCCGGTGACATCTGTCTTGTCGATTTCTCTATCGGTCGGACAGAAAGTGCACTTTCTTGGTCAGTCGATTGGCGATCTTGGAGCTGTCAATGATGATTTCATGCTCTTGACGGCGGATCCGAGATGTCGATCGAGATCAGTCAATTTCGAGCATAAAAAATCAGACTTTCAGGAAATCATAGGGGCTGGAACTCTCGAAACACGAAAAAGGATGGAAAACGGGTCACCCGGGGACAAATCCGGTGACCCGGATTTCCATGGTCGCCGGGGACCATGGGGATTGTCCCCCTTTTCGTCGCCGTTTCTCGGCCGTTTTTTGGTCTTTTTTGCCTTCGTTTTCTCCTTCAATTTTCTTGACATTTCTCCTCATTTATTGGCTTGATTCTCTTGAAGAAAAGCTGATGAGAGGCAGTGCAAATCGGAGCACAAAGTTTCTTAGTTTTTTTGCAAAAGTCGAAGACTTTGTAGCCGATTTTCCGTCAAGAGTCGAAACTAGGTCAAACGATGTCGGAATGACCTGAAATTTGAGGTGAAGCCTCTTGAATAGTAGATAGGACCAACCATTGGATTTTGCTTAAATTTTGAAGCCATTTGGGGTCCTGTTGTCAGTAGGATTGATTTTACCGCGAGAAAGATGCCGCGCTTCGATGTGCGGTCAACCGATGTCTGATTGACTTGAAATTTGACAGGGAGCCTATCGGAGTCATTTTGAGATGGTCTGTTGGCTCCGATTTGGGTGTTGTGGTCCCGGGGTGCTCCCCCGCCAGTAGCCTTGATTTTGTTTCAGAGCGTCAAAGTCGGGTCAAACGTTGTCGGAATGACCTGAAATTTGACATGCGACCCTTTTAAAGCATGTTGAAGTTGTCCGTGTGCTCTGAGAGGCTTGATTTTAATGCTCGAGGGTTGATGGAGGGTCAAACGTTGTCGGTTTGACTTGAAATTTGACATGGAGCCCTTTGGAGGTATTTTGAGACCATCCGTAGGCTCTGATCGAAGTTTTGATGTCTTCGACGCCATCACCGCCAGGAGCGCCTGTTTAGCTGCCGGAGGAGTGAGGTAGGGTGAAATGATGTTGGAATGACCCGAAACTTCATGTGAACTCCTCTTTTGGTTGTCTTAAAGGATCTTGCAGTTTTTGTTTGATTCTGACAAGATCTGATGCAAAGGCATCAAAGGTCCTTGCAAGAAATAGGGTATGGACGTCATAGGTCCTATCGCTCCCTCATCATGCAAAGGTCAACGCTTCATCTTTGTCGCAATGGTTTTTTTCTCCAAATGGTCAGAAGCATTTGTGCTTAGTGAAATGAACACCTCATCAGTCCTTCAATTCTTGCACACCAACATTATTTGTCACTTCGGCATACCTAAAAGATTCATTCATGATAATGGACCACAATTCTGGGATCACAGATTCTACAAGTTTTGCAACAACTACAAAATTCAAAGTTGTCCTTCGACTCCATACAATCCGGCAGCGAACGGACTGGCAGAGGCCTTCAACAAGACACTCTGCAAAATTCTCAAGAAAATGGCCTTTAGACACAAAAGACACTGGGGAGACAAACTACTTGAAGCTTTGTGGGCTTATCGAACCATTGTTCAAGGGCCAACCCATAGCACACCATTCTCTTTGGTCTATGGATGCGAAGTTGTTGTCCCTTTGGAATCGTTGGGTGTGATAGAAACATTGTAGCCAACTCAAACAGCCTCCCAAACATCATAGCCAAGTGACTTAATAAAAGCCCTCATCCTTATTTTCCAGAAGGAGTAATTAGAACCGTCAAACAGTGGTGTTTTCGTGTTCCTTGTATTGGATCCCATGTGATTTGTCAAGAGATCACCCTCAGCGTGTTAAGCTTGTCAAGGGTACCTCGCGCTCTGATACCAATTGTTGAATCACATGATCACTGAAAGGGGGAGGGGGCGTTGAATCAGTGATCTCTAAAACTAGGTCCAATTACACTATAAAAGAAATAAATCAAACCACACACAGGAACACAGAATTTAACGTGGTTCGCCTAAAGGCTACGTCCACGGTGCAAAGTCTGTTCGAACACTGATCCGAGACAGGTTTGAATATTATTGCACAAGACATTTAGTCACACCAGCGACAGAGAGCACCAACCCCTGAAGTTTCAGATAGCACCCACTATCAAGGAAGCAGCAACTCCCTTTACAATATGTCTGCACCAACAGACAAGATCACCAAATCCTAAACACCAAGCACCCACTTGATGTTTTACAATTTTTATGAAGAAATTCTTTACAGAGATTCCTCTCTACAGTCTCTCACTCTCAATCCCATACAATTAGAATCATAATAAGCATAAATTGAGAGACACTTATCTAAGAAGAACTACTGATGAAGAAGCATCTCCTTGATGCAGATATTCTTCCAGACTTGCAGTAGAAACGAGATCACTGCAGCACCTTCTTGCACACCACCACACTCCTCACGATCTCTCTTGAATAATATGTGTGTTCTCTTCTCAAAGTACCCTAGCAAGCCTTTATATAGGTTTTGGCAACCCTAACTCGTGTTCACAAAAGGCTAGAAAAGGTTTGGAAACTCCCACAAGGATTATAATGGTTCCCTTGTTTTTTCGCGCAATTTCTGTTTTGAACCTGTACGCAGCTCGGTCGACCGACCTGCATTCTGCAGATTGCTGTAAGTCTACAGCTTGCTGCTTTTCTTCTTCTTTTCCTTAGCTGTTCTTCACCATACTTGTGAAACTTTTGTGAGAATGTGTTGACAACAATTACAACACCGAAACAGCTTGAGACTTCACCAACCTTCTTCAATCCATCTCAAATTCCAACACTTGGCATTGTTGGCAGCGTTTAGCAAATTGCATAGCGTCCGCTACCGTGGTCGGCCAATAATAACCTAACCTTTTTATCTGATCGTAGAGCTTAGGACCAGCCCGATGGGTTCCACAAAGACCAGCATGTACTTCTTTGAGAGTTTCCTCGGTTTCTCTTTGTGACAAGCAGCGTAGAAGTACTCCATTGAAGGATTTTCTGTAAAGCATTTTTGAAGGAATATCCAAATGAAAGTTTGGGGCTCGTCTTTGAAGGCTTACCCATTCTTTTGGATCTTCAGGTAGGATTCCGAACATAATGTAATCAATGAACGGATCCCTCCAGTCGTCGATCGAAGGTTTGAGGATGGACATCCAACTTCCAACCACTTGGTGGCATTCAACAACTGCCTGGTGTGTGTTAAGAGGAGGGAGAATCCTTCTTTGACACACTGTGATTTGCATGTTTTCCCCCTTTTGGATTGCCATAGATGCGGCGAGTCCGACCAGGGTATCTGCACAGATGTTTTCACCTCTGGGGATGTGGGTGATGTGACAGATTTCAAACTTTTGTCGAAGCGATCGCGCCTTGTTGTAGTAAGGCAACAGATCAGGCTTCTTGACTTCAAATTTCTGATTCATCTAGTTGACGATCAGTTGAGAGTCCCCAAAAGCTTCAGCATGGTGATGCCAGATTTGTGGGCGAGTTCCAATCCTACAATCAGGGCTTGGTACCCAACTGCGTTGTTTGAACATGGTTCCTGTAGCGAGAAAGCATGTGGAATCATGTATTTGTCGGGATTGACAAAGAGGATGCCAATTCCGATATTTTTTTTCCTTTTTAATTCATCCTGGTTGCGCCGTAAAAGTACATGTCCCGGGAAGCATTTGGTAAGAAAGTTTCCACATTGTAGACAGATTCGTCTGGGAGATCATCCCTGAGTGGAGAATCCTTAGGCAATGGATGCTCTGCGAGAAAGTCTGCTAGAACTTGGCCTTTGATTGCTTTTTGTGGCACATACCTAATATCGAATTGCAACAGAAGGATGGACCATTTCTCCAATCGGGCATTGAGAGAACCTGCTTTTGTGACAAGGACCTTTAAGAGATTGGTCCTCGAAATCAGGTATACTGTGTTGGACAGCAGGTAGTGACACAGCTTTTGTACGGTAAACATCACTGCGGGACATTCTTTTTCGACTGGAGAGTAGCGATGCTCTGCACCTACCAACATGCGACTGAGGTAATATAGAGCAGCTTCTTTTCCCTCGTCGTTTTCTTGTGCTAGTAGAGTGCCCAAAGAGTAATCGACAGCTCTTGTGTACAAGATGAATGGTTTTCCAGCTGTGGGGGCAGCCAAAACTGGAGGTTTGGTCAGGTACGACTTGATGTCTTGAAATGCAGTTTCACATTCAGCATCCCAAACAAAGTCCACACCTTTCTTCATTAGGCGAGAGAATGGACGACACTTTCTTGACAGATTGGAGATGAACCGTTGGATGTATGCCAACATCCCTTGAAGCCCTTTTAGTTGTCTTAAGGTTCTTGGAGATGGCATTTCTAGGATAGCCTTGACTTTGGTGGGGTCAAGTTCTATTCCGCCTTTCCGAACTATGAATCCGAGAAACTTACCCGATGAGACACCGAAGAAGCATTTTAATGGATTCATGCACAGTTTGTGTTTGCGAAGTCGGAGGAAGACTTCTTGAAGATCTTTAAGATGGTTTTCTTTTCTTTTGCTTTTGACGGCGAGGTCGTCAACATAACATTCGACCGTCTTGTGTTGCATATCTTGGAATATTTTCATCATAGCCCTCTGATATGTCGCACCAGCATTTTTCAGACCAAATGGCATGACAGTGTAGCAATACACGCCAAACGGAGTCCGAAATGATGTTTGTCTTTCATCTTCAGGATGCATCTTTATCTGATTGTAGCCAGAGAATCCATCCATGAATGTCATTCGCTCGAATCCGTAGGTGTTGTCGATCATCACCTCCGGTATGGGGAGTGGAAATTCATCTTTAGGGCAAGCATTATTCAGGTCTCTATAGTCAATACAGACCCAGATCTGCCCATTTTTCTTTGTCACGGGGACGATGTTGGCCAGCCATTCAGGATGTTGTTCCTCGCGGATGAAGCCAACGCTTCTGAGTTTCTGAACTTCTTGTTCAATTTTTCCCATCACACCAGGACGGAATCTTCTTTGGCCCTATTTGACAGGCTTGATGTCTTTCTGCAGATCGAGTTTGTGGACTGCTATTTTGGGGTCTAAGCCAAGCATTTCAGCCATAAGACCATGCAAAACAATCAACGAACTCACGGAGAAAAGTGATATACTCGGGTAACTCATCATCCTTCCGGAGTTCCAAACCGAGGCTTTGTTTTTGTCCATGGGTCTTCTTGGTCGGTATTCTTTGCAAGATTGGCAATGAGATGATCCCAATCGCCTGTTCAAACTGGGTCGAAATAAGGTACTTCATTTGGAGACGATGGTTCTTCTGGGCTAGAAAACCGTCCGTCTGTATCATCGGACAATTCCTCTTCATTGTCAGAGAAATCGTACCAATCGGAAGAGCTTCCTGGATCCTTGGCAGGTGGCTCCTCAAAGAGATATCCAGGGAGATCAATGTCTTCATGGACACGAGATGTTGAGGCTTGGTCGGTAAAATGACTTTGTAGCCTTCGTGTCAACTGTCTCATAGGAGTGTCAGGATCATACCCCAACCCGTATGATGACTTTTCTATGTGATAATAGAGTTTCCAATCCTCCAGTTGACTTTTGGTTAGGGTGGGTTCCAATGGTGTTAGAATACCACGACCACCTCCCAAACCGATTGGGTTTTGAGCATCATAGCCCATTTTCTTCATGATAGTTTGTGCCATTGGACTATATAGGAATAGTTGAGGCATGCCTTCACTTTGGAAAGGCTCAAGCGAAGATTTTGGTGAAGAGACTTCCGATTTGTGGAAGAAGATCGTCTTTTCTTCTGCCAAAGTTGTCGGCACGACGAAGGAAGCAGACATAGGGTCTTCTACATCGGCAGGTGTCTCCAATGGAGTGAAAGTGGGTTGAACTTGCTGAGTATCAGCTTGGCTTGACGATGTATCGTCTTATGGCTCTGAGTCCAAGTCCGTGTCTTGCATACTAGACACGAAGGAGACAGTGAACTTGCCCCCAGAGTTTTGTTTTGTCGTCTTTGGCTTAGTGGTGATTACCAAAGGCTTTGAAGGTTTGAGGGAGACAACAAAGGGAGAATGAATGCTCTCTTTGGTTTTGTTGGAAGGTTTGTTTTCTTTCGATGATTGCAGAGGATCCTTGTCTTTATCTTCCTGAAGATTTTTGGCAAAGGGCGCTGTTTCTTTCTCATTTTATTCTTCTTTATTCTTGTACATCTGAGCATCTGCAAGATGGACGTCTTTGCCTTTGAAGGGATTTTTTCTGCAAACACTCGATGTATTAAGCCGTCGTTGCCAACGAACTCTATGCACTGATGTAGAGTTGAAGGGACGACACAGTTCTCATGTATCCGGGGGGGTCTAAGAAGGATGTTGTAGCACGAAGGGGTTCTTATTGCGTACACAATGACTTCAGAGATAAGATCACCGATTTGCAACTTGAACCTGATTTTGCCGATAGGCCTTTGAGCGCTCCCATCGTACCCAAAGATGGATACAGACGTATGACTCAGCTTGCTAGGTGGGATGCCCAGCTCTTCGAGTCTTGAAGTAGAGATGAGATTGAGTGTAGAACCTGGGTCGATCTGGACTCTGTGTATCAGCATTTCTTTGATGTACCCTGTGAAGTACAGGGGTCGGTTGTGCTTTGTCTCGCCTAACAGGAGGTCATCCTTATCGAAGGCAATTATTGCACTTGTTGTTTTTTGAACTGAGAGGCATTCGATGCCTGATCCCTCAGTTTTCTTCTTTTCTCCCTTTGAGGAAGTATTTGATTTTTTGACCCCGTAGTCCATTTCAATTTGTAGGACTTGTGGGGCATGTTTGTCGACATCCGCATTCAACCTTTACAGTTCTGAAATGAGACTATCACGAGTTTGTGGAGACATTCGTAATAAGTCAAGGATGTGCAGTCGTGCAGGTATGTGTTTGAAGTGCTCAATCAAGTTGTACCTGAAAGCCTCCTTCGGGCCTGTATTTTCATTATTGTTGCTACTTGGGGCGTTTACAATTTGTGTTCCTGAAGGATTACATAGGAAGAAGAAGGTTGGTTGTAATTTTTGTGGTAATTCTGGCCAGAGCGGGTACCTCTACCAACTTCAAGAGCTTCTGGAGAAGGGTCTTTTTTTGGAAAATCACTCTCGGGATCAAGGGGTTGATCCTTGTCATTTGCTGAAGACGTCTCTGTAGCAGTATTGCCATCTTCAGTGATTACGTTGCACGGAGCATTTTCCGGGAACAAGTCCTGAACAACATCCAGCAACTTTTCTTCTTCATCGAGCAGTTTATCGGTCCAGACATCGCCTTTGAGGTCGGGTATCTGGGACTAGTTGACTGGACTTTCATTGAAGAAAACTTCATTGGCAGGAGTTTCTTCGAGATGATCAGCCGGAAGAGGTTTGGGTTTCGACGTCATTTCAGGAGACGAAGGCTGAGAAGATGATATCTCTGTGGAAGTCACCTGAGGAAATGTAGCTCCAGAGGATATGCTACCGGACGTAGTCTGAGAATTCGAGGCTTCGGCAGACGAAGCTTCAGAGGCATCATCGTCTCGAACTATTGCATTGCAAGCAATGCACTGTTGAGATTCAGACTCCTCTTCAGATGTGAGGGGATAATCTATCCAGCAGTTTTCTTCATTTTTCGGGGTTGCCGGAGATGTCTGTGAATTTCTTGGGATTTCCGACCATGGAATTTGATTTTGACGAAGCTCATTGATGTGATCTTGCTCCCACTCTATGGCAAGATGTTGCAAGATTCTTGCATAGTCTTTGAGATCGGGCATAGGGGCCGAATCTTCTTCGTCATTTGCTTCTTGTGGTCCATCACTGTTGGGTTCCACTGGAGCGCTTACTTGTGCTGGATCGACAACACTTTCTTGAACAGCATCAGACCAGGATCCTTGTTGCTGATCCGGATTCTACCAAATCAATGGCATAAGATGAGATTCGGGAATCCATTCCTCATCGGAGAGGTATTCTCCTGTTTCAAGGGATTCTTCCCACTCATCAGTATCACTGGCAGTTTCACTGGACTCGTACCCATCCATGGAGAATCCAATTACTGAGTTACAAGAGTATGATGCCCCCTGCGTAGTTTCATTTTTGTAATGAGGTAGCATGAAATTACCAAGGGTGAATTTTCTTACCACCTTTAAAGTTTTGGATTCTTTTGTTGCCCCCAGCGAAGCAGTGGAAAAGGTCTTTGCCTTTTCAAGGACTTCTTGCTTTGATTGACTTTCTCCTGCTGTTTGAGTTTGCGGAGTTATCTCTTAGCTTGCCTTCGCTGTTGAGCAGTAGGCTTTGTTTTGACGATCTCCCAATTTTCATCTTCTAGGAGACCGGGATGCACCCATATAGGTTGTCCATCTGATGTTGGATAAGGAACCAACTCTTGGGACATCTGGGTCATTTTTATCACCTTGAAGGAAGTAGTGATCTTCTCCTTTGGTCACTTGGAAGTTTGTCCATATGACACCATGTTGACGAAGGCAGACCAATAGTTTTTGTCGAAGGTGATGACTCCGTTTTTCCACATCTCGTTGATCTTCTCTCTCACAACGAAGCATTGATTGAGAGGATGCGAGATCATCTGATGGTATGGACAATACCGGGGATCATTGGTTTTGCCAACATCTCCCGGTCTTTTTGGCTCAGGTAAGGTGAGTTTACCATTTGCTACGAGAGCCTCAAAAATTTCTTCAACATCTTTATCGAACGGGTATTTCTTTTTTACTCATTCTTTGAAGGCTGCAGAGAGTTCAAGTTTTATTTTCAGTTTTCTTCGGCTGCTGAGGAGCTGACTTGGTTTGCACATTATGGACCTCCTTTTTCTTTGGTTTCGAGGTCGCAGTGGCGGTCGGCTCTTTCTTTGATGATTTTTGACTGTTGAGGTCTTTGATCACCGTTTCAGCCTCCATAAATGCTTCTACAATTTATCCCAGGTTTTTTGAATTGTTGCTGATAATCATGGAGTGGATCCTTGCTCTCATGTTGTTACGCCAGATGTCGACCAGCGACGCTTGTGGCAGTACATCCGAGCACTTGTACGCCATCGCCTTCCATTTGTGAATGAAGTCGTATGTTGACTCATTCTCTCCCTGTTTTAGGCTGCAAAGTTGTGCCATAGTAATAGGGTGATCTTCACCTTTGAAGTGGGTCATGAAGCGTGTCTCCAGTATGGCCCAGTTTTGAATGGAGTCCTCCAGCAGAGTGGAGTACCAATCAAAGGCCATACCTTTTAGGGTACTTGCAAAGAGACGGATCTTGAGGGCATCTTGATCCACGATAGCTCCCGTCAGGATCTTATAGTGGATGACATGTTGTCTGGCTGAACCTTTCCCCATATATGTTTGGAGAGTAGGTGGTTTGAATTTTGCAGGGAACGGAACCGAGTCCATCCATAAGGGATATGGTGGCTTGATCCCATTTTCCTTCAGCGTTTCCTCTTCTTTTGCTTTGGCGAGGATATCATCGACGTCCATTTTGGTAAGGGCACGTGACTCATTCTTTTCCTCATCACCTTGATGACTCGGAGGAGCTTCATTGTTTCGTGGACGCTGGAAAGTGAGGAGGAGATTTTCCATCAGGGCCTCAATTCTCTGTTGTCCTTGCTCCAACTGCTGGATGCATGCTGTTACGTCATCATGCGGTGGAGGCTGCTCAACATTTGTAACCAGGATGTTCATCCTTTGAGAGTCGAATGAGGATATTGTCTTGGTAACTGAGCTGGAGCTTATTCTTTTGGATGAAGAGTCGGAGGAATGGTTACTCTGATGTCCTTGGCTTGAAGGAGCGGGAGAATCCTCCTGATGTCTTCATGTCCGGGAGACGCTGTGAGTCACCGGTCGTCTGACATGAATTTTGGTTGCCGACTTCTGGCGTTTTCTGGTTTTACCAACCATATAGAAAGCAACAGCTTGGTCGAGTCTTTCTTTTTCGACCCATTTTTCAGAGACATGAAGGGTAGAATGCTGGGTTCTTTGTTTCTCTAGTCTCTTTTGTCGATATGTTGCGCAACGACGTATACGACGAGCAATTTGAGCTTCAGTCAGCTCTGGCTGTGCCCTGGCAATGAAGAATGTAGTCCCCCGTGCACAGCAGCCGAGTTTTTCTTCTTTGAAGCTAGGCATGGATAGGATCTGGACGCGGTCCTTTGCCTGTCGCAGTGAGGCTTTGAATTTTGCAAGTTCGGCCCCTATTGAGATGAAGGGTCGACTCGCAGGAGTGTAGGCCTTAGTAGGTTCTTGCGTTGGCCTGGTGACGCATGACTTGATTTTGGACTTGTAGGAGCAAGCCAGCTCATGCTGAGTTGATTTTTTTGTTTGGTGGATGGTAGGTTTCTCTTCTTTCATGTGAGACAAAGGGTAGAACCGATTCTCCTTGAGAGGGGCTAGGTATGCTGGCTTTGCAGATGTTTGAGACTTCCTTTGTTTTAGGGAAGGTCTTGGGGACCAAGTCTTGGGGCAGACCTGGTTTCTTGCAGGTTGAGGCTTCATGGGGTTGCCACAGGCTTCAGACTTTTTGATTGTTGCCCGTGGTGTTGGAGCAGCGACATGTTCAGGGGCGGTTTTCTGCTTCTTGGCAGGTGCAATTTCTTCTGCGAGGAGTGAAAATGGTCCCAACGACCTGAAGACAATGGTCCGGGGAGTAGAGGTCGACCCGGTTTGAGAGTTGCCGAGGGAGGTGATGCTTTGGCAGTCGTTGGGGCGCCTGTGAGTGCGCTTGTTTTGCTTTTCTTAAAGCAAGAGTTGGTACTTGTTCTCATCAAAAGTGATGGTAAATGAAGCTGCCATTGTTAGTTTGGAAAACTTCTGAAACAAGACCAGATCCATTAGTAATCACTGTTAGGATTTTTGATTTTGCAATTTGATGGATGCATTTGCACTTTAGCATCATTTGAATTCTCACACTTGCATTGTTTTAGAAAACCTTGAAATCTGGTTTTATACATGCATAGCTTTTTAGATTTGGAAAAGTTTTTGTTTTATGCATGTTTTGGTCATATACTTGGATGCATTGGTTTTAGAACCCAAAACTCTTTTGAAAACCTATTTCCTTGTGCATTACATTTGGAAAATCATGTTAGGTATTTAGGTTTGAGTTTTGCATACTTTCAGCACCTTTAGAATCAGTTTTGTATGCAAATTTCATTTGAAAGGAGTTTTTAAGAATCAAGCTAACCTAAGGTCTAAAACTTTTGAATCAACTTAGGCTTTGGGTGTCTCATGTTTTAAACATCTTAGAATATCTTAAAACTTGTTTTCCAAGCTTGATTTAGTGGCCAAAAGGTCCCCCAAAGAAATACCTTTGAAATGGCAAAAGTTGCATTTTTTGCAAAAAGGGGGTGTCCCGGCAGTGTCGCCGGTCGACCGAGACACAGGTCTCGGTCGACCGAGACAACTGGAAGTCATTTTTTTCCAGAACCTGTTCTGTAGCTCCAACGGTCAGAAATTTGACCGTTGTACTTTCTCGGTCGACCGAGACCTCTTTGCCGGTCGACCGAGAACTAGCCGTTGGCAACTTTTTGGCTATAAAGTCCATTCATTTCCAACCTTTTTCAAGGCTTGAACCATGAACCTTTGAGAGCATTTTGGAGCCAAAGAAAGGGGAAGAAGTTGGAAAGGCTAGGGGGCCATTTGGAAATCAAATACATGAGTTCTTAAAAAGGTACACTTTACTTGTATTTTGATTTTCATTAAAATGAAATCCATGCATGCTTAAATCTTTGTTTTTCACTTATGCAAGATTTCAAGAGTTGTTTTGCAAACTCATTATCTTCATTGGTATATTAGAATGGTTTGCAATCACTCTCACCTAAATCACATGTGTTCTTAGATTTTAACATTCATACAATTTGTTTAAGTTCATTTCTTAAAGTTGTTTGAATTTCTCATGTGATTAGTTTTCTCTTCAATCACCATTTTATAAACCTTGATTTTAAAATGCATCATGCATTCATTTAAGAACTTCATTGTTAAGATTGATTGAAGTAGAGCATTCATACACTTGTGCACACACCTTAGCTTGTTTTAAGTGTATGTTTGTAATTTGTATTTCACTTTCAAATTCGCCTATTCAAGAGGCAATTTCATTTGAGCTTAAATTGTAATCTCTTAGAGTGATCTTTTGTGAAGACACTTTCTTTGAGAAATCATCATCTTGTAAGGTTATTGCTTAGCCTTTGAAAAGCATCTTGTAAGGTTATTGCTTAGCCTTTGAAAAGCATCTTGTAGGGTTATTGCTTAGCCTTTGAAAAGCATCTTGTAGGGTTATTGCTTAGCCTTTGAAAAGCATTTTGTAAGGGTTATTGCTTAGCCTTTGAAAAGCATTTTGTAAGGGTTATTGCTTAGCCTTTGAAAAGCATTTTGTAAGGGTTATTGCTTAGCCTAGTTAAAAGCATAAATAGTGGAAATCCGGTGGGGTGTTGGATTCACAAGCCGGTAGTGGATGTAGGCATTGAGGCCGAACCACTATAAATATTGTGTTGTGGTGATTGCTTGTGTGGTGATTGTTTATTAGCTTCCGCATATTGATTGTTTAATCATCACATTTGACTAGTTTATATTAAGAAGTTAAAATTGGAGTAAATTGGTCATAGTTGTAGCACACCCTATTCACCCCCCCCCCCCCTCTAGGGTTAGGATCCTCGTGGACTTTCAATTGGTATCAGAGCCAAGTGCTCTAATCCCTTAGGATCAAGTGTTTGGAACTCTTGATTAGGTGTAAAAACCTAGAGTTAAAACCCTAGAGTTGTGATTACTTGAAAATCATTTAAATGGACGTCACGAGGCTAGACTTTGTAGATTCTTCTAGACCCCTCACTCTTCCTTCTTTTGGAGTTTCAAACTCTCAAACTAATGAAAATCAATTTGATCCAAAAGAAGAAGAAAATGAATATAATGAAGAAGACCTTCAACAAGCTTTTGAAGAATTATATGAAATATCCTTAAAGCTTGAAAAGAAAAACAAAAGTTTAAGGGAAGAATCTAAAAACCTAAACAAAGAGCTAGCATCTTCAAAAGATGAACTTAGAGAGAAAGAAGAAGTAATAAAATGTCTAGACTCTAAGTTCATGATCTCTTTAAATAATCTATCTAACACTCAAGATGAACTAAAAGAATTAAAGATAGGTTATGATCATCTTCATAAAGAAAATCTAAAACTAAGAGATCAATTACAAAGGCAAGATAAAGACTTTAACAATCTTGAATCTAATTTGACTATCTCTAAGGAAAATTTATCTAATGCTCAAGATGAAATAAATGAGATTAAGATAAATTATGATGAGCTTAAAAATGAAAATTTAAACCTAAGAGATACAATTAAAAGACAAGATGAAGACCTTGACAATTTAGAAGCCAAGTTGATCAAAAGTAAGTTAAAAACCAAAGAACTTGGATCTAAAGTTGTTAATGAATTAAAACTTGCCAATGAAGAGCTAATCAAATATAAGGAAATTGAAAATGAACTTTCAAAAGTCAAACATGAAAATTCAATCCTTATAACCAAAGTCACTCAACTTGAAAGCTATAAACAAAAGTATGAGTGCAAGTTTACCCAAAGTGAAGAGAAACTTGAAAAATTATTCAAATTGGGTAAATCTCATGGAGATAGGACGGGTCTTGGATTTAATAGGAATATGTCATATGACCCTAAATTCACCAACACTTTTGTGAAAGGTGAGTCCTCATTCTCTAGCACTCACACTTCTTTGCCCATGTCTAAATGTAATTATTGTGGCATTGAAGGACATTTTATGTTTGAGTGCAAACTAAGGAAAAGAAGCCATGTGTCTAAACCCATCTTTGAACTCAAAAATGGAGAATCTAAATCTATGAAGGGTAAGACACTAAAAATCAAGGAAAACTCCACAAAGACTAAACAAGTTAAATCTTTTAAAATGGAGTCTCCTAAAATAGATTCTAAAAAGCTTAAACAAGTTAAACCAAGCTTGAAAGAATCTAAGAACAAAAAGCTTCTCTCTTTTCCTCCTTTATCCTTAGAAATGAAAGAGTTCATGAAAAAGATTGAAAAGTTAAAATTAAAGTTCAAAAGGCAAAAAGAGGGAGGAAAAGTTAAAAGAAATGAGAAGGTTAACAAGAAAACAAATCAATCCCCTATGAAACAAACACACCAACTCTCTAAGACTAATCATCAATCTAAAATAGTCAAACCTCAAAGATTTGATGTTAAGTCTAAAAGAATTCAATCTCTATCTCCTTTAGTTGGTGGAATTTTCAAAGTAGTCTCCAAAGCCCAAGACCTTAGGTGGATACCTAAAGTTAGATACTTAGACAAACCTTAGGGTCTTGGACCTCAATGACCAACCTATACTTTATAAGTTAAATCCTTTTGTTGGTCATGTTGCATTTGCATTTTGTTTCTTTATAGTTACATTTCTTGAAATGCATTGCTTCTTTATGATCAATTGATTTTGTCTTCATGCACCATTTCAAGTTACACTTCATGGTTTTCAAAATCTTTTGATTATAATTTCATCATGTTTGATTTGCTTTTTGCACTCATATGCCTTGCATTGCATTTCTTTACATGATTAATTGATTGTGATGTTAAAAGCTTTCATAGCTAGATTTATTCATGATCAATTGTTGTTGAATCATTTGTAAGACTTTTTGAACAAATGATTTGACTCAATTCAAGTTTTTCCATGGACTTCTAAGTTATACTTTTATATGGAGAACATTGTTTTGAATATTCAACTTGTATGTGTTTCTTTTAAGTTATATCTTTTAAAATACATGTTGAAAATTGATCTTCAAAATCATTCCTTTTATGCCCATTGTTGGATTTTGTTTATCAAAATGATTTGAAGATTGGTTGAATGGAAATGCTCCATAACATCTTTAGTTATAATCTTTTAAGCATGTTCCATGTTCTCATTTCCTTTTCTTTTGGTTTCATTATATTAGAAATGGAAATGTATGTTGTTTGCATCCTTGCTTGTTTATTTACATTCTTTTTATATGCAAATGACTTTTGGTTCCATGTATGGTTGTGATCTTAGTTTTATTTGTAAAAACCATACTAGAACCCAAATCCATCCTCTATGCCTTATAGTCATATCTTTATGGATGGTTATGATGTTGATTCATGTAGATTTTCTTGATGTCATCCTTATACATGTTTCAACTTCATAAGTAGTGTTCTTAATCATATGAATCTCTTTGAAATCCATTCCTTGCATTTATGTTGGTTGATGGATATCTTAGTAGTTGAATTCATATGATTTGGACACTTTGGAAATTGCATGCATTACCAAGTAATATTCTTTGCATTGCAATTTACCTTGTTCATCACTATGCTCAATAGTTATATCTTTATTAGTGATGAATATGCATTTATGATGCTTGATGGAATTTTGTCACATTCTTGCTCTTTATCATGTTATCAAATTCAATTGGATTCAATTGGTATAATGTTTGATTGATTTGATTTCTTGTGAATGTGATAAATCTTGTGTGCATTGGATTGGACTTGATAAGTAATATGATTGTTCCATGTCACACACCATTAGCATCATAATGTTCATGTTGCCACCTCTTTTGCTCATATAGGTATATCTCATGACCACCATGTTTATGTGTTCATAATATTGGTTGGTTATAGTTGAGGTTGGCTTCATGTTTGAATTTCATTTCACTCATTCTTGCACATTAATAGTCATATTTATTGTTTGAATGAAATGATTTTCAAAACTTTACATAGCATATGCTTTCCATAGTTAAATTATTTAATGCTATGTTTAGTAAACCCCATTGCATCATGGATAGCTCCAATTTGGATTTCTTCCTAATAGGTATACTTTTAAATCCATTTTAGAGTAATTGAGTTTATAGTCACATCCTTTAATCTCAATTGATATGTTTATTTCAATTGGTATCCATGATCGTTAATGACCTTGCTCTCTTTTGGTAATTTGATCATATTGAGCTTTATAGTTAAATGAATCTAATCCTTTCCTTGAAGTTGACCCTCACTTGGTTAAACCATCTACTTCTTGCTTTTAATAGTTATATCTTGTCAAAGCTTGACAAAAGAAGAGAATGGATTGAGGGGGAGTGTAAACCTTCATAGAAAGTATTAGTTTGATCAAATTCACCCTTGGTTTGCCTTTGAGCCCTTAGAGATAACTTACATACATGATAGCCTGTTATGAATTTCATTTTCGATTTCATTTGTTAACAGGTGCTACTAAAGGTATTCTTCTTGTCTCATGTGTGTAGGTACCTTTGCAATTTAATGTCAAAGGGGGAGAGAGAGTTCAAGTGTGACTCAAAGATCTCCTACTCATCAAAGGGGGAGAGAGTTCGAGAGTTCAAGTACTCGAAGATCTCCTATCCATCAAAGGGGGAGAAAGCTTTCAAGTTCTCAAGAGGAGAAAGAAGCATGGTCAAAGGGGGAGAGCAAATAGAAGAAAGAAAGCTTGGAGCTAAAGAAGATGCTTGGCCAAAGAGAGGAAGATGAAAAGAAAGCTTGAAGAATGATCAAGCTCCAAGCATCAAGAAGATTGAAGGAAAGAGCCCAAGAGCCCAAGCTAAGAGGAAGAGCTTCCAAGAAGATTTCAAGACTTGTCCAGCTGAGGGGGAGCTGAAGACTAAGTGTGTAATTCAATGATGAGTAAGTTGCCATCAAATTGCAAAGGGGGAGATTGTTAGGATTTTTGTTTTTGCAATTTGATGGATGCATTTGCACTTTAGCATCATTTGAATTCTCACACTTGCATTGTTTTAGAAAACCTTGAAATCTGGTTTTATACATGCATAGCTTTTTAGATTTGGAAAAGTTTTTGTTTTATGCATGTTTTGGTCATATACTTGGATGCATTGGTTTTAGAACCCAAAACTCTTTTGAAAACCTATTTCCTTGTGCATTACATTTGGAAAATCATGTTAGGTATTTAGGTTTGAGTTTTGCATACTTTCAGCACCTTTAGAATCAGTTTTGTATGCAAATTTCATTTGAAAGGAGTTTTTAAGAATCAAGCTAACCTAAGGTCTAAAACTTTTGAATCAACTTAGGCTTTGGGTGTCTCATGTTTTAAACATCTTAGAATATCTTAAAACTTGTTTTCCAAGCTTGATTTAGTGGCCAAAAGGTCCCCCAAAGAAATACCTTTGAAATGGCAAAAGTTACATTTTTTGCAAAAAGGGGGTGTCCCGGCAGTGTCGCCGGTCGACCGAGACACAGGTCTCGGTCGACCGAGACAACTGGAAGTCATTTTTTCCAGAACCTGTTCTGTAGCTCCAACGGTCAGAAATTTGACCGTTGTGCTTTCTCGGTCGACCGAGACCTCTTTGCCGGTCGACCGAGAACTAGCCGTTGGCAACTTTTTGGCTATAAAGTCCATTCATTTCCAACCTTTTTCAAGGCTTGAACCATGAACCTTTGAGAGCATTTTGGAGCCAAAGAAAGGGGAAGAAGTTGGAAAGGCTAGGGGGCCATTTGGAAATCAAATACATGAGTTCTTAAAAAGGTACACTTTACTTGTATTTTGATTTTCATTAAAATGAAATCCATGCATGCTTAAATCTTTGTTTTTCACTTATTCATGATTTCAAGAGTTGTTTTGCAAACTCATTATCTTCATTGGTATATTAGAATGGTTTGCAATCACTCTCACCTAAATCACATGTGTTCTTAGATTTTAACATTCATACAATTTGTTTAAGTTCATTTCTTAAAGTTGTTTGAATTTCTCATGTGATTAGTTTTCTCTTCAATCACCATTTTATAAACCTTGATTTTAAAATGCATCATGCATTCATTTAAGAACTTCATTGTTAAGATTGATTGAAGTAGAGCATTCATACACTTGTGCACACACCTTAGCTTGTTTTAAGTGTATGTTTGTAATTTGTATTTCACTTTCAAATTCGCCTATTCAAGAGGCAATTTCATTTGAGCTTAAATTGTAATCTCTTAGAGTGATCTTTTGTGAAGACACTTTCTTTGAGAAATCATCATCTTGTAAGGTTATTGCTTAGCCTTTGAAAAGCATCTTGTAAGGTTATTGCTTAGCCTTTGAAAAGCATCTTGTAGGGTTATTGCTTAGCCTTTGAAAAGCATCTTGTAGGGTTATTGCTTAGCCTTTGAAAAGCATTTTGTAAGGGTTATTGCTTAGCCTTTGAAAAGCATTTTGTAAGGGTTATTGCTTAGCCTAGTTAAAAGCATAAATAGTGGAAATCCGGTGGGGTGTTGGATTCACAAGCCGGTAGTGGATGTAGGCATTGAGGCCGAACCACTATAAATATTGTGTTGTGGTGATTGCTTGTGTGGTGATTGTTTATTAGCTTCCGCATATTGATTGTTTAATCATCACATTTGACTAGTTTATATTAAGAAGTTAAAATTGGTGTAAATTGGTCATAGTTGTAGCACACCCTATTCACCCCCCCTCTAGGGTTAGGATCCTCGTGGACTTTCAATCACAAGAATGTACTGATTATAAATGGAAAATAACTATGGTTTTGTCTTTTCAAGTCGCTCGAGGGGACATGGCCCAACCCAAGTGAGATGAAAGAGGCAAAAAGCCATAGAGGATACAATTATTCTAAATGCAAGTATGGTAGGCTCGGGGCGAGCGTTCCAGTGACTGCTAGAGGCAATTGTGAACAATAATTCAAATTACAGAGAAGCAAGGCTCACTCAAGGTAAGATGATATAAGGTTGGAGATACAAATGTCGGTCGTAATACAGTAGACCCGAAAGGGCGTACTAGCACCGCTTTGCACAAATGTTGTAAATCGCATCCTTGGAAGGGACAAAAGATGGGATTTTTGGAAGGCCAATATTGGATTCATGAAGGAGAGCAAATGGTATTCCAATCCGAACAAGGCTCAAACATTTCTGCGAGCACTTAGTCCGAACGGGAAGGGACCAGAATTTCTCGAATTTGAACCCAAAAGTGACTGAGGTTTTTTTTTTAAAGGTCGAGATTGAATTCATCAAAGAGAGCAAGTGGCGTTCCAATTCGAACATCGGTTCAAACATTTATGCGAGCACTAAATCCGAAAAGGAAAGAACCAAGATTTCTCAAATCTGAATTCAAAATGACGGAGTTTTTTATTTTTTTTAAAAAAATTGAATTCATTAAAGAGAGCAAATGGTGTTCCAATTTGAACAAGGGCTCAAACATTTTTGCGAGCACTAAATCCGAAAAGGACAAAACCAAGGTTTCTCAAATTTGAACTCGAAAGTTTTATTTTTAAGATTTCTTTTTTTGAAGACATAAGTCTCTAATTCGGTCTTATGAAACCTTAGTGGATAGATCAGCCCCCAGGTAAGGGTAGGATTACTTAATGAACCCGTTTGAAGGACCCTTGCCTCGAACAGTCTAGCTGCCTCCACACTCTGGACAAGGCTTTTCTTATATCCACTTTGGTCAAAGAATGCAATTGGTGCAACCTTAGTGGGTTTTGAACAAAAAAACTTGAATTTTTTTTTAAATTTCTAATGGATTCATCAAAGAGAACGAATGGTGTCCCAATCCGAATGAGGGCTCAAACATTTCTACGAGCGCTAAATCCAAAAAGGAGGGGACCAAACTTTCTCAAATTTGATTCCAAAGAAAAGAAAAAAAAAATTGAAATAGTTTTTTTTTTTTTTTTGAAAGATCCTTATCGGACTCATCAAAGAGAAAAGATGGCCCATTCCCCAATAAGAATAATAGCTGTGAACATTTCTGTGAGCTATCAAGTTCAAAGAGGATAGGATCAAAGTTTTTCAAAATTGAATCCAAAAATGAGAAATCAGATTTCTTTTTTTTTTTTTTGAAATGAGAAAGAATGGAAATAAGTTTAAAGGTAGAAATTTTAAAAAAATCCCATCTCATGTTTTTTTTTTTTTGGATGCAAGATCCAACATAGGCCACCAACTAGAAAGGAGCCTAAGAATTCAAGCATCGCGTTCTCAAATGAACGAGTCCCACCGGGTATGCCAACTTGATGGGGGCTCCGACCTTTCGTCCTCTCCTTCCCGCCCCTGGGGCTACCGAGAGCATGGTGGAGGAGGAAAAGCGAGGTCATCAACATTTTTTGTACGGGTATACCAGATTTTCTGTTCTACTTGGAATAAGTAGTGATCCGGAGATTCACCTTCACAAGTACAAAGGAAATCAATTATTTTTTCTAACTTTCCATTGCACATATATTTTGAGAAAGAGACAGTTTTTAAAATGTCGTAGGAGGCGATTTCATTTTTGTTTGCCGTGAAAGACGATTTTTGTACCGTAGGAGGCGGTTTGTGCCGTAGAAGGCGATTTACAAATCTCATCAATAATGAAAGACAAGAAATGTGATTTTTTTTGCCTCTTTACAAATAATACAAATTACAAAGAAAAGTAAGAAAAGGTATCTGACTTCTCAGGAGATTGTGAGGACTCGTTCAGATCGGCGGTCGCAAGTCATGTATGGACTTCGCCATCGTCCTTCAGTTGAGAATGCTTGATGCTTTGATTCTTTGGCTTGGTTTGGACCTCAGTTTTTTAGAGGATAAAGACCAAGGAATGGTCCAATATCCAATAAAAAAGCGAGTAAACGGGCTGAAAAGCCGCGTTTAGGCCATGTTGAATAGAAGGAGAGAGGAGACCTTGGGGGGGTGGCCCCCTAAGGGACTTCGATCACCTTGTGGTGCTTCTTTTACAGCAAAGTAGCAATGTTTCCTCGATAATTCTTTAGAGTTTTCTTGAATTTTTCTGTTTCCTCGATAATTCTTCAGAGTTTTCTTGAATTTTTCTGGACGAGTCCAAGGGTTGTGTGTGTAGCATATGTCTAGCAATTTTCTTCTTGGAGTGACCCCTTTTTATAGGCTTTCGGTAGCCATGGGTTGATTTATGGGATTGATGACCCATAATGAGAGGAGTTACAAGTTTTAATTCTTGATTATGTAACTCCTTTTTCTTGGCTTATGATTGGCCGGTGGAAGATGATGGGCATTTAATTGCCTTTAATCTCCATAATGAGGGGAGTTTCATGGCTTTAATGCCATGATTACTTGGATTTGTAACTCCCATTTGTTTGATTCTGATTGGGCCGTCCAAAATAATGAGTTAATGACCGCATTAAGTTGTCATAAACGGGTCAATTAACGACATTAAGTGGTCGCCAGGGCATTTGAAGAGTCGCTGGCCGCGCCGCGTCTTTTGGAATTCTTCTTGTGATGATTGCGGATGGATCTGCATGTTGTTTCATGTCGGATGGCGATGCAACTTCAGACATTAGTTGATACTAGCGGGCCGGTGACATCTGTCTTGTCGATTTCTCGATTGGTTAGACAGAAAGTGCCCTTTCTTGGTCAGCCAGTTGGCGATCTTTGAGCGATCAATGATCACTTCATGCTCTTGACGGTGGATCCAAGATGTCGATGGAGATCAGTCAATTTCGAGCACCAAAAATACGATTTTCAGGAAATCACAGGGGCTGGAACTCTTGAAACGCGAAAAAGGACGGAAAACGGGTCACCCGGCGACAAATCCGGTGACCCGGATTTCCATCACCGCCGGCGACCATAGGCCATTGTCGTAGCCGGCGACCATGGGGATTGTCCACCTTTCAGTCGGCCGTTTTTTTGTCTTTTTTTTGTCGTTTTCTCCTACATTTTTCTTAACAATTCTCCTCATTTATTGGCTTGATTCTCCTAAAGAAAACGAGACGAGAAGTCGTGCAAATAGGAGCACAAAGTTTCCTTCTTTTTTTTTTTGGAAAAGTCGAAGACTTTGCAGCCGATTTTCCGTTAAGAGTCGAAACTAGGTCAAACGATGTCGGAATGACCTGAAATTTGAGGAGAAGTCTCCCGAGTAGTAGATAGGACCAACCATGGGATTTTGCTTTAATTTTGAAGCTGTTTGGGGTCCCATCGTTAGTAGGCTTGATTTTGCCCCGAGGAAGATGCCGCATTTTGATGTGCGGTCAACCGATGTCCGATTGACTTGAAATTGGACAGGGAGCCTATTGGAGTCATTTTGAGATGATTTGTTGGCTCCAATTTGGGTGTTGTAGTCCCTGGGTGCTCCACCGCCGGCAGCCTTGATTTTGTTTCGGACCATCAAAGTCAGGTCAAACGTTATCTGAATGACCTGAAATTTGATATGCGGCCCTTTTGAAGCATGTTGAAGCAGCCCATGTGCTCCATTTGATGAGTGATGGCCTCGGTGGTTCTCACTGCCGAGAGGCTTGATTTTACTGCTCGAGGGTTGATGGAGGGTCAAACGTTGTCGATTTGACTTGAAATTTGACATGGAGCCCTTTGAAAGTATTTTGAGACCATCCGTAGGCTCTGATCGAAGTTTTGATGTCTTCGACGCCGTCGCCGCCAGGAGCGCCTGTGTAGCTGCCGGAGATGTGAAGTAGGGTCAAATGATGTTGGAATGACCTGAAACTTCATGCGAACCCCTCTTTTGGCTGTCTTAAGGATCTTGCAGTTTTTTTTATTCCGATAAGATCTGATGCTTGAAGCAGCATTGCCTGTTTTGTAGTAGGATGCGGCTTCTTGTACCTTCTTGATGTTGAAGAGGCAAAGAGACATTTTTGGTGTCAACAATTTTGTCGTGTTTAATATAAAGGAAGTCGGAAAAAAATTGTCAAAGAAGCTACCAGTAGAGACAAAACACTACACCAAAAACAACTAACATGAAGTTAATAAACTGTAGCATTCACACCTATACACATTCATAGAAAACAATCACCAAATGGTTCACAAAATCTAAAATTGAAATCAATAGACTATCTTGAACTCAAATATTAAATTTATAATATTTGAATATCCATACATCACACATCCACCTCATATAACCTTCTAACTACTTTCATCCACTCCATTTCTAAAAAAAAATGACAACCAAAGAGTCCATTCCATCACATTTGTTGTGGCTTTAACTTTTTAACTTTTTCCAGTGTTAATGTTTACTGCTAGCTGAGTCTAATTGTTATGGTGGAAAAAGCTCTCCAATTATCTTGTAGCATTCTTTGCAACGACTACTTTTCTTGCATAAGTATATTCTTTTGAGCATCCTCCTGAAAAACAAAACAGAAACCAGGCTAAACAACAACAATAATGGAAAATGAGCAGCTTAGAAACTTGGTCATAAGGGGACAATCATCAAGTTGAAACAAGCTACAAATACAGACATGAACAGAAATACAGGGCAGCCACTAGGTTTTCCCTGGGCTTCATTGTATCCGGCATCCAGCTTCTTATTTCCACTGGGTGTGTTGGACTAGATGTTAGACTTGATACTCTTGTGAAAATCATCCTCGCTGTATGACTTGCTAATGAAGAACCTTGCATCCAAGTACTTAACAGGGAGTTCTGATCGGTTGTATTGATCCTTGTCTGGGACTACAATCGATTCCTCTTTACTCCCATTTGATGTAAGAGCCAAAAAAATGAAAACCAACTACAAGACAGGCCGTATTTGCGACAAAATATAAATCTCATAACCTTCATTTATTGCCCTCAAGAGACATCACTTTTTTTCTAAGGTTGGATGAACACCAGGTTTGGATAGTATCTGTGAGAGGATATGTTGATCATAGGTGAGTCAGATGATCAGTAAATGAGCTAGACCATACATAAGAACCACCGAATACTTATAACCGATTTTAGAACCATCAATACACTTTCCAGTCACACTATGACCTTTTAAATTCAACTGTATTAAAAATATGAGCCAAAAGTAGAGAGATCAAAGCATGTTTTGCATTTAAATGAACGGCAGAGGAGATAAATGACTATAGAAATTATTCTATGATTTCATTCCAAAATGTTGGTCATCATTCTCCATCCTTCTTCAATTCCGTGATAATACTCTGTTCATTGGTTGATGAGCTCTCACTCCCCTTCTCATGTAATGAATACATATATAATAAAATTAGTTATGTTTCATTGTCAATTTACAAAATAGATTACAGTGTACAATACATCACAGTAATCCTATGAGATTGAAAACAATATACCTCAGTAATTTCTCCAGCAGGATTTGCTTTGTTTTCAAGAGTAGACTATCCATTGGCTTTTTCCAACAAATTTGGCTCTTTCAAATTTACAGATTGTTTGTCGCCTGTCTTTCTTGCATAAAGAAACATAAGAAAATCATCCTGCAACCTTGACTAGTTGAAAATTATTTAAGCTTAAAACATTGAATGTCCATGGTGTGATTTTTTTTATGCCAAGTAAGATTTAATTAACTTATGTAGATTAAAGAAACAACAGAAGTTAAGAAGGAACAATTTTATTAGCTTTCGTGTTGCAATGGAAAAATCTCGGTTGGTTGCAATCTTCTTAACCTAGTTCACCCCGATCATTGTAGACCAGTAATAGAAGATCGATGCTGATCGGGCAATGCTAGCTTCCTGATTAGATATCATCATATGAGGAAAAAAATAACAAGAAATAATTCTATCCAAAAGCAGTTTGTGATAAGGCCAAAACACTCCTAAACCATTTGGGATGGATCTGAAGATCATTTACCGCTGAATTTAACCATAAAAACAAAAAATGTAGAGCTATTAAACTTTAAGGATTTTGGATAAAGAGTCATGGCTCATGTAGTCAATCTCCTTAAACATTAACCCAAGTACCAATTACCAGGCACTCAGTGAAAACACAATCACATGCACTATTCGAGAGGCAAAATTAAAAAAAAATGTAAAAATAAAAAATACATGCTTTTCAGCCATGGCCATACATACTCCTCTTCTTTGGCATATTGGATAGAGAAAGTTAAATACTTTCACTAGTCTCACCGACCCAAAGATAGGAACAGAATTCAAGTAAAGTCAGCACTGCAAACTACTATATTGTTAAAAGAAAATTAAAGTGTACAGTGACAACAGATAGCGATAGCACTATTTGTCATGGGGACCAATATTCTGGGTTTATTACCACTTGCAAAAGCAGATGACAAATCATTTTGAAGTTACTTCACCTGATGCAAACCTCAAATTTTCTCAAATTATTACAATCTGCAGCAGAGCTGCTTTAGTTTCTAGCAAAATGGCCACAGGTTGCAGCAAAAAGGAAAATAAACAACAAATCTACAAATGAATGCACAGGAGAACAAAATGAATGCATAGATCAGATTTGTACAATATAAAAATAAATATAGATACATTAACCCAGATACCTTGGGGTGAGAGAGAACTCTGCAGTTACAAAAGTCAAGATAGGTCTGTAGTTACAAAAGTCAACATAACAAAATCCAAAAATGGACTGAGAAGTGTAAGTGTGTATCCACAACATAAAGTGCAAAAGAATAGAATATGAACAAGATGGATAAAAATATGCAAGTCAGAGAAAATAACAGAGCCCTTAACCTAATATACAAAGAAGGTGTTGCCATGTTTTTTACCTGTGGCAGTGGCAGAGACAGTTCTGTAAATTGTAGGAGGGTCTGCGGTCCATGTCATCATCGCCATTAAAATTTCCAAAATATTCACAATTTCACAAAATATCCAACAGTTATAACTAGTGCAATTCTACCAAAAATCCAACAATAACTAGTGCAACTCCAAAGTATGTGTATCCTTATCAAACAAAAATGAACATTCAAGCAAATTAGATCGTTGTTGCACGTAAAAAATGCGACCCCAATCCAATCTGCAAAAAAATAAATTAAAAACTTTAGTAACTAATCAATTCACAATTAGATCAATTATACAATTTATCCCTCTAACAGACTTTTTTCAAGATTATGGGAACAAAAAATTAATGGTCCCCCCCCCCCAGTTGGTTGTTCTTGTTTTCGGGCACTTCCATAGCTGTTAACTATTTGGCCCTCCAATAGTCTTTTTTGAACTAGTTCCCAAATTGGGTGTCCTATGCATGTTTCCATTACTTCCTAATTCTTCAAACATATATTCTTTTATAAAATTTGTTATATTAAAGTTCATATACTTTACCAAGAAGTATGTCCACTCAGGGATGAGTCCCCCCAATTCCCAAAGTGTCCAGTGAATCCTTTACTCCTCAAAAAGTTGACGACATCTGCCATTATCTCCCTTTGCTTCTTCTCACCCTCTTCAAGCTCCTCTATTTTATTGTTCTGCATTTGTATCTGTTCCCTCTGTGTCTCTATTTCCATCTCAAGGCGCTTCACATAATCATTTGTTTCAGCAGATATGGTAGTGGTCCTCCTAATAGAGGATGAAAGTCTCATGCCAAGTCCCTTCACGTAACCAGACTTTGGCTTTAGGACTTTGATTGGTAGCTCTTCTGCAGTCAAAGGGATTGATCCCGACTGTGAGAGGTGATCAGCCTGTGTTTGTATCATATTTTCCTATCAAATATGAAAAAATTAAATAATTATTACTAAATTAAATCAGATTATAACAAATAGTATTCTTAAATTTTGTTAATAAAAATTGAAGTATATACTCACATAATGAGCCTAAGCTTCAGACGAGATCCACTCATGTGTTTCCTCATTATAGTGAGTTTCATTGTAAAACTCTGCTAGATCAGGTAGCATCTTCTTTTCTCATGGCTAATTTGATAGACCAAATATTCAATAAATAAAGCCAAGAATCTAATAAAATTCTTAAAGTGCAAGGATACGCACCAGTTTTTCTACTCTAACAGGGATTGACCAAGAACCACACCTATGTTTCGTCTTCATCTTTTCTCTGTTCGCGATGTTGGCTTTTGATTGTTTCTGTAAGGAAGAATGACCAATATTGTTAGGGATTTTGTATTTGCAATTTGATGGATGCATTAACATATTCATATCATTTGAATTTACACTCATGCATTGTTTTAGAAAACCTTGAAATCTGGTTTTATACATGCATTGGTTTTAGACTTGAAGAAATCTTGTTTTATGCATGTTTTGTTTCTAAACTTGGATGCATTAGTTTTTAGAATCCAAAACTCTTTTGAAAACTTAATTCTTTGTGCATTACTTTTGAGAAATCATATTGAGAATTTAGGTTTGTGCCTTGCATACTTTCATCACTTTCAGAATCATTTTTGTATGCATTTTTATGAGAAAAGAGTTTTATCAAATCAAGCTAGCCTTTGGATTTAAAGTTTCGAATCGATTTAGGCTTTGTGTGTTTCATGTTTTTTTAAACATCTTAGATTGATTTAAAACATGTTACCAAGCTTGGTTTAGTGGCCCAAAAATCCCCTCTAAGAGAAACCTTCAAATATACAAAAGTTGGAAATTTTTGTAAAAAGGGGGTGGCCCGGCAGTGTCGCCGGTCGACCGGGCCAAGCTTGCCGGTCGACTGGGACCACTGCAACTTTTTAGTGCAGTTTTTTAACAGAATTTCCAACGGTCAGATTTATATCCGTTGTGCCTTCTAGGTCGACCGAGACATGTTTCATGGTTGACCGAGGACTAGCTGTTGGGCACTTTTTGGCTATAAAGTCCATTCATTTCCAACCTTTTTCAAGGCTTGACACATGAACTTTTGAGAGCATTTTGGAGCCAAAGAAAGGGGAAGAAGTTGGAAAGGCTAGAGGGCTTTTTGGAAATCAAATTCATGACTTTTTAAAAGGTACATCTTTATAGTTATTTTGATTTCCATTCAAATGAAATCCATGCATGTTCAAATCCTTTGTATTTTCATTTATGCATGATTTCAAGCCTTTAAAGAGTTGTGTTGCAAACTCAATATCATCTTTGGTAAATTAGATTGGTTTGCAAACTCTCTTATCCTAATCACATGTGTTCTTAGACTTTAACATTCATACAACTTGTTTGTTTCATTTCTTCAAAGTTTTTGAATCTTTTATGTGATTAGTTTTATCTTCAATCTGTAAGTCCATGGGGATCCGAACCCTAGAGGGGGGGGGTGAATAGGGTGTGCTACAACTATGACCAATTTTAACAATTTTAACTTCTTAAAAACCAACTAGTCACAAGTGATGATTATCAAACAATATGCGGAAGCTAATATAAACAATCACCACAAAGCAAGCACCATCACACAAGGATTTATAGTGGTTCGGCCTCAATGCCTACATCCACTACCGGCTTGTGATCCAACACCCCACCGGATTTCCACTATTTATGCTTTTCAATAGGCTAAGCAATAACCTTTACAATATGCTTTTCAAGGCTAAGCAATAACCTTTACATTGATGTTTTTCAAGGCTTAACATCAACCTATACACTATGCTTTTAAAGGCTAAGCAATAACCTCTTCAACCACAAGGTTGGTTATCTCACTAATTAGTGTCTATCATACACTTGATGGAGATTCTATTAAGCTCATTACAATGCCTCTTAATTAGGCGGATATGGAAGTGAAATACAAATACACACTCACACTATGAATGCAAAGATGAAAACAAATGAAGTGTGTGTGTGATGTCCTCAATCATTTTTAAAATGAAAGCTCATAAAAGTAAGCCTAAGGCTTTTGAAAGTTTAAGATCATAAAACATTTATGATTGAGGATGTAATGCAATCACATGTTAAAAGTAACAACTTGTTAATGATATCAAAGTTACACAAGTTGTATAAAATGGATTAGCTCTAAACATGTGATGCATAGGGATGTCAATCAAATCATCAATGTAGCTCAAAACATAAAAATAGATTTGATTGAAAAGAGGGGACAAATCATATGTAATTATAAGGACAACTTGAAAATGATTTACCTATCAAAGTGATGCAAGTTGTGAAACTTTAAAACAATAATACACATATGATTTGTAATGATGTTGAATCCAAAACATAAGATACATTTGAAAGAGATTTTCTTATGATGGAAAAACAACAACCAATGATTCAACAAAGTATATGAATCATGTTACATATTTCATTAACATGATCTACTTAGATTTACCAAAGATAAAGTACTACTTTGATGAATCAATGGTGATGTATCCAAAACAATAGATCTATTCAAAATATAACACATGCTAAGGATACAACACATCATAGGTTAACATGTTACTAAGATTTACCAATGATAAAACAAAACATGAAAACATATGATTTGTAAAGAAGTTGAGTCCAAAACATAAGATACTTTTGAAAGTGATTTTCTTATGATGGAAAACAACAACCAAAGATTCAACCAAGTATAGGAATCATGTTACATATGATTTACCAAGTTTCTTTCATTAACATGATCTACTTTGATTTACCAATTTAAGTACTACTTGGATTGAATCATATGGTGTTGTATCCAAAACAATTAAATCAACTCAAAACATAAAACATGTTAAGGACACAACACAAACATAGTTTAACATGCTAGAAATGATTTACCAAAAATAAAACAAAAGCATGAAAACATATGATTAAGGAAGGAAGAGCCTACTTGGTGGTTTAACTTCATTAATCCAAGCTTTAGCTTTCCTAATCGTCCCCTTCATCCCTTGGTTCTTTTCCCTTTTGATATGCCTCAAATCCTCTCAAGGAGGGGTTAAAAATTCCCAACTTTTGGCAAGGGAAAGAACTCATATTTATAGCAAAAAGTGCCCAACGGCTAGTTCTCGGTCGACCGACAAAGAGGTCTCGGTCGACCGAGAACACACAACGGTCATATTTCTGACCGTTGGTGCTCCAGGCAATTTTTGCCTGCAGTTGTCTCGGTCGACCGAGACCTGCCTCTCGGTCGACCGACGACACTGCCGGGACAGCCCCCTTTTTGCAAAATTTCCAACTTTTGCACATTTCAAAGTTATTTCTTTGGGGGACCTTTTGGCCACTAAATCAAGCTTGGAAAACATGTTTTAAAGATTTTAATGGTTTTTAAAACATGACATAAAAAGCCTAAAAAGATTCAAAACTTTTAAAACAAAGGCTTGCTTGATTTCTTGAAAACTCTTTTCTAAAACAAATGCACCCAAGATTTAAAAACAAATCATGCATAAATCAAAACTTTTATAACTCTTAAAAGTAATGCATGAATAAATCAAGATTTCAAGTTTACTTAAAACCCATGCAAGTGTGTAAATCAAATGATGCTAGAATGAAATGCATCCATCAAATTGCAATCTAGAAAATTCCTAACAATCTCCCCCTTTGCAATTTGATGGCAAACTCACTCACCACTGAGATTACACACTTAGTCTTCAGCTCCCCCTCAGCTGGACAAGTCTTGAAATCTTCTTGGATGCTTCTCTTAGCTTGGGCTCTTTTCTTCTCTTCATTCTTCATGATGCTTGGAGCTTGATCATTCTTCAATCTTTCTTTCTTTAGCCAAGCATCTTCTTTAGCTCCAAGCTTTCTTTCTTCTATTAGCTCTCCCCCTTTGACCATGCCTCTTTCTCCCTTTGGCAAGGTATGCATTCTCTCCCTTTGTAGAAGATCATACACAACTCTCCCCTTTGGAAGCTTGGACTTTCTCTTCACCCTTTTGAGAACTTGCATAATTTCTCCCCCTTTGCCATTAAATTGCAAAGGTACCTACACACATGAAACAAGGAAAATACCATTAGTAGCACCTGTTAACAAATGAAATCGAAAATGAAATACATAACAGGCTATCATGTGAGGTAGTAGTCTCTAAGGGTTCAAAGGCAATCCTAGGGTCAATTTGATCACAACTAATACTTCCTATGAAGGTTTACACTCCCCCTCAATCCATTCTCTTCTTTTGTCAAACTTTTGACAAAGATTTAACTATTAGGTACAAGAAGAAGATGGTTTAACCAAGTGAGGGTCAACTTCAAAGAAAGGATTAGATTCATTTAACTATCAAGCTCATATGATCAAATTGCCAAAAGAAAGCAAGGTCTATGGGAAAAGCCATCATGGATATCAATTGGAAAGACAAAGAATACCAATTGAGATTTAGGATATGACTATTTAAATCAATCACTCTAAAATGGATTTAAAAATATACCTATTAGGAAAAATCCAAATTAGAGCTATCCATGATATGGGGTTTACTCAAACATAGCATCAATCAATATTACTTATGAAAATCATATGCTATGTAAGATTTTGAAAATCATTTCATTCAATCAATAAATATGACTTATTAAGGTGCATGAAAGAGTGAAATGAAATTCAAACATGAAGCCAACCTCAACTAATAACCAACCAATATTATGAACACATAAACATGGTGGTCATGAGATATACCTATATGAGCAAAGAGAGGTGGCAACATGAGCATAATGATGCTAATGGTGTGTGACATGGAACAACCATATTACTTATCAAGTTCAATCCAATGCACACAAGATTTATCACATTCACAAGAAATCAAATCAATCAAACATTATACCAATTGAATCCAATTGAATTTGATAACATGATAAAGAGCAAGAATGTGACAAAATTCCATCAAGCATCATAAATGCATATTCATCACTTTTAAAGATATAACTATAGAGCATAGTGATGAACAAGAGAAATTGCAATGCAAAAAGATATGACTTGGTAAAGTATGCAATTTCCAAAGTGTCAAAATCATATGAATTCAACATCTAAGATATCCATCAAACATATAGAAATATGAGAAATGGGTCTCAAAGAGTTTCATATGATTAAGAACACTACTATGAAGTTGAAACGTGTATAAGGATGATATCACTTTGAAAATATACATGAATCAACATCATAACCATCCATAAAAGAATATGACTAAGAAGCATAGAGGATGGATTTGAGTTCTAGTATGGTTTCTACAAATATAATAGATAACACAACCATACATAGAACAATTTGACATTTGCATAGAGAGGATCTATCAACACTCAAGATCTAACTCATACCAATCATCAATAAAGAATATAACTTTTGAAAGCACAAGAAGGTATGAAGTGAGAGAGACATCATGGATCACATAAAGATGAAGATGGACCACATAAATGGATATACCTATTAAGAATAATGGTTTAATTCCAATTCATCTAAAATGATCCATTAAGCTATCATGTAACATCTCCACTCTTAGCAAATGCATTAAGCTTACAATGCAATGGAAAAAGATATGGGGTTTACACCAAATGAACTTAGCACATTAAATCACAAATGTACTTAAAAAGCTCAAATACAAGATTTTACTATAAAGCACATAAACACTCATCAATTTGCATTAATGAAAACATATACCAAGTTAAGGCACAAACATGCAAATCAATGAAATCATATCCAACCATGCAATGTAAGACAACAAAATCAATTTGCATAAAGAATGTCACTAAATGAGCAAAGATGCAAATTGTTTGTAAAAATTATTTCCTTCCAAAAGATATAATCATAGTTAGGCACAAGGAAATAAATTCAAGGAAAATGCTTCTATAAGTATAACTAATAAAGCTTAGAACATTTTCCAAAGTTTCTCAAATCACTTCAATGTATGAAAGAATCATTTATAGAATTAAGAGCAAGTGATTTTGAAAAACAAGAAGTGTACTATTGTAAATTTTCAATTTGTAAAACAATAGACACTCACAAAGTTTCCATACCAAGAGATATAACTTGAAAATCAATGGAAAACTTAAATAGATTCAAATCATTTGATTCAAAAAGGATATAACTATGACAAACATCAAATGATTTTCCAACATCAATTGATCATGAAAAACTAGCTATGAAAGCATTTGTAATCACAATCAATTGATCATGAATAGATATGCACTACAAGAGATATAACTATATGATCAAAATGCAAATCCATCATGAAAGTATTGCAATCAAAGGATTTTGAAAACCATGAGATATAACTATAGAAGTTCATGAAGACAAAATCAAATGATCACAAAGAAACATTGCATTTTAAAAGATGTGACTATAAAGCAACAAAATGCAAATGTAACAAGACCAACAAAAAGATATAACTAAAAAGCATAGGTTGGTCTAGGGGTATCAAGGCCTTAAGGTTACTCAAATAGTCTACCTTTGAAAATACACCTAAGGTCTTGAAAAGGTTGTCCATGAGAGAACACTTTGAGGACTCACCAACTCTAGAAGATATAACTTGAGAAAGTCTTAGAGTGGTGCAAAGAGGCTAGGGAAAAACATTTTCAAACATAGTGGAAATCAACAAAAAGATATGCATTAAAAACACAACACTAGGGTTCAAATCTAGCAAGGATCAACTCCGGGTTGTTAAGCCCTAAAATGGAGTAACCCGCTCTGATACCACTTGTAAGTCCATGGGGATCCGAACCCTAGAGGGGGGGGTGAATAGGGTGTGCTACAACTATGACCAATTTTAACAATTTTAACTTCTTAAAAACCAACTAGTCACAAGTGATGATTATCAAACAATATGCGGAAGCTAATATAAACAATCACCACAAAGCAAGCACCATCACACAAGGATTTATAGTGGTTCGGCCTCAATGCCTACATCCACTACCGGCTTGTGATCCAACACCCCACCGGATTTCCACTATTTATGCTTTTCAATAGGCTAAGCAATAACCTTTACAATATGCTTTTCAAGGCTAAGCAATAACCTTTACATTGATGTTTTTCAAGGCTTAACATCAACCTATACACTATGCTTTTAAAGGCTAAGCAATAACCTCTTCAACCACAAGGTTGGTTATCTCACTAATTAGTGTCTATCATACACTTGATGGAGATTCTATTAAGCTCATTACAATGCCTCTTAATTAGGCGGATATGGAAGTGAAATACAAATACACACTCACACTATGAATGCAAAGATGAAAACAAATGAAGTGTGTGTGTGATGTCCTCAATCATTTTTAAAATGAAAGCTCATAAAAGTAAGCCTAAGGCTTTTGAAAGTTTAAGATCATAAAACATTTATGATTGAGGATGTAATGCAATCACATGTTAAAAGTAACAACTTGTTAATGATATCAAAGTTACACAAGTTGTATAAAATGGATTAGCTCTAAACATGTGATGCATAGGGATGTCAATCAAATCATCAATGTAGCTCAAAACATAAAAATAGATTTGATTGAAAAGAGGGGACAAATCATATATAATTATAAGGACAACTTGAAAATGATTTACCTATCAAAGTGATGCAAGTTGTGAAACTTTAAAACAATAATACACATATGATTTGTAATGATGTTGAATCCAAAACATAAGATACATTTGAAAGAGATTTTCTTATAATGGAAAAACAACAACCAATGATTCAACAAAGTATATGAATCATGTTACATATTTCATTAACATGATCTACTTAGATTTACCAAAGATAAAGTACTACTTTGATGAATCAATGGTGATGTATCCAAAACAATAGATCTATTCAAAATATAACACATGCTAAGGATACAACACATCATAGGTTAACATGTTACTAAGATTTACCAATGATAAAACAAAACATGAAAACATATGATTTGTAAAGAAGTTGAGTCCAAAACATAAGATACTTTTGAAAGTGATTTTCTTATGATGGAAAACAACAACCAAAGATTCAACCAAGTATAGGAATCATGTTACATATGATTTACCAAGTTTCTTTCATTAACATGATCTACTTTGATTTACCAATTTAAGTACTACTTGGATTGAATCATATGGTGTTGTATCCAAAACAATTAAATCAACTCAAAACATAAAACATGTTAAGGACACAACACAAACATAGTTTAACATGCTAGAAATGATTTACCAAAAATAAAACAAAAGCATGAAAACATATGATTAAGGAAGGAAGAGCCTACTTGGTGGTTTAACTTCATTAATCCAAGCTTTAGCTTTCCTAATCGTCCCCTTCATCCCTTGGTTCTTTTCCCTTTTGATATGCCTCAAATCCTCTCAAGGAGGGGTTAAAAATTCCCAACTTTTGGCAAGGGAAAGAACTCATATTTATAGCAAAAAGTGCCCAACGGCTAGTTCTCGGTCGACCGACAAAGAGGTCTCGGTCGACCGAGAACACACAACGGTCATATTTCTGACCGTTGGTGCTCCAGGCAATTTTTGCCTGCAGTTGTCTCGGTCGACCGAGACCTGCCTCTCGGTCGACCGACGACACTGCCGGGACAGCCCCCTTTTTGCAAAATTTCCAACTTTTGCACATTTCAAAGTTATTTCTTTGGGGGACCTTTTGGCCACTAAATCAAGCTTGGAAAACATGTTTTAAAGATTTTAATGGTTTTTAAAACATGACATAAAAAGCCTAAAAAGATTCAAAACTTTTAAAACAAAGGCTTGCTTGATTTCTTGAAAACTCTTTTCTAAAACAAATGCACCCAAGATTTAAAAACAAATCATGCATAAATCAAAACTTTTATAACTCTTAAAAGTAATGCATGAATAAATCAAGATTTCAAGTTTACTTAAAACCCATGCAAGTGTGTAAATCAAATGATGCTAGAATGAAATGCATCCATCAAATTGCAATCTAGAAAATTCCTAACAATCTCCCCCTTTGCAATTTGATGGCAAACTCACTCACCACTGAGATTACACACTTAGTCTTCAGCTCCCCCTCAGCTGGACAAGTCTTGAAATCTTCTTGGATGCTTCTCTTAGCTTGGGCTCTTTTCTTCTCTTCATTCTTCATGATGCTTGGAGCTTGATCATTCTTCAATCTTTCTTTCTTTAGCCAAGCATCTTCTTTAGCTCCAAGCTTTCTTTCTTCTATTAGCTCTCCCCCTTTGACCATGCCTCTTTCTCCCTTTGGCAAGGTATGCATTCTCTCCCTTTGTAGAAGATCATACACAACTCTCCCCTTTGGAAGCTTGGACTTTCTCTTCACCCTTTTGAGAACTTGCATAATTTCTCCCCCTTTGCCATTAAATTGCAAAGGTACCTACACACATGAAACAAGGAAAATACCATTAGTAGCACCTGTTAACAAATGAAATCGAAAATGAAATACATAACAGGCTATCATGTGAGGTAGTAGTCTCTAAGGGTTCAAAGGCAATCCTAGGGTCAATTTGATCACAACTAATACTTCCTATGAAGGTTTACACTCCCCCTCAATCCATTCTCTTCTTTTGTCAAACTTTTGACAAAGATTTAACTATTAGGTACAAGAAGAAGATGGTTTAACCAAGTGAGGGTCAACTTCAAAGAAAGGATTAGATTCATTTAACTATCAAGCTCATATGATCAAATTGCCAAAAGAAAGCAAGGTCTATGGGAAAAGCCATCATGGATATCAATTGGAAAGACAAAGAATACCAATTGAGATTTAGGATATGACTATTTAAATCAATCACTCTAAAATGGATTTAAAAATATACCTATTAGGAAAAATCCAAATTAGAGCTATCCATGATATGGGGTTTACTCAAACATAGCATCAATCAATATTACTTATGAAAATCATATGCTATGTAAGATTTTGAAAATCATTTCATTCAATCAATAAATATGACTTATTAAGGTGCATGAAAGAGTGAAATGAAATTCAAACATGAAGCCAACCTCAACTAATAACCAACCAATATTATGAACACATAAACATGGTGGTCATGAGATATACCTATATGAGCAAAGAGAGGTGGCAACATGAGCATAATGATGCTAATGGTGTGTGACATGGAACAACCATATTACTTATCAAGTTCAATCCAATGCACACAAGATTTATCACATTCACAAGAAATCAAATCAATCAAACATTATACCAATTGAATCCAATTGAATTTGATAACATGATAAAGAGCAAGAATGTGACAAAATTCCATCAAGCATCATAAATGCATATTCATCACTTTTAAAGATATAACTATAGAGCATAGTGATGAACAAGAGAAATTGCAATGCAAAAAGATATGACTTGGTAAAGTATGCAATTTCCAAAGTGTCAAAATCATATGAATTCAACATCTAAGATATCCATCAAACATATAGAAATATGAGAAATGGGTCTCAAAGAGTTTCATATGATTAAGAACACTACTATGAAGTTGAAACGTGTATAAGGATGATATCACTTTGAAAATATACATGAATCAACATCATAACCATCCATAAAAGAATATGACTAAGAAGCATAGAGGATGGATTTGAGTTCTAGTATGGTTTCTACAAATATAATAGATAACACAACCATACATAGAACAATTTGACATTTGCATAGAGAGG
Organism: Cinnamomum chago; assembly: GCA_038049695.1. NCBI lineage: Eukaryota > Viridiplantae > Streptophyta > Magnoliopsida > Laurales > Lauraceae > Cinnamomum > Cinnamomum chago. The sequence continues at coordinate 27,848,910 of CP142456.1, forward strand.
ATCTATCAACACTCAAGATCTAACTCATACCAATCATCAATAAAGAATATAACTTTTGAAAGCACAAGAAGGTATGAAGTGAGAGAGACATCATGGATCACATAAAGATGAAGATGGACCACATAAATGGATATACCTATTAAGAATAATGGTTTAATTCCAATTCATCTAAAATGATCCATTAAGCTATCATGTAACATCTCCACTCTTAGCAAATGCATTAAGCTTACAATGCAATGGAAAAAGATATGGGGTTTACACCAAATGAACTTAGCACATTAAATCACAAATGTACTTAAAAAGCTCAAATACAAGATTTTACTATAAAGCACATAAACACTCATCAATTTGCATTAATGAAAACATATACCAAGTTAAGGCACAAACATGCAAATCAATGAAATCATATCCAACCATGCAATGTAAGACAACAAAATCAATTTGCATAAAGAATGTCACTAAATGAGCAAAGATGCAAATTGTTTGTAAAAATTATTTCCTTCCAAAAGATATAATCATAGTTAGGCACAAGGAAATAAATTCAAGGAAAATGCTTCTATAAGTATAACTAATAAAGCTTAGAACATTTTCCAAAGTTTCTCAAATCACTTCAATGTATGAAAGAATCATTTATAGAATTAAGAGCAAGTGATTTTGAAAAACAAGAAGTGTACTATTGTAAATTTTCAATTTGTAAAACAATAGACACTCACAAAGTTTCCATACCAAGAGATATAACTTGAAAATCAATGGAAAACTTAAATAGATTCAAATCATTTGATTCAAAAAGGATATAACTATGACAAACATCAAATGATTTTCCAACATCAATTGATCATGAAAAACTAGCTATGAAAGCATTTGTAATCACAATCAATTGATCATGAATAGATATGCACTACAAGAGATATAACTATATGATCAAAATGCAAATCCATCATGAAAGTATTGCAATCAAAGGATTTTGAAAACCATGAGATATAACTATAGAAGTTCATGAAGACAAAATCAAATGATCACAAAGAAACATTGCATTTTAAAAGATGTGACTATAAAGCAACAAAATGCAAATGTAACAAGACCAACAAAAAGATATAACTAAAAAGCATAGGTTGGTCTAGGGGTATCAAGGCCTTAAGGTTACTCAAATAGTCTACCTTTGAAAATACACCTAAGGTCTTGAAAAGGTTGTCCATGAGAGAACACTTTGAGGACTCACCAACTCTAGAAGATATAACTTGAGAAAGTCTTAGAGTGGTGCAAAGAGGCTAGGGAAAAACATTTTCAAACATAGTGGAAATCAACAAAAAGATATGCATTAAAAACACAACACTAGGGTTCAAATCTAGCAAGGATCAACTCCGGGTTGTTAAGCCCTAAAATGGAGTAACCCGCTCTGATACCACTTGTAAGTCCATGGGGATCCGAACCCTAGAGGGGGGGGGTGAATAGGGTGTGCTACAACTATGACCAATTTTAACAATTTTAACTTCTTAAAAACCAACTAGTCACAAGTGATGATTATCAAACAATATGCGGAAGCTAATATAAACAATCACCACAAAGCAAGCACCATCACACAAGGATTTATAGTGGTTCGGCCTCAATGCCTACATCCACTACCGGCTTGTGATCCAACACCCCACCGGATTTCCACTATTTATGCTTTTCAATAGGCTAAGCAATAACCTTTACAATATGCTTTTCAAGGCTAAGCAATAACCTTTACATTGATGTTTTTCAAGGCTTAACATCAACCTATACACTATGCTTTTAAAGGCTAAGCAATAACCTCTTCAACCACAAGGTTGGTTATCTCACTAATTAGTGTCTATCATACACTTGATGGAGATTCTATTAAGCTCATTACAATGCCTCTTAATTAGGCGGATATGGAAGTGAAATACAAATACACACTCACACTATGAATGCAAAGATGAAAACAAATGAAGTGTGTGTGTGATGTCCTCAATCATTTTTAAAATGAAAGCTCATAAAAGTAAGCCTAAGGCTTTTGAAAGTTTAAGATCATAAAACATTTATGATTGAGGATGTAATGCAATCACATGTTAAAAGTAACAACTTGTTAATGATATCAAAGTTACACAAGTTGTATAAAATGGATTAGCTCTAAACATGTGATGCATAGGGATGTCAATCAAATCATCAATGTAGCTCAAAACATAAAAATAGATTTGATTGAAAAGAGGGTACAAATCATATGTAATTATAAGGACAACTTGAAAATGATTTACCTATCAAAGTGATGCAAGTTGTGAAACTTTAAAACAATAATACACATATGATTTGTAATGATGTTGAATCCAAAACATAAGATACATTTGAAAGAGATTTTCTTATGATGGAAAAACAACAACCAATGATTCAACAAAGTATATGAATCATGTTACATATTTCATTAACATGATCTACTTAGATTTACCAAAGATAAAGTACTACTTTGATGAATCAATGGTGATGTATCCAAAACAATAGATCTATTCAAAATATAACACATGCTAAGGATACAACACATCATAGGTTAACATGTTACTAAGATTTACCAATGATAAAACAAAACATGAAAACATATGATTTGTAAAGAAGTTGAGTCCAAAACATAAGATACTTTTGAAAGTGATTTTCTTATGATGGAAAACAACAACCAAAGATTCAACCAAGTATAGGAATCATGTTACATATGATTTACCAAGTTTCTTTCATTAAAATGATCTACTTTGATTTACCAATTTAAGTACTACTTGGATTGAATCATATGGTGTTGTATCCAAAACAATTAAATCAACTCAAAACATAAAACATGTTAAGGACACAACACAAACATAGTTTAACATGCTAGAAATGATTTACCAAAAATAAAACAAAAGCATGAAAACATATGATTAAGGAAGGAAGAGCCTACTTGGTGGTTTAACTTCATTAATCCAAGCTTTAGCTTTCCTAATCATCCCCTTCATCCCTTGGTTCTTTTCCCTTTTGATATGCCTCAAATCCTCTCAAGGAGGGGTTAAAAATTCCCAACTTTTGGCAAGGGAAAGAACTCATATTTATAGCAAAAAGTGCCCAACGGCTAGTTCTCGGTCGACCGACAAAGAGGTCTCGGTCGACCGAGAACACACAACGGTCATATTTCTGACCGTTGGTGCTCCAGGCAATTTTTGCCTGCAGTTGTCTCGGTCGACCGAGACCTGCCTCTCGGTCGACCGACGACACTGCCGGGACAGCCCCCTTTTTGCAAAATTTCCAACTTTTGCACATTTCAAAGTTATTTCTTTGGGGGACCTTTTGGCCACTAAATCAAGCTTGGAAAACATGTTTTAAAGATTTTAATGGTTTTTAAAACATGACATAAAAAGCCTAAAAAGATTCAAAACTTTTAAAACAAAGGCTTGCTTGATTTCTTGAAAACTCTTTTCTAAAACAAATGCACCCAAGATTTAAAAACAAATCATGCATAAATCAAAACTTTTATAACTCTTAAAAGTAATGCATGAATAAATCAAGATTTCAAGTTTACTTAAAACCCATGCAAGTGTGTAAATCAAATGATGCTAGAATGAAATGCATCCATCAAATTGCAATCTAGAAAATTCCTAACAATCTCCCCCTTTGCAATTTGATGGCAAACTCACTCACCACTGAGATTACACACTTAGTCTTCAGCTCCCCCTCAGCTGGACAAGTCTTGAAATCTTCTTGGATGCTTCTCTTAGCTTGGGCTCTTTTCTTCTCTTCATTCTTCATGATGCTTGGAGCTTGATCATTCTTCAATCTTTCTTTCTTTAGCCAAGCATCTTCTTTAGCTCCAAGCTTTCTTTCTTCTATTAGCTCTCCCCCTTTGACCATGCCTCTTTCTCCCTTTGGCAAGGTATGCATTCTCTCCCTTTGTAGAAGATCATACACAACTCTCCCCTTTGGAAGCTTGGACTTTCTCTTCACCCTTTTGAGAACTTGCATAATTTCTCCCCCTTTGCCATTAAATTGCAAAGGTACCTACACACATGAAACAAGGAAAATACCATTAGTAGCACCTGTTAACAAATGAAATCGAAAATGAAATACATAACAGGCTATCATGTGAGGTAGTAGTCTCTAAGGGTTCAAAGGCAATCCTAGGGTCAATTTGATCACAACTAATACTTCCTATGAAGGTTTACACTCCCCCTCAATCCATTCTCTTCTTTTGTCAAACTTTTGACAAAGATTTAACTATTAGGTACAAGAAGAAGATGGTTTAACCAAGTGAGGGTCAACTTCAAAGAAAGGATTAGATTCATTTAACTATCAAGCTCATATGATCAAATTGCCAAAAGAAAGCAAGGTCTATGGGAAAAGCCATCATGGATATCAATTGGAAAGACAAAGAATACCAATTGAGATTTAGGATATGACTATTTAAATCAATCACTCTAAAATGGATTTAAAAATATACCTATTAGGAAAAATCCAAATTAGAGCTATCCATGATATGGGGTTTACTCAAACATAGCATCAATCAATATTACTTATGAAAATCATATGCTATGTAAGATTTTGAAAATCATTTCATTCAATCAATAAATATGACTTATTAAGGTGCATGAAAGAGTGAAATGAAATTCAAACATGAAGCCAACCTCAACTAATAACCAACCAATATTATGAACACATAAACATGGTGGTCATGAGATATACCTATATGAGCAAAGAGAGGTGGCAACATGAGCATAATGATGCTAATGGTGTGTGACATGGAACAACCATATTACTTATCAAGTTCAATCCAATGCACACAAGATTTATCACATTCACAAGAAATCAAATCAATCAAACATTATACCAATTGAATCCAATTGAATTTGATAACATGATAAAGAGCAAGAATGTGACAAAATTCCATCAAGCATCATAAATGCATATTCATCACTTTTAAAGATATAACTATAGAGCATAGTGATGAACAAGAGAAATTGCAATGCAAAAAGATATGACTTGGTAAAGTATGCAATTTCCAAAGTGTCAAAATCATATGAATTCAACATCTAAGATATCCATCAAACATATAGAAATATGAGAAATGGGTCTCAAAGAGTTTCATATGATTAAGAACACTACTATGAAGTTGAAACGTGTATAAGGATGATATCACTTTGAAAATATACATGAATCAACATCATAACCATCCATAAAAGAATATGACTAAGAAGCATAGAGGATGGATTTGAGTTCTAGTATGGTTTCTACAAATATAATAGATAACACAACCATACATAGAACAATTTGACATTTGCATAGAGAGGATCTATCAACACTCAAGATCTAACTCATACCAATCATCAATAAAGAATATAACTTTTGAAAGCACAAGAAGGTATGAAGTGAGAGAGACATCATGGATCACATAAAGATGAAGATGGACCACATAAATGGATATACCTATTAAGAATAATGGTTTAATTCCAATTCATCTAAAATGATCCATTAAGCTATCATGTAACATCTCCACTCTTAGCAAATGCATTAAGCTTACAATGCAATGGAAAAAGATATGGGGTTTACACCAAATGAACTTAGCACATTAAATCACAAATGTACTTAAAAAGCTCAAATACAAGATTTTACTATAAAGCACATAAACACTCATCAATTTGCATTAATGAAAACATATACCAAGTTAAGGCACAAACATGCAAATCAATGAAATCATATCCAACCATGCAATGTAAGACAACAAAATCAATTTGCATAAAGAATGTCACTAAATGAGCAAAGATGCAAATTGTTTGTAAAAATTATTTCCTTCCAAAAGATATAATCATAGTTAGGCACAAGGAAATAAATTCAAGGAAAATGCTTCTATAAGTATAACTAATAAAGCTTAGAACATTTTCCAAAGTTTCTCAAATCACTTCAATGTATGAAAGAATCATTTATAGAATTAAGAGCAAGTGATTTTGAAAAACAAGAAGTGTACTATTGTAAATTTTCAATTTGTAAAACAATAGACACTCACAAAGTTTCCATACCAAGAGATATAACTTGAAAATCAATGGAAAACTTAAATAGATTCAAATCATTTGATTCAAAAAGGATATAACTATGACAAACATCAAATGATTTTCCAACATCAATTGATCATGAAAAACTAGCTATGAAAGCATTTGTAATCACAATCAATTGATCATGAATAGATATGCACTACAAGAGATATAACTATATGATCAAAATGCAAATCCATCATGAAAGTATTGCAATCAAAGGATTTTGAAAACCATGAGATATAACTATAGAAGTTCATGAAGACAAAATCAAATGATCACAAAGAAACATTGCATTTTAAAAGATGTGACTATAAAGCAACAAAATGCAAATGTAACAAGACCAACAAAAAGATATAACTAAAAAGCATAGGTTGGTCTAGGGGTATCAAGGCCTTAAGGTTACTCAAATAGTCTACCTTTGAAAATACACCTAAGGTCTTGAAAAGGTTGTCCATGAGAGAACACTTTGAGGACTCACCAACTCTAGAAGATATAACTTGAGAAAGTCTTAGAGTGGTGCAAAGAGGCTAGGGAAAAACATTTTCAAACATAGTGGAAATCAACAAAAAGATATGCATTAAAAACACAACACTAGGGTTCAAATCTAGCAAGGATCAACTCCGGGTTGTTAAGCCCTAAAATGGAGTAACCCGCTCTGATACCACTTGTAAGTCCATGGGGATCCGAACCCTAGAGGGGGGGGGGTGAATAGGGTGTGCTACAACTATGACCAATTTTAACAATTTTAACTTCTTAAAAACCAACTAGTCACAAGTGATGATTATCAAACAATATGCGGAAGCTAATATAAACAATCACCACAAAGCAAGCACCATCACACAAGGATTTATAGTGGTTCGGCCTCAATGCCTACATCCACTACCGGCTTGTGATCCAACACCCCACCGGATTTCCACTATTTATGCTTTTCAATAGGCTAAGCAATAACCTTTACAATATGCTTTTCAAGGCTAAGCAATAACCTTTACATTGATGTTTTTCAAGGCTTAACATCAACCTATACACTATGCTTTTAAAGGCTAAGCAATAACCTCTTCAACCACAAGGTTGGTTATCTCACTAATTAGTGTCTATCATACACTTGATGGAGATTCTATTAAGCTCATTACAATGCCTCTTAATTAGGCGGATATGGAAGTGAAATACAAATACACACTCACACTATGAATGCAAAGATGAAAACAAATGAAGTGTGTGTGTGATGTCCTCAATCATTTTTAAAATGAAAGCTCATAAAAGTAAGCCTAAGGCTTTTGAAAGTTTAAGATCATAAAACATTTATGATTGAGGATGTAATGCAATCACATGTTAAAAGTAACAACTTGTTAATGATATCAAAGTTACACAAGTTGTATAAAATGGATTAGCTCTAAACATGTGATGCATAGGGATGTCAATCAAATCATCAATGTAGCTCAAAACATAAAAATAGATTTGATTGAAAAGAGGGTACAAATCATATGTAATTATAAGGACAACTTGAAAATGATTTACCTATCAAAGTGATGCAAGTTGTGAAACTTTAAAACAATAATACACATATGATTTGTAATGATGTTGAATCCAAAACATAAGATACATTTGAAAGAGATTTTCTTATGATGGAAAAACAACAACCAATGATTCAACAAAGTATATGAATCATGTTACATATTTCATTAACATGATCTACTTAGATTTACCAAAGATAAAGTACTACTTTGATGAATCAATGGTGATGTATCCAAAACAATAGATCTATTCAAAATATAACACATGCTAAGGATACAACACATCATAGGTTAACATGTTACTAAGATTTACCAATGATAAAACAAAACATGAAAACATATGATTTGTAAAGAAGTTGAGTCCAAAACATAAGATACTTTTGAAAGTGATTTTCTTATGATGGAAAACAACAACCAAAGATTCAACCAAGTATAGGAATCATGTTACATATGATTTACCAAGTTTCTTTCATTAACATGATCTACTTTGATTTACCAATTTAAGTACTACTTGGATTGAATCATATGGTGTTGTATCCAAAACAATTAAATCAACTCAAAACATAAAACATGTTAAGGACACAACACAAACATAGTTTAACATGCTAGAAATGATTTACCAAAAATAAAACAAAAGCATGAAAACATATGATTAAGGAAGGAAGAGCCTACTTGGTGGTTTAACTTCATTAATCCAAGCTTTAGCTTTCCTAATCGTCCCCTTCATCCCTTGGTTCTTTTCCCTTTTGATATGCCTCAAATCCTCTCAAGGAGGGGTTAAAAATTCCCAACTTTTGGCAAGGGAAAGAACTCATATTTATAGCAAAAAGTGCCCAACGGCTAGTTCTCGGTCGACCGACAAAGAGGTCTCGGTCGACCGAGAACACACAACGGTCATATTTCTGACCGTTGGTGCTCCAGGCAATTTTTGCCTGCAGTTGTCTCGGTCGACCGAGACCTGCCTCTCGGTCGACCGACGACACTGCCGGGACAGCCCCCTTTTTGCAAAATTTCCAACTTTTGCACATTTCAAAGTTATTTCTTTGGGGGACCTTTTGGCCACTAAATCAAGCTTGGAAAACATGTTTTAAAGATTTTAATGGTTTTTAAAACATGACATAAAAAGCCTAAAAAGATTCAAAACTTTTAAAACAAAGGCTTGCTTGATTTCTTGAAAACTCTTTTCTAAAACAAATGCACCCAAGATTTAAAAACAAATCATGCATAAATCAAAACTTTTATAACTCTTAAAAGTAATGCATGAATAAATCAAGATTTCAAGTTTACTTAAAACCCATGCAAGTGTGTAAATCAAATGATGCTAGAATGAAATGCATCCATCAAATTGCAATCTAGAAAATTCCTAACAATCTCCCCCTTTGCAATTTGATGGCAAACTCACTCACCACTGAGATTACACACTTAGTCTTCAGCTCCCCCTCAGCTGGACAAGTCTTGAAATCTTCTTGGATGCTTCTCTTAGCTTGGGCTCTTTTCTTCTCTTCATTCTTCATGATGCTTGGAGCTTGATCATTCTTCAATCTTTCTTTCTTTAGCCAAGCATCTTCTTTAGCTCCAAGCTTTCTTTCTTCTATTAGCTCTCCCCCTTTGACCATGCCTCTTTCTCCCTTTGGCAAGGTATGCATTCTCTCCCTTTGTAGAAGATCATACACAACTCTCCCCTTTGGAAGCTTGGACTTTCTCTTCACCCTTTTGAGAACTTGCATAATTTCTCCCCCTTTGCCATTAAATTGCAAAGGTACCTACACACATGAAACAAGGAAAATACCATTAGTAGCACCTGTTAACAAATGAAATCGAAAATGAAATACATAACAGGCTATCATGTGAGGTAGTAGTCTCTAAGGGTTCAAAGGCAATCCTAGGGTCAATTTGATCACAACTAATACTTCCTATGAAGGTTTACACTCCCCCTCAATCCATTCTCTTCTTTTGTCAAACTTTTGACAAAGATTTAACTATTAGGTACAAGAAGAAGATGGTTTAACCAAGTGAGGGTCAACTTCAAAGAAAGGATTAGATTCATTTAACTATCAAGCTCATATGATCAAATTGCCAAAAGAAAGCAAGGTCTATGGGAAAAGCCATCATGGATATCAATTGGAAAGACAAAGAATACCAATTGAGATTTAGGATATGACTATTTAAATCAATCACTCTAAAATGGATTTAAAAATATACCTATTAGGAAAAATCCAAATTAGAGCTATCCATGATATGGGGTTTACTCAAACATAGCATCAATCAATATTACTTATGAAAATCATATGCTATGTAAGATTTTGAAAATCATTTCATTCAATCAATAAATATGACTTATTAAGGTGCATGAAAGAGTGAAATGAAATTCAAACATGAAGCCAACCTCAACTAATAACCAACCAATATTATGAACACATAAACATGGTGGTCATGAGATATACCTATATGAGCAAAGAGAGGTGGCAACATGAGCATAATGATGCTAATGGTGTGTGACATGGAACAACCATATTACTTATCAAGTTCAATCCAATGCACACAAGATTTATCACATTCACAAGAAATCAAATCAATCAAACATTATACCAATTGAATCCAATTGAATTTGATAACATGATAAAGAGCAAGAATGTGACAAAATTCCATCAAGCATCATAAATGCATATTCATCACTTTTAAAGATATAACTATAGAGCATAGTGATGAACAAGAGAAATTGCAATGCAAAAAGATATGACTTGGTAAAGTATGCAATTTCCAAAGTGTCAAAATCATATGAATTCAACATCTAAGATATCCATCAAACATATAGAAATATGAGAAATGGGTCTCAAAGAGTTTCATATGATTAAGAACACTACTATGAAGTTGAAACGTGTATAAGGATGATATCACTTTGAAAATATACATGAATCAACATCATAACCATCCATAAAAGAATATGACTAAGAAGCATAGAGGATGGATTTGAGTTCTAGTATGGTTTCTACAAATATAATAGATAACACAACCATACATAGAACAATTTGACATTTGCATAGAGAGGATCTATCAACACTCAAGATCTAACTCATACCAATCATCAATAAAGAATATAACTTTTGAAAGCACAAGAAGGTATGAAGTGAGAGAGACATCATGGATCACATAAAGATGAAGATGGACCACATAAATGGATATACCTATTAAGAATAATGGTTTAATTCCAATTCATCTAAAATGATCCATTAAGCTATCATGTAACATCTCCACTCTTAGCAAATGCATTAAGCTTACAATGCAATGGAAAAAGATATGGGGTTTACACCAAATGAACTTAGCACATTAAATCACAAATGTACTTAAAAAGCTCAAATACAAGATTTTACTATAAAGCACATAAACACTCATCAATTTGCATTAATGAAAACATATACCAAGTTAAGGCACAAACATGCAAATCAATGAAATCATATCCAACCATGCAATGTAAGACAACAAAATCAATTTGCATAAAGAATGTCACTAAATGAGCAAAGATGCAAATTGTTTGTAAAAATTATTTCCTTCCAAAAGATATAATCATAGTTAGGCACAAGGAAATAAATTCAAGGAAAATGCTTCTATAAGTATAACTAATAAAGCTTAGAACATTTTCCAAAGTTTCTCAAATCACTTCAATGTATGAAAGAATCATTTATAGAATTAAGAGCAAGTGATTTTGAAAAACAAGAAGTGTACTATTGTAAATTTTCAATTTGTAAAACAATAGACACTCACAAAGTTTCCATACCAAGAGATATAACTTGAAAATCAATGGAAAACTTAAATAGATTCAAATCATTTGATTCAAAAAGGATATAACTATGACAAACATCAAATGATTTTCCAACATCAATTGATCATGAAAAACTAGCTATGAAAGCATTTGTAATCACAATCAATTGATCATGAATAGATATGCACTACAAGAGATATAACTATATGATCAAAATGCAAATCCATCATGAAAGTATTGCAATCAAAGGATTTTGAAAACCATGAGATATAACTATAGAAGTTCATGAAGACAAAATCAAATGATCACAAAGAAACATTGCATTTTAAAAGATGTGACTATAAAGCAACAAAATGCAAATGTAACAAGACCAACAAAAAGATATAACTAAAAAGCATAGGTTGGTCTAGGGGTATCAAGGCCTTAAGGTTACTCAAATAGTCTACCTTTGAAAATACACCTAAGGTCTTGAAAAGGTTGTCCATGAGAGAACACTTTGAGGACTCACCAACTCTAGAAGATATAACTTGAGAAAGTCTTAGAGTGGTGCAAAGAGGCTAGGGAAAAACATTTTCAAACATAGTGGAAATCAACAAAAAGATATGCATTAAAAACACAACACTAGGGTTCAAATCTAGCAAGGATCAACTCCGGGTTGTTAAGCCCTAAAATGGAGTAACCCGCTCTGATACCACTTGTAAGTCCATGGGGATCCGAACCCTAGAGGGGGGGGGTGAATAGGGTGTGCTACAACTATGACCAATTTTAACAATTTTAACTTCTTAAAAACCAACTAGTCACAAGTGATGATTATCAAACAATATGCGGAAGCTAATATAAACAATCACCACAAAGCAAGCACCATCACACAAGGATTTATAGTGGTTCGGCCTCAATGCCTACATCCACTACCGGCTTGTGATCCAACACCCCACCGGATTTCCACTATTTATGCTTTTCAATAGGCTAAGCAATAACCTTTACAATATGCTTTTCAAGGCTAAGCAATAACCTTTACATTGATGTTTTTCAAGGCTTAACATCAACCTATACACTATGCTTTTAAAGGCTAAGCAATAACCTCTTCAACCACAAGGTTGGTTATCTCACTAATTAGTGTCTATCATACACTTGATGGAGATTCTATTAAGCTCATTACAATGCCTCTTAATTAGGCGGATATGGAAGTGAAATACAAATACACACTCACACTATGAATGCAAAGATGAAAACAAATGAAGTGTGTGTGTGATGTCCTCAATCATTTTTAAAATGAAAGCTCATAAAAGTAAGCCTAAGGCTTTTGAAAGTTTAAGATCATAAAACATTTATGATTGAGGATGTAATGCAATCACATGTTAAAAGTAACAACTTGTTAATGATATCAAAGTTACACAAGTTGTATAAAATGGATTAGCTCTAAACATGTGATGCATAGGGATGTCAATCAAATCATCAATGTAGCTCAAAACATAAAAATAGATTTGATTGAAAAGAGGGTACAAATCATATGTAATTATAAGGACAACTTGAAAATGATTTACCTATCAAAGTGATGCAAGTTGTGAAACTTTAAAACAATAATACACATATGATTTGTAATGATGTTGAATCCAAAACATAAGATACATTTGAAAGAGATTTTCTTATGATGGAAAAACAACAACCAATGATTCAACAAAGTATATGAATCATGTTACATATTTCATTAACATGATCTACTTAGATTTACCAAAGATAAAGTACTACTTTGATGAATCAATGGTGATGTATCCAAAACAATAGATCTATTCAAAATATAACACATGCTAAGGATACAACACATCATAGGTTAACATGTTACTAAGATTTACCAATGATAAAACAAAACATGAAAACATATGATTTGTAAAGAAGTTGAGTCCAAAACATAAGATACTTTTGAAAGTGATTTTCTTATGATGGAAAACAACAACCAAAGATTCAACCAAGTATAGGAATCATGTTACATATGATTTACCAAGTTTCTTTCATTAACATGATCTACTTTGATTTACCAATTTAAGTACTACTTGGATTGAATCATATGGTGTTGTATCCAAAACAATTAAATCAACTCAAAACATAAAACATGTTAAGGACACAACACAAACATAGTTTAACATGCTAGAAATGATTTACCAAAAATAAAACAAAAGCATGAAAACATATGATTAAGGAAGGAAGAGCCTACTTGGTGGTTTAACTTCATTAATCCAAGCTTTAGCTTTCCTAATCGTCCCCTTCATCCCTTGGTTCTTTTCCCTTTTGATATGCCTCAAATCCTCTCAAGGAGGGGTTAAAAATTCCCAACTTTTGGCAAGGGAAAGAACTCATATTTATAGCAAAAAGTGCCCAACGGCTAGTTCTCGGTCGACCGACAAAGAGGTCTCGGTCGACCGAGAACACACAACGGTCATATTTCTGACCGTTGGTGCTCCAGGCAATTTTTGCCTGCAGTTGTCTCGGTCGACCGAGACCTGCCTCTCGGTCGACCGACGACACTGCCGGGACAGCCCCCTTTTTGCAAAATTTCCAACTTTTGCACATTTCAAAGTTATTTCTTTGGGGGACCTTTTGGCCACTAAATCAAGCTTGGAAAACATGTTTTAAAGATTTTAATGGTTTTTAAAACATGACATAAAAAGCCTAAAAAGATTCAAAACTTTTAAAACAAAGGCTTGCTTGATTTCTTGAAAACTCTTTTCTAAAACAAATGCACCCAAGATTTAAAAACAAATCATGCATAAATCAAAACTTTTATAACTCTTAAAAGTAATGCATGAATAAATCAAGATTTCAAGTTTACTTAAAACCCATGCAAGTGTGTAAATCAAATGATGCTAGAATGAAATGCATCCATCAAATTGCAATCTAGAAAATTCCTAACAATCTCCCCCTTTGCAATTTGATGGCAAACTCACTCACCACTGAGATTACACACTTAGTCTTCAGCTCCCCCTCAGCTGGACAAGTCTTGAAATCTTCTTGGATGCTTCTCTTAGCTTGGGCTCTTTTCTTCTCTTCATTCTTCATGATGCTTGGAGCTTGATCATTCTTCAATCTTTCTTTCTTTAGCCAAGCATCTTCTTTAGCTCCAAGCTTTCTTTCTTCTATTAGCTCTCCCCCTTTGACCATGCCTCTTTCTCCCTTTGGCAAGGTATGCATTCTCTCCCTTTGTAGAAGATCATACACAACTCTCCCCTTTGGAAGCTTGGACTTTCTCTTCACCCTTTTGAGAACTTGCATAATTTCTCCCCCTTTGCCATTAAATTGCAAAGGTACCTACACACATGAAACAAGGAAAATACCATTAGTAGCACCTGTTAACAAATGAAATCGAAAATGAAATACATAACAGGCTATCATGTGAGGTAGTAGTCTCTAAGGGTTCAAAGGCAATCCTAGGGTCAATTTGATCACAACTAATACTTCCTATGAAGGTTTACACTCCCCCTCAATCCATTCTCTTCTTTTGTCAAACTTTTGACAAAGATTTAACTATTAGGTACAAGAAGAAGATGGTTTAACCAAGTGAGGGTCAACTTCAAAGAAAGGATTAGATTCATTTAACTATCAAGCTCATATGATCAAATTGCCAAAAGAAAGCAAGGTCTATGGGAAAAGCCATCATGGATATCAATTGGAAAGACAAAGAATACCAATTGAGATTTAGGATATGACTATTTAAATCAATCACTCTAAAATGGATTTAAAAATATACCTATTAGGAAAAATCCAAATTAGAGCTATCCATGATATGGGGTTTACTCAAACATAGCATCAATCAATATTACTTATGAAAATCATATGCTATGTAAGATTTTGAAAATCATTTCATTCAATCAATAAATATGACTTATTAAGGTGCATGAAAGAGTGAAATGAAATTCAAACATGAAGCCAACCTCAACTAATAACCAACCAATATTATGAACACATAAACATGGTGGTCATGAGATATACCTATATGAGCAAAGAGAGGTGGCAACATGAGCATAATGATGCTAATGGTGTGTGACATGGAACAACCATATTACTTATCAAGTTCAATCCAATGCACACAAGATTTATCACATTCACAAGAAATCAAATCAATCAAACATTATACCAATTGAATCCAATTGAATTTGATAACATGATAAAGAGCAAGAATGTGACAAAATTCCATCAAGCATCATAAATGCATATTCATCACTTTTAAAGATATAACTATAGAGCATAGTGATGAACAAGAGAAATTGCAATGCAAAAAGATATGACTTGGTAAAGTATGCAATTTCCAAAGTGTCAAAATCATATGAATTCAACATCTAAGATATCCATCAAACATATAGAAATATGAGAAATGGGTCTCAAAGAGTTTCATATGATTAAGAACACTACTATGAAGTTGAAACGTGTATAAGGATGATATCACTTTGAAAATATACATGAATCAACATCATAACCATCCATAAAAGAATATGACTAAGAAGCATAGAGGATGGATTTGAGTTCTAGTATGGTTTCTACAAATATAATAGATAACACAACCATACATAGAACAATTTGACATTTGCATAGAGAGGATCTATCAACACTCAAGATCTAACTCATACCAATCATCAATAAAGAATATAACTTTTGAAAGCACAAGAAGGTATGAAGTGAGAGAGACATCATGGATCACATAAAGATGAAGATGGACCACATAAATGGATATACCTATTAAGAATAATGGTTTAATTCCAATTCATCTAAAATGATCCATTAAGCTATCATGTAACATCTCCACTCTTAGCAAATGCATTAAGCTTACAATGCAATGGAAAAAGATATGGGGTTTACACCAAATGAACTTAGCACATTAAATCACAAATGTACTTAAAAAGCTCAAATACAAGATTTTACTATAAAGCACATAAACACTCATCAATTTGCATTAATGAAAACATATACCAAGTTAAGGCACAAACATGCAAATCAATGAAATCATATCCAACCATGCAATGTAAGACAACAAAATCAATTTGCATAAAGAATGTCACTAAATGAGCAAAGATGCAAATTGTTTGTAAAAATTATTTCCTTCCAAAAGATATAATCATAGTTAGGCACAAGGAAATAAATTCAAGGAAAATGCTTCTATAAGTATAACTAATAAAGCTTAGAACATTTTCCAAAGTTTCTCAAATCACTTCAATGTATGAAAGAATCATTTATAGAATTAAGAGCAAGTGATTTTGAAAAACAAGAAGTGTACTATTGTAAATTTTCAATTTGTAAAACAATAGACACTCACAAAGTTTCCATACCAAGAGATATAACTTGAAAATCAATGGAAAACTTAAATAGATTCAAATCATTTGATTCAAAAAGGATATAACTATGACAAACATCAAATGATTTTCCAACATCAATTGATCATGAAAAACTAGCTATGAAAGCATTTGTAATCACAATCAATTGATCATGAATAGATATGCACTACAAGAGATATAACTATATGATCAAAATGCAAATCCATCATGAAAGTATTGCAATCAAAGGATTTTGAAAACCATGAGATATAACTATAGAAGTTCATGAAGACAAAATCAAATGATCACAAAGAAACATTGCATTTTAAAAGATGTGACTATAAAGCAACAAAATGCAAATGTAACAAGACCAACAAAAAGATATAACTAAAAAGCATAGGTTGGTCTAGGGGTATCAAGGCCTTAAGGTTACTCAAATAGTCTACCTTTGAAAATACACCTAAGGTCTTGAAAAGGTTGTCCATGAGAGAACACTTTGAGGACTCACCAACTCTAGAAGATATAACTTGAGAAAGTCTTAGAGTGGTGCAAAGAGGCTAGGGAAAAACATTTTCAAACATAGTGGAAATCAACAAAAAGATATGCATTAAAAACACAACACTAGGGTTCAAATCTAGCAAGGATCAACTCCGGGTTGTTAAGCCCTAAAATGGAGTAACCCGCTCTGATACCACTTGTAAGTCCATGGGGATCCGAACCCTAGAGGGGGGGGGTGAATAGGGTGTGCTACAACTATGACCAATTTTAACAATTTTAACTTCTTAAAAACCAACTAGTCACAAGTGATGATTATCAAACAATATGCGGAAGCTAATATAAACAATCACCACAAAGCAAGCACCATCACACAAGGATTTATAGTGGTTCGGCCTCAATGCCTACATCCACTACCGGCTTGTGATCCAACACCCCACCGGATTTCCACTATTTATGCTTTTCAATAGGCTAAGCAATAACCTTTACAATATGCTTTTCAAGGCTAAGCAATAACCTTTACATTGATGTTTTTCAAGGCTTAACATCAACCTATACACTATGCTTTTAAAGGCTAAGCAATAACCTCTTCAACCACAAGGTTGGTTATCTCACTAATTAGTGTCTATCATACACTTGATGGAGATTCTATTAAGCTCATTACAATGCCTCTTAATTAGGCGGATATGGAAGTGAAATACAAATACACACTCACACTATGAATGCAAAGATGAAAACAAATGAAGTGTGTGTGTGATGTCCTCAATCATTTTTAAAATGAAAGCTCATAAAAGTAAGCCTAAGGCTTTTGAAAGTTTAAGATCATAAAACATTTATGATTGAGGATGTAATGCAATCACATGTTAAAAGTAACAACTTGTTAATGATATCAAAGTTACACAAGTTGTATAAAATGGATTAGCTCTAAACATGTGATGCATAGGGATGTCAATCAAATCATCAATGTAGCTCAAAACATAAAAATAGATTTGATTGAAAAGAGGGTACAAATCATATGTAATTATAAGGACAACTTGAAAATGATTTACCTATCAAAGTGATGCAAGTTGTGAAACTTTAAAACAATAATACACATATGATTTGTAATGATGTTGAATCCAAAACATAAGATACATTTGAAAGAGATTTTCTTATGATGGAAAAACAACAACCAATGATTCAACAAAGTATATGAATCATGTTACATATTTCATTAACATGATCTACTTAGATTTACCAAAGATAAAGTACTACTTTGATGAATCAATGGTGATGTATCCAAAACAATAGATCTATTCAAAATATAACACATGCTAAGGATACAACACATCATAGGTTAACATGTTACTAAGATTTACCAATGATAAAACAAAACATGAAAACATATGATTTGTAAAGAAGTTGAGTCCAAAACATAAGATACTTTTGAAAGTGATTTTCTTATGATGGAAAACAACAACCAAAGATTCAACCAAGTATAGGAATCATGTTACATATGATTTACCAAGTTTCTTTCATTAACATGATCTACTTTGATTTACCAATTTAAGTACTACTTGGATTGAATCATATGGTGTTGTATCCAAAACAATTAAATCAACTCAAAACATAAAACATGTTAAGGACACAACACAAACATAGTTTAACATGCTAGAAATGATTTACCAAAAATAAAACAAAAGCATGAAAACATATGATTAAGGAAGGAAGAGCCTACTTGGTGGTTTAACTTCATTAATCCAAGCTTTAGCTTTCCTAATCGTCCCCTTCATCCCTTGGTTCTTTTCCCTTTTGATATGCCTCAAATCCTCTCAAGGAGGGGTTAAAAATTCCCAACTTTTGGCAAGGGAAAGAACTCATATTTATAGCAAAAAGTGCCCAACGGCTAGTTCTCGGTCGACCGACAAAGAGGTCTCGGTCGACCGAGAACACACAACGGTCATATTTCTGACCGTTGGTGCTCCAGGCAATTTTTGCCTGCAGTTGTCTCGGTCGACCGAGACCTGCCTCTCGGTCGACCGACGACACTGCCGGGACAGCCCCCTTTTTGCAAAATTTCCAACTTTTGCACATTTCAAAGTTATTTCTTTGGGGGACCTTTTGGCCACTAAATCAAGCTTGGAAAACATGTTTTAAAGATTTTAATGGTTTTTAAAACATGACATAAAAAGCCTAAAAAGATTCAAAACTTTTAAAACAAAGGCTTGCTTGATTTCTTGAAAACTCTTTTCTAAAACAAATGCACCCAAGATTTAAAAACAAATCATGCATAAATCAAAACTTTTATAACTCTTAAAAGTAATGCATGAATAAATCAAGATTTCAAGTTTACTTAAAACCCATGCAAGTGTGTAAATCAAATGATGCTAGAATGAAATGCATCCATCAAATTGCAATCTAGAAAATTCCTAACAATCTCCCCCTTTGCAATTTGATGGCAAACTCACTCACCACTGAGATTACACACTTAGTCTTCAGCTCCCCCTCAGCTGGACAAGTCTTGAAATCTTCTTGGATGCTTCTCTTAGCTTGGGCTCTTTTCTTCTCTTCATTCTTCATGATGCTTGGAGCTTGATCATTCTTCAATCTTTCTTTCTTTAGCCAAGCATCTTCTTTAGCTCCAAGCTTTCTTTCTTCTATTAGCTCTCCCCCTTTGACCATGCCTCTTTCTCCCTTTGGCAAGGTATGCATTCTCTCCCTTTGTAGAAGATCATACACAACTCTCCCCTTTGGAAGCTTGGACTTTCTCTTCACCCTTTTGAGAACTTGCATAATTTCTCCCCCTTTGCCATTAAATTGCAAAGGTACCTACACACATGAAACAAGGAAAATACCATTAGTAGCACCTGTTAACAAATGAAATCGAAAATGAAATACATAACAGGCTATCATGTGAGGTAGTAGTCTCTAAGGGTTCAAAGGCAATCCTAGGGTCAATTTGATCACAACTAATACTTCCTATGAAGGTTTACACTCCCCCTCAATCCATTCTCTTCTTTTGTCAAACTTTTGACAAAGATTTAACTATTAGGTACAAGAAGAAGATGGTTTAACCAAGTGAGGGTCAACTTCAAAGAAAGGATTAGATTCATTTAACTATCAAGCTCATATGATCAAATTGCCAAAAGAAAGCAAGGTCTATGGGAAAAGCCATCATGGATATCAATTGGAAAGACAAAGAATACCAATTGAGATTTAGGATATGACTATTTAAATCAATCACTCTAAAATGGATTTAAAAATATACCTATTAGGAAAAATCCAAATTAGAGCTATCCATGATATGGGGTTTACTCAAACATAGCATCAATCAATATTACTTATGAAAATCATATGCTATGTAAGATTTTGAAAATCATTTCATTCAATCAATAAATATGACTTATTAAGGTGCATGAAAGAGTGAAATGAAATTCAAACATGAAGCCAACCTCAACTAATAACCAACCAATATTATGAACACATAAACATGGTGGTCATGAGATATACCTATATGAGCAAAGAGAGGTGGCAACATGAGCATAATGATGCTAATGGTGTGTGACATGGAACAACCATATTACTTATCAAGTTCAATCCAATGCACACAAGATTTATCACATTCACAAGAAATCAAATCAATCAAACATTATACCAATTGAATCCAATTGAATTTGATAACATGATAAAGAGCAAGAATGTGACAAAATTCCATCAAGCATCATAAATGCATATTCATCACTTTTAAAGATATAACTATAGAGCATAGTGATGAACAAGAGAAATTGCAATGCAAAAAGATATGACTTGGTAAAGTATGCAATTTCCAAAGTGTCAAAATCATATGAATTCAACATCTAAGATATCCATCAAACATATAGAAATATGAGAAATGGGTCTCAAAGAGTTTCATATGATTAAGAACACTACTATGAAGTTGAAACGTGTATAAGGATGATATCACTTTGAAAATATACATGAATCAACATCATAACCATCCATAAAAGAATATGACTAAGAAGCATAGAGGATGGATTTGAGTTCTAGTATGGTTTCTACAAATATAATAGATAACACAACCATACATAGAACAATTTGACATTTGCATAGAGAGGATCTATCAACACTCAAGATCTAACTCATACCAATCATCAATAAAGAATATAACTTTTGAAAGCACAAGAAGGTATGAAGTGAGAGAGACATCATGGATCACATAAAGATGAAGATGGACCACATAAATGGATATACCTATTAAGAATAATGGTTTAATTCCAATTCATCTAAAATGATCCATTAAGCTATCATGTAACATCTCCACTCTTAGCAAATGCATTAAGCTTACAATGCAATGGAAAAAGATATGGGGTTTACACCAAATGAACTTAGCACATTAAATCACAAATGTACTTAAAAAGCTCAAATACAAGATTTTACTATAAAGCACATAAACACTCATCAATTTGCATTAATGAAAACATATACCAAGTTAAGGCACAAACATGCAAATCAATGAAATCATATCCAACCATGCAATGTAAGACAACAAAATCAATTTGCATAAAGAATGTCACTAAATGAGCAAAGATGCAAATTGTTTGTAAAAATTATTTCCTTCCAAAAG
This sequence comes from Cinnamomum chago, assembly GCA_038049695.1. Lineage (NCBI taxonomy): Eukaryota > Viridiplantae > Streptophyta > Magnoliopsida > Laurales > Lauraceae > Cinnamomum > Cinnamomum chago. The sequence goes on from CP142456.1 coordinate 27,870,620, forward strand.
ATATAATCATAGTTAGGCACAAGGAAATAAATTCAAGGAAAATGCTTCTATAAGTATAACTAATAAAGCTTAGAACATTTTCCAAAGTTTCTCAAATCACTTCAATGTATGAAAGAATCATTTATAGAATTAAGAGCAAGTGATTTTGAAAAACAAGAAGTGTACTATTGTAAATTTTCAATTTGTAAAACAATAGACACTCACAAAGTTTCCATACCAAGAGATATAACTTGAAAATCAATGGAAAACTTAAATAGATTCAAATCATTTGATTCAAAAAGGATATAACTATGACAAACATCAAATGATTTTCCAACATCAATTGATCATGAAAAACTAGCTATGAAAGCATTTGTAATCACAATCAATTGATCATGAATAGATATGCACTACAAGAGATATAACTATATGATCAAAATGCAAATCCATCATGAAAGTATTGCAATCAAAGGATTTTGAAAACCATGAGATATAACTATAGAAGTTCATGAAGACAAAATCAAATGATCACAAAGAAACATTGCATTTTAAAAGATGTGACTATAAAGCAACAAAATGCAAATGTAACAAGACCAACAAAAAGATATAACTAAAAAGCATAGGTTGGTCTAGGGGTATCAAGGCCTTAAGGTTACTCAAATAGTCTACCTTTGAAAATACACCTAAGGTCTTGAAAAGGTTGTCCATGAGAGAACACTTTGAGGACTCACCAACTCTAGAAGATATAACTTGAGAAAGTCTTAGAGTGGTGCAAAGAGGCTAGGGAAAAACATTTTCAAACATAGTGGAAATCAACAAAAAGATATGCATTAAAAACACAACACTAGGGTTCAAATCTAGCAAGGATCAACTCCGGGTTGTTAAGCCCTAAAATGGAGTAACCCGCTCTGATACCACTTGTAAGTCCATGGGGATCCGAACCCTAGAGGGGGGGGGTGAATAGGGTGTGCTACAACTATGACCAATTTTAACAATTTTAACTTCTTAAAAACCAACTAGTCACAAGTGATGATTATCAAACAATATGCGGAAGCTAATATAAACAATCACCACAAAGCAAGCACCATCACACAAGGATTTATAGTGGTTCGGCCTCAATGCCTACATCCACTACCGGCTTGTGATCCAACACCCCACCGGATTTCCACTATTTATGCTTTTCAATAGGCTAAGCAATAACCTTTACAATATGCTTTTCAAGGCTAAGCAATAACCTTTACATTGATGTTTTTCAAGGCTTAACATCAACCTATACACTATGCTTTTAAAGGCTAAGCAATAACCTCTTCAACCACAAGGTTGGTTATCTCACTAATTAGTGTCTATCATACACTTGATGGAGATTCTATTAAGCTCATTACAATGCCTCTTAATTAGGCGGATATGGAAGTGAAATACAAATACACACTCACACTATGAATGCAAAGATGAAAACAAATGAAGTGTGTGTGTGATGTCCTCAATCATTTTTAAAATGAAAGCTCATAAAAGTAAGCCTAAGGCTTTTGAAAGTTTAAGATCATAAAACATTTATGATTGAGGATGTAATGCAATCACATGTTAAAAGTAACAACTTGTTAATGATATCAAAGTTACACAAGTTGTATAAAATGGATTAGCTCTAAACATGTGATGCATAGGGATGTCAATCAAATCATCAATGTAGCTCAAAACATAAAAATAGATTTGATTGAAAAGAGGGTACAAATCATATGTAATTATAAGGACAACTTGAAAATGATTTACCTATCAAAGTGATGCAAGTTGTGAAACTTTAAAACAATAATACACATATGATTTGTAATGATGTTGAATCCAAAACATAAGATACATTTGAAAGAGATTTTCTTATGATGGAAAAACAACAACCAATGATTCAACAAAGTATATGAATCATGTTACATATTTCATTAACATGATCTACTTAGATTTACCAAAGATAAAGTACTACTTTGATGAATCAATGGTGATGTATCCAAAACAATAGATCTATTCAAAATATAACACATGCTAAGGATACAACACATCATAGGTTAACATGTTACTAAGATTTACCAATGATAAAACAAAACATGAAAACATATGATTTGTAAAGAAGTTGAGTCCAAAACATAAGATACTTTTGAAAGTGATTTTCTTATGATGGAAAACAACAACCAAAGATTCAACCAAGTATAGGAATCATGTTACATATGATTTACCAAGTTTCTTTCATTAAAATGATCTACTTTGATTTACCAATTTAAGTACTACTTGGATTGAATCATATGGTGTTGTATCCAAAACAATTAAATCAACTCAAAACATAAAACATGTTAAGGACACAACACAAACATAGTTTAACATGCTAGAAATGATTTACCAAAAATAAAACAAAAGCATGAAAACATATGATTAAGGAAGGAAGAGCCTACTTGGTGGTTTAACTTCATTAATCCAAGCTTTAGCTTTCCTAATCATCCCCTTCATCCCTTGGTTCTTTTCCCTTTTGATATGCCTCAAATCCTCTCAAGGAGGGGTTAAAAATTCCCAACTTTTGGCAAGGGAAAGAACTCATATTTATAGCAAAAAGTGCCCAACGGCTAGTTCTCGGTCGACCGACAAAGAGGTCTCGGTCGACCGAGAACACACAACGGTCATATTTCTGACCGTTGGTGCTCCAGGCAATTTTTGCCTGCAGTTGTCTCGGTCGACCGAGACCTGCCTCTCGGTCGACCGACGACACTGCCGGGACAGCCCCCTTTTTGCAAAATTTCCAACTTTTGCACATTTCAAAGTTATTTCTTTGGGGGACCTTTTGGCCACTAAATCAAGCTTGGAAAACATGTTTTAAAGATTTTAATGGTTTTTAAAACATGACATAAAAAGCCTAAAAAGATTCAAAACTTTTAAAACAAAGGCTTGCTTGATTTCTTGAAAACTCTTTTCTAAAACAAATGCACCCAAGATTTAAAAACAAATCATGCATAAATCAAAACTTTTATAACTCTTAAAAGTAATGCATGAATAAATCAAGATTTCAAGTTTACTTAAAACCCATGCAAGTGTGTAAATCAAATGATGCTAGAATGAAATGCATCCATCAAATTGCAATCTAGAAAATTCCTAACACAATCATCATTTTATAAACCTTGATTTTAAAATGCATCATGCATTCATTTAAGAGCTTTATTGTTAAAATTGATTGAAGAAAAGCATTCATACACTTGTGCACACACTTTAGCTTGTTTTAGTGTATGTTTGTAAGTTGAATTAAACTTTCATATTAGCCTATTTAAGAGGCAATTTCATAGAGCTTAAATTGTATCTCTTGGAGTGATCTTTTGTGAAGACACCTTCTTAGAGAAATCTTTATTTGTAAAGGTTATTGCTTAGCCTAAGAAAAGCATAGTGTAAAGGTTATTGCTAAGCCTAAGAAAAGCATCTTGTAAAGGTTATTGCTTAGCCTATAAAAGCACATTGAGAGGTTGTTGTTTAGCCTAGAAAAACAACATTGTAAAGGTTATTGCTTAGCCTAGAAAAGCACATTGAGAGGTTGTTGTTTAGCCTAGAAAAACAACATTGTAAGGGTTATTGCTTAGCCTAGTAAAAAGCATAAATAGTGGAAATCGGGTGGGGTGATTGGATCACAAGCCGGTAGTGGACGTAGGCATTGAGGCCGAACCGCTATAAATCTTTGTGTAGTGGTGTTTGCTTGTGGTGATTTATTTATTAGCTTCCGCATATTGTTTGATTAATCATCACATGTGACTAGTTTATGTTAAGAAGTTAAAATTGTTTTAAATTGGTCACAATTGTAGCTCACCCTATTCACCCCCCCCCCCCCCTCTAGGGTTTGGATCCAAGGACTTTCAATTGGTATCAGAGCCTCGTGCACTATCTTTTATGATTAAGTGTTTGGAACTCTTGATTAGGTGTAAAAACCTAGAGTTAAAACCCTAGAGTTGTGTTTTTATGAAAATCATTAGAATGGACTCCACTATGCTAGACCTTGTAGATTCTGCTAGACCCCTCATTCTTCCATCTTATGAAGATTCAAACATTAAAATTAAAGAATCTCAACTTGAATTAAAAGAAGAAGAATTTGATGAATATGAAGCCTATGAGGAATTGTACACATGGTCCTTAGAGGTTTCCAAGAAAAATAAAAGATTAAAAGAAGAATCTAAAAGGCTAAACCAAGAATTAGTCTCTTCTAAAAATGAACTTAGAGAGAAAGATGAATTCATAAATTGTGTAGAATCTAAGTTCATGATCTCTTTGGATAACCTTCATAATATTAAAGATGAACTAAAAGAATTAAAGATAGGTTATGATCATCTTAATAAGGAAAATCTAAAACTAAGAGATCAATTACAAAGGCAAGACAAAGACTTTAACAATCTTGAATCTAAATTGACTATCTCTAAGGAAAATTTATCTAATACTCAAGATGAATTAAATGAGATTAAGATAAATTGTGATGAGCTTAAAAATGAAAATTTAAACCTAAGAGATACAATTAAAAGACAAGATGAAAACATTAACTATTTAAAATCCAAGTTGACAATTTCCAATGAAAACTTGTCTAATGCACAAAGTAATGTAAAAACTCTAGAACTTGGATCTAATATAGTTAATGAACTTAAAGCTAAGTTAAAACTTGCCAATGAAGAGCTAAGCAAATATAAGGAAATTGAAAATGAACTTTCAAAAGTTAAAAATGAAAATTCAATCCTTATAACCAAAGTCACTCAACTTGAAAGCTATAAACAAAAGTATAAGTGCAAGTTTACCCAAAGTGAAGATAGACTTGAAAAATTATTTAAATTGGGTAAACCTCATGGAGATAGGACGGGTCTTGGATTTAATAGGAATATGTCTCATGACCCTAAATTCACCAACACTTTTGTGAAAGGTGAGTCCTCTTTCTCTAGCACTCTTTCTCCTTTGCCCAAATCAAAATGTAATTATTGTGGCATTGAAGGGCATTTTATGTTTGAGTGCAAACTAAGGAAAAGAAGCCATGTGTCTAAACCCATCTTTGAACTCAAAAATGTAAAACCTAAATCTATGAAGGGTAAGACACTAAAAATCAAAGAAGACTCCAAAAAGACTAAACAAGGTAAATCATTTAAAATGGAGTCTCCTAAGATAGATTCTAAAAAGTTTAAACAAGTTAAACCAAGCTTAAAAGAATCTATGAACAAAAAGCTTCTCAACCTATCTCCCTTATATCAACCCATGAAAGAACTTTTGAATAAAGTTGCTAAGTTAAATTTAAAATTCAAAAGTCAAGTAGAGGGAGAAAATAAGAAGAAAAGAAAAGTGAAACAATCCCCTAAGAAACAAACCCACCAACTTCAAAAGACTAATCACCAATCCAAGCTAAATATAGTCAAATCAAAATATCATGGTGATAAGTTCAAATTGAAAATTTATCAAGTTAAATCTCCTATAGTTGGTGAGAACTCCAAACAAGACCTCAAAGTTCAACCCTCTCAAGACCTTAGGTGGATTCCTAAAGTTATCTACTTAGACAAACCTTAAGGCCTTGAACCTACTTGACCAACCTATTCTTTAATAGTTAAATCACTTTGTTGGTCATGTTGCTTTGCATTTTGTTCTTTCTTAGTTACATTTCTTAAAATGCATTGTTTCTTTATGATCAATTGATTTTGTTTTCATACACCATTCTAAGTTACATGTCATGGTTTTCAAAATCATTTGATTATAATTTCATCATGTTTAGATTTGCTTTTTGCTCACATTTAGTTTTATGTTTTGCATTGCATTTCTACATGACTAATTGATTGTGCTTTTAAAAGCTTTCATAGCTAATTTATTCATGATCAATTATTGTTGAATCATTTGTGTAGATGTCATAGTAAGATTATTTGAACAAATGATTTGAATCAATTCAAGTTTTTCCATGGATTCCTAAGTTATACTTTTATATAGAAAATCATTGTTTTAAAAAATCAACTTGTATGTGTTTCAATTAAGTTATATCTTTTAAAATACAATGTTGAAAATTGTTCTTCAAAGTCATTCTTTTTATGCCTATTGTTGGATTTTGTTTATTGAAATGATTTGAAGATTGTTTGAATGGAAATGCTCTATTACATCATTAGTTATAATCATCTAAGCATGTTCCATGTTCTCATTTCCTTTTCTTTTGGTTTCATTATCTTAGAATTGGAAATGAATGTTGTTTGCATCTTTGCTTATTTAGTTATTCTTTTTATATGCAAATGACAATTGGTTCCATGTATGGTTGTGATCTTAGTAATATTTGTAGAAACCATACTAGAACCCAAATCCATCCTCTATGCCTTATAGTCATTTCTTTTTGGATGGTTATGGTGTTGATTCATGTAGATTCTCTTGGTGTCATCCTTATACATGTTTCAACTTCATAAGTAGTGATCTTAATCATATGAAACTCTTTGAAATCCATTCCTTGCATTTATGATGGTTGATGGATATCTTAGTAGTTGAATTCATATGATTTAGTCACTTTGGAAATTGCATGCATTTCAAAGTTATATAATTTTGCATTGCAATTTACCTTGTTCATCACTATGCTTATTAGTTATATCTTTAAAAGTGATGAATATGCATTTATGATGCTTGTTGGAATTTTGTGTTTGTCACATCCTTGCTCTTTAACATGTTGTCAAATTCAATTGGTTTCATTTGGTATAATTTAAGATTGATTTGATTTCTTGTGTATGTGATAGACCTTGTGTGCATTGGATTGAACTTGATAGTTATATATTTGTTCCATGTCACATTCCATTAGCATCATAATGTTCATGTTGCCACCTCTTTTGCTCATATAGGTATATCTCATGACCACCATGTTTATGTGTTCATAATATGGGTTGGTTATTAGTTGAGGTTGGCTTCATGCTTGAATTTCATTTCACTCATCTTGCACATGATAAGTCATATTTATTGATTGAATGAAATGATTTTCAAAACCTTCATAGCATATGCTTTCCATAGTTAGATTATTTGATGCTATGATTAATAAACCCCATTGCTTCATGGATAGATCTAATTTGGATTTTTCCTAATAGTCATACTTTGAAATCCATTTTAGAGTGATTGATTTAATAGTCATATCCTTAAATCTCAATTGGTATTCTTTGTTTTTCCAATTGGTATCCATGATTGCTTTTCCCATTAGACCTAGCTCTCTTTTGGTAATTTGATCATATTGTGCTCTATAGTTATATGAATCTAATCCTTTCCTTGAAGTTGACCCTCATTTGGTTAAACCATCTACTTCTTGAACTAAATAGTTATATCTTGTCAAAAGTTTGATAAAAGAAGAGTATGGATTGAGGGGGAGTGTAAACCTTCATAGGAAGTATTAGTTTTGATCAAATTGACCCTTGGATTGCCATTGAGCCCTTAGAGATTAACGTCCATACATGATAGCCTGTTATGTATTTCATTTTCGATTTCATTTGTTAACAGGTGCTACTAAAGGTATTTTCCTTATTTCATGTGTGTAGGTATTTTTGCAATTTAATGGCAAAGGGGGAGAGAGAGTTCAAGTACTCAAAGATCTCCTACTCTTCAAAGAGGGAGAGAGCTTTCAAAGTTCTCTAAAGGTGAAGAGAATGTCCAAGCGTCCTAAGGAGAGTTGTGTATGATCTTCTACAAGGGGAGAGAATGCATACCTTGCCAAAGGGAGAGAGATGCATGGTCAAAGGGGGAGAGCAAATAGAAGAAAGAAAGCTTTGAGCTAAAGAAGATGCTTGGCCATAGAGAGGAAGATGAATAGAAAGCTTGAAGATTGATCAAGCACCAAGCATCAAGAAGATTGAAGAAAAGAGCCCAAGAGCCCAAGCTAAGAGGAGGAGCATCCAAGAAGATTTCAAGACTTGTCCAGCTTAGGGGGAGCTGAAGACTTGTTGTGTTAATTCAATGATAAGTAAGTTGCCATCAAATTGCAAAGGGGGAGATTGTTAGGGATTTTGTATTTGCAATTTGATGGATGCATTAACATATTCATATCATTTGAATTTACACTCATGCATTGTTTTAGAAAACCTTGAAATCTGGTTTTATACATGCATTGGTTTTAGACTTGAAGAAATCTTGTTTTATGCATGTTTTGTTTCTAAACTTGGATGCATTAGTTTTTAGAATCCAAAACTCTTTTGAAAACCTAATTCTTTGTGCATTACTTTTGAGAAATCATATTGAGAATTTAGGTTTGTGCCTTGCATACTTTCATCACTTTCAGAATCATTTTTGTATGCATTTTTATGAGAAAAGAGTTTTATCAAATCAAGCTAGCCTTTGGATTTAAAGTTTCGAATCGATTTAGGCTTTGTGTGTTTCATGTTTTTTAAACATCTTAGATTGATTTAAAACATGTTACCAAGCTTGGTTTAGTGGCCCAAAAATCCCCTCTAAGAGAAACCTTCAAATATACAAAAGTTGGAAATTTTTGTAAAAAGGGGGTGGCCCGGCAGTGTCGCCGGTCGACCGGGCCAAGCTTGCCGGTCGACCGGGACCACTGCAACTTTTTAGTGCAGTTTTTTAACAGAATTTCCAACGGTCAGATTTATATCCGTTGTACCTTCTAGGTCGACCGAGACATGTTTCATGGTTGACCGAGGACTAGCTGTTGGGCACTTTTTGGCTATAAAGTCCATTCATTTCCAACCTTTTTCAAGGCTTGACACATGAACTTTTGAGAGCATTTTGGAGCCAAAGAAAGGGGAAGAAGTTGGAAAGGCTAGAGGGCTTTTTGGAAATCAAATTCATGACTTTTTAAAAGGTACATCTTTATAGTTATTTTGATTTCCATTCAAATGAAATCCATGCATGTTCAAATCCTTTGTATTTTCATTTATGCATGATTTCAAGCCTTTAAAGAGTTGTGTTGCAAACTCAATATCATCTTTGGTAAATTAGATTGGTTTGCAAACTCTCTTATCCTAATCACATGTGTTCTTAGACTTTAACATTCATACAACTTGTTTGTTTCATTTCTTCAAAGTTTTGAATCTTTTATGTGATTAGTTTTATCTTCAATCATCATTTTATAAACCTTGATTTTAAAATGCATCATGCATTCATTTAAGAGCTTTATTGTTAAAATTGATTGAAGAAAAGCATTCATACACTTGTGCACACACTTTAGCTTGTTTTAGTGTATGTTTGTAAGTTGAATTAAACTTTCATATTAGCCTATTTAAGAGGCAATTTCATAGAGCTTAAATTGTATCTCTTGGAGTGATCTTTTGTGAAGACACCTTCTTAGAGAAATCTTTATTTGTAAAGGTTATTGCTTAGCCTAAGAAAAGCATAGTGTAAAGGTTATTGCTAAGCCTAAGAAAAGCATCTTGTAAAGGTTATTGCTTAGCCTATAAAAGCACATTGAGAGGTTGTTGTTTAGCCTAGAAAAACAACATTGTAAAGGTTATTGCTTAGCCTAGAAAAGCACATTGAGAGGTTGTTGTTTAGCCTAGAAAAACAACATTGTAAGGGTTATTGCTTAGCCTAGTAAAAAGCATAAATAGTGGAAATCGGGTGGGGTGATTGGATCACAAGCCGGTAGTGGACGTAGGCATTGAGGCCGAACCGCTATAAATCTTTGTGTAGTGGTGTTTGCTTGTGGTGATTTATTTATTAGCTTCCGCATATTGTTTGATTAATCATCACATGTGACTAGTTTATGTTAAGAAGTTAAAATTGTTTTAAATTGGTCACAATTGTAGCTCACCCTATTCACCCCCCCCCCTCTCTAGGGTTAGCATCCAAGGACTTTCAAATATAACAATGAAATGTGTCATTAGTGTCACGCCCCGAAACCAGGACCCTGTAGAAATTTGAACATAAATTGAACACTAAAAGCTGCAAAAATCTGAATATAACTTGAACATAAAAACCTGCAGAAATCTGCTCACAAATTGGACATAAAAACATAAAAACCTGCAGAAATCTGCACACAATTTGGACATTAAAACTTGCAGAGATCTGCATACAAAATGGACATTAAACCTGCAGAAATCTGCACATAAATTGGACATAAAAAAAAACTTAAAAACATGCATAAATCTGCACACAATTTGGACATAAAAACCTGCAGAAATTTGGACACAAAACCTGCATAAATCTGCATAGCTGAACACTAAAACCTTTATGAAATCAGCCTTACATAGCGAAAGAAAATGAATCAAATGAATAGCAATTTCACATAAAGCTTTGAAAAAGAAATACAAGTTTAGTTGCATGCAATCCAAAAATCTGGTTATTTACTTGCATTGGCTAGGGAGAGAAACCAAAAACCTCTTCAAAGAGTCCTCTCTACAGCTGAACCAATCTATACCAAAAACCCCATGAAAAACCATTCAAAAGAAATCTCAGATTTTTGAAATAAAAGGGATTCCTAAGTTTTTTTGGAACAATTTTGTAGTGTTCCTTCTAGTTTTTTTGGATATGGAACAATTACTGTAGTGTTCCTTCTAGTTTTTTTGGAATCGGTCTCTCCCTATTCTAATCCAATTCTTTCTTCGTTGATATAATAATAAACACAAAAATGTTACCTTAAATTTTGTAGTGTTCCACTTTTTATCAATAAGATCTATCCACTTGGTAGGACCGACATCCTTCGGTGGGTGGTTTCTTGCGTAGTCCTTTTCTTGTGTACTCCTCCCCTTTAGCATCCTTCAACTCCCTGAATTGTTTGTGCAGCTTATAGGTATGGTTACTCAATCTCCGACCCAAGTTTGTGTTCATTGCCATTCCTATATCAATAGGGTCTCCTTCTAAATCAAATTGATCCTGCAAAAAATAGATAAGTCATAGATAATTCCTAAAACAAGAAAAAATTTATGACAAATAATTAAGAGATTCTAACCTATTTTAAATGTTAGCCCCAAGGTTATTTAAATTATAATTCAATTGATTTTGATGAATAACAAATATTTTTATTTTGATTTATTCAAATTAAGTTTTCAAAATGTTATATCAGAGGTTAATCCGATAAGAATGGGACTACACCAGTAATGCCAAGAGACAATAACTATAAAGCTAGAGACCTAGCCAATTGGTTAGTTGAAGATGATTCATAAATTTTTTTTCTTTTTGAAACCCCAATGTTATAAACATCCCAATAGACATTCATCAGATAAGAACATAGTTACATTGTGGATGGATTCTTCTTTAATATTAAGTGTCAAATGCAGTGTTTCTTTATTACCTTAAAAAGTTTTGAATTGATCAGACCAAACAAATTCTTTCATAAGGAAGCTACTTAGCCTTTAATTGACTAAGAGGGCTCACTGACACCGAAAATGAGCAAGTAAAATAGCAACTAAAAACTGTATCAAGGTGATCACATCCTTCTCTTTTCTCAACACCTCTAGCAATCAAATTCAACATTTATGGTCGACAACTTCAACAAAATTAAGTTTTTAATTGTGCATGAGGTAAAAAAAATAGATGGGGCCTCTTCAGTATGAAGAACCAGAAATATTAGTATCAGTTGGCAAGCCAAAACTAGATTGGAAAAGACAAACATACAACAAAAGACCTCAAACGGTATTACAGTTATAAATGGCTACTACATCCTCACATGTCCTATAATAGAGTAGATAGTGAACTTACATTCAAGCATTGAACAATCGCCCCCTTAACGGAGGCATCGACATACTTCCACCTACGAACACTTGGATCTGGTAAACGTGTTCGCACTTCTACACCGATCTTTGAGGCTAGTTTTGAGGCATAGTCCCCTACCGGTGCACGAAATTCGGGAGGGATAGGCACATTAAGCTTTCCATATCTATCAACAATGCCTTGAACCTCTTTGCCTCGACTCGGGCCACGAACATGCTTACCAGCTGATATTGTGAAGCCATAATATTGAATTAGTTAGTATGTGAACAAATTTAATTAAGATCTCAAATCAATGTAAATAAAGAGTGTATCTTACCAATAGTATTACCAGTAGTAACCTCAACTTGAGGCTCGACATTGAGAGGTGGTGAGGGATGGCTACCCGCCTCAGGACGGGAAGAGGTATCCCCCTCTTCTGGTGTGTGGCTTAATGCCTCAAGATGAGATTATGAACGGGCTCTAGATGGCACCTCCAACAGCTGAATAACATAATAAAATATGAGTATATGTACAAAGATATACATGTATGTGTATGAATTGAATCGATAAATAAGAAAGAATATATTTCACAATGCATAAACGCGTAGTACCTCATGCTCAAAAGAATCACTGGATTCAATGTGATTGCCATCTTCACCCTCTGACGGTTGATAATCATCGTCATTTTCCTCAATTGCTATTTGTTTTTCCTTCCTCAATTTCTTATGTTGAACGGCAGCCTTCAAAGAATTTGTTATATTCTTCAATCCTAGAGCATTCATTCTCTCACGGTTTCTATTAAATGTCTTCGTTCTTTGTTTCTCATAGTTCGTTTCATTCTTAGTTGCGGTACTTCGTTTGGTCAACTATTTTTTGTAGTGTCCATTTTGCCCAACTATAAAGCATAATTGAACATTAGATGTATAGAAAAGATAATTATATATTTCTATACATAAAGCATAAAGTAACAACAATCTCAACGAGTGGATATGTCATATAAGCTCTAAATCATTGAAATATGGCTAGAGTGAGAGAGATGATTTTTTTTAACCTTTATATCATATAACAAATTAATTATGAAGCCATCAGACACATAATATGACCAATCCACGACAAACATACATTACAGTGGATCAACCCCACAGCTAAAACTCAACTACATTAATTAACAACAATGTTCATATAGAAAGTGCAAAATAAAAACTACAAATCCTAGTCCACATCAAGATCCATATCATAATCCATATCAGGTTCGTCATACTCTTCATTTTCTTCGTCATTTCTATTCTCTATCATTACTTCAACAGATGACCTAACCCTTGTAACGAATTCCCCTTCAACACCATCTCTATAACATTGAACATTAGCGCCAATGTCAATTGGAACAACATCAGTAATATTTTCTTATTGGAACACATCGTTTTCTTCTGGTTGATCCGGTGCTTCTCCATCACCCACCTCTGGTACATCAAAGACACCCCTATGTTGCACTCATTTAATGACTTGCCATGGTTGACCCCATTAGGTATCGTTTAGGTAAAAGACTTGCTTAACCTGGCTAGGCAAGATGAATGGGTCGTATTGATACCACCGGCTTGTGACGTCAATACTTATGCAATAATCACCGGTTCGCAGTGTTCTACTTCGACCTGTGTTGTACCATTCACACTGGAAAAATAGAACTTTGTTATGACATATGTACTCCAATTCCCAAACATTGCACAAGTGACCATAAAATTCATGCGTCACTCCCTCATGATCCCCTTCTGTAAGCACACCACTATTCTGACTCTTACGGCGATTGTCTAATTCTCTTTTATGGAACCGTACGCCATTGATTATGCAACCAGAGTACTCTTTTACTAGCAAATTGGGGCCATTTGCTAACGACCATAAATCATCGGTTGCCTCTGGTGACTCTTCTTCTCTCATTATATTTATCTACAATCATATACAACATACATGAAGATAGTAAAAATAAATTAATAAATGATCAAATCTTATACAAATTTTTAATCATGTCCTACAATTGAAAATGCCTTACCCACTCTTTAAACCACTTGGGAAACTCTTGTTGTTGTATATGGGTTATGTCTTGGTCAGATGAAGTCCGTAATTGATTTTTGTGTATCCTACTCAAAAGAATGTGATTATTATGCATTGCTAACTACTTCGACAAAGCTAAGAATACACATATTTAAATGAAAAAGATACCCTAGAACATAAACAAAGCTAAGAATACACATATTTAAATGAAAAACATACTCCAGATACTTCTCTATCTCGGGGCTATTGTTCAACAAAAACCAATGAGCCATATCACGATATTCTTGTGACATATCAGCATCCCTTGTGATTAGGCCAATAGGACGGGCCGTTTCTGTGCATACAATCAACCCTTTGCGACGTTCGCACGATCTTGATTTCGTTCGGGTCGATTATGCACTGTTTCGATCCCATCAACATACATTGAATCAAACTAATGCACTCTTTGACAATGTAAGCCTGTGCGATTGAACCTTCTGGTCGAGCACGGTTTGAAACAAAACTTTTTAAAGCTCCGAGAAACCTTCAAAAGAGAGTTAGTTAGGAGCAAGGTTACACATGCAACATATAATTACGAACCTTTCAATTTAACAATTACCTTTTGATCCGGTACATCCATCGATATTGCACCGGTCCTCCAAGAATAGCCTCGTGCGGCAAGTGAACAGCCAAGTGAACCATCACATCAAAGAAGGCTAGAGGAAAGATCGTTTCAAGCTTGCATAATATGTGTACTATACGTTCCTCAAATTTCTCAAGTTCATCACGGTGCAGTGTCCTTGAGCACAAATCCTGGAAAAAGCTACCTAACTCAAATAGTGTTTTACTAATCTCTTTGTCTACGTAACCACGCATCCTAATTGGAAGAATCCGTTGTATGAGTACATGGCAGTCATGACTTTTCAAGCCTGTTAATTTACCATTTCTCGCATTCACTAATCTTGATATGTTTGCAGTATAGCCATCCGGATACTTCACTGATCTCAAGAATTCAAAGAAACCCTCTCTCTCTTCAGGGGTCAATGAAAAGATTGCCCTTGGCTTAACAAATGTTCCATCAGGACGACGTGTTAACCACAACTCTTTCCTTATATCCATATCTTCCAGGTCCATCCGTGCTTTGTCGGTGTCGTTGTTCTTCCCATCAATGCCTAACATAGTTCTAAAGGTATTTTCACTGAAATTCTTCTCGACGTGCATTGTAACTCATACAAGATGCTCACCTATGTCCAATTTAGTGCTTGACGGAGTCTTTTTGTGTTTCTTGGAGGCTTCCCATATGTGAGACCTGTCACTCTATCCAATTGCTTTAATATTTGATCCCCTGGTAACTCTAAAGATCTCTTTCGTTTCTCGTGCTTACCATTGTAAGCCTTACTCTTTCGTCTTTCATCTTTCGGGGTGAGTGTGAGGCAAGTAGCATCGATGGTTAGTGTATGCAGTCTTACCTTTCAAAGATTTAAAATATGGTTCATCATTGCAAGTGTAGCAAGAATAATGACCCTTTGTTCTCCACCCAGATATGTCACAAAATGCAGGCAAATCATGTATAGTCCACATCAAAGCTGCACACATTTGGAAAGACTGACCAATTGAGGCATCATAAGATAATGCACCATATTTCCACAACTCATTCAACTCATCCACTAGAGGTCACATGTAGACATCAATATCGATCCCTGGTTGTGATTCTCCAGGAATAAGTAATGACAACATAAGAAATGGATCTTTCATAACCAACCAAGGTGGCAAGTTATAAGGAATGAGTACTACAGGCCACAAACTATATGAGTTGCTCATGTTCCAGAAAGGATTGAACCCATCAACAGCCAACCCTAACCTCACATTTCGAGGCTCCAGGGCAAACTTAGGATGTTGCACATCAAATTCCTTCCACTCATCACTATCGGCGGGATGCATCAATACTCCGTCATCTACACGTTTGTGCTTGTGCCATCTCATGTCCTCAGCAGTCTTCCTTGACATATACAATCTTTTCAACATTGGTGTCAATGGGAAGTACCGCAACACCTTTTTTGGAATCTTCTTACCCCTGCCACGATTGATCTTGTTTTTGGATGCCTTACAATTTGGACATTTATCCAACTTTGCATTTTCCTTCCAAAAGAGTACGCAATCATTTATACAAGCATCAATGAACTCATATGATAAGCCCAAATCACGAAGTATTTTCTTAGCTTCATAAAATGACTTTGGGACCAAATTATCTTTTGGAAAAAGTTTTGTTAAAAACTCCAACAGCCTGTCAACCGACTTATTGCTCCAATGGTTTGTTACCTTCATATTAAGCAGCTCGATGACAAACTTCAACAGAGTGTAATTTGTGCAACCTAAGTACACCTCACGTTTGGCATCATTAAATAGTTTATCAAGCGTCTGTACTTCCTCATTCTAGGGTGCATCGT
Organism: Cinnamomum chago; assembly: GCA_038049695.1. Taxonomy (NCBI): domain Eukaryota; kingdom Viridiplantae; phylum Streptophyta; class Magnoliopsida; order Laurales; family Lauraceae; genus Cinnamomum; species Cinnamomum chago. Next base: position 27,886,699 of record CP142456.1, read on the forward strand.
TTGGTTCTCCTCTTATTTGATCTTCCACGAAGGCATCAATACCACCTAAAACCTCATCTTCATCAACTGCCATTTCATGGTGAGCCTCATTTGATACACGGGGTTCCCCGTGCTCATGCCAAATAGTGTACGTTTGCATAATCCCATATTGAAGCAAATGTATTTGCACATTTCGAATATTTTGGGAATAATAGTTCACACAGTTCAGACATGGGTACGAAATTTTACCTTCCTGGTCAACAACTGCCATTGCAAATTTAATAAATGACGTCACCCCATCAATATATGGCTGGCTCATCCTTCCATCAGGCATCTTACCCAATGCAATCCAACTCTTGTCCATGTCTGATCACGAACCAACTTAACGAAACTAACAACTAAACTGCGAGAAAAAGAAAAGAAATTGATAAATAATAACAGAAAATAAATAAAAAGGGCATACATAAAAATATGAAAAAAATTATATCATTTCATGTTTCGATGAAAAAAATTTGAAAAACCAGGAGTTAGCTTACATAAGAAAAATTATAAATAATTACAGAAGAAAAATATGAAAAATTATAAAAATATGAAAAAGGGCATACATAAGAAATTGATACATAACATTTACAATAAATAAATAAATAGGAGTTAGCTTATCATATCATTTCATGTTTTGATGAAAAAATATGCAAACCTCTACCAGTCTCAAAACTACCATCCAAGTATTTTGTCTATATTAATAAGGGGCTAATGTACCTTCTACCAAAACCCCTGGATATCTCTTCAGCATTGCATAAAAATGGGGAAAAAATATTTAGGGTATCACCATGCATTCCCCACTTTTACTTCCCACACTTCAGATTCTGATTATATGCAAACTTTATAAACACAAAGGAGAAGAGTACATGCATATAGAATTTAAGTTTGAATGGTGATAGCCTTATGATTTTCTTTCCATTGAATAATGAAAGAATTGGATATCCATCCACAATTCAGAATCAGGAATTTTTGTGAGAACAAGATGATGCCCTTAGGTACCTGCACAATATTGGGTTTAAGTAGTATATTCATCTAAGTGTCTTGAGAACTAGAATAGTGTGTTGCACTACCCTTATTTATGGCTTTCAATATATAACAGTAGATAGTTTTAGTTACAATCAGAATCAGCCAGAGATATTTATTGGCTTTCAATTTTGAAGTATCATTTTAGATTTTACACAGTAGATTTTTGATCATTGACACTGAACCAACAAAAGATCTTGTGTCAATATCATAAAAAGGGAATAAAACTTTTGAGGGCTTGTAGCAAAACATACAATACCCTTGAGGAGGGTCATGTAAGAAAAATAAAATGTACACCACTAAAATTATCCATTTGCCATGTAGTAATATCCTATTGCATTATTGATTTAGTAGAATAAAGAAAATGTAATGATTATATGTTATTTTTAGATTTTACTATTGGAGATCTGGAGATCTCCAAGAAGGTCTCTACAGTAATCAAACTGCATCCTTATTGTTTTTAAATCACTTAATCCGGTGCTGGAATGCATTGCATAAGGAGAAAGGAAAACAGTATAATATCAAATAATCTCAATAAAAGAAAAGCTTCCTAAACTGTAGTATTCCATAGAAAGAATCCGATACCTAGATATGAATCGTTTGTAGGTTCCCAACCATAAAAAAAAAAAAAGCCTCCTTTGGCAACTCTACCTCAACTAGAGCAAGTTTCAGTTCCACTCTTTCGGTAAATGCCCTTCCCTTGGAGTTCACAATCAACCACTGCCTGTCCCATCGGAATCCTACACATAGAGCAGAGTAACAAGAGTTAGCCCAACTATTGGGCGATACATTTCTCATCCCCAAAGACAAAAATTTCAAACAATTATTCTATGAAAAAATCTTTGTAGCATGTATAACACACAAAGTATATGCTCATCATTCCCGTCGCATATGACAATTTCATGAAACAGTAGAAGATAAGAAAATTGGAGTGGGCCTTTTTAAACTCAGGATTTCCCTTTTATTACAACCCCTGAATCATTATAAAAAAAATGTAAAAAAATTGCAATCCCTTCCATAGGAATGTCCATGGTCTTAGAATCAATGAGACCAGCAAGATCAATCAATTTGTTGCTGTATTCGGGGAAAGAGCAAAATCCAATGGAGGTGATGACAGGGTGCACTGGCATGCAGGGGAGGTGCTGAGGGATACGATGGTGATGGAGAGAGGAGGGAGGAGGGAGAGAGGCTCTTAGCTGTGAATGGGATGAGTTCTGCACGTGGAGGGAGAAGTGGGAGAGATGATAGGCTCTGCACTACTGTTGGTGGTGGTACGGTCTGCGCTTGGAGGAAGAAGGGGCGATGGTCCGCGGGCGTGAGAGAGATGAAGAGCAGATAGATTGGAGAGGGTGGCCGCCTCTGAGATGGGTATGCGCAGGGGGTTACGAGATGGCGAGAGAGAGGGCCGAGATCGAGAGGGAGAGGAGGTGATGGTGATACGCCTTGGTTCTGGTGTGAGAGAGATGGACGAGGTCTGCGTGCGAGGGTGTTATGTTATTTCATGGAGGGATGGCAGGTGAGAAAGGGTCAAAGAGATAAGGGATTGCTGGGAGAGAGAGGGTTAGAGAGAAGAGGGATTGAGAAGAGGGAGAGGGGGCGCTGGAAATGGTATGCACTTGAGCGAGCGCGGGAAATGGAAAATGGCGCGGGTACAACACTGGAATGTTATTTTTAGGGCTGAAGTGATTTTGAAGGCCCCAATTAACTTTTATTCCTCCAAAACAAAAATAATGAAAATATAATTTTTCTTGGCGCATTAGCTAAAGAAATGGTCAAAATTTGGCAAATTGACATTTGTCAGTGATATAGGTACTTCACCGGCAAAAAATATATCCTTTGCCGGCGACAGAAATATTTTACCGGTAAAACATAACCTTTGCCGATGAAAAAATGAGTTTGCGGGGCAAAGCTGAACCTTTACCGACGAAATTATTTCGCTGGTAAAAGTATAACTTCTCCCGGCGAAATAAGCTTTTTTGCCGGCAAAAGTTACACTTTTCCCGGCGTTTAATTATTTCGTCGGCAAAAATGCAAATTCTTGTAGTGACAAAACACAAAGTAGAATCCAATGCATGTAAAATGTCAAAGGTCTCACTAATTGCAATCACATCAATTCCAATGTAATGATTGATCTTACATGAGATTACAACAAAAGAGGAATCAAACGCGTGTAAACCAATACAACCAGATCTAGATAGATATTCATGAACGAGTAGCTGAGACTGAGAGAGGTAGGTGTACCTGGCGGTGGCAGACTCCTGGATAGAGGATGATGGGCGTAGATGTTGGTGATTGGTGATGGTGGCTGCGTCTGGGAGTTCTGGGTGAGAGAGACTGGGAGAAGTAGAGATGAGAGGGATCACTGATCATGGATGGGTCTGCACTGTGTATGATGATGGAGAGTGATGATGATTGATGGGCGTCAATGGGCCATGGGGCTGTTGCCTGAGACGATGGGTGGCAGATGTTGGAAAAGGGTTTTGGAAAATGGGGAAAAGGGTTCTTCTCTCCTCTTCTGGAAAAGGGTTTCGGAAAAGAGAGACCGGGATAAATGGAGGGACAAAGGGGGGAATGGGTTTTGGAAAAGGGGCGTTGGATTGGGGGGGGGGGGGGGATGGACTATAGGGCCTGGGGGGGCATTTTAGTCATTTTAAAGGCTTTTCCAGAGCAATACTTGTGAGAGAGGAATAGGCTCAAGTGCGAATGAAATTGGCGCCACCGCAAATGAAATTGGCACCTTATTTTGTTGGCCGAAATATTATCGTCTTCCATAAATTATCCTTATTAGTGATGAATTACGTTCGTCGCAAAAACAAATTACATTTTGTGACAAAAATGTTCATCTCCAATGAGCTAAAATAATTCGCGCCAACGCAAATGAAATTGGCGCCTTATTTTGGTGACCAAATATTTTCATCTTCCATAACTTATCCTTATTAGTGACGAATTACGTTCGTCACATAAAAACAAATTATATTTTGTGACAAAAATGTTCGTCTCAAATAATCTAAAATAATTTGCGCCAAAGCAAATTGTCGCGACCCCGGACCGGGCCCCCGAAGGAACCGATCCGGAGTCGGGACATTATGATGATCCACGTCACATCTGTTTAAATGATAACATACATTTATTTAATTTCCCACAGGTGTCCGCGGTGAGCATATCACAACCATCGATGAATATTTCTTTTAAGTGCGGAAGCGTGTAGCAAATCAAATAGTCAGACTATCTCTAGTCGTGAAAGCATTAACATCAAGTATAAATTACTGTATCAGAATGAGCAATGTTCTATAGCATGTTTCCCAAAAGTAAGTTAAAGCTTAACAAAAGATCACTTATTTACATTCCCAAAATTAGAGGCCAACAAAGGCCAATATAAACAAAACAATAACCCAATGAATGGTTAAATAGTTTTTCTCAAAATGAAACGCCTCTCGTAGCAACCCGATGTCTACATGACATCGTCAGCACGTCACTCGACTAGAGGTTGCGGCTCACCTACCGCCTCCTCCGGCTCCTCCGCAAGGAACCCGGCAATGGGACCTGAGTACCAAAGCAAATGGGTCAGACACGACGGTCTGGCAAGAGAATGAAAGATACAACAACAACAGGTAGTAATAAAGGAAATACCTTGAAAAGCATAGAATCTATTTAAACAAGAACTCTCATAAAGTAGATAAATCATTTGCTAGAAAACGGGCAAATAAGATAAAACATATAAGGTAACCAAGGAATCGGGAACTAACAAGATGGCAATCACATAAAGCTAAGTCCTCTGTCACTAAAATGACAACAGTATAACGGGACGTTGATCTCAGTCACACAAGGTGAGGAGATTCAACGCAAATCATATATACAATATAAATATACGGGACGGGACCACGGTAGCGAACCGGGTATCGGGACGGGACCACGGTAATAGACCGGGTATCGGGATCCAAACTGCAGCTGGCGGGAGGGGAAGGGATCTCCAAGTCGGTGGATCAAACCGACAAAGTATCCAAGCTTAGTGATGCCGACTCATAGGACAAATAACAAATCGAGACATATGCAAGTAAATCAAGTACAATAAATAAACGAGCAAGACGGGGGTGCTCAAGGGCACACTGACATTTCCTGTCGGGCAATACATTTCGGGACAAATAACTATTACTAGTGTAACTATCATGCTTTCGGGAAAACAAATCATATAATATAAATCTTGGAATGAGTGAAACAATGAACTATAACAATTTCGGGTAAAATACTGGTTTCAAGATCTATTTAGTGTATAGGGGTCCCGTATGTCGCTTATAATAAAGACTTGGTACTCTTCGAGTTTGAAGACATTCCGGGCTCCTTATGCACCTTGAAGTTTCAAAACTTCGAATGAACTCTTTGTGGTATGGTTTCTTCCTCAAATGGTCTCATACAATGCTTAATAAATCTCCTTGACATAGAGGGGTTCCAAGAGAATAGACCCAACCATTGAAACAGTTGAACATTGTCCCAAACATAGCCTATGCCAGACGAACCGCATCGCTCGAGCGGACTGGAGGGTTCGCTCGAGCGAGTCGCTCGCTGGAATGGTTGTCTGGGTGGGTTCGCTCGAGCGAAGTGGAGGTCGCTCGAACGAACTCATTGGGTCGAGCGAATATTTAAATGCGTTCGAACGAACAACTCTCTGGAATGAGTTCTGGGATGTCCGCTCGAGCGACCAGGGGTACGCTCGAGCGACCAAGCTACTGGAATGCTCCGAACCCTTTCCTGGACAGGTCGCTCGAGCGAAGTGTCATGGTCGCTCGAGCGAACTGTCCAGAACCTGAATTCGGACCGGTTCAGCTCCACAATAACTCTTCCTTTTTTTTACAACCCCTTCTTAACCACTTTCATACATCAAATGAGGAGTATAAATCTCCATTCAAATGACCTCAAATCTCCAACCACATCCATCACATTCTCCTCCATCCATATCACATTCCATACAAGCAAAGAGGAGAAGGAAACCATTTCACACAATATACATATTCAAGACAAAACAAGAAAACATTTAATTGCTATGAGCTAACACAACTATATGATCATAAATGCATTCATAAGGCTCTCCATCAAGAACATTTATTTCAACCATAAACACATTAATGAAAACATGAAAATCCATAAATGCTTCACCAACCATTTAAAACTTAAAACACCCAATCATTCACTTGCCTTATGACCATGCTAGCCAAAAATCAAGCCTCTATCACTTCTTAAGCTCACTTCCAAGCTACAATAAAAAAACCCCCAAAACAACCCTAAAATGGGTTACACAAGGAATGAAATTGAAAGAACTAATAATAATGCAAATGGAGCTTATCAAGGGCTAGGAGACAACAAATCTAGAAGATGAAAGTGATTACTTACTTGCAAGGTCCTCTAAAGGCAATGGAAAGCTCAAAGAAAGTCTTGTGATGAATGGTTTTCTCAAGCAATGGTGTCAATGGAGAGCTAGGGTGATGAGGAAGAAGGTGATGATCTCCACTACTCAGGTTGTGCAAGATTGGTGGTGAGTTAAGTGATTGCAAGCAAGAGTAAGAAGAAGAAGGCAATGAAACCCTAGGTTCTCACTCTCTTCTGCTGGAAAATGGAAATGAAGAAGAAGAAGGGTCTCCTTATAAACAAGTGGGGAGTGGGCTCCACCACTAGAATTCTAATTGGGCTGAAATCATCTCTTTCTGGACCTCGGATGAATTTGACGAAGAAGGAAGAAATGATCGTCGAAATATCTAGTTTCTAAAAAGTATATGTTTCGAGGGTTTCGGGAATACAAGTTTTGGGGTACAGATTTTGTGTGCAATGACTGTTTTGCCCTCAAGGCTATGCAATCGGGTTTCGGGATCTCAAATGGACACGGGATCAACATGAAAGTTGTATGGAATAACAATACCAATAAAACGAGATTAAAACCATGAATACAAAAATCTCCGATAAATCCTCGAGCACATGCAAAGTCATGAAAAGGAACCCCCAAAGGGCCCTACTAGTTACCAAAGCATTCAAAGTAGCCCAAAACTAGAATCAAAGCTATTCCGAACCCAACTTAGCCAAAATCACTAATCAAGCTTAGCACTAACACGCAACTTATTTAGCACTAATTGGGTTCACTCGGGTCGGGGTTGTAACGCCCCACCCTTCACCCATGCATGATATTGTCCGCTTTGGCCCACGGGCCTCACAGTTTTGCTTCTGATGGGCCTCAACCCATCAAAAGGCCTCATGCAAGGTAAGGGTGTAAACTTTACATATAACCCCATTCACTTTCCTCTCTATAGTCGATGTGGGACTCCGAGGCGTCACATTCCACCCCCCTTAGGGCTGCATGTCCCTGTGCAGTAGCCTGCCAGTTCCTGTAGCCTGCCAGCCCTCTTGGCCCGCCCACATGGAGACCCGCCCACTTGCACCAGACCACGGCAGGGGACCCACAATGGAAACATGCACCCGTATGTTTCCTGCAATCACGAACATGATGGCTACCCCCACAGAAAGTGCAAATGATCCGCTGAGGTAATTGGCGAAGCACTGGCTCAATCCGAAGCCTCTTAGATGCTGGCTGCTGATAATACTGGGAGGAAGAACCCTGTGCCTTGGGTTGAGGTATTAATGCCAAGATCCTCTGCTGCTCCAAGGCAATCACCTCCTTAAGAGACTCCTCTGCCCAATAAGCTTCTTTGACCACATCATCATAATCAGTCAGCTTACTACGCTGTACTTGCATCTTGATATCTGCTCGCAGTCTCTTGATAAACCTTCTAACCCTCTCTGATTCGGGCTGAATCAAATTCCCTGCAAACCTGGATAGGTGGGTGAAAGAGATCTCATAGTCTTGTATTGAAAGATCACCCTGAACCTGTTAGGGATTTTGTATTTGCAATTTGATGGATGCATTTGCACTTTAGCATCATTTGATAGTTCACACTTGCATTGTTTTAGAAAACCTTGAAATCTAGTTTTATACATGCATAGCTTTTAAGATTTGGAAAAGTTTTTGTTTTATGCATGTTTTGGTTTTAAACTTGGATGCATTGGTTTTAGAACCCAAAACTCTTTTGAAAACCTAATTCCTTGTGCATTATATTTGGAAAATCATCTTGTGAATTTAGGTTTGAGCTTTGCATACATTCATCACAAAAAGAATCATTTGTGTATGCAATTTCACTTGAAAAGAGTTTTTACAAATCAAGCTAGTCTATGGTTTTAAAGTTTTCAAATCTTTTTAGGCTTTGTGTTTTTCATGTTTTTAAACATCTTAGAATGTCTTAAAACATGTTATTTAAGCTTGATTGAGTGGCCCAAAGATCCCTCAAAGAAATACTTTGAAATGGAAAAAAGTTGGATTTTTGGCCCCAGGGACTCGCCCGGCAGTGTCGCCGGTCGACCGAGACCTGTGTCTCGGTCGACCGAGGACACTGCAGGGTGACTGAGCCCTGAAGCCCCAACGGTAACTTTTTTGACCGTTGTGCTTTCTCGGTCGACCGAGACCCCTTTGCCGGTCGACCGAGGACTAGCCGTTGGACACTTTTTGGCTATAAAGTCCATTCTTTTCCAACCTTTTTCAAGGCTTGACACATGAACTTTTGAGAGCATTTTGGAGCCAAAGAAAGGGGAAGAAGTTGGAAAGGCTAGAGGGCCATTTGGAAATCAAATGTTTGAGATTTAAAAAGGTAGACCTTACTTATCATTTTGATTTCCATTAAAAGTAGAATCAATGCATGGTTAAATCTTTGTATTTTCATATTTGCATGATTTCTAGCTTTTAAAGAGTTGTGTTGCAAACTCTAAATCATCCTTGGTAAATTAGATTAGTTTGCAAACTCTCTTAACTAAATCACATGCTTTCTTAGACTTTAACATTCATACAACTTGTTTAATTCATTTCTTCAAAGTTGTTTGAATCTTTTATGTGATTAGTTTTCTCTTCAATCATCATTTTATAAGCTTTGATTTTAAAATGCATCATGCATTCATTTAAGAGCTTCTTTGTTGAAATTGATTGAAGAAACACATTCATACACTTGTGCACACACTTTAGCTTATTTGAGTGTATGTTTGTAATTTGTATTAAACTTTCATATTAGCCTATTCAAGAGGCAATTTCATTTGAGCTTAAATTGTATCTCTTGGAGTGTTCTTTTGTGAAGACACCTTCTTTGAGAAATCTCTCATTTGTAAAGGTTATTGCTTAGCCTAAGAAAAGCACCTTGTAAGGTTATTGCTTAGCCTAAGAAAAGCATTTTGTAAAGGTTATTGCTTAGCCTATAAAAGCACATTGAGAGGTTGTTGTTTAGCCTAGAAAAACAACATTGTAAGGGTTATTGCTTAGCCTAGTAAAAAGCATACATAGTGGAAATCCGGTGGGGTGTTGGATGCACAAGCCGGTAGTGGATGTAGGCATGTTGGCCGAACCACTATAAATATTGTGTTGTGGTGATTGCTATGTGGTGATTGTTTTTGTTTAGCTTCCGCATATTGTATGGTTAATCATCACATGTGACTAGTTATTGTTAAGAAATTAAAATTGGTCTTTAATTGGTCATATTTGTAGCTCACCCTATTCACCCCCCCCCCCCTCTAGGGTTAGGATCCTCGTGGACTTTCAATTGGTATCAGAGCCTCGTGCTCTATTTTATAGGATCAAGTGTTTGGAACTCTTGATTAGGTGTAAAAACCTAGAGTTAAAACCCTAGAGTTGTCCTTTGCATGAAAATCATTAGAATGGACTCCATTATGATAGACTTTGTAGATTCTTCTAGACCCCTCATTCTTCCTTCTATTGGAGATTCAAACTCTAAATTAAATGAATCTCAATGTGACATAAAAGAGGAAGAAAATGATTATGATGAAGATGATCTTCAACAAGCCTATAATGAATTATATACATTATCTTCCAAGCTTGATAAGAGAAATAGAAGTTTAAGAGAAGAATCTATGAAACTAAACAAAGAGCTAGACTCTTCAAAAGATGAGCTTAGAGAGAAAGAAGAAGTCATAAATTGTTTAGAATCTAAGTTCATGATCTCTTTAAATAATCTATCTAACATTCAAGATGAACTAAGAGATTTAAAGATGGATTATGAAAATGTCAATAAGGAGAATTTAAATCTAAGAGATCAAATAAAAAGGCAAGACAAAGACTTTAACAATCTTGAATCTAAATTGACTATCTCTAAGGAAAATTTATCTAATACTCAAGATGAATTAAATGAGATTAAGATAAATTGTGATGAGCTTAAAAATGAAAATTTAAACCTAAGAGATACAATTAAAAGACAAGATGAAAACATTAACTATTTAAAATCCAAGTTGACAATTTCAAATGAAAACTTGTCTAATGCACAAAGTAATGTAAAAACTCTAGAACTTGGATCTAATATAGTTAATGAACTTAAAGCTAAGTTAAAACTTGCCAATGAAGAGCTAAGCAAATATAAGGAAATTGAAAATGAACTTTCAAAAGTTAAAAATGAAAATTCAATCCTTATAACCAAAGTCACTCAACTTGAAAGCTATAAACAAAAGTATGAGTGCAAGTTTACCCAAAGTGAAGATAGACTTGAAAAATTATTTAAATTGGGTAAACCTCATGGAGATAGGACGGGTCTTGGTTTTAATAAGTGTACTTCACATGACCCTAAATTCACCAACACTTTTGTGAAAGGTGAGTCCTCATTCTCTAGCACTCTCTCTCAAATGTCCAAAATTAAATGTCATTATTGTGGTAAAGAAGGACATCTAAAATTTGAGTGCAAACTAAGAAAAAGAAGCTATGTGTCTAAGCCCATCTTTGAACTAAAGAATGGAGAATCAAAACCTATGAAGGTTAAGACACTAAAAATCAAGAAAGACTCCAAAAAGACTAAACAAGTTAAATCTATTAAAATGGAGTCTCCTAAGATAGATTCTAAGAAGTTTAAACAAGTTAAACCAAGCTTAAAAGAATCTATGAACAAAAAGCTTCTCAACCTATCTCCCTTATATCAACCCATGAAAGAACTTTTGAAGAAAGTTGCTAAGTTAAATCTAAAATTCAAAAGTCAAGTAAAGGGAGAAAATAAGAAGAAAAGAAAAGAGAAACAATCCCCAAAGAAACAAACCCACCAACTTCAAAAGACTAATCACCAATCCAAGCTAAATATAGTCAAATCAAAATATCATGGTGATAAGTTCAAATTGAAAATTTATCAAGTTAAATCTCCTATAGTTGGTGAGAACTCCAAACAAGACCTCAAAGTTCAACCCTCTCAAGACCTTAGGTGGATTCCTAAAGTTATCTACTTAGACAAACCTTAAGGCCTTGAACCTACTTGACCAACCTATTCTTTAATAGTTAAATCACTTTGTTGGTCATGTTGCTTTGCATTTTGTTCTTTCTTAGTTACATTTATTAAAATGCATTGTTTCTTTATGATCAATTGATTTTGTTTTCATGCACCATTCCAAGTTACATGTCATGGTTTTCAAAATCTTTTGATTATAATTTCATCATGTTTGATTTGCTTTTTGCACACATAAGTTTTGCATTGCATTTCTACATGATCAATTGATTGTGATTTCAAAAGCTTCCATAGCTAGATTTTTCATGATCAATTGTTATTGAATCATTTGTGTATATGTCATAGTAAGATTATTTGAACAAATGATTTGAATCAATTCAAGTTTTCCATGGATTTCTAAGTTATACTTTTATATGGAGAACATTGTTTTGAAAAATCAACTTGTATGTGTTTCAATTAAGTTATATCTTTTAAAATACAATGTTGAAAATTGATCTTCTAAATCATTCTTTTTATGCTCATTGTTGGATTTTGTTTTTCAAAATGATTTGAAGATTGTTTGATTGGAAATGCCTATAACATCATTAGTTATATTCATCTAAAGCATGTTCCATGTTTTCATTTCCTTTTCTTTTGGTTTCATTATCTTAGAAATGGAAATGTATGTTGTTTGCATCCTTGCTTGTTTATTTACATTCTTTTTAATATGCAAATGACTATTGGTTCCATGTATGGTTGTGATCTTAGTTATATTTGTAGATACCATACTAGAACCCAAATCCATCCTCTATGCCTTATAGTCATATCGTTTTGGATGGTTATGATGTTGACTCATGTAGTTTCTCTTGGTATCATCCTTATATATGTTTCAACTTCATAGTAGTGTTCTTAATCATATGAAACTCTTTGAAACCCATTTCTCATATTTCTATATGTTTGATGGATATCTTAGATGTTGAATTCATATGATTTTGACACTTTGGAAATTGCATGCATTTCCAAGTCATATTCTTTTGCATTGCAATTTACCTTGTTCATCACTATGCTCAATAGTTATATCCTTAAAAGTGATGAATATGCATTTATGATGCTTGATGGGATTTTGGGTTTGTCACATCCTTGCTTTTAATCATGTTGTCATATTCAATTGGTTTCATTTGGTATAACTTTCCATTGATTTCATATCCAATTGATATCTTATCTTGTGTATGTGATAGACCTTGTGTACATTGGTTTGATCTTCATAGTTATATATTTGTTCCATGTCACACACCATTAGCATCATAATGTTCATGATTGCCACCTCTCTTGCTCTTATAGGTATATCTCATGACCACCATGTTTATATGTTCATAATATTGGTTGGTTATTAGTTGAGGTTGGCTTCATGATTGAATTTCATTTCACTCATTCTTGCACTTTAATAGTCATATTTATTGTTTGAATGAAATGAGTTCAAAACCTTACATAGCATATGATTTTCATAAGTTATATTGATTGATGCTATGTTTGAGTAAACCCCATTGCATCATGGATAGCTCTAATTTGGATTTTTCCTAATAGTTATATTTTTAAATCCATTTTAGAGTGATTGATTTAATAAGTCATACCCTTAAATCTCAATTGGTACTCTTTGTTTTTCCAATTGATATCCATGATTGCTTTTCCCATTAGACCTAGCTCTCTTTTGGTAATTTGATCATATTGTGCTTTTTAGTTATATGAATCTAATTCTTTCCTTGAAGTTGACCCTCACTTGGTTAAACCATCTTCTTCTTGAACCAAATAGTTATATCTTGTCAAATGCTTGACAAAAGAAGAGAATGGATTGAGGGGGAGTGTAAACCTTCATAGGAAGTATTAGTTTTGATCAAATTCACCCTTGGATTGCCTTTGAGCCCTTAGAGATAACTTCCATACATGATAGCCTATTATGTATTTCATTTTCAATTTCATTTGTTAACAGGTGCTACTAAAGGTATTTTCCTTGTTTCATGTGTGTAGGTACCTTTGCAATTTAATGTCAAAGGGGGGGAGAGTTCGAGAGTTCAAGTACTCGAAGATCTCCTATCCATCAAAGGGGGAGAAAGAATTCAAGTTCTCAAAGGGTGAAGAGAATGTCCAAGCTTCCTAAGGAGTGTTGTGTATGATCTTCTACAAGGGGAGAGAATGCATACCTTGCCAAAGGGAGAGAGAGGCATGGTCAAAGGGGGAGAGCAAATAGAAGAAAGAAAGCTTGGAGCTAAAGAAGATGCTTGGCCATAGAGAGGAAGATGAAAAGAAAGCTTGAAGATTGATCAAGCACCAAGCATCAAGAAGATTGAAGAAAAGAGCCCAAGAGCCCAAGCTATGAGAAGAAGCATCCAAGAAGATTTCAAGACTTGTCCAGCTTAGGGGGAGCTGAAGACTTGGTGTGTTATTTCAATGATGACTAAGTTGCCATCAAATTGCAAAGGGGGAGATTGTTAGGGATTTTGTATTTGCAATTTGATGGATGCATTTGCACTTTAGCATCATTTGATAGTTCACACTTGCATTGTTTTAGAAAACCTTGAAATCTAGTTTTATACATGCATAGCTTTTAAGATTTGGAAAAGTTTTTGTTTTATGCATGTTTTGGTTTTAAACTTGGATGCATTGGTTTTAGAACCCAAAACTCTTTTGAAAATCTAATTCCTTGTGCATTATATTTGGAAAATCATCTTGTGAATTTAGGTTTGAGCTTTGCATACATTCATCACAAAAAGAATCATTTGTGTATGCAATTTCACTTGAAAAGAGTTTTTACAAATCAAGCTAGTCTATGGTTTTAAAGTTTTCAAATCTTTTTAGGCTTTGTGTTTTTCATGTTTTTAAACATCTTAGAATGTCTTAAAACATGTTATTTAAGCTTGATTGAGTGGCCCAAAGATCCCTCAAAGAAATACTTTGAAATGGAAAAAAGTTGGATTTTTGGCCCCAGGGACTCGCCCGGCAGTGTCGCCGGTCGACCGAGACCTGTGTCTCGGTCGACCGAGGACACTGCAGGGTGACTGAGCCCTGAAGCCCCAACGGTAACTTTTTTGACCGTTGTGCTTTCTCGGTCGACCGAGACCCCTTTGCCGGTCGACCGAGGACTAGCCGTTGGACACTTTTTGGCTACAAAGTCCATTCTTTTCCAACCTTTTTCAAGGCTTGACACATGAACTTTTGAGAGCATTTTGGAGCCAAAGAAAGGGGAAGAAGTTGGAAAGGCTAGAGGGCCATTTGGAAATCAAATGTTTGAGATTTAAAAAGGTAGACCTTACTTATCATTTTGATTTCCATTAAAAGTAGAATCAATGCATGGTTAAATCTTTGTATTTTCATATTTGCATGATTTCTAGCTTTTAAAGAGTTGTGTTGCAAACTCTAAATCATCCTTGGTAAATTAGATTAGTTTGCAAACTCTCTTAACTAAATCACATGCTTTCTTAGACTTTAACATTCATACAACTTGTTTAATTCATTTCTTCAAAGTTGTTTGAATCTTTTATGTGATTAGTTTTCTCTTCAATCATCATTTTATAAGCTTTGATTTTAAAATGCATCATGCATTCATTTAAGAGCTTCTTTGTTGAAATTGATTGAAGAAACACATTCATACACTTGTGCACACACTTTAGCTTATTTGAGTGTATGTTTGTAATTTATATTAAACTTTCATATTAGCCTATTCAAGAGGCAATTTCATTTGAGCTTAAATTGTATCTCTTGGAGTGTTCTTTTGTGAAGACACCTTCTTTCAGAAATCTCTCATTTGTAAAGGTTATTGCTTAGCCTAAGAAAAGCACCTTGTAAGGTTATTGCTTAGCCTAAGAAAAGCATTTTGTAAAGGTTATTGCTTAGCCTATAAAAGCACATTGAGAGGTTGTTGTTTAGCCTAGAAAAACAACATTGTAAGGGTTATTGCTTAGCCTAGTAAAAAGCATACATAGTGGAAATCCGGTGGGGTGTTGGATGCACAAGCCGGTAGTGGATGTAGGCATGTTGGCCGAACCACTATAAATATTGTGTTGTGGTGATTGCTATGTGGTGATTGTTTTTGTTTAGCTTCCGCATATTGTATGGTTAATCATCACATGTGACTAGTTATTGTTAAGAAATTAAAATTGGTCTTTAATTGGTCATATTTGTAGCTCACCCTATTCACCCCCCCCCCTCTAGGGTTAGGATCCTCGTGGACTTTCAGAACCAATCTCTCAAACTCCTCCATCTTCTGATCACGGTAGTGCTCAGGGATAAACTTCTTTTGGAACTGCTCAGTGAAGGTCTTCCAAGCTACATCTTCTGCAATCGTTTCATAAGGGTGCTTCACTGTCTTCCACCACCTCTCTGCTGCCCCACGGAACATGTGGGTCGCTAGCTGCACCTGTTGGGTACCCGTGCACTTGAATACTTTATAGATTTTCTCCATCTGAACAACCCACTCATCTGCCATGGCGGGGTCCTCAATGCCATGAAACTCTGGTGGGAACCTCTTCCTGAATTTCTCAACCAGCTCGTTGAGATCATATTCCTTGGGCTGTGGCTGACCCACTTTCTGTACTACCTCAAGCATCTGAGCCTGGAATACAGCCTGACTCTCGTTCTGTCTAGTACTCTGTTCAGCCAAATCCTTCTGAGACTGAATAAATGCTGCCATAAATTGATGAAATTGATTCTCTGGGCCACTTTGAGAAGAACTTCCCTCTGGCGGTGGTCCGTTAATAGTTCGGGTGGTTCTACCGGCCATTGTCCTGTAAAACATTCAAGGTTAGTTCCAATATGCCCCAAGCTAACAATACAATGCTAAGAAAGAACTACAAAGCCAACCTACTAACTATCGGAATCCTCACACGCTGTTAGGGATTTTGTATTTTCAATTTGATGGATGCATTTTCACTTTAGCATCATTTGATTCACACACACTTGCATTGTTTTAGAAAACCTTGAAATCTTGATTTATACATGCATAGCTTTTAAGTTTTGGAAAAGTATTTGTTTTATGCATGTTTTGGTTCTAATCTTGGATGCATTGGTTTTAGAACCCAAACTCTTTTGAAAACCTAATTCTTTGTGCATTATGTTTGGTAAATCTTGTTGAGAATTTAGGTTTGAGCCTTGCATACATTCTTCACAAAAAGAATCATTTTTGTATGCATTTTCATTTGAAAAGAGTTTTATCAAATCAAGCTAGCCTTTGGTTTTTAAACTTTCAAATCTTTTTAGGCTTTTTATGTTCATGTTTTAAAAACCATTAGAATCTTTAAAACATGTTTTCCAAGCTTGATTTAGTGGCCAAAAGGTCCCCCAAAGAAATACCTTTGAAATGGCAAAAGTTGCATTTTTTGTAAAAGGGAGGGTGTCCCGGCAGTGTCGCCGGTCGACCGAGATACAGGTCTCGGTCGACCGAGACAACTGGAAGTCATTTTTCCAGAACCTGAACTGTAACATGCCAACGGTCAGAAATATGACCATTGTGTTTTCTCGGTCGACCGAGACCCCTTTGCCAGTCGACCGAGGACTAGCCGTTGGACACTTTTTGGCTATAAAATCCATTCTTTTCCAACCTTTTTCAAGGCTTGATACATGAACCTTTGAGACCATTTTGGAGCCATTGAAAGGGGATGAAGTTGGAAAGGCTAGAAGGTCATTAGGAGAGCTAAAGCTTGGATCAATGAGTTAAACCACCAAGTAAGCTCTACCTTTGATAATCATGGTTTTCATGTTTTGTTTAAACTATTGGTAAATGGTTTTGTACATGATAACTATGATGTGTTGAATCCATTCTTCTCCTAATCTTTGATCTAATTAAGATTGGATTCTTCACCTTGGTTTCAATCCAAGTTGTTTTTAAACCTTACTTAATCATGCTTAGCCAAAGTCTTTGATTTCCTTTAATGCATGATTCTTTGTCTTGGTTGAAACCTAATTTGTTGTTTTCTTTCATTTGAACTTTAGTTAAATCTATTTGTTTTTTAAAACAACATTGCACATGCATCACATGTTCTAAGTTAGTCATTTTCATACAACTTGTGATTCTTTGATTTTCATATCATTAACAAGTTATTAAACATACATGTGATTTGCATTAAACTTCAATCAAGTCTTTTATATGTCTTAAACTTTGAAATGCTTTGAGCATACATTTGAATAAGCCTTCTTTTTTAAACTTGATTGAAGTCATCACACACACACACATCATGAGCATACAATTTTGCATTCATAGAGTGTTTGTGTGAGTTTGTTTTAAACTTTCATATCCGCCTATTTAAGAGGCAATTTCATTGAGCTTTAAATTGTATCTCTTAGAGTGATCTTTTGTGAAGACACTTTCTTAGAGAAATTTTCATTGTGTAAGGTTATTGCTTAGCCTAAGAAAAGCATTGTGTAAGGTTATTGCTTAGCCTAAGAAAAGCATCTTGTAAAGGTTATTGCTAAGCCTATAAAAGCACATTGAGAGGTTGTTGTTTAGCCTAGAAAAACAACATTGTAAGGGTTATTGCTTAGCCTAGTAAAAAGCATACATAGTGGAAATCCGGTGGGGTGTTGGATGCACAAGCCGGTAGTGGATGTAGGCACGTTGGCCGAACCACTATAAATATTGTGTTGTGGTGATTGCTATGTGGTGATTGTTTTTGTTTTAGCTTCCGCATATTGATTGATTTATCATCACATGTGACTAGTTTAGTTTAAGAATTTAAAATTGGTCTAAATTGGTCATACTTGTAGCACACCCTATTCACCCCCCCCCCTCTAGGGTTAGGATCCCAAGGACTTTCAATTGGTATCAGAGCCTCGTGCTCTATCTTATAGGATCAAGTGTTTGGAACTCTTGATTAGGTGTAAAAACCTAGAGTTAAAACCCTAGAGTAGTGCTTATTTGAAAATCATTAGAATGGACTCCACTATGCTAGACTTTGTAGATTCTTCTAGACCCCTCATTCTTCCTTCTATTGGAGATTCAAACCCTCACTTAAATGAATATCAATTTGACTCAAAAGAGGAAGAAAATGAGTATGATGAAGATGATCTTCAACAAGCCTATAATGAATTATATACATTATCTTCAAAGCTTGATAAGAGAAATAAAAGTCTAAAAGAAGAATCAAATAGACTAAACAAAGAGCTAGCCTCTTCAAAAGATGAACTTAGAGAGAAAGAAGAAGTAATAAAATGTCTAGACTCTAAGTTCATGATCTCTTTAAATAACCTATCCAACATTCAAGATGAACTAAAAGAATTAAAGATGGGTTATGAAAATGTCAATAAGGAAAATCTAAAACTAAGAGATCAATTACAAAGGCAAGGTAAAGACTTTAACAATCTTGAATCTAAATTGACTATCTCTAAGGAAAATTTATCTAATGCTCAAGATGAATTAAATGAGATTAAGATAAATTGTGATGAGCTTAAAAATGAAAATTTGAACCTAAGAGATACAATTAAAAGACAAGATGAAAACATTAACTATTTAAAATCCAAGTTGACAATTTCCAATGAAAATTTGTCTAATGCTCAAAGTAATTTAAAAACTTTAGAACTTGGATCATATGTTGTTAATGAGCTTAAATCTAAGTTAAAACTTGCCTATGAAGAGCTAAACAATTTTAAGGGAATTGAAAATGAACTAACAAAAGTTAAAAATGAAAATTCAACCCTTAAAACAAAAGTCACTCAACTTGAAGAGTATAAACAAAAGTATGAGTGCAAGTTTACCCAAAGTGAAGATAGACTTGAAAAATTATTTAAATTGGGTAAACCTCATGGAGATAGGACGGGTATTGGATATAATAGGAATATGTCTTATGACCCTAAATTCACCAACACATTTGTGAAATGTGAGTCCTCTTTCTCTAGCACTCTTTGTCACTTGCCTAAAACAAAATGTGATTATTGTGGCAATGAAGGACACTTTAGGTTTGAGTGCAAACTAAGAAGAAGCAATGTGTCCAATCCCTTCTTTGAACCAAAGAAAGTAAAATCATACTTGAAGGGTAAGACACTAAAATCCAAGGAAGACTCCATAAAGCTTAAACAAGTTAAACCAATTAACAAGGAGTCTCCCAAGATAGATTCTAAAAAGCTTAAACAAGTTAAACCAAGCTTGAAAGAATCTAAGAACAAAAAGCTTCCCAACCTACCTCCCTTATATGAACCCATGAAAGAACTTTTGAAGAAAGTTGCTAAGTTAAATCTAAAATTCAAAAGTCAAGTAAAGGGAGAAAGTAAGAAGAAAAGAAAAGTGAAACAATCCCCAAAGAAACAAACTCACCAACATCAAAAGACTAATCACCATTCTAAGCCAAATTTAGTAAAATCTAAATATCATGGTGATAAGTTCAAATTGAAAATTTATCAAGTTAAATCTCCTATAGTTGGTGAGAAGTCCAAAATAGACCTCAAAGTTCAACCCTCTCAAGACCTTAGGTGGATTCCTAAAGTTATTTACCTAGACAAACCTTAGGGCCTTGAACCTACTTGACCAACCTATTCTTTAATAGTTAAATCATTTTGTTGGTCTTGTTGCTTTGCATTTTGTTCTTTCTTAGTTACAATTATTTAAATGCATTGTTTCTTTATGATCAATTGATTTTGTTTTCATGCACCATTCTAGTTACACTTCATGGTTTTCAAAATCTTTTGATTATAATTTCATCATGTTTGATTTGCTTTTTGCACATTTATGTTTTGCATTGCATTTCTACATGATCAATTGATTGTGATTTCAAAAGCTTTCATAGCTAAACTCTTCATGATCAATTGTTGTTGAATCATTTGTGTAGATATGATAGTAATATTTTTTGAACAAATGATTTGAATCAATTCGAGTTTTTCCATGGATTCCTAAGTTATATTTTCATATGGAAAATCATTGTTTTGAAAAATCAACTTGTATGTGTTTCAATTAAGTTATATCTTTTAAAATACAATGTTGAAAATTGATCTTCAAAATCATTCTTTTTATGCTCATTGTTGGATTTTGTTTTTCAAAATGATTTGAAGATTATTTGAATGGAAATGCCGATAACATCATTAGTTATATTCATCTAAAGCATGTTCCATGTTTTCATTTCCTTTTCTTTTGGTTTCATTATCTTAGAAATGGAAATGTATGTTGTTTGCATCCTTGCTTGTTTTTTTTACATTCTTTTTATATGCAAATGACTATAGGTTCCATGTATGGTTGTGATCTTAGTTACATTTGTAGAAACCATACTAGAACCCAAATCCATCCTCTATGCCTAATAGTCATTTCTTTTTGGATGGTTATGATGTTGATTCATGTAGATACTCTTGGTGTCTTCCTTATACATGTTTCAACTTCATAAGTAGTGATCTTAATCATATGAAACTCTTTGAAATCCATTCCTTGCATTTATGATGGTTGATGGATATCTTAGTAGTTGAATTCATATGATTTTGACACTTTGGAAATTGCATGCATTTCCAAGTCATATCCTTTTGCATTGCAATTTGCCTTGTTCATCACTATGCTCATTAGTTATATCTTACAAAGTGATGAATATTTATTTATGATGATTGATGGGATTTTGTGTTTGTCACATCCTTGCTCTTTAACATGTTGTCAAATTCAATTGGTTTCAATTGGTATATTTTTGATTGATTTGATTTCTTGTGAATGTGATAAACCTTGTGTGCATTGGATTGAACTTGATAAGTAATATGATTGTTCCATGTCACACACCATTAGCATCATAATTTTTCATGATTGCCTCCTCCCTTGCTCACATAGGTAAATCTCATGACCACCATGTTTATGTGTTCATAATATTGGTTGGTTAATTGTTGAGGTAGGCTTCATGTTTGAATTTCATTTCACTCATCTTGCTCTTTAATAGTAATATTTATTGATTGAATGAAATGAGTTCAAAACCTTACATAGCATATGATTTTCATAAGTTATATTGATTGATGCTATGTTTGAGTAAACCCCATTGTATCATGGATAGCTCTAATTTGGATTCTTCCTAATAGGTATATTCTTACATCCATTTTAGAGTGATTGTGTTAATAGTCATATCCTTAAATCTCAATTGGTATTCTTTGTTTTTCCAATTGATATCCATGATTGCTTTTCCCATTGACCTTGATCTTTTGGTAATTTGATCATATTGAGTTTTATAGTTAAATGAATCTAATCCTTTCCTTGAAGTTGACCCTCATTTGGTTCAACCATCTACTTCTTGAACCAAATAGTTATATCTTGTCAAATGTTTGACAAAAGAAGAGAATGGATTGAGGGGGAGTGTAAACCTTCATAGGAAGAATTAGTTTTGATCAAATTCACCCTAGGATTGCCTTTGAGCCCTTAGAGATAACTTCCATACATGATAGCCTGTTACGTATTTCATTTTCGATTTCATTTGTTAACAGGTGCTACTAAAGGTATTTTCCTTGTTTCATGTGTGTAGGTACCTTTGCAATTTAATGTCAAAGGGGGAGAGAGAGTTCGAGAGTTCAAGTACTCGAAGATCTCCTATCCATCAAAGGGGGAGAAAGAATTCAAGTTCTCAAAAGGGTGAAGAGAATGTCCAAGCTTCCTAAGGAGAGAGTTGTGTATGATCTTCTACAAGGGAGAGAGAAGCATGGTCAAAGGGGGAGAGCAAAACAGAAGAAAGAAAGCTTGGAGCTAAAGAAGATGCTTGGCTAAAGAGAGGAAGATGGAGAGAGAGCTTGAAGGATGATCAAGCACCAAGCATCATGAAGAATGAAGAAAAGAGTCCAAGCTAAGAGAGAAGCATCCAAGAAGATTTCAAGACTTGTCCAGCTGAGGGGGAGCTGAAGACTTTGTGTGTATGTTCAGTGGTGAGTGTGTTGCCATCAAATTGCAAAGGGGGAGATTGTTAGGGATTTTGTATTTTCAATTTGATGGATGCATTTGCACTTTAGCATCATTTGATTCACACACACTTGCATTGTTTTAGAAAACCTTGAAATCTTGATTTATACATGCATAGCTTTTAAGTTTTGGAAAAGTATTTGTTTTATGCATGTTTTGGTTCTAATCTTGGATGCATTGGTTTTAGAACCCAAACTCTTTTGAAAACCTAATTCTTTGTGCATTATGTTTGGTAAATCTTGTTGAGAATTTAGGTTTGAGCCTTGCATACATTCTTCACAAAAAGAATCATTTTTGTATGCATTTTCATTTGAAAAGAGTTTTATCAAATCAAGCTAGCCTTTGGTTTTTAAACTTTCAAATCTTTTTAGGCTTTTTATGTTCATGTTTTAAAAACCATTAGAATCTTTAAAACATGTTTCCAAGCTTGATTTAGTGGCCAAAAGGTCCCCCAAAGAAATACCTTTGAAATGGCAAAAGTTGCATTTTTTGTAAAAGGGAGGGTGTCCCGGCAGTGTCGCCGGTCGACCGAGATACAGGTCTCGGTCGACCGAGACAACTGGAAGTCATTTTTCC
Organism: Cinnamomum chago; assembly: GCA_038049695.1. Lineage (NCBI taxonomy): Eukaryota > Viridiplantae > Streptophyta > Magnoliopsida > Laurales > Lauraceae > Cinnamomum > Cinnamomum chago. Next base: position 27,909,475 of record CP142456.1, read on the forward strand.
AGAACCTGAACTGTAACATGCCAACGGTCAGAAATATGACCGTTGTGCTTTCTCGGTCGACCGAGACCCCTTTGCCAGTCGACCGAGGACTAGCCGTTGGACACTTTTTGGCTATAAAATCCATTCTTTTCCAACCTTTTTCAAGGCTTGATACATGAACCTTTGAGACCATTTTGGAGCCATTGAAAGGGGATGAAGTTGGAAAGGCTAGAAGGTCATTAGGAGAGCTAAAGCTTGGATCAATGAGTTAAACCACCAAGTAAGCTCTACCTTTGATAATCATGGTTTTCATGTTTTGTTTAAACTATTGGTAAATGGTTTTGCACATGATAACTATGATGTGTTGAATCCATTCTTCTCCTAATCTTTGATCTAATTAAGATTGGATTCTTCACCTTGGTTTCAATCCAAGTTGTTTTTAAACCTTACTTAATCATGCTTAGCCAAAGTCTTTGATTTCCTTTAATGCATGATTCTTTGTCTTGGTTGAAACCTAATTTGTTGTTTTCTTTCATTTGAACTTTAGTTAAATCTATTTGTTTTTTAAAACAACTGTTAGACCCCGACCCAGACCAGTTCGATTAGTGTGCGATTAGTATGTGTTTAGTCTTAAGTGAGTTTAGTTGTGGTTGGGTTAGAAGTGATTAGTTTTAGTCCTGGACATAGCTTTGGGAATTTTGAGAACGTTTAGTATTGGTTAGACACACTCAAGAAGGCTTGAGTGCACGTGTAAGCTTGGGAAGATCGTATCGTTTTCCGTGTGAGTGTGGTTTTGATTTCATTTGAACGATCTTTTTATGTGTTGCAACTTTCGTTTTAAGCACATTCATGTTTGAAGCCCAAAAAAACCCATGTTTTGGCCCAAGGAGGGTAAAATTGTCTTTCTTGCACAAATCTGGACACAATTTTCGAGATCTCAAAACCGTGTCAAAAATATACTTTTTGGAAACTAGATATTTCGACGATCGTTTTATCCTTCTTCGTCGAAGTCATCCGAGACTCACAAGATCGTGTTTTGACCATTTCAAGTTCAAGCTAAATGGGACCCATGAGTCATCACTTAAGTCCCCATCTCCCTCTCTCTCATTCATTTCCCAATCTCTGCAACTTTTGAGTCTAGGGCAAGAGAGAAAACCCCTTTTCTCCTTCATCTTCCTCACTTGGTTTGATCTAGCTAGAGAGCTCCAAACGAAATTCTAAGACTACCATTTTCTTCATCTCCTTGCAAGCTCTCCATTGATACAATTTTCTTAAGGTTTCAAGTTGGGAAAGTTCTCCATTCTCTTCCATCTCTCTTGTTTGACCTTCTCTAGGTAAGAGCTTCAACCCATATTTTTCATGGAGTCATTTTAGTTCCTTAAGATCATGTTTTTCATGTTTTCGAACCCTATTTGGAAAATGGGTTCCTTGTTTCCATTTTGAGTGAGTTTTGTGTATTTTCTTGTTTTGCTTGTAGTGTGAGATTAGCTTGTGTGAAGAGCTTGGAGGAGAGTGTTTAGAATTTGGGCAAGGCAAGTAATCCCTATAGGATCATGGTGCATGTTTATTTGAAGCTACATTGTTGTTTTAGAAATTTTGTGCATGAATATGTTTACAAGCTTGATGATTTTGTTTTCATGAGTTTGGATGTGTGTTTTGTCCCTTGGAGAGTATGTAGACTCAGGGAATATAAGTGGAATGAGAATGAATGGAAGGGAAGAAGAGAAATGTGAAAAATCTGTGCTGAAACGCATTCCCGTGCACTGGCGGTCAGCACAGCGGTCAGCTCACGGCTAGCCGCCTGTGCCCACTGCGACTAACCGCAGGCTGACCGAGCTCAGCGGTTCCTTCTCCAGAAGCTAGCATTTTCGCCTGGGTTCAGCGGTCAGCTCCGCGGTCAGCCCACGGCTAACCGCCAGTTCCACTTGCGGTTAACCGTAGGCCAACCGAGGATTTTGGTTCCTTTTCCAGAAGCTGACATTTCGACCATGTTTCACGGTCAGCTACACGGTTAGCTAGCGGCTAGCCGCCTCATCCCATCACGGCTAACCGCCGGCCGACCGTGCATGGCGGTTCCTTTTCCCGAGAGCAAAACCCAGATTTGCATTCCAGCGGTCAGCCTGGCGGTCACCTAGCGGCTAGCCGCCAGACCCCAGTTCGGCTAACCGCCACCTGACCGCGAGGTGACCGAAATTCACTGTTCGTGTATTTTTAAGAGTTTTACAAGAATGAAAAACTAGAACATGTTAGGTGACTTCTAACCTGATATTGTGCACTTGGAACCCAAGATGTCTTTGAACTTCCGGGGCATCAATTCCTTTCTAAATTTCCAATACTTGGGTCTCAATTGCACAAGGATCAATCAAAGGTCATTACGTGTGCTCGATAAGCTTTGTGTTCGTGTTTTGGTTTTGATATAATGAATATCATCGTGAACTCGTTTTGAAATACTAGTACAAGCTTGTTTTGAAGTTTTGTTTCAAGAAAAAGGGGATCACTTCCTAAGCGTGTTTTTGCATAAATATTATGCCTCGTGCTAGTCGTGCTCGTCGTGTTTGATAAGTGATTTCCCCCTTTTTACCTCATCGTGCTTGATCGTGCTTTGCGTGTTTTGTGCATTCATGAACTAAGTAAACACCACTGAGCTTAGACTGCCCTTTCGGTTTGATCCACTGTCTGGGGGTCTTTAAACATGTGGACTGTCTGCAGACTGGTCGTGTATTTATTACACATCGTGCGTGTCCGGTTCCGCGGCCGGAAATCCCCGTATATGTGGGAATCGTGTCGTGCTTATATTATGTATATCGTGCTTGTCGTGCGTGCTTGCTCTTTTCATCATATAGATGATAGAGAAAGGATGGGCTCTTTGTGGATTGTAACTATTCATGACATTTTGTGAAACCATGCTAGTTCGTTTTGATACCTCAGTTATTGTGACAGTTCAAATCAAGTCTTTGATTTAAGTGTTTTTCCAAAGTAATATTGTCATGTTCATACTTATATTGATTACTTGCCAAACCGTCGTGTTTGACCCTTGCTTGTTGGTGCCCAGGTGCAGGAGACGTTGCCTTTGAGGAGGAGCGTCAGGAGGAGGCTTGTGAGCCAACTCCCGTGAGAGAGTGGCAGCCCGATGATGTTGTCTAGACATCGGGTGGTCCCTGAGTTCGTCACATTTTGTCATGGGATTCTTGGGATTATTTTGAGATGTGTATTGATCTTTATTGATCTCTTATGGGTTGTAACTAAACTTAACTCACCTTTGTCAGTTCTATAACTTGAATATTTATGGGAATGCCATGTTAGCTTTCTTTCCTTGATACCATGTCTTGTTATTAAAAGTTATAGTCCTTAAATATTTTATCAGGGCTCATCATGATGTGTTTTGCTACACGCTTCCGCAAATCGTGTACGTGTTAGCCAGATTCCGCGTGTCCTTGGGAATCCTCACCGCGGGAACCTGTGGGAAAACAATGATCAAATAAGAATAATCACAATCGAAACCGTCGCGGGGCCCGGGATCCGTTCCGGGGTCGCGACAACAACATTGCACATGCATCACATGTTCTAAGTTAGTCATTTTCATACAACTTGTGATTCTTTGATTTTCATATCATTAACAAGTTATTAAACATACATGTGATTTGCATTAAACTTCAATCAAGTCTTTTATATGTCTTAAACTTTGAAATGCTTTGAGCATACATTTGAATAAGCCTTCTTTTTTAAACTTGATTGAAGTCATCACACACACACATCATGAGCATACACTTTTGCATTCATAGAGTGTTTGTGTGAGTTTGTTTTAAACTTTCATATCCGCCTATTTAAGAGGCAATTTCATTGAGCTTTAAATTGTATCTCTTAGAGTGATCTTTTGTGAAGACACTTTCTTAGAGAAATTTTCATTGTGTAAGGTTATTGCTTAGCCTAAGAAAAGCATTGTGTAAGGTTATTGCTTAGCCTAAGAAAAGCATCTTGTAAAGGTTAATGCTAAGCCTATAAAAGCACATTGAGAGGTTGTTGTTTAGCCTAGAAAAACAACATTGTAAGGGTTATTGCTTAGCCTAGTAAAAAGCATACATAGTGGAAATCCGGTGGGGTGTGGGATGCACAAGCCGGTAGTGGATGTAGGCACGTTGGCCGAACCACTATAAATATTGTGTTGTGGTGATTGCTATGTGGTGATTGTTTTTGTTTTAGCTTCCGCATATTGATTGATTTATCATCACATGTGACTAGTTTAGTTTAAGAATTTAAAATTGGTCTAAATTGGTCATACTTGTAGCACACCCTATTCACCCCCCCCTCTAGGGTTAGGATCCCAAGGACTTTCACACGCGTCCTATGGTTTCTAAAATTTTTTACCCTGAGAAACCATCCATTGCTCTTATACCATTTGTAACGCCCCACCCTTCACACATGCATGATATTGTCCGCTTTGGCCCGCGTGCACGCACGAGGACTTCCCAGGAGGTCACCCATCCTAGTACTGCTCCCACTCGAGCACGCTTAACCCCGTGACGCCTCGGAGTCCCACATCGACTATAGAGAGGAAAGTGAATGGGGTTATATGTAAAGTTTACACCCTTACCTTGCATGAGTCCTTTTGATGGGTTGAGGCCCATCAGAAGCAAAACCGTGAGACCCGTGGGCCAAAGCGGACAATATCATGCATGGGTGAAGGGTGGGGCGTTACAAATGGTATCAGAGCCGACTCTCGACTAGTTCGAGTGTGGGTCTCCTGCCGTGGTCTGGTGCAAGTGGGCGGGCCAAGCGGGCTGGCAGGCTACAGGGACTGGCAGGCTACTGCATAGGGATGTGCAGCCCTAAGGGGGGTGGAATGTGACGCCCCGGAGTCCCACATCGACTATAGAGAGGAAAGTGAATGGGGTTATATGTAAAGTTTACACCCTTACCTTGCATGAGGCCTTTTAAAACCGTGTGGCCCCGGAAAACGTAAAAACTTCGAGGTTAAGCGTGCTCGAGTGGGAGCTGTACTAGGATGGGTGACCTCCTGGGAAGTCCTCGCGCGTGCACGCGGGTCAAAGCGGACAATATCATGCATGTGTGAAGGGTGGGACGTTACAGGGGTCTTATACAAATGAAATTGGCGCCTTAATTTGGTGACGAAATATGTTCGTCTTCCATAACTTATCATTATTGGTGACGACTTACGTTCGTCGCAAAAAAAAAATATTTTGTGACATGAATGTTCGTCTTCAATGAACTAAAATAATTGGCGCCAACGCAACTGAAGTTAGCGCCTTATTTTTGCAGACGAAATTTTGTTTTCGTCTCCTATACTTTTGAAAAAAATGAAAAGAAACGACAAAATTTATATTTCGTCCTCTTTAGGTGTTCTTTTAAGACAAAAAAAATTTCTTCATCAAATTTCGTCACAACAGCCTAGATTTCTTGTAGTGCTAGTTAATTTTAAAGAAATTGGAATTTGGCTTAATTGGTCACTAACTTATAGCTCACCCTATTCACCCCCCCCCTGTAGGGTTAGGATCCTGGACTTTCACCACCGATGAAGGCAAGATACCATCTTTCACAAGCCTATCAATCTTGTTTAGGTTTATATGACCTAGCCTCAAGTACCAAAGTTTTTGTTGAGTGACTTCCTCTTTAATGATGGCCTATTAATTGTTTCAGTATCATGTATCTCATACATTGTGAGAGTCAAGAAATAAAGTCCATTGGTTACCTTGCCAGAACATATAAAACTACCGTTCCTCTTTATGACAACTTCCATACCAAAAGTAATAGAATAACTTTTATTCACCAAACTAGAAATTGAAATTAAATTCCGCCGTAATGATGGTACATATAATGTGTTTGGCAGAACCAATTTAATATCTGAAAAATATAAAGTAATAACTCTCACTCAAACAACCTTCGCCTTAGCGTCAAATCCTAGGTTGACAATGATTTCTCCATCACTAAGCCTCCTTGTTTCCCCAAACCCCTGCAACGTATTACATATGTTATTAGTTGCACCGGAGTCAACACACCAAGATTTTGAAGTACCAGTTGCAAAACTAACTTTAGAAATAAGTGACGCAATCAAACCTGAGATCTTCTTCTTAGACATATATTCTGGACAATTCCTTTTCCAATGACCTGTCCTACCACAATGGAAACACTTTCCTTTTGTCCCTGAACCCTTAGCCTTGGCCACACCACCATTAGGACCATTCTCCACCTTAGGACCCTTCAAAATTGATTTCTTCTTGCCTTTCCGCCCTTTGCCTTTCGGCTTGGACTCGGCAACTTAGTTTTCTGTTATCAAGGCAGTTGGCTTCTTCTTCATAATCCCTTCAATCACTACTAACTGGCTAAACAACTCAACTAGAGTCAGATTCATCTTATTCATATTCTAATTAACCTTGAAATTGTTGAATGACTCTCGAAGTGACTCAAGGATTATGTCAATCTGCGATTTTACATCAATCGCAGGCCCCAGTACATCTAACTCATTCAATGAGTCCATCATTTTCAACATGTGTTCCTGTATTGGTGTGCCTTCAACCATCTTGGTGCTAATGAGTACCCTCATAGCAGCCTGCCTAGCAGGCCTGCCCTGTTCCACAAGTATCTCCTTTAAGTTTGATATAATATCATATGTAGTCTTATAGGATTGATGTTGGTGTTGCAAAACACTAGACATGGATGCCTGAATGTAACATCTGGCCATCTCATTGTCTTTGGCCCATTTGGTGTAAAGTTCCTTTTCTTCCTGTGATGCATTCGGCCTTGGCTCATCAAGGGGGGTTTGGTAGGGACATATTTATATCGTGAAGCGGTCAGGACAATATCCAGGTTGTTGGGATTGGTGTATGCCCTAAAGCCCACTGACTGCACTCACATCTCTGTAACTGGATATTTATTGGGTATTTAATGGAATGACATCTTTCTCTTTATACTTGTGTATATGTATGGTTGTATAAGGCCCATTGTTTTCTAGTAAATGACTCAGGTGTGTAGTGGCTACACACAGTAAGGTCTGAGTCATGGACACTTGAAACAATAAACATGTTCATAACTGAGAGATGGAGTTGGGCACTTCATCTTGGTATAAGTTATAATGAGATACTCTCCTGTATTCAGGGTGACTTACCTTAGTCAAGGAGGACTTTCCGGATTTATCTCATTAGTGCATGTGTCATGCATTGAACAGGACCACTTGTAGGTGTGATCTCTGAAATAGTACTATCACAGAGAGAGATCAAATCACCTCTTGCTACTAAGTGACCAGTGCTCTTAATCTTGAGCATTTGTGGATGAACTGACGAAGTCAAGTTCTTGTGCTTTAATTCACTATGGGTGAGATCCTGTTCATGGGTCAACAGCTCTGTGTTTTGGGTACTCGGGCTTGATTAGTTGGGACGTGCAAATGCAATATGGAATCTATGCCATCGTGTGATGGAATGATCGTCCTCTTAGAATTATCCGATTAATCATCAGAATCTAAGATCTTAGTATATGGATGTTCCATATGGATATTGAACTTGTGGGTCGCTCCCTGGATCAAGAGAATAATATCCGGATGATGATTAAGTCAAGGGTATGAAGTTCTAAGGTTGAGATGTAATCAAGAAGGTAGATAGTACATCGGTTAACCTACTTGATTATGGATGTTACATAGAGGGGCATTGTGGTCATTGTACTTGGTAGGTCAAAGACAATCGTCTATTTATGATGAGCTTTATTTGCAATTTAATATTTGTCCCTGGAGTGCAACCATAACTCTCTAGTGGAATGAGTTAGGGTTAAAATGATCTTAATGTTGCTATGGGGTTAGCATGGACATTTTGGTCATTTTGGGAGCCAAGGGCAAATATGTCTTTTGGTCCCTCTTCTAGCCACTTTCCTATATTGGCATGGTTTCCTAATTTAATTAGATGATATGTGGTTGAATTATTTTGTGGAAGAATAATTTTGAGTTTAAATTCTAATAGGCTCTTGATGGCATACATGAATTTTAACTCTAGCTAAATTATTGACTAGTGGGCCATGGTGTGTTTAGCTATCTTGTGGGCCAGCCATAAGTGGAGCCCCTTGTGTGAGGTTTCCAAGTTTGATTGGGTATCTTTACTTGGAAAGAAAGACTCCTCTTTGGGTAAGAATTCCATTGATTAAAGGTTACTAATTTTAGTGTCTTTAATTAGTAAGTGTTGCACAACTAAAGGGGAAGGTTGCTATTCTTTTTAGGGATTGACATTCCTATTGGAAAGAGTATTCCTTAAAGGAATCAAATCTTTATATATATATGGGAGTCTCCTTTGGGCGTGCAACACACAAGAGAAGAGATCAAGTGGCTGGAATTAAACCCTAGGGGCGTGAATCACCATAGTGATCCATTGGCCGCCCAAAGCAAGAGAGAAGAACACACACGCCCACCCCATTGCTGCCCTCTTCTTCTTCGTAGGAGAGGAGATCAGGTCTTGGGTTGTTTCCACAAAGAGAAGTTCAGAAAACCCTTCTTAGGATTCCATAGTTTGATCCCACCATCAACACCAATCAGATTGGGAAGTGGAATAGAAGAGAAGACCAAAGGAGAAGCTACTGCAGAAAATTCCTGCAACTAGCATTGCTTACTGCTGGCTGATATCAGAACTTTGGAGCATTCTTTTCAAAGACTTGAGACCTTCAAATCAGCAAGGTATTAGTCCTCTAACATCTCCTTACTTTATACACATGTTGATCATGGTTTCATGGAATTTTTATGCATGATTCATGGCTGGAAAATCAGATTAGTTTCAAGTTTTAAAACAAGATCAGCCATGGACGTCTACATGTATCTGATTTCAGATCTTTAATGCATATTCTTTCAATGGTATCAGAGCCACTCCATGATTAATCATGATCCCATGTTGTGTGGTTTTCATTCCTAGATTAATTAAGGGCATGGTGGCGCCCTTTAGGTTGTTATTTCCTGCATTAATAGTGTGCAGGAATTTTTTCTAGGCTGCAGGAATTGTTTCCATGCTGCTGGAATAATTCCAGAATGCTTTTTACTACATGTATGAAGTGCAGGAATTGTTTCCATGCTGCTGGAATAATTCCAGAATGCTTTTTACTACATGTATGAAGTGCAGGAATTGTTTCCATGCTGCTGGAATAATTCCAGAATGCTGTTTACTACATGTATGAAGTGCAGGAATTGTTTCCATGCTGCTGGAATAATTCCAGAATGCTGTTTTCTATATGTTTGAAGTGCAGGAATTTTTTCCAGGGTGCTGGAATTATTTCAGATCACTATATAGTGCTGTACATAGCACAATGAATGCACTAACCTCTTTGTTTGCAGCCATATAATTGCATCCTTGATGGTTCGCATGTATGTGTGTGGATTTGGATATTTTTTAATTAGTTGGAAATTGTACGGTTGCGCGGTTAGCAACCATAGGAGATTGTAATTTTTCCTTAATTTGATTTCAACTAGTCTTGATGTAAGCTTTCTTGAAAAGCATAGGGATCTCCAATGTAATTTTTGTTTTTTGCTTTTCATGGGTTTGCTTGTATAAATTAATTTATTGTAACAAGCAAGGAGAAGAAAGCTTCAAAGATTGCATGGTTGCAATTAGAGGAGGATCCCGTGGTGGTGGAGGCAACGAAGGAATCCTAGTTGGAAAAGGATTTGAAGTCCAAAAATAGCAGGGAGCCATCAAGGATTGCATTCTTTAATTTGATTTTATATATGGAATGCATGGTTGAATGCTTTATATAATTGCTATGTTTATCACCTAGTAACATGGCCACCACTAGGTTCTTAAAATTGGCATCTTTCTATAGTGGATTGTTTTTGTTTGGCAAATTGTTTTAAACGGATCTTAGACCAGCACCTTCTATTTGTCTAAGGTTTAAAATTGGATAGGGTTTAGTTTATCTTGGTACCCTAAGTTTCCAAGAGAGGCCAAACTAAAATCTAATATGTTGCTACCCTAGTGGGCCCATAACCCTCAGGTCCCAAGACCTTTAAACCCTAGTGTGAAATAATCAAGTGGGAGAGGGGTTTGGGAAAACCCCATGGCCTTCCATTTTAGGTTCATGCTATCTCATTAGAGTGTTAGTGGGAGCGGCCATCCCTTCGATGGAGTTCTTTACTAAAGATCGCTTCGATGGGTTAGTGGGTGAACTAATGTGAATATTCGTAATGAGGTGTTAGTGGGAGCAACCATCCTTTCGGTGGAGTTCTTTACTAAAGATCACTTCTATAGAATGTCAATGAAGTGTTGGTGGGAGCGGCCATCCCTTCGGTGGAGCTCTTTACTAAGGTTCACTTCAAGGGTTGATTGGAGTCACTTCCCTTCGGAGGACTCAATTCATAGACATTCTGGGAACGTTCATAAAAGATGGTAATACACTTGACATAAGACGGTAATGACCTCTCCCTAGGAGTTAGAGTTGTTTGTCATATGAGGCCAAACCAATCAGTGATTGGACTATCACTGGATATGCGTATCCAGCCAGTGATGATCCAAATAAGCAGACCTTAACTCAACGTAACTGTAGGCTCGGCCATCCCTTCGATGGAGGGTCTATGAGGAGGTTGAGACACTGATACATTATTATTAGGGTTAAATAATGTAAAAAGTCTTGTGCATGTTTTTTTCCTTTTACTACAAGCACAATATACATGTTACATATATACTGCCTGTCTAATTATAACCTGTTATATATATCCAGAGAGATGGGGAAGGATTCCTTTAGCCCGTTGATGAGTATTCTGCGTGAGAACAAATTGACTGGCCCAAATTACGTAGACTGGAAAAGAAACCTTAACATAGTACTCACCGATGAAGAGTACAAGTATGTTTTGTTGGAACCCTGTCCTACCATTGATGATTATTCTACAGATGACCAGCTAGAGGCTGAAAGGAAATGGAAAAAGGCGAATAGCATGGCGAAATGCTACATGCTTGCTTCCATGTCCAACGTGTTGCAAACGCAGCATGAGCAAATGGACACAGCTTCAGATATCATGTTGTCCTTGTCTGAGATGTTCGCAGACAGAAGCAGGCCAGCTAGGCAAGCTGCTTTAAGGACAATCATGAATTCTAGGATGGCTGAGGGAACACCTGTTAGAGAGCACATGCTCAAAATGATGGATTGTTTCAATGAAGCTGAGATCCTAGGGGCTGAGATTGATGCAGGGAGTCAGACTGATATGATTCTAGAAACTCTGCCGGGGTCTTTCAATCAGTTCAAGCTCAACTTCAACATGAGCAAGATGGACATGACTCTCTCTGAGTTAATGAAAGAACTCCAGGCGGCAGAGGCCATCATGAAGCCTAAAGGCCAACTTCACTTTTCCCAGTTTTCCTCTAAACTCAACCCGAAAGGGAAAAAGTTCAAGAAGAAGCAGGGTAAGGGAAAAGGACAGAAAAAGGGCAATGCTGGGAAAAAGGACAAAGGCACAGGTGAAAAGCCCAAAGGGAAATGCTTTAAGTGCGGCCTCAAAGGTCACTGGAAGAAAGATTGTCCCAAGCTCCTAGGCTCAGATAAGAAAGGTATATCTCTTTCCTACTACATTGAAACCTGTCATGTGGTTGATTCTATTGATTCCTGGATAGTAGACTCTGGAGCCACTAATCATATCTGCAATTCATTACAGGGGTTTCAGATAATGAAAAAGCTTGAGAAAGGGGAGTTTGACCTTAGAGTTGGAAATGGAGCAAAGATCTGGGCTGTTGCAGTGGGAGCAGTTACCTTACATTTTCCGCATGATAGGATATTAGTTTTAAACAATGTTATTTATGTTCCGGACATAAGGAAGAATTTAATTTCAGTTTCCAGACTCATTGAATTTAATTATTCAGTTTCTTTCCATTCTGGTGTTGATATCAGTAGAGATGGAAATATTATATGTTCCGGTAGAATGCATGATAACTTATTTTATATATATCCTATTGCTCCCTCACTGCATAATGTACAACTAGAAAGCTCATCTTCCCTCAAGAGGAAGGTATCTTCGACCAATGACACTTATCTTTGGCACTTACGTTTGGGTCATATTAACCTAAAACGGATTCAGAGGTTGGTAGAGGATGGGCTTCTGAGCTCATTAGATCTCGAACCTTTTCCTCAGTGTGAATCTTGTCTCATGGGAAAGATGACCAAAAGGTCATTCTCTGGAAAGGGACTGAGGTCAAAGGAGTTGTTAGAATTGGTTCACACTGATGTGTGTGGTCCTATGAACAAACTAGCTAGAGGAGGTTATGAGTATTTCATCACCTTCACTGATGATTACTCTAGGTATGGATATGTGTACCTAATGCGACGCAAGTCTGAAGCGTTTGATAAGTTCAAACAATTCAAGGCTGAGGCGGAGCTACAACTAGGGAAACATATCAAAGCTCTTCGATCTGATCGAGGTGGCGAATACCTCCTGGGTGAGTTCAAGGAGTACCTCACACAACATGGGATTGTGTCTCAGTTGTCTGCACCGGGTACACCCCAGCAAAATGGTGTAGCAGAGAGAAGAAACCGGACCCTTCTTGATATGGAAGGTCCATGATGAGTCATGCAACCCTACCCATATCTTTTTGGGGATATGCCCTAGAAGCAGCAGCATACATTTTGAATCTGGTACCTTCTAAATCAGTACCTAGGACACCTCAAGAAATGTGGACAGGACGAAAACCCAGTTTAAAACATATCCACATTTGGGGTTGTCCAGCTTATGTACTGAATGATAAAGCTACCAAGCTAGAACCCAGATCGGAAATGTGCTACTTCATTGGGTATCCTAAGGGAACGAGAGGAGGCATCTTTTATCATCCAAAGGAGCAAAAGGTGCTTATCAGCACTCATGCTAGATACTTAGAGGATGATTGCATGATGCACCAAGAGCTTGGTTATAAAGAAACACTTAAGGAGATTCTTTCAGAAACTCCTGCAACATCTGTGCCAGATCCTGAGATTGTAGAAAATCAAGACATTCCTTTTAACACTCCGGAGCCTCGTCGTAGTGGGAGAATTACTAGACAACCAGATAGATACTTGGGAGTGTCTTTTATGACAGACTCCGAGGATCTGGTTGAGGATCCTACTAGTTACGATGAAGCAGTAACGGACATAGATGCTGACATGTGGCAGCAAGCGATGAAATCTGAATTGGATTCTCTGTATTCCAATCAAGTCTGGGAACTTGTGGATGCACCTGAAGGGATCAAACCCATAGGGTGCAAGTGGATCTACAAGAGAAAGAGAGGAGTGGATGGGAAGGTTGAAACCTTCAAAGCAAGACTGGTGGCGAAAGGATATACTCAGAAAGAGGGTATCGATTATGAGGAAACTTTTTCGCCAGTAGCCATGCTCAAGTCCATAAGGATTCTCTTAGCCATCGCATGTCATTATGACTACGAGATATGGCAAATGGATGTCAAGACAGCTTTTCTAAATGGAAGTATTGACGAATGCATCTATATGATGCAACCAGAGGGATTCATTGCTTGTGGCCAAGAGAACATGGTCTGTAAACTTAAGAAGTCCATTTACGGACTTAAGCAAGCATCTAGGGCATGGAACATCAAGTTTAATCAGGCAGTCAAATCCTTTGGCTTTGATCAAAACATTGATGAACCATGTGTGTATAAGAAAGGGAGTGGAAACGCAGTTGCATTTTTAGTCCTATATGTGGATGACATATTACTCATTGGAAATGATGTTGGCATCTTGTCATCTACAAAGGTTTGGTTATCATCTCAATTTCAGATGAAGGATTTGGGTGAGGCGAGCTATGTCTTAGGGATCAAGCTTTTGCGAGATCGCAAGAACAAGATGTTAGCCTTATCCCAATCTTCGTATATTGAGAAGATATTGGTCAAGTATAACATGCATGACTCCAAGAAGGGCTTGCTACCTTCTAGACATGGAGTACCACTATCTCGGAATCAATGTCCGAAGACACCTAAGGAGATAGAAAGCATGAGGAGAGTACCATATGCATCAGCTGTTGGAAGCCTCATGTATGCAATGTTGTGTACTAGACCAGATATTTGCTTTGCCGTTGGCATGGTTAGCAGATATCAATCAAACCCTGGACCTATGCACTGGACAACTGTTAAGCATATATTCAAGTATCTTCGGAGAACGAAAGATTATATGCTAGTCTACCGAGCAGATGATCTAACGCCACTGCCGTATACAGACTCTGATTTCCAGTCGGATGTAGATGGCAGAAAGTCTACCTCGGGATACGTCTTTACTCTATCAGGAGGGGCTATATCATGGAGAAGTGTCAAGCAAGATTGTACTGCTGATTCTACCATGGAAGCAGAGTATGTGGCGGCATCGGAAGCTGCGAAGGAAGCAGTATGGCTCAGAAAATTCCTATTGGAATTGGGAGTAGTTCCTGCAGTGCAAAAACCGATTGTCATGTACTGCGATAATACTGGTGCAGTAGCTAACTGCAAAGAGCCCAGGAATCACAAAAAAGGCAAACATATACAGAGAAAGTACCACTTGATCCGGGAATTCGTACAGGATGGAGAAATAGTGGTAGAGCAGATTGCTTATCCAGGTTGTTGGGATTGGTGTATGCCCTAAAGCCCACTGACTGCACTCACATCTCTGTAACTGGATATTTATTGGGTATTTAATGGAATGACATCTTTCTCTTTATACTTGTGTATATGTATGGTTGTATAAGGCCCATTGTTTTCTAGTAAATGACTCAGGTGTGTAGTGGCTACACACAGTAAGGTCTGAGTCATGGACACTTGAAACAATAAACATGTTCATAACTGAGAGATGGAGTTGGGCACTTCATCTTGGTATAAGTTATAATGAGATACTCTCCTGTATTCAGGGTGACTTACCTTAGTCAAGGAGGACTTTCCGGATTTATCTCATTAGTGCATGTGTCATGCATTGAACAGGACCACTTGTAGGTGTGATCTCTGAAATAGTACTATCACAGAGAGAGATCAAATCACCTCTTGCTACTAAGTGACCAGTGCTCTTAATCTTGAGCATTTGTGGATGAACTGACGAAGTCAAGTTCTTGTGCTTTAATTCACTATGGGTGAGATCCTGTTCATGGGTCAACAGCTCTGTGTTTTGGGTACTCGGGCTTGATTAGTTGGGACGTGCAAATGCAATATGGAATCTATGCCATCGTGTGATGGAATGATCGTCCTCTTAGAATTATCCGATTAATCATCAGAATCTAAGATCTTAGTATATGGATGTTCCATATGGATATTGAACTTGTGGGTCGCTCCCTGGATCAAGAGAATAATATCCGGATGATGATTAAGTCAAGGGTATGAAGTTCTAAGGTTGAGATGTAATCAAGAAGGTAGATAGTACATCGGTTAACCTACTTGATTATGGATGTTACATAGAGGGGCATTGTGGTCATTGTACTTGGTAGGTCAAAGACAATCGTCTATTTATGATGAGCTTTATTTGCAATTTAATATTTGTCCCTGGAGTGCAACCATAACTCTCTAGTGGAATGAGTTAGGGTTAAAATGATCTTAATGTTGCTATGGGGTTAGCATGGACATTTTGGTCATTTTGGGAGCCAAGGGCAAATATGTCTTTTGGTCCCTCTTCTAGCCACTTTCCTATATTCGCATGGTTTCCTAATTTAATTAGATGATATGTGGTTGAATTATTTTGTGGAAGAATAATTTTGAGTTTAAATTCTAATAGGCTCTTGATGGCATACATGAATTTTAACTCTAGCTAAATTATTGACTAGTGGGCCATGGTGTGTTTAGCTATCTTGTGGGCCAGCCATAAGTGGAGCCCCTTGTGTGAGGTTTCCAAGTTTGATTGGGTATCTTTACTTGGAAAGAAAGACTCCTCTTTGGGTAAGAATTCCATTGATTAAAGGTTACTAATTTTAGTGTCTTTAATTAGTAAGTGTTGCACAACTAAAGGGGAAGGTTGCTATTCTTTTTAGGGATTGACATTCCTATTGGAAAGAGTATTCCTTAAAGGAATCAAATCTTTATATATATATGGGAGTCTCCTTTGGGCGTGCAACACACAAGAGAAGAGATCAAGTGGCTGGAATTAAACCCTAGGGGCGTGAATCACCATAGTGATCCATTGGCCGCCCAAAGCAAGAGAGAAGAACACACACGCCCACCCCATTGCTGCCCTCTTCTTCTTCATAGGAGAGGAGATCAGGTCTTGGGTTGTTTCCACAAAGAGAAGTTCAGAAAACCCTTCTTAGGATTCCATAGTTTGATCCCACCATCAACACCAATCAGATTGGGAAGTGGAATAGAAGAGAAGACCAAAGGAGAAGCTACTGCAGAAAATTCCTGCAACTAGCATTGCTTACTGCTGGCTGATATCAGACCTTTGGAGCATTCTTTTCAAAGACTTGAGACCTTCAAATCAGCAAGGTATTAGTCCTCTAACATCTCCTTACTTTATACACATGTTGATCATGGTTTCATGGAATTTTTATGCATGATTCATGGCTGGAAAATCAGATTAGTTTCAAGTTTTAAAACAAGATCAGCCATGGACGTCTACTTGTATCTGATTTCAGATCTTTAATGCATATTCTTTCACAGGTTTCGTATCCAGTCTACATAGTTGGATCCCACCAACTTATTCTAGTTGAGGATGGTCGCAAGTGGATTGAAAGTATTCGAATTCATGCTTAAAATACTATAGCACATAACCATACATTCAATTAATGAATATAAATGACATTAGGGTTTATTATTCTACCAAATTTATGTGGGAATCCTCATAACCACTAAATTCAGAATACATCAGAATCTCGATCCCTAGGGTATGCCTCCTTGGAGAGTGCTAATACCACCTAGATTGGTGCGGATCAAAGTTGGTCAAAATTAGGATTAATACCAACTACCCATGATCCCCATCATTCATTATTATTTAGGTATCTCATACCAAATAATGTTTGACTCCTGATTAGCTTCGGTTTCTAAAATACATTAGGCAAATCCTTGGGGATACTACATCTTTATTTTAGTTAAGTGTGACCCACCAACTACCATTGCATGACAACTGTTGCGAGCAGCTCCTCCTTGGGGAGTGAGCCCCCACTCCGTCTCACCAACACTATCCATAGGAGATCCATGTCTAGTAACCAGAAAAATAAAAGCCCGCCGTGGGCAATAGTCATTTACAAGATGGCACGAGGCTAATATTTTCCTTACAATGGACCTATGGTGGAAAACCAAAGGGATTTCTAAATATAAATGCCCCACTCCCACAAAATATTTTAGAATTAAGGATTTCCTTATAGGTATATGGGCCCACATATATAGACAACAATGTTAGGAATTTTGTAGATTGCAATTTGATGGATGCATTATCATTCAAGCATCATTTGATTTACACACATATGCATTGATTTATAAAAACTTGAAATCTTGATTTATACATGCATTGTTTTTAAGATTTGTAAAAGTTTTGATTTATGCATGTTTTATTTTTAATCTTGGATGCATTTGTTTTTTAAAAGAAGTTTTTGAAATCAAGCAAGCCTATGTTTTAAATCCTTCAAATCATTTTTGGCGTTTTATGTTTCATGTTTTAAAACCCTTAGAATGATTTAAAACATGTTTTCAAACTTGATTTAATGGCCCAAAAATTCCCAACCAAAATTACTTTAAAAAACACATTTTTGGAAAAACAGGACTTATATCGGCAGCCAAAACCACTTTTACCGGCAGTCACTTGCCCCCGCTAAAAGCAGTTTTTCAAACGGCCATTTTTATAGCCGTTGTGTGTACCCGGTCGACCCGGGCCTGTACCAGGTCGACCGGGGACTAGCCGTTGAGTATTTTTTGGCTATAAAATGAAGTTTATTCCTTTGCCAAAGTTAGAGATTTTAAGGCCCTCCTTGAGAGGTTTTGAGGCAAATCAAAGGGGAATGAGCTAAGGGATGAAAGGGGTCATTAGGAAAGCTAAAGCTTGGATTAATGAAGTTAAATCTCCAAGTAATCTTTACTTTCCTTAACCATATGTTGTCATGCTTTGCTTTATTATTGGTAAATGTTTTCTAGCATGATAAACTATTTTTTGTTGTGTCCTTAACATGTTTATGTTTTGAATCGATTTATTGTTTTGGATGCATCACCATTGATTCAATCCAAGTAGTACTTTAATTGGTAAATCTAAGTAGATCATGTTAATGAAAGAATCTTTGAAATTAGATGTAACATGATTCCTATACTTGGTTGAATCTATGGTTGTAGTTTTTCATCATAAGAAAATCACTTTCAAATATATCTTATGTTTTGGATTCAACATCTTTACAAATCATATGTATCTTTGTTTTAAAGTTTCACAACTTGCCTTTCTTTGATAGGTGTATCATATTCAAGTTGAATTTTTAAGTACATATGATTTGTCCCCTAATTTCAATCAAATCTATTTTTATGTTTTATGAGCTACATTGTTGATTTGATTGACATCCCTATGCATCACATGTTTTGTGCTTAGAATTTCACAACTTGTTTAGGATACAAATGTATATCTTTTACAAGTTATTTTAAACATGTGATTAGAATTCTTTCCTCAATCATAAATGTTTTTATGAGCTAAAACTTTCAAAAGCCTTAGGCATACATTTTCAAATTGATTGAGGACATCATGCATACACATTGAGCATTCATCTTTGCATTCATAGTGTGTGTGTGTGTGTGTGACGTAGTTTTTCACTTTCATATCCGCCTAATTAAGAGGCATTGTAAAGAGCTAAATTGAATCTCCATCAAGTGTATTTTAGACACTACTTAGAAAGATAACCAACCTTTCGGTTGAAGAGATTATTGCTTAGCCTAAGAAAAGCATAATGTATAGGTTGATGTTAAGCCTTGAAAAACATCATTGTAAAGGTTATTGCTTAGCCTATTGAAAAGCATAAATAGTGGAAATCCGGTGGGGTGTTGGATCACAAGCCGGTAGTGGATGTGGCATTGAGGCCTAACCACTATAAATCCTTGTGTGATGGTGCTTGCTTTGTGGTGATTGTTTTTGTAAGCTTCCGCATTTATTTGCTTAATCACCACTTGTGACTTGCTTATCTTAAAGAATTAAAATTGATCATAATTGAAGCTCACCCTATTCACCCCCCCCCCCCCCTCTAGGGTTCGAATCCCTGGACTTTCAATTGGTATCAGAGCGGGTTACTCCATTTTAGGGCTTAACAACCCGGAGTTGATCTTTTCTAGATTAGAACCCTAGTGTTGTGTTTTATTGCATATCTTTGTTATGATTTCCATTATGATTGAAAATGAAATTTCCCCTAGCTTCTTTGCACCACTCTAAGACTTTTTCAAGTTATATCTCCAAGAGTTGGTGAGTCCTCTATATGAACTCTCAAGGACATCCTTATCAAGACCTTTGGTGAATCTTTATTGGTACACATTTAGACTAACCTTAAGGCCTTGATCCTCTCTAGACCAACCTATTCTTTTAGTTATATTTTTTGGTTGGTCATGTTACATTTGCATTTTGTTTCTTTGTAGTCACATCTTTTAAAATGCAATGTTTCTTTGTGATCATTTGATTTTGTCTTCATGAACTTTTAAGTTATATCTCATGGTTTTCAAAATCCTTTGATTGCAATATTTTCATGATGGATTTGCATTTTGTTCATATAGTTATATCTCTTGTAGTGCATATCTACTCATGATCAATTGATTGTGATTACAAAAGCTTTCATAGCTAGATTTTTCATGATCAATTGATGTTGGAAAATCATTTGATGAAGTCATAGTTAGATCTTTTTTATAAATCAAATGATTTGAAGCAGTTTAAGTTTTCCATTTATTTTCAAGTTATATCTCTTGGTATGGAAAATATGTGTTCAATTTGTATGAGTGTCTATTGTCATTTTTAGAATACAAATTGAAAATTTACAATAGTACA
Organism: Cinnamomum chago; assembly: GCA_038049695.1. Taxonomy (NCBI): domain Eukaryota; kingdom Viridiplantae; phylum Streptophyta; class Magnoliopsida; order Laurales; family Lauraceae; genus Cinnamomum; species Cinnamomum chago. The sequence continues at coordinate 27,929,338 of CP142456.1, forward strand.
CTTCTTGTTTTTCAAAATCACTCGCTCATAATTCTATAAATGATTCTTTGTTGGAATTGTAAATATTGAAGTGATTTGAAAAACTTTGGAAAATGTTCTAAGCTTTATTGGTTGTATTTATAGAAGCATTTTCCTTGAATTTATTTCCTTGTGCTTAATTATAATTATATCATTTGGAAGGAAACAATTTTTACAAACAATTTGCATCCTTGCTCATTTAGTTACATTCTTTATGCAAATTGATTTTGATGTCTTACATTGCTTGGTTGGATATGGTTTCATTGATTTGCATGTTTGTGCCTAACTTGGTATACATTTTCATTAATGCAAATTGATGATTGTTTATGTGCTTTATAGTAAAATCTTTTGTTTTATTATCATTTGAGCCTAATAAGTACATATGTGATTTAATGTGCTAAGTTCATTTGATATAAACCTCATATCCTTTTCCATTGCATTGTAAGCTTAGTACATTTGCTAAGAGTGGAGATGTTGCATGATAGATTAATCCCTTTAACTTTATACCTTCTTGTGCTTACATAGTTATATTCTTTATTGATGATATGGTATGAGTTAGATCTTGAGTGTCGATTGATCCTCTCTATGCAAATGTCAGATCGTTCTATGTATGGTTGTGATCTTAGTTATATTTGTAGAAACCATACTAGAACTCAAATCCATCCTCTATGCACTCTAGTCATTTTTTTTTGGATGGTTATGATGTTGATTCATGTATATTCTCTAAGTGATGTCATCCTTATACATGTTTCAACTTCATAGTAGTGTTCTTGATCATATGAAACTCTTTGAAATCCATTCATTGTATTTCTATATGTTTGATGGATATCTTAGATGTTGAATTCATATGATTTTGACACTTTGGAAATTGCATGCATTACCAAGTAATATCCTTTTGCATTGCAATTTACCTTGTTCATCACTATGATCATTAGTTATATCTTTAAAAGTGATGAATATCATTTTATGATGCTTGATGGAATTTTGTGTTTGTCACATCCTTCATATTTATCATGTTGTCAAATTCAATTGGTTTCAATTGGTATAATTTTTGATTGATTTGATGTCATTTCTTGTGAATGTGATAGACCTTGTGTACATTGGATTGATCTTGATAGTAATATATGTGTTCCATGTGACACACCATTAGCATCATAATTTTCATATTTGCCATCTCTCTTGCTCATATAGGTATATCTCATGACCACCATGTTTATGTGTTCATAATATTGGTTGGTTATTAGTTGAGGTTGGCTTCATGTTGGAATTTCATTTCACTCATCTTGCACATGATAGTCATATTTTTTTATTGAATGAAATGATTTCAAAATCTTCATAGCATATGTTTTTCATAGTTAAATTATTTGATGCTATGATTAATAAACCCCATTTCATCATGGATAGCTCTAATTTGGATTTTTCATAATAGTTATATTTTTAAATCCATTTTAGAGTGATTGTTTTAATAGACTGATCCTTGAATCTCAATTGGTATCCTTTGTTTTTCCAATTGGTATCCATGATTGCTTTTCTCCTTGACCTTGCTCTTTTGGTAATTTGATCATTTTGTGCTCTATAGTTAAACATGTCTAATCCTTTCCTTGAAGTTTTTCCCTCAATCGGTTAAACCATCTTCTTCTTGCACCTAATAGTTAAATCTTTGTCAAAAGTTTGACAAAATGAGAGAATGGATTGAGGGGGAGTGTAAACCTTCATAGGAAGTATTAGTTTTGATCAAATTCACCCTTGGACTGACTTTGAACCCTTAGAGACTTATACCATACATGATAACATGTTATGAATTTCATTTTCGATTTCTTTTGTTAACAGGTGCTACTAAAAGGTATTTTCCTTATTTCATGTGTGTAGGTACCTTTGCAATTTAATGTCAAAGGGGGAGAGAGCATTCAAGTTCTCAAAAGGGGAAGAGAATGTCCAAGCTTCCTAAGGGGAGATTTTGTATGATCTTCTACAGGGGGAGAGAATGCATATCTTGCCAAAGGGAGAGAGAGAGGCATGGTCAAAAGGGGAGAAGTGAAAGAAGAAAGCTTGGGAGCTAAAAAAAAGATTCTTGGCCATAGAGAGGAAGATGAAAAGAAACCTTGAAGAATGATCAAGCTCCAAGCATCAAGAAGAATGAAGAAAAAGTCCAAGAGCCCAAGCTAAGAGAAGGAGCATCCAAGCGATTTCAAGACTTGTCCAGCTTAGGGAGAGCTGAAGACTTAGTGTGTATTTTCAGTGGTGAGTGAGTTGCCATCAAATTGCAAAGGGGGAGATTGTTAGGAATTTTGTAGATTACAATTTGATGGATGCACTATCATTCAAGCATCATTCGATTTACACACATGTGCATTGATTTATAAAAACTTGAAATCTTGATTTATACATGCATTGTTTTTAAGATTTGTAAAAGTTTTGATTTATGCATGTTTTGTTTTTAATCTTGCATGCATTTGTTTTTTAAAAGAAGTTTTTGAAATCAAGCAAGCCTATGTTTTAAATCCTTCAAATCATTTTTGGCGTTTTATGTTTCATGTTTTAAAACCCTTAGAATGATTTAAAACATGTTTTCAAGCTTGATTTAATGGCCCAAAAATTCCCAACCAAAATAACTTTAAAAAACACATTTTTGGGAAAACAGGACTTATATCGGCAGCCAAAACCACTTTTACCGGCGGTCACTTGCCCCCGCTAAAAGCAGCTTTTCAAACGGCCATTTTTATAGCCGTTGTGTGTACCCGGTCGACCCGGGCCTGTACCAGGTCGACCGGGGACTAGCCGTTGAGCATTTTTTGGCTATAAAATGAAGTTTATTCCTTTGCCAAAGTTAGAGATTTTATGGCCCTCCTTGAGAGGTTTTGAGGCAAATCAAAGGGGAATGAGCTAAGGCATGAAAGGGGTCATTAGGAAAGCTAAAGCTTGGATTAATGAAGTTAAATCTCCAAGTAAGCCTTACTTTCCTTAACCATATGTTGTCATGCTTTGCTTTATTATTGGTAAATGTTTTCTAGCATGATAAACTATGTTTTATTGTGTCCTTAACATGTTCATGTTTTGAATTGATTTATTGTTTTGGATGCATCACCATTGATTCAATCCAAGTAGTACTTTAATTGGTAAATCTAAGTAGATCATGTTAATGAAAGAATCTTTGAAATTATATGTAACATGATTCCTATACTTGGTTGAATCTATGGTTGTAGTTTTTCATCATAAGAAAATCACTTTCAAATATATCTTATGTTTTGGATTCAACATCTTTACAAATCATATGTATCTTTGTTTTAAAGTTTTACAACTTGCCTTTCTTTGATAGGTGTATCATATTCAAGTTGAATTTTTAAGTACATATGATTTGTCCCCTAATTTCAATCAAATCTATTTTTATGTTTTATGAGCTACATTGTTGATTTGATTGACATCCCTATGCATCACATGTTTTGTGCTTAGAATTTCACAACTTGTTTAGGATACAAATGTATATCTTTAACAAGTTATTTTAAACATGTGATTAGAATTCTTTCCTCAATCATAAATGTTTTTATGAGCTAAAACGTTCAAAAGCCTTAGGCATACATTTATGAGCTTTCATTTTCAAATTGATTGAGGACATCATGCATACACATTGAGCATTCATCTTTGCATTCATAGTGTGTGTGTGTGACGTAGTTTTTCACTTTCATATCCGCCTAATTAAGAGGCATTGTAAAGAGCTAAATTGAATCTCCATCAAGTGTATTTTAGACACTACTTAGAGAGATAACCAACCTTTCGGTTGAAGAGATTATTGCTTAGCCTAAGAAAAGCATAATGTATAGGTTGATGCTAAGCCTTGAAAAACATCATTGTAAAGGTTATTGCTTAGCCTATTGAAAAGCATAAACAGTGGAAATCCGGTGGGGTGTTGGATCATAAGCCGGTAGTGGATGTAGGCATTGAGGCCTAACCACTATAAATCCTTGTGTGATGGTGCTAGCTTTGTGGTGATTGTTTTTGTAAGCTTCCACATTTATTTGCTTAATCACCACTTGTGACTAGTTTAAATTAAAGAAGTTAAAATTGGTTAAAATTGGTCATAATTGAAGCTCACCCTATTCACCCCCCCTCTAGGGTTCGGATCCCCGAACTTTCAATCAAATCATCTCATGATATGACTAATGACTGGTTCCAAGTCAAGTTATTTTAAGGAAAGTCCAGTTTCTAAGACTAGTGTTACCAATGGGTCGATCTCATGGGTCCACCAACACTAATTAGAACTCTTTCCAAAAATTAATTTGATTTGACCAATTTTGGAAATTGCTATGTTCAGATCAGATTTGGAAACATTCTATAAAAGCAACCAGTCACTGATAGAAAGTGCAAAATTAGAAGTTAGTCCTCTCCTCCACATGGCCCAAGCAGAATAGACTTCTTGGACTTCTAGACTTTCCAAAATTTTGGGATTCCACAAACTCTTTGGGCATCTCCAAAATGCTTTTGGTATTGTTCAAACTCTTTGATTAGGTGTCCAACACCACTTTCCTTCTTCGTCTCAGACATCGTCAGAATTTATAAATTTAGAAAAATTACATAAATTCTCATGCCTCGATAGTGAGACTTACATGGTAATCTAAACATGGAAATAAAAGGGCTATTGGGAAATTTACCATACCTTGCCCTTTCACGGGAAACCAAGGAAACCATGATGCCCTATACACTTAGCCTTAAATAAACCAATAACCATAAAAAGAAAGTAAAAGTCTTGTGGGCCATATGTAGAGACTAGGGTTAGGAAGCGACCATTCATCATCTCATGATGAACAAACCCAAGTAGCCACACCCAAAAAAGAAAAAAAAAGAAAAACTGCCTATAGCGGGGACTAGGGGCCGGCGGTAAAAGTCTGTTCTAGCCGCTGGTAAAGGTTGTGGCCACCGGTAAAAGTCTTTTCTGGCCACCGGTAAAAGTCAACCACTTAACTCGGGGTTTTTACATAAAACCGCGATTTTGCCCGAACTTGTCCCTTCTTGTGCATTCAAAAAACATAATAAATGCAGAAAAATACCAGAATTGATCCTTACATAGCCCATGGTCTATCCTCTTCGCATCTCATGCAAAGATTAGATCTAGTTCGATGATCTAATATGATTAGAGATGGGGTATGACTCTGATACCAATTGTTGGAAGTAGGTGGGCCTCGTTGATAGATTTTCAAAACTTTTGACCCACTTGACTCAGGGATCAAGTACCCATAAGGCCATAAACCATATCCAGGAAGCAATCCCTCCATCTCATCAATCATTTACAGCAACAAACTCTATCAAGAAGATACAAATCAGCAACACCATGCAACCAAAATAACACACAACAAATAGAGAAACAGATTTACCTTTGGAGCCCGGTAGTGTTCTAATGGAGAAGAAGACAAATTATTTGAACAAGAACTCTTCTTGAAGCTAATTAGGATCTCCAAGACCTTATTGTCTTCTACGCTATGACCTGCTATCAGATCTCTTTTCTCAAGAAGATTGGTGGAAACTTCAAGAGAAGACCCAACTAGAAACTCCAAGGAACTAGAAGAGAAAGAGAGAAGAGAAAATTGTGCAACTATCGCACAAAAAAGGGGTTGGGCGCATTCTCCTTATTGTGGACGTCCAAGGGGGGTGCATCCCCTTTTATAGCCCTTTTGCAACTCCTCTACTTACTAATTAACTAGAAGTCCTACTTCCAAAATAATTAGTAACTTTCTCTTTTTCTAATTACTATAGAGGTCTCACTTTCACAATAATTAGTAACTTTACTATTACTACTATTAGAAGTCCTACTTCATATAGAAATTGAAACTTTCTAATTCCTTCCTTTTAGAGTTCAAGTAGGAATAATATCTTTCTAATAACTTGGGCTAGCGTGGGGACCACTAGGGATTCCATAGAAAGCTGGCTCCAACTGGGACACGCGACCCCACATCTCATGTACAATCTGGGCCCACAGTTAATTGCAAATAACACCACTATATAAATGCAATTGCACTCCAGTCTTAAGAACAAAGAAGACCCTAAACTTCCCAATTACCACAAGTAGGATAGAGAGTTGGCCTCACTCATTGGTGACTCAAAACAAATGGATAGACATAAACTTGAGTTCATCAATGTCTCAGGATTGAGAGCCTATTGCTAGGGAATTATGAGAGCGGACCTTAAAATCGAGACAGTATTCCATAAGGTGTTTCTCATGGTCCTTCAATACATCCATTGTACTAGCACTGTGATCCAGAATCTTACATTTTAATGATCGAGATAAATCACACTATCTCATAGTGACCAAAGTGCTGCAACCTTATCAGATGAGATGCCCAATCTCATCACTGGTTGTGAAGATAATTAAGTATAAGATTTGTGACACACATCTCCCGTATATGGATCTCATCCATACACATATATCACATCTAATATACTAATGGGACCCGGTTCAACTCATGAACCATCATGTCATATGTATTGTTCATGTGCATTAAGTAATAAAACATCATTCATCTAATGAAAGGAAAGCATGACTTTATCGATAAATAAAGAAATTAATCAATTTATTACATCATCTGATTGATTGAGTCCATACAATGTAATGCTAATGTGGCTGGATTTCTCTATAAATGGTATCAATGGAGAGCCTTCAAGATGAGGAAGAAGGTGATGGAGTCCATCCTCCATTTGGCAAGAGTTTGAAATGGATTGAAGAGGAAGGAGCAAGAAGAAGAAGGGAAGAAAACCCTAGAGTCGTTGTTGCAGCCTCTCCGCAATATTTTTGAGCAAGAAGAAGGGGAAAGTGAAGGTGGGTTCTCATTACATAGAGAATGAAGGTGGGTCCCACAACTTAACAAAATTTTCAGGCTAAAAACATGGTTTTTCGGGCCTCGGATGAGTACGACGAAGAAGAGAGAGTTGTTCGTCATAAAATCTAGTTTCCAAAAAGTATATATTTCAAGGGTTTTGGAGATATCAATTTTGTGTCCAGATTTTGTGTAAAAAGACTGATTTTGTCCCCAGCGATGGAAAAACTGATTTTCGGAGCTTCGAATGGGTACGGAGTGAACACAAAAGTTGTAAGGAATGATGAGATTAGTCAAACGAAGCTCAAAAGGGAAATTTTTGGGAATCACAAAGAATCTCCCCACGCGTCAGCAAAACAAATGGAACCCTACGGTCACTAACTAGGTTCACTGGCTCTCAAAACTCCCCAAAACAAATGAAAAGGCATTCTAACTCACAAACTCAACCAAACAACCGCTAATCCCACTTAGAGAACTAATCCACAACTAAAACAGTACTAATCCCGGAAATTAGGGGTCGGGATCTCACACTCACAGAAAGGTTTGATGGAAAGGTTGTGGCCATAGAGGAAAAATAAAAGTCTGAATACGCTCAAAGTTGATGAGTTAGTTGGCAACCTACAAACTTTTGAAGAAAACTTTAGGTCTAATGGGAAGACACAATCTCAAGGTATTGTTTAGAAAGCGTCCAAGGAATCATACAAGAAAGCTGCAGGTGATTTAGATTTAGATTCCGAGGAAATTGATCCCCAAGTTGCTGTATAGTTCATGAAGCAATTCAAGCTTTTTATGAAGGGGCAAAAAACCAATGTGAGGATCCATAAAAATTCTAGAAAGAAGAAATCTTGTAAAGGGATTCAATGCTATGAGTGCCAAGGCTATAGACATATTGCTAATGACTGCAGAAAAAAATCTAAAAACAAGGCTTTGAATACTACTTGGGAAGATGAAACTTCTGATGAGAATGATGAAAATCCTAAGTCTGACAAACCTAACACTAGCAAGGGGAAGTTTATTGCTTTTATGGTAACTTCTTGTTCTGCTACTTCCCGTGTTTCTTCGAAAGCTAAGACTGATCAAGATACTGAGTCAGAGGAAGAACCAGATTGGAAAGCCGAATATGAAACACTTTTCAAGAAAACCATGAATATGGTTAAAGTGAATGAAAAAGTTGCTATCAACTGGAAAGTGTCTGAAGAGCAGAATTCCTCCCTGAAAGCTGCACTTGCAGAAGCACTAGCTAAAGTACAACAATTGGAGGATGAAAACAACAAATTGACTACAGAATCACAAAAGTGTGACTTGATTCTAATATGAAGACTTTGAAAGCAGAAAATTCTAATATGAATGGTCGACTCAAGATGATTCTGAGTTAAATACTGTTAAAGCTTTATTGAATAGGAAGAACACTAGATCGAGAAAATTAGATGACATCTTATGTAGTCAAAAGGCACACACTGACAAGCATGGCATTAGCTACAGTGAGGGAGCATCTACTTCGAATGTCAAAGGTAAAAATTGTTTTCTTAAAAATTCAGTTGTTATTAATCTTGTTGTTAGTGTTGCAAAGAAAGCTCCAAAGAAGTTTAATGTGGCACGTCCTGAACGAATTCCCACTTGTCATCATTGTGGAATTAAAGGAGACATTCGATCCCATTGCAATAAGCTACGAAGTTTACCGAATCAAAATCAATGGAAAACACAAAAGGTTGAGCTGAAAACGAAGAATACCAAAGTTGTTTGGGTCAAGAAAGAATACATACCTTATGTATTGGTACACACTGAAAGTCCACGAGGATCCTAACCCTAGAGGGGGGGGGGGGTGAATAGGGTGTGCTACAACTATGACCAATTTAAACAATTTTAAATTCTTTAAAAACAAACTAGTCACATGTGATGAATAATCAATCAATATGCGGAAGCTCAAATAAACAATCACCACATAGCAAACACCACAACACAATATTTATAGTGGTTCGGCCAACGTGCCTACATCCACTACCGGCTTGTGAATCCAACACCCCACCGGATTTCCACTATTTATGCTTTTTCAAAGGCTAAGCAATAACCTATACAATGTTGCTTTTCAAGGCTAAACAACAACCTCTCTATGTGCTTTTCTAGGCTAAGCAATAACCTTTACAAAATGCTTTTCTTAGGCTAAGCAATAACCTTACAAGATGCTTTTCTTAGGCTAAGCAATAACCTTTACAAATATAGATTTCTCTAAGAAGGTGTCTTTCCAAAAGATCACTCTAAGAGATTACAATTTAAGCTCAAATGAAATTGCCTCTTGAATAGGCTAATATGAAAGTTTAATACGAATTACAACCATACACCCAAATATGCTAAAGTGTGTGCACAAGTGTATGAGTGTGTTTCTTCAATCAATTTCTACAATGAATCTCTTAATTGAATGCATGATGCATTTTAAAAACAAAGCTTATAAAATGATGATTGAAGAGAAAACTAATCACATGAGAAATTCAAACAACTTTAAGAATTGAACTAAACAAGTTGTATGAATGTAAAAGTCTAAGAAAGCATGTGATTTAGTTAAGAGAGTTTGCAAACCAATCTAATTTACCAAGAAAGATATTGAGTTTGCTAAACTACTCTTTAAGGGCTTGAAATCATGCATAAATGAAAATACAAAGGATTTGAACATGCATGGATTTCATTTGAATGGAAATCAAAATAACTATAAAGGTGTACCTTTTAAAAACTCATGAGTTTGATTTCCAAATAGCCCTCTAGCCTTTCCAACTTCTTCCCCTTTCTTTGGCTCCAAAATGGTCTCAAAGGTTCAAGTATCAAGCCTTCAAAAAGGTTGGAAATGAATGGACTTTATAGCCAAAAAGTTGCCAACGGCTAGTTCTCGGTCGACCGGCAAAGGGGTCTCGGTCGACCGAGAAAGCACAACGGTCATAAAAATGACCGTTGGCAGCTTGCAGTTCAGAAACTGCACAGTCGCCCTACAGTGTCCTCGGTCGACCGAGACACAGGTCTCGGTCGACCGGCGACACTGCCGGGCGAGTCCCTGGGGCCAAAAATCCAACTTTTTTCCATTTCAAAGTATTTCTTTGAGGGATCTTTGGGCCACTAAATCAAGCTTAAATAACATGTTTTAAGACATTCTAAGATGTTTAAAAACATGAAAAACACAAAGCCTAAAATGATTCAAAAGTTTAAAACCAAAGGCTAGCTTGATTTGATAAAACTCTTTTCAAATGAAAATGCATACAAAAATGATTCTTTTTGTAATGAATGTATGCAAAGCTCAAACCTAAAATCACAAGATGATTTTCCAAATATAATGCACAAGGAATTAGGTTTTCAAAAGAGTTTTGGGTTCTAAAACCAATGCATCCAAGTTTATGACCAAAACATGCATAAACCAAAAACTTTTCCAAATCTAAAAACCAATGCATGTATAAAACTAGATTTCAAGGTATTTTAAATCAATGCATGTGTGAGTTAATCAAATGATGCTAAAGTGCAAATGCATCCATCAAATTGCAAAAACAAAATTCCTAACACACACTTTGCTAAAATATTTAAATTTACAAGTGTGTGTACCTAAGCTTCATCACCCTTGATCTACAGGATAAGGTCCCCATTGGAAGTAGGTGGGCCTTGTGGGGTTTGAAAAACTTTTGACCCACTTGACGCAGGGATCAACTATCCATAAGGCAACAAAACCCAATTCAGGATCCAATTCCTCAAAACCATCAACCATGAAAGTAATAAACTCTATCTAGAAGATAGAAACAAGATCTAATAAGCACCATGAAATCTACAACATACAAGGAAGTAGATTATACCTTTGAAGCTTGGTAGAGCTCGAATGGAGAAGTAGATCTCTTTCTTTGATGAAGAATGCTTTCACAAAGCGAATCAGAATCTCCAAGACCTAATTTTCTTGCACGCTATATCCCGTATCAAATCTCTTTTCTCAAGGAGAAGGGTGGGATCTCCAAAAGGAAACTACCAAAAGCTATAAGGAAACTAGAAGAGAAACTAAAAGAGGGAAGGGAGGTGGGGCGTGCAACTCTTGCACCTTGGGTTATGGGTGTGGATTCCAATGCTTCAAATTAGCATGGCATGGATGTCCAAGGCCTCCCTTATTTATAGCAAAAGAAACTTTCACTTACTAATAATTGTTAGAAGTCCTACTTCCATAGTAATTAGTAACCTTCTCCTTTTACTATTACCACTATTGGAAGTCTCACTTCCAATAGAAATAGTAATTTTCTATTTCCTTTCCTTTAAGAGTTAAAGTAGAATTAGTAATTATCTAATACCTTGCGCTACCTGGGGACCACTTGGGATTCCATAGAAAGCTGGCTCTAACTGGGACACCCCGACCCCACATCTCATGTGCAATCTGGGCCCACAGTTAGTTGCAAATAACCATACTATATAAATGCCCATAACTCCAGTCTTAGGAATAAATTACATAAAGACCTTAAACTTCCCTATGACCACAAGTAGGCCCCTCCATCTATATCCATGGATCAATTGGACCTGTCCGCCAAATCAGATCCATATCTTATTATCCTTGAGACCCAATTAATTATAGTGATCATCGGTATCTATCCAATTAACTCTTAATTGGGAAGGGTGCCGTCACGGCCCCGAACCCGATTAGAGATTAAACCGGATCCGCGGTGTGAAATTTAGGGCTAATTAAGAAAAATTCCCTTAACGCCCAAGGATGGAAGTCCGCTATGAGGATTGTGTAGTTAAGCATCATTAACAAATTATTCAACGGGACTTGTCCGGTAAACACAACATTAACCTGCAGAAATATCAAAGCAAGTACGGTATTCATCCCATTATAAATATTCAAGTTTCAAAAGATAAAACATATAAAGTTTATAACATCAGGACCATCCCAAACCTAGGTCCTGGCACAAAAGATAAACAGTACTGATAGACAAGTCCACAAGAGATCTAAAAACCGAAAAGATGAAATAAAGTGGCATGACAGAAGATATCCCGGTGTAACGCGCACTAGTGCCAGAGTAATCACACTAAACTACGTCATCGGCACCCCACTCTCGTACCTCGTCCTCCTCCCCCGGTTGAGGATCCTCTTGGATTGCCTCAGCATCTGGGTCGGTGTTATAGTAGTAGGCGTCCTCTGCACACCATGGAATAAAGGATCAACAATATGTTGATAAGGAGATAAGCAATATACATTATTCATAACATGTTTCAAATGAGAGGAAAGATAAGTACATGATTATAAGATAACAAGGTGCAAGCTAGGCACAAAGCATGAGTAATACGAGAATAAAGTAACAATATAAATCCTATCAACATGAAAGGGAATAACCATCCATGAAATGCAATGCCAAGCAAGAAGAAACTCTGAGGATGTCCCAGCCATCTCACGGGGGTATAAGTTGTTAGAAAAGGGTAATGGCCAGGAACCCTAGATATTGCGTACAGATTGTTAGGGATTTTGTATTTGCAATTTGATGGATGCATTTTCACTTTAGCATCATTTGAATTTTCACACATACATTGTTTTAGAAAACCTTGAAATCTGGTTTTATACATGCATTGGTTTTTAGACTTGTAGAATTAATGATTTATGCATGTTTTGTTTTTAAACTTGGATGCATTTGTTTTAGAATCCAAACTCTTTTGAAAACCTAATTCTTTGTACATTACTTTTGAGAAATCAAGTTGAGGTTTTAGGTTTGTGCCTTGCATACATTCATCTTTTTCAGTATCACTTTTGTATGCATTCATATGTGAAAAGAGTTTTAACAAATCAAGCAAGCCATTGGTTTTAAAGTTTCGAATCTCTTTAGACTTTTTGTGTTTCATGTTTTTAAACATCTTAGTTTGATTTAAAACATGTTATTCAAGCTTGATTTAGTGGCCAAAAGTTCCCCCAAGAAATACTTTGAAGATATGCATTTTTGGGAATTTTGGTCCCAGGGAGTCGACCAGCAGTGTTGCCGGTCGACCGGCCCAGGGGACCCGGTCGACCGGCCACACTGCAGGCCGACTGGTCCCTGAAGCACCAACGGTAAAAAATATGACCGTTGTGTGAACCCGGTCGACCGAGACCTGTTTCCAGGTCGACCGGGGACTAGCCGTTGGACTGTTTTCTTATATAAAGTCTATTCATTTCCCATCTTTCAAGAGGCTTGACTAATGAACTTTTGAGACCATTTTGGAGCCAAAGAAAGGGGAAGAAGTTGGAAAGGCTAGAGGGCTTTTTGGAAATCAAATGCTTGAGTTTTAAAAAGGTAGATCTTACTTGTCATTTTGATTTCCATTAAAATTAGAATCTATGCATGTTTAAATCTTTGTATTTTCTTTTATGCATGATTTCTAGTTTTTAAAGAGTTGTTTTGCAAACTCATTATCATCTTTGGAATATTAAGAATGGTTTGCAAACTCTCTTGACTAATTCACATGCTCTTAGACTTTAAATATTCATACAACTTGTTTAGTTCATTTCTTCAAAGTTGTTTGAATCTTTTATGTGATTAGTTTTATCTTCATCATCATTTTCTAAGCTTTGATTTTAAAATGCATCAAGCATTCATTTAGGAGCTTCATTGTAGAAATTGATTGAAGTAAAGCATTCATACACTTATGCACACACTTTAGCTTGGTTTAGTGTATGTTTGTAATTTGAATTTCACTTTCATATAAGCCTACTTAGAGGCAATTCAATTGTGCTTAAATTGTATCTCTTAGAGTGATCTTTTGTGAAGACACCTTCTTAGAGAAATCTTTTTCTTTGTAAAGGTTATTGCTTAGCCTAAGAAAAGCATTGTGTAAAGGTTATTGCTTAGCCTAAGAAAAGCATCTTGTAAAGGTTATTGCTTAGCCTAGAAAAGCACATTGAGAGGTTGTTGTTTAGCCTAGAAAAACAACTTTGTAAGGGTTATTGCTTAGCCTATTGAAAAGCATAAATAGTGGAAATCCGGTGGGGTGATTGGATCACAAGCCGGTAGTGGACATAGGCATTTAAGTTGAACCACTATAAACCTTTGTGTTGTGGTGCTTGCTTTTGTGGTGATTGTTTATATTAGCTTCTGCATTTTGTTTGATTAAATCATCACATGTGACTAGTTTATGTTAAGAATTAAAATTTGTCTAAATTGGTCATATTTGTAGCACACCCTATTCACCCCCCCCCCCTCTAGGGTTTGGATCCCCGGACTTTCACAGATCACTATGGAAATAATTATAAACGAATATGATTTGATCTCAGTCTTACAGCAACCAGAAAATCTCAAGATCTTCTACTGTATTCCTCTATGCTTGAACTCGCACCAGGGTGTGGGCCTCTTCTGCGAATTCTTTTTGCTCTCAAAAATGAGATTCCTCTTGTTGTTTTAACCTAGAGAGCAATAGCACATCTATATATGCTACAATAGGGACCTTAAGAAGGAAATAAGGATAGGCTTCTTATGGAAACAGGAAACCGTAATTCGACCCAAATTAGAATCGTAGTTCCATAAATTACAATTCGGTACACTAAAGAATTATAATTGCACTCCTGTCCTTATTCTCAAAATAATATTTCGAGCTTCTTATTATTAAATGCTTATTAATCTCCCCACGTTAAGATTTTAGATATCCATTGATTAAATAATTATTGACATCTATATTTAATTGTTATCCTTATAATTCCTTGAGACCTTACACTTGACTTATTTGATATGTCGGACGCATAGTCCACCTGCAGGGTTTGACATAATCAAAACTTAAAAGGTTCATCAAGGGGATATCATCAATCCCTATTACGGGACGTGGATTCCGTCAATAAACTAATATGCACCATACATGTAGTGTAGTCATCCAATTTACTAAGATTATTGACCATAAAAGATCTCACTCCTTCGTAAATCAAAATGCCAAACACTAAATGTATGTGTTTATTATTTATGTTGGGATTAAGAGTACAAGCACTCGTAATAATCATTTGGATGTTAATCATCTTATATAGTCAGTATAAAGACAGTAAATCCAAAAATGGTCCTGTTCAATACACACAAAGCGTACTAACGTAATGAATAAAAACTATACCATTTCCCGCAGCCAAGACAAGCGTGCTGAAACATCATGCTACAATTGTACCGATGGTGTGTCCAAATCCATCTAGATTGTGAACAACAACTTATATTCTATAAGAACCGGCAAATAAGTCTTCCGTGTACAAGTATAACTCTACACACCAACTTGTCTACTTTATAGAATAAAAGACACATGCATGCATAATAATTAACAATGCAACCATTTGCCCATACAAAATCTCAATTAGATGAGAAGACAAAATATACTAATAAGTGAAACAGTCAAAGACAAATACATAAAAGTATGTTTTTAGCATAAATCCCTACTAATAAGTGACGTCCCAGCCGACTACGAATACCCAAAGTCTGGCTCTAGGGGGATCCTAACTCCCAGTCCTAGGAATAGTCGTACGGTCTGAGCCCGCTCCTAGCTATTCACGACTTGACGCCGTCCAAAGCCGACTGCCCACCCCTAGTGACCGGTATTCGACCCACTTTATAATCCTCAGTTTGCAACTGGTCATGAATGCAAGATGATGATGATGGTTTGTATACGACATAGGTTCCAAGATAAATACATGTGGATAGGTCCTCGAGTACAAGATACCAAGTTGAGGGCTACTCCAAGTCAAGCCAAGATACAAGTCAAGTTCCAAGTTCCATGAGTAGTCCTCTTTCAAGTTTATCCACATGTGGTCATCAATACAAGACCAAGTACCTAAGGATACACTCTAAGTCCGATCAAATCCTATTTCTACAAGTTAAGTTACAAGTTCTGCAAATACACAAGATAGAGTGTACAATGTACGACAAGCTATGGATACAAGACTCGCGAGTCTAGAGTGAAGAAAAATTCAATCCTAGGTCAAGAGTTGTCTACCGTGTACCTAACGTAATTCCAACGGAGTACGTATGGAGAATGAGTCAATAGTGTCCTAGTTTGGCGGGCCCCTGGTGTACGGAAGTTATTGGGCACCAATTAACTCAATTCTTATCGCATTCAGCCAAGTTACGTGAATATACGAAAAATCTTGGACTACCGATGAAGCACACCAAGCCAACCGTGCTCCGTTTTCATTTTCCGCAATTGGTCATGCAAGGGTAGGGTCAATGGGTTCCAACCTAGGGTCCAAACTAGGTTTAGAATCCCTTTCCAAAAGAGATAAGGGCTTGGTACATTGATCCAATACCTACTTTCTTTCCTGATCTCTGATCAGTAAGATAAGTATACCATTGGATTCTACGTCTCAAGAGATTTGTAACGGTATATAGAACTCCAAATTCCGACAAATGGGTCAAAAGTTATGGTAATTCAAAAATCTGTGAAAATTAATGAATTCTGCCCACATTCGGCTAGCCGAACAGGTGACCGAATGTGGCCGAAAAGGCTTGGAAAAACATTGGTTACGGATAAGGTGGTCGGATGGCCTTCGGCTGGCCGAATTCTGGGTAGAACCATGGGTTTTTTAGCCTAAAATTCAATCATTTTGAGTGGATCCTTCTCCAACCTCTTCCTAAGCCTTCCCAAAGGCTATAACCTGCACAAAGAGCCACCATGCTCTCCTCGAAACCCATTCATCAATTCCTCCACCCATAATTAAAGTCCATTCAATCCATTAATCCAATTTTTAGCATGTGTAATCCAATTAACCATGAGAAGCTTGGAATTTAGGGAAAATCTAAACAATGAGTTAACACGAAACAATAATAATACATGCATGCTCAATATATAAAGCAAATCTACTTGCCTTGACCAAAGAGAGTGAAATTAGAGAGAATTGAGAAGATTGAGGAGGAAGAAAGCTCACGCACAAACTATAGCCAAACTAGCAATCCCAAAGCCCTCTCTTACACTCAAAGAACGCAAAGGAAGGTAAAGAATGGAATTTAACCAGCATGCAGCCCATTAACAGAAAGAAGAAGAGAAATTGGAAGAGATGGAGAAGAGGAAACTTACCGATTTTTGGATCAAAAGATAGAGGAAGCAGAGAGGAAGACAATGGTGTAATTTCTTTCACTTGGAAATGCTCCTAAGCTCCCATGCAAGAAGAGAGAGAGAGTGAAGGAGGAAGAAGAAGAAGCTACAGCAGTTACACTCTGAAATGAAGGAGGAAGAAACGTATGAAATGAAGTTGCTGGAATGGGTTTGAGTTTGAAAATGAGGGATGGAGGGGGAAATGACTCAAATGCCCTCTTTGAGTGAATTAAGAGAAATCTGATTTTTTGAGGGACTTCGGGGCGTCGAATCATGACGATTCAAGAACGAAAAATGACGAGCGCAATGAGATCTTTCCAACGAACCAAAATTCTGTGAAAACTGAATTTTTCGGAAAAAAGCTAATTTTCCTATTAATCACACATAATCCCTTATTAAGGCTAATCGCACTCGGAACCAAACGAAACTTTGCAAATCACTTTCTAATGATAAAAGAAACTTTCTTAGCCACTAAACCCGCCTAATTAGCTAGAATCACAATTAATTTGGCTAATCGCCAATAATAAGAAATTAAACACCCTATTAAGGTCGGGGACCTTACATCCCTTCCCTTTGAAAAGAACATTTGGTACTCCAAATGCCTAAACATACCTCCTCAGGAAGAAGATGAGGGTAGCCTTTCCTAATTTGGTCCTTGAGTTCCCACATAGCTTCCTCTGGACGGTGGTGCACCCTTTGAACTTTGACCCATGGAATGGTCTTTGTCTGCAGAACTATCTCCTTGGTGTCTATAATCCACGTTGGCTGCTCCACATAAGATGCGTCAGACTGAATTTGGAGTGGATCGTGTGGCAACATGTGGGTGGGATCTAGAGTATACTTGCGCAACATCGACACGTGGAACACATTGTGTACACCTAACAACTCTAGTGGCAAGGCAAGACGATACGCAACATCACCATCCGGGTACGGATGTCAAACAACCCCACATATCTCTTGGAAAGCTTCCCTTTCTGACCGAATCTGACAACACCACGCATCGGAGGAATCTTGAGGAACACCTTATCACCAACGTGAAACTCTAAACGCCCCCGTCTTTTATCAGCATAGCTCTTTCGTTGGTTGCGAGATTCTTTCAAACGCATCTGTACAACCTTGACTTTCTCACTGGTATCACTAACGACAGATCGTCCATGGAAACTTCGTACTCTTACCTCTTCCCAACACATTGGAGTCGTACATTTACGTCCATACAATGCCTCAAACGGTGCCATGCCAGTACTCCAATGATAACTATTGTTATAGGAGAACTCATAGAGGGGCAAGCTCTCATCCCAATCCTTCTTGAAATCCAACCCACGTGCCCGGAGCATATCCTCAAGAGTATGAATAGTGCGCTCTGACTGTCCATCCGTCTGAGGGTGGTAAGTTATGCTGAATCTCAATTGTGTGCCCATGGATGACTGAAGTGCAGTCCAAAACCGAGAGACAAACTTGGTGTCTTGATCGGTACTATAGATTTAGGCACTCCATGTAATCTGACAATCTCATCAATGTACAACTAAGCCATATTATCCATTACCTGACCGGTCATAAATAGTATGAAATGGGCCGACTTGGTCAATCAGTTCACGATCACCCATATAGCACCATTTGTTAGTTTTATGGTCTCAATACCAGTATATGATGAATAGATTGATTAATTTCTTTATTTATCAATATAATCATGCTTTCCTTTCATGAGATGAATGGTGATTTATTACTTAATGCACATGACCAATATATATGACATAATGGTTCATGAGATGAACCAGGTCCCATTAGTATATTAGATGTGATACGGGAGATATGTGTCACAAATCTTATACTTTGATATATTTCATGAGATGAACCAGGTCCCATGTCTATGAATGAGATCCACATACGGGAGATATGTGTCACAAATCTTATACTTTAAATATCTTCACAACCAGTGATGAGATTGGACACCTCATCTGACAAGGTTGCAGCATTTTGATCACTATGAGATAGTGTGATTTATCTCGATCATCAGAGTGTAAGATTCTGGATCATGATGCTGGTACATTGGATGTATTGAAGGACCATGAGAAGCACCTTATATACACTGTCTTTATTTTAAGGTCTGCTCTCATAATTCCCTAGCAATAGGCTCATAATCCTGAGACATTAATGAACTCAAGTTTTTATCTATTCATTTGCTTTGAGTCACCAATGAGTGAGGCCAATTGTAGGTCAACACCTCGGTGATTTGGGTACTTGATAGTAGAGTTGTGGGAACATTCAATGGTCAAGATGGAATCTATCTTTAATATCCCCTTGTGCCAATTAATGGATTTATCATTGGTAAGTGCGCACCCATTCCGATTAAGAGTTAATTGGATCGGTACCAAATGATCATTATAATTAATTGGGGCTCAAGGATAATAAGATATGGATCTAATTTGGTGGACAGGTCCATTTGATCCATGGATATAGATGGAGGGGCCTACTTGTGGTAATTGGGAAGTTTAGGGTCTTCATTGAAATATATTCCTAAGATTGGAGTGCAATTGCATTTATATAGTGGAGTTATTTGTAATTAACCGTGGGCCCGGATTGCACATGAGATGTGGGGTCGCGTGTCCCAGTTGGAGCCAGCTTTCTAAGGAATCCCTAGTGGTCCCCACGCTAGCCCAAATTATTAGAAAGATACTAATCCTACTTGAACTCTAATAGGAAGGTTACTATTTCTATTTGAAGTGAGACTTCTAATAGTGGTAATAGTAATCTACTAATTATTAATGGAAGTAGGACTTCTATTTTAATTAGAAAGGAGAAAGCTACTAATAGTTGTAGAAGTGAGAGTTCTATGGCAATTAGTAAGGGAGATGCTTACTAATTTGTAATGGGAGTTAAACTTCTATTTCAAATAGGAAAAGAGGAGTTATGGAGGGCTATAAATAGAGGAATAATCCTCTCAAATTCGTGCATAATCATAAGAGTACTTTCAGCCCCCTTGTGCAAGAGTTGTACAAGTCTTCTTCTTCTCAAAGTTCCCCTCTCTTTCACCTTTGGTTCCTTAGAGTTACTAGTAGGGTTTTCTCTTGGAGATTCCACCATCTTCTTGAGAAAAGAGTGAAAGTCCTGAGGATCCTAACCCTAGAGGGGGGGTGAATAGGGTGTGCTACAAATATGACCAATTAAGGCAAGTTTTAATTTCTTAACATTAACTAGTCACATGTGATGATTAATCAAACAATAAGCGGAAGCTAATATAAACAATCACCACAAAAGCATGCACCACAACACAAAGGTTTATAGTGGTTCGGCCTCAATGCCTACGTCCACTACCGGTTTGTGATCTAATCACCCCACCGGATTTCCACTATTTATGCTTTTTACTAGGCTAAGCAATAACCCTTACAATGTTGTTTTTCTAGGCTAAACAACAACCTCTCAATGTGCTTTTCTAGGCTAAGCAATAACCTTTACAAGATGATTTTCTTCGGCTAAGCAATAACCTTTACACATAAAGATTTCTCTAAGAAGGTGTCTTTACAAAAGATCACTCTAAGAGAAATAATTTAAGCACAATTAAATTGCCTCTTAAATAGGCTAATATGAAAGTGAATAACAAACTCACACAAACACTAAAAGAATGCAAATGTGTATGCTCATGATGTGAGTGTGTGATAACTTGAATCAAGTTTAAAAAGAAAGCACAATCATCTATATGCTTAAAGCATTTCAAAGTTTAATGCACATAAAAGATTTGATTGAAGTTTAATGCAAATCACATGTATGAAAATCAACTTGTTAATGATATGAAAATCAAAGACTAACAAGTTGTATGAAAATGACTAACTTAGACCATGTGATGCATGTGCAATGTTGTTTTCAAAACCAAATAAATTTTTCTAAAGTTTAAATGAATGAAAACAACAAGTAACGTTTCAACCAAGAAAATGAATCATGCTATATAAAAGAAATCAAAGATTTAGGCTAAGCATGATTAAGAAAGCTTTAAAAACAACTTGGATGAAAACAAAGTGAAGAATCCAATCTTAATTACATCAAAGATTAAGAGAAGAATGGATTCATCACATCATAGATAACATGCTCTAAATCATTTACCGATAACTTAAACAAAGCATGTAAACTATGATTAAGAGAGGTAGAGCTTACTTAGAGATTTAACTTCATTAATCTAAGCTTTAGCTCTCCAAATGACTCTTTGGTCTCTCTTAGTTCATCCCCTTTGTCTTGTCTCCAAATGCCTCAAAGAAGGCTTAAAAATCTCCTCCTTTGACAAAGGAAAGAACTACATTTTATACTCAAAAACTGCCCAACGGCTAGTCGCATGGCGACCTAGCAAAGGGGGGGTCGACCTGCTACACACAACGGTCAGAAAAATGACCGTTGGAGCTTCAGGAGCCCAGTCAACCTACAGTGTGGCAGGTCGACCTGGGTCCCTGGGCAGGTCGACCTACCACACTGAAGGTCGACTGCCTGGGACCAAAAATTCTATTTATTTCCACATTAGAAGGTTTTTATTGGAGGGGATTTTTTGACCACTAAACCAAGCTTGGAAACATGTTTTAAATCAAATCAAAGGTGTTTAAAAACATGAAACACAAAAAGCCTAAAATGATTCGAAACTTTAAAACCAAAGGCTTGCTTGATTTGATAAAACTCTTTTCACATAAAAATGCATACAAAAACGATTATGAAAATGATGAATGTATGCAAGACACAAACCTAAATCCTCAATATGATTTCTCAAAAGTAAAGCACAAAGAATTAGGTTTTCAAAAGAGTTTGGATTCTAAAACCAATGCATCCAAGTTTTAAAAGCAAAACATACATAAATCAAAACTTTTACAATTCTTAAAAACAATGCATGTATAAAATAAGATTTCAAGATTTTCTAAAACATTGCATGTGTGAAAATTCAAATGATGCTAAAGTGAAAATGCATCCATCAAATTGCAAATACAAAATCCCTAACAAAGAGATCTAATACGGGACATAGCGTGGAAGATCAAAAGGAGTTGAAGATTCTGAATTGGATTGTGAAGTTGTTCATCATCAAAGTAAAGAACTCAAATCCTCCATTAGAGCACAACAAAGCTCCAAAGGTATATCTACATCCTTGTATGTTGTGGATTTCGTGGTTGCATATTTGTGTGCTGTTTTCTATCTCCTAGATAGTATTTGTTGCTGTACATGTCTATGAGATTGAGGGAATTGCATCCTGGATTGGGTTTATTGCATTCTAGACAATTGATCCCTGCATTAAGTGGGTCAAAAGTTTTGAAACCTGTCTGGAAGGCCCACCTATATTCCAACACCATTCCCTTTCCTGCAATTTGGCAATCCTAAGACAAAATCCATAGTGATGTGCTCCTATTTCCACTTGGGAACATTTAACTTATGAACTGAACCAAGAGGCTTCTTGTGTTCGGTCTTGATCACCTGACACGTGTAACACTTGGAAACAAACTCTGCAATCTCTTTCCTCATACTCATCCACCAATAGTGGTTCTTCAAATTCTGGTACATCTTAGTGCTGCCCGGATGACTAGAATATCTCATATGGTGTGCATCTATCATCAGCTCTGTCTTTATGTCATGTACATCTGGCATTCATAACCGGTCTTTACAATACAAAACTCCCTCAATCAGTCTGAACTAAGGTCTGTCATCTATGTGCTCAATGATGTGCTGTAACCCTCGGTCATCCTTCTGACATTCTTTGATTCTGTTCATTAACACTGGTTCCCATGTTGCCATGTTAGCAATCATCACCTTCTCACTAATAGGCCAAACCTCAACATCTAAGTCTCTAAATTGTTCTATCCATCTCCATTCTGGCACTATACACCCACTACACCAAAAATTGAAATTTGAAACGGTGGTTTGAAACGGCCTTTGCCCGTTTCAAATTTGAGGAGGTCTCAAACCGCTCGAAGAGCCAAAAACCGCTTCAAATGAATAAAAACCCATTTTAACAAAATAGGCACCGTTCCCTCCATCCTTTTTCCGCTTTCGCGCCAATCTTCTATAACGTACCCTATCTCATCCCTTCGTTCCCTCCATACCTCATTCACTTGGCGCCCAAATACCCCCAACGAATCCAACTGATCTCTCTGAGGAGTGTCTAAGACGATCGACAGGTGCAGGTGACGATTGATAGGTGCAGATTCCTTCTTCTCTCTACTTCTTCTTCAGTCAGCTATTTATCTTTCTACTGTCTGGATTTCAAACGATGGAGATTTAGGGTTTCTGCTGGATTGTGGGAGTGGGTTCCATGGTGTGCTAGGAGATTTTGGGGGTGGATTGTGGGAGTGGGTTCCATGGTTTTCATTGTATCATGTTATTATGAAATGCCATGCTTCTGGCCTATTCTTGGAATCGGCATCTTTTTCTTCTTCCCTTCCTCTTCTTCCCCATCTCCTTCTTCCTCCACTACACCCACCTGTGCACATTTTCCCTTTTCTCCATCTCCTTCTTCTTCTTTTCTTTTTCTTCTTCCCCATCTCCTTCTTCCTCCACTACACCCACCTGAATGGGTCATTTGATTTGGTGGTTTGCATTTAGATTGTTAATTTTTTTACGTTTGTTCCATGTAGAAGTTGCTATGGAATGAGATGGATTAAGGTAGATAGTGTTAACCATGATTGATGCGTAAGAACCTCTGCTTATAGGGGTCTTGATGCTGGCCCTGTTTCTAGGCTAAACAAGGAAAACTATAGGCAGATTCTGCTGAAACAAAATGGTTGGACAGGGACCCATTAGGAAATGCTTTGTTCCTTGTAGTCTCTTTTGAAGCTGGTGCATGTAAGGACCTCTGCTTATAGGGGTCTCGATGCTGGCCCTGTTTCCATGCTGCAGATTTCTTTTGTAAGTTAGGCATGTAGAGCTGTGAGTGGGGTTGTGGGTTTGCTGGGTGGAGCAATGCAGTGCTTTAGATTGCTGGTGTGATCAGCATTATTATTTATCACTTCCCTACAGATTTCTTCCTTCTTCCACAATGGGTCCCTGTCCAACCATTTTGTTTCAACTGAATCTGCCTTTAGCTTTCCCTGTTCTGCCTGGTTACTTTCTCTGCCAGGAGTGTGAAATGGCTGATGCATTTTACTGCTGCCCCTCTCTCGGATTAATTTTAGCTTGTCTTCCTGGAGTGGAGCATCTTGTAGGCAGGAGATGGTTACTTACGCTTCGTAGATCCTTGAGGCAAAGAGTATTTCTCTTTTTCTTTCTGCTGTTGGTTTCTTTCTCTCCCTGCCTTGGTCCCAGCAGTATTGATTCTAGCTGAGTTGAGCCACTCCTATTTTAGAGGTGGATTTTTTTGTAGGTTTTTGCTTTTGGATGTAGCCTCTCCTATTTTAGAGGTGGTTTTTTTGTTAGTTTTTTTGCTTTTGGATGTATTTTTTCTTCTCCCTCTCTTGGATGTACTTTTTGTTATCATAGGAGCGACACCCAAATCAGTTTTCGATTCTTGGGAACGTGAACTGACACTAGCTCATGTGAAGATCCACTTGCAGGTATCAAGAAACAATTTTATGGGTCAAGGAAGAGCACTGATGAGAAGCAAATGAAACTTGATGCAAAACATGCCCACATGGACGGTGAGGAAACTGCATCTGTAGTATCCAATGGCCCTCTCACTTCAACTTCTCGTTCAAACCATTCTAATAGGCTAGGGAAGGGCTCTGTTGATCCAAATGTTGGAAGGGGACTTTCAATGTAACTTGAATATGTTAGCAAAAAGACTTCTAATTTGATCTCTTCCGGTTGACAAACAACCCACGAAATCTGGTTCATTGAGTGCAAATGTCAATGTCTCATCATCTGAATCCAATAAGTAAGCTATTGTGATTTTAATTTACTGTTATCTCAGTTGGTTTATATCTTCTATCAAGTACTTTTTTATTTGTTTTTTTTGCTTGCTTTGCATTCTTAACATACATATTGTGCCTCTTTAGGTCTTTCTTCGCCTCTTGAAGTCAAAGCTTACCTTACCTTTTGTATATATGGTTGTATTTATGCATTTCTGTATTTTAATTTGTATATATGTACTTAAAATCCTTATATGACTTGCATGTAGAAGTCTCATCGGCATAATTAGGTTTCTTGACTCTCGTTTATCTCACAAGTCACACCATGTGTTTGTGCATGAATTCTAAGAATCTGCATGCTGCTGTGCCAACTTACGTAGGTCTTTCTAGGTTGTAAATTCAATCTCCTATTAGTTTTGAATGGTTAATATTTCATTGCAGGCCACAGGACACACTACAAGAAAAACTGCTTATAGCGGGGGCCGGCGGCCGCCGGTAAAAGTGGTATTGGCCATCGCTTAGCGAGGGTATAGATAGAGTAGGTACAAGTCTTAACGGCGTTTCGGTGCCCCCCGCTAAATTTTACTTTTAGCGGCGGCCAAAAGTTTTACCGGCGGTCAGTGGCCGCCGGTAAAAGTAAAAAACTGCCGCTATAGATGCCTGGCCGCCGGTAAAAGTAGAATCTTTTTTAAAAAAATACTGCTTTTACCGGCGGTCAGGCGGCCGCCGGTAAAAGCAGGTTTTTTTTTTGCTACAAATATTAGCCACATCCACCATAGCACGCCTTTCATGTATTGGATTTCTTCTTGAGACTTAACAATCTAATATAAACATCTACCCGAAACTCACCATATACGAGTTATATTCAAATAAATCCACATATACAAAAGAAAAAGAAAAAAAAAAAAAAAAAAAAAAAGAAGAGAGAGAGAGGCCCGAGCTGCCCAATTGACAACCTCATCTCCCAATATGAAATCCAAGACCATCATACACATCTTCCAATCATTACTCATACTTAAATAGAAAAATCTAAAACCATCAAGTCCGTATCAACCAAATGCAATCTAAATCCCACTTATCAAAATAAAATAAAAGTAAGTGCGGAAACTGAGAGGATGTCAAAAGAGGCCCACTTTATTGTCTCAAATCCACTCCATCAAACACAAAACAATTTTCAACCTGAGATTGCCTAGTCTTGCAATCAAAACAAAATACAGAAGGGCTAAACAACATTTGAGTTGGCTATCATAGTTAAAACCCAAATTCATAGTAGTCCAAACGTCTGGCTCTCTGACAGCCTCCTTATGAGAGAATAGAGAAAGATATATTAAATAAAAAAGAAAGAAAAAAGAAAAATAGAAATCCATCAATCTGAGTAGCTAGAGAATTCTGCTATTCTTTCAAGTGCAATTTAAGCATATATATATATATATATATTACTAAATAATGTAAAACATGAAAGGAAAGAGCTGCCAATGATGCTGGTGTGATCTTCAGTGGATGCAAATTCGGATCTGGTGCGGATGCTGGTGTGATCTCTCCTGACAAGAAACATGAATGTCAAATTACTTTTTCTTTAGCCTGTTTGGTAACTTCACTAATAAAGTAAAATGAGGTGAAGAGTAAATTTACCGGACAGGCATGCATTTAGCAAATGACTGACTACTTGAATCCTAACAAGAAGTAGTCATTTGATTAAAACTACCCAAGTTCCTAATTTCAAAAACTATAGGTAAAAATAGTCTGAATTGTCTAAATGGCTCTATCAGTCTGAAATTCAAATCCAAATGGGGCTATCAGAATCAAGATTTGAATAGAATCATAGATCCCAACATAATCTTTATTGGACTCTTAACTGGAAACGTAAAAAATGTAGATGAGGCCAAGATTGAGGGCCCATTAACCGTTGAGGAACTTAGATCCTATTTAAGGATTTGAATCAAGCCTGATGGAGACAAATGACTGAAATGACAAATGACTAAATTGAGACAACACCACCTACAAAGCAAGAAATTAGTCGTACCTTTTGAAAGTCCACGAGGATCCTAACCCTAGAGGGGGGGGGGGGTGAATAGGGTGAGTTACAATTGTGACCAATTTAAACCAATTTTAACTTCTTAAAGCAAACTAGTCACATGTGATGATAAACCATACAATATGCGGAAGCTAAACAAAACAATCACCACATAGCAATCACCACAACACAATATTTATAGTGGTTCGGCCAACGTGCCTACATCCACTACCGGCTTGTGCATCCAACACCCCACCGGATTTCCACTATGTATGCTTTTTCAAAGGCTAAGCAATAACCTATACAATGTTGCTTTTCAAAGGCTAAACAACAACCTTACAAGATGCTTTTCTTAGGCTAAGCAATAACCTTACAATATGCTTTTCTTAGGCTAAGCAATAACCTTATACAATGCTTTTCTTAGGCTAAGCAATAACCTTTACAAATAAAGCTTTCTCTAAGAAAGTGTCTTTACAAAAGATCACTCTAAGAGATTACAATTTAAGCTCATATGAAATTGCCTCATGACTAGGCTAATATGAAAGTTTAATACAAATAACAAACATACACTCAATTAAGTTAAAGTGTGTGCACAAGTGTATGAATGCTCTACTTCAATCTATTTTAACAATGAAGCTCTTAAATGAATGCATGATGCATTTTAAAATCAAAGCTTATAAAATGATGATTGAAGAGAAAAATACTAATCACATGAAAGATTCACACAACTTGAAGAAATGATCTAAAACATGTTGTATGAATATAAAAGTCTAAGAACACATGTGATTTAGGTGAGAGTGATTGCAAACCATTCTAATATACCAATGAAGATAATGAGTTTGCAAAACAACTCTTGAAATCATGCATAAGTGAAAAACAAAGATTTAAGCATGCATGGATTTCATTTTAATGAAAATCAAAATACAAGTAAAGTGTACCTTTTTAAGAACTCATGTATTTGATTTCCAAATGGCCCCCTAGCCTTTCCAACTTCTTCTCCTTTCTTTGGCTCCAAAATGCTCTCAAAGGTTCATGGTTCAAGCCTTGAAAAAAGTTGGAAATGAATGGACTTTATAGCCAAAAAGTTGCCAACGGCTAGTCCTCGGTCGATCGGCAAAGAGGTCTCGGTCGACCGAGAAGGCACAACCGTCAGATTTCTGACCGTTGGGGCTACAGAACAGGTTCTGGAAAAAATGACTTCCAGTTGTCTCGGTCGACCGGCGACACTGCCGGGAAACCCCCAAAATTTCCAACTTTTGCATTATGAAGATTTTCATTGTGGAATTTTGTGGGTCACTAAACCAAGCTAGAAAACATGTTTTAAGACATTCTAAGATGTTTAAAAACATGAACACACAAAGCCTAAGAAGATTTGAAAACTTTAAAACCATAGACTAGCTTGATTTGTAAAAACTCTTTTCAAGTGAAAATGCATACAAAAATGAATCTTTTTGTGAAGAATGTATGCAAGGCTAAAACCTAAATTCTCAACAAGATTTACCAAACATAATGCACAAAGAATTAGGTTTTCAAAAGAGTTTGGGTTTCAAAACTAATGCATCCAAGTTTAAAACCAAAACATGCATATAACAAATACTTTTCCAAATCTAAAAAGCTATGCATGTATAAAACTAGATTTCAATGTTTCTAAAAACAATGCATGTGTGAAATATCAAATGATGCTAAAGTGCAAATGCATCCATCAAATTGCAAATACAAAATCCCTAACAATCTCCCCCTTTGCAATTTGATGGCAACTTACTCATCATTGAAATTACACACTCTGTCTTCAGCTCCTCCTCAGCTGGACAAGTCTTGAAATCTTCTTCTTGGATGCTCCTTCTCTTAGCTTGGGCTCTTGGGCTCTTTTCTTCAATCTTCTTGATGCTTGGTGCTTGATCATTCTTCAAGCTTTCTTATCATCTTCCTCTCTATGGCCAAGCATCTTCTTTAGCTCCAAGCTTTCTTTCTTCTATTTGCTCTCCCCCTTTGACCATGCTTCTTTCTCCTCGTGAGAACTTGAAAGCTTTCTCCCCCTTTGATGGATAGGAGATCTTCGAGTACTTGAACTCTCGAACTCTCTCCCCCTTTGATGAGTAGGAGATCTTGAACTCTCTCCCCCTTTGACATTAAATTGCAAAGGAACCTACACACATGAAATAAGGAAAATACCTTTAGTAGCACCTGTTAACAAATGAAATCGAAAATGAAATTCATAACAGGCTATCATGTATGGAAGTTATCTCTAAGGGCTCAAAGGCAATCCAAGGGAGAATTTGATCAAAACTAATTCTTCCTATGAAGGTTTACACTCCCCCTCAATCCATTCTCTTCTTTTGTCAACCTTTTGACAAGATATAACTATTAGATTCAAGAAGTAGATGGTTTAACCAAGTGAGGGTCAACTTCAAGGAGAGGATTAGATTCATATAACTATAAAGCTCATATGATCAAATTACCAAAAGAGAGCAAGGTCTAAAGAGAGAAACGATCATGGATACCAATTGAAATAAACATATCAATTGAGATTAAAGGATGTGACTATAAAATCAATCACTCTAAAATGGATTTAAAAGTATAACTATTATGAGAAATCCAAATTAGAGCTATCCATGATGTGGGATTTACTCAAACATAGCATCAATCAATATAACTATGGAAAGCATATGCTATGTAAAGTTTTGAAAATCATTTCATTCAAACAATAAATATGACTATTAATGTGCAAAAATGAGTGAAATGAAATTCAAACATGAAGCCAACCTCAACTATAACCAACCAATATTATGAACACATAAACATGGTGGTCATGAGATATACCTATATGAGCAAAAGAGGTGGCAACATGAGCATTATGATGCTAATGGTGTGTGACATGGAACAATCATATTACTTATCAAGTTCAATCCAATGCACACAAGTTTTATCACATTCACAAGAAATCAAATCAATCAAACAATATACCAATTGAATCCAATTGAATTTGATAACATGATTAAGAGCAAGAAAGTGACAAACTTCCATCAAGCATCATAAATGCATATTCATCACTTTTAAAGATATGACTATTGAGCAAAGTGATGAACAAGAGAAATTGCAATGCAAAAAGATATGACTAGATAAAGCATGCAATTCTCAAAGTGTCCAAATCATATGAATTCAACTACTAAGATATCCATCAACCAACATAAATGTAAGGAATGGATTTCAAAGAGATTCATATGATTAAGAACACTACTTATGAAGTTGAAACATGTATAAGGATGACACCAAGAGAATCTACATGATTCAACATCATAACCATCCAAAAAGAATGTGACTAGAAAGCATAGAGGATGGATTTGGGTTCTAGTATGGTTTCTACAAATGAAACTTAGAACACAACCATACATGGAACCAATTGTCATTTGCATATAAAGAGAATAACTAAATAAGCAAGGAAGCAAACAACAAACATTTCCATTTCTAAGATAATGAAACCAAAAGAAAAGGAAATGAGGACATGGAACATGCTTTGATGAATATGACTAATGAAGTTATAGAGCATTTCCATTCAAACAATCTTCAAATCATTTTGAAAAACAAAATCCAACAATGAGCATAAAAGAATGATTTTGAAGATCAATTTTCAACATGTATATTAAAAGATATAACTTAATTGAAACACATACAAGTTGATTTTTCAAAACAATGTTCTCCATATAAAAGTATAACTTAGAAATCCATGGAAAAACTTGAATTGATTCAAATCATTTGTTCAAATAATCTTACTATGACATAAACACAAATGATTCAACAACAATTGATCATGAATAAATTAGCTATGAAAGCTTTTAAAAACACAATCAATTAATCACGTAGAAATGCAAGGCAAGACATATAACTCAAGGAGTGCAAAAAGCAAATCTAACATGAAGAGATTATAATCAAATGATTTTGAAAACCATGAAGTGTAACTAAGAATGGTGTATGAAGACAAAATCAAATGATCATAAATAAGCAATGCATTTTAATAAATGTAACTAAAAGCAACAAAATGCAAATGCAATCATGACCAACAAAAGGATTTAACTATTAAAGAATAGGTTGGTCAAGAAGGTCAAGACCCTAAGGTTTGTCTAAGTAGATAACTTTAGGAATCCACCTAAGGTCTTGGGAGGGTTGAACTTTGAGGTCTAGTTTGGACTTCTCACCAACTAAAGGAGATTTGATTTGATAAATTTTCAATTTAAACTTATCACCAAGATATTTAGATTTTACTAAATTTGGCTTAGAATGGTGATTAGTCTTTTGATGTTGGTGAGTTTGTTTCTTAGGGGATTGATTCATTTTTCTTTTCTTCTTATTTTCTCCCTTTCTTTGACTTTTGAAATTTAGATTTAACTTTGTAATTTTCTTCAAAAGTTCTTTCATGTTTTGACTTAAGGGAGGTAGATTGAGAAGCTTTTTGTTAATAGATTCTTTGATTTTTGGTTTACCTTGTTTAAGCCTTTTAGAATCTATCTTGGATGACTCTTTTTGACAAGATTTAACTTGTTTAGATTTCTTAGAGTCTTCCTTGGATTTTAGTGTCTTACCCTTCATAGATTTAGATTCTCCCTTCTTGAGTTCAAAGATGGGTTTAGACACATGGCTTCTTTTTCTTAGTTTGCACTCAAACATAAAATGCCCTTCAATGCCACAAAAATTACATTTGGTTTTGGGCAAGGGAGGAAGAGTGCTAGAGAAAGAGGACTCACCTTTCACAAAAGTGTTGGTGAATTTAGGGTCATATTTCATATTCCTATTAAATCCAAGACCCGTCCTATCTCCATGAGATTTACCCAATTTGAATAATTTTTCAAGTTTCTCTTCACTTTGGGTAAACTTGCACTCATACTTTTGTTTATAGCTTTCAAGTTGAGTGACTTTGGTTATAAGGATTGAATTTTCATGTTTGACTTTTGAAAGTTCATTTTCAATTTCCTTATATTTGCTTAGCTCTTCATTGGCAAGTTTTAATTCAAGCTTTAGTTCATTAACAACATTAGATCCAAGCTCTTGGGTTTTTAACTTACTTTTAATCAACTTGGCTTCTAAATTGTTAAAGTCTTTGTCTTGCCTTTTTATTTGATCTCTAAGAATTAAATTTTCCTTATTGACATTATCATAATCCATCTTTAATTCTTTTAGTTCATCTTGAATGTTAGATAGATTATTTAAAGAGATCATGAACTTAGATTCTACACAATTTATAAATTCATCTTTTTCTCTAAGTTCATTTTTAGAAGAGTCTAATTCTTGGTTTAGCCTTATAGATTCTTCTTTTAATCTTTTATTTTTCTTGGAAACCTCTAAGGACCATGTGTACAATTCCTCATAGGCTTCAAGTTCATCATATTCTTCTTCTTTTAATTCAAGTTGAGATTCCTTAATTTCAATGTTTGAATCTCCATAAGATGGAAGAATGAGGGGTCTAGAAGAATCTACAAAGTCTAGCATAGTGGAGTCCATTTCAATGATTTTCAAATAAGCACTACTCTAGGGTTTTAACTCTAGGTTTTTACACCTAATCAAGAGTTCCAAACACTTGATCCTAAGGGATTAGAGCACTTGGCTCTGATACCAATTGAAAAGTCCACGAGGATCCTAACCCTAGAGGGGGGGGGGGGGGTGAATAGGGTGAGTTACAATTGTGACCAATTTAAACCAATTTTAACTTCTTAAAGCAAACTAGTCACATGTGATGATAAACCATACAATATGCGGAAGCTAAACAAAACAATCACCACATAGCAATCACCACAACACAATATTTATAGTGGTTCGGCCAACGTGCCTACATCCACTACCGGCTTGTGCATCCAACACCCCACCGGATTTCCACTATGTATGCTTTTTCAAAGGCTAAGCAATAACCTATACAATGTTGCTTTTCAAAGGCTAAACAACAACCTTACAAGATGCTTTTCTTAGGCTAAGCAATAACCTTACAATATGCTTTTCTTAGGCTAAGCAATAACCTTATACAATGCTTTTCTTAGGCTAAGCAATAACCTTTACAAATAAAGCTTTCTCTAAGAAAGTGTCTTTACAAAAGATCACTCTAAGAGATTACAATTTAAGCTCATATGAAATTGCCTCTTGACTAGGCTAATATGAAAGTTTAATACAAATAACAAACATACACTCAATTAAGTTAAAGTGTGTGCACAAGTGTATGAATGCTCTACTTCAATCTATTTTAACAATGAAGCTCTTAAATGAATGCATGATGCATTTTAAAATCAAAGCTTATAAAATGATGATTGAAGAGAAAAATACTAATCACATGAAAGATTCACACAACTTGAAGAAATGATCTAAAACATGTTGTATGAATATAAAAGTCTAAGAACACATGTGATTTAGGTGAGAGTGATTGCAAACCATTCTAATATACCAATGAAGATAATGAGTTTGCAAAACAACTCTTGAAATCATGCATAAGTGAAAAACAAAGATTTAAGCATGCATGGATTTCATTTTAATGAAAATCAAAATACAAGTAAAGTGTACCTTTTTAAGAACTCATGTATTTGATTTCCAAATGGCCCCCTAGCCTTTCCAACTTCTTCCCCTTTCTTTGGCTCCAAAATGCTCTCAAAGGTTCATGGTTCAAGCCTTGAAAAAGGTTGGAAATGAATGGACTTTATAGCCAAAAAGTTGCCAACGGCTAGTCCTCGGTCGACCGGCAAAGAGGTCTCGGTCGACCGAGAAGGCACAACCGTCAGATTTCTGACCGTTGGGGCTACAGAACAGGTTCTGGAAAAAATGACTTCCAGTTGTCTCGGTCGACCGGCGACACTGCCGGGAAACCCCCAAAATTTCCAACTTTTGCATTATGAAGATTTTCATTGTGGAATTTTGTGGGTCACTAAACCAAGCTAGAAAACATGTTTTAAGACATTCTAAGATGTTTAAAAACATGAACACACAAAGCCTAAGAAGATTTGAAAACTTTAAAACCATAGACTAGCTTGATTTGTAAAAACTCTTTTCAAGTGAAAATGCATACAAAAATGAATCTTTTTGTGAAGAATGTATGCAAGGCTCAAACCTAAATTCTCAACAAGATTTACCAAACATAATGCACAAAGAATTAGGTTTTCAAAAGAGTTTGGGTTTCAAAACTAATGCATCCAAGTTTAAAACCAAAACATGCATATAACAAATACTTTTCCAAATCTAAAAAGCTATGCATGTATAAAACTAGATTTCAATGTTTCTAAAAACAATGCATGTGTGAAATATCAAATGATGCTAAAGTGCAAATGCATCCATCAAATTGCAAATACAAAATCCCTAACACCTTTATCAGATGCCAACTGTGAATTCAACAATGTCTACAACCTGTAATATTATAAAACTGTTACATTCAATTAATAATGAAGTCCATTCAGCTTCATTTCACATTCATATGTGTGCTCCAACTACATCAGACTTTGGTCTCTAATGCCATCTCTATTCCAACATATATATGTTTTTCACTTGTAGTTTCAACTTGAATAATGCATACCACTCGTAGGCTCATCAAACTAACCGCCACAGTTGTTGATGAAGATGCAATTTCTTTTCCTTCTTGTTTATATATTGTATGTCTAGCAATTGTTCCATACTTATATCAAGAAATAAAAAATAAAAAAAAGGCTTATTGTAAATGAATCTCAGCGGTAGAAAGATACAAAATATCAAAAGAAATGATTCTTGAATTCAACTTCACTGTAAATGCTTCAAAAAAAGAGATGGACCCGGGAAACCCAAAAACACCTTGAAAATCTCCATTCATCATCTTCAACTAACTAGCCAAGAGGCTTTATATCACTTAAATAGATGAGAACAAACCCTATAACTAATCGAGACCATCCAAACACAACATGTTTAAATCTTCCACCCGAAAAACTTATGTCCCATCGAATGTGGTTCACCCATAAAGGGTTCTCCCATCCTGCTGTTCTTGCCTGGTAATTGATGTTGAATCTGGTTGATTTGTTGTGACTCAGTTGTACAATGATGGGTTGTTGGACTGTTTGGATGTGCCTTAAATTGCAATTGGCTTTTTTTTTTAATTTTTTTTATAGCGATTTGGGCTGAAACAGTAGATTAGCAGTTTCATCATGTGACTCAGTGTTTAGTGAAGAAAAACTGCTTTCCATTGAAGTGCATCATCCAAACATGTTTTTAGTTAGTTTATTTTTCATTGCTTTTAGATTTTGTTGACGTTGGATTTGCATTTTGGGAAATATATTTACCTGATAATGGGTCTGATTGATGAGATAAGTTGTTCTTCGAATGTGGCTATGAGAAGTAGTCAGGAAAAACATGATGGCTTTTGGAGTTGCTGAGAACATGGCTTCAAATAGAGTCAATCAAATAAGTAGAACTCACAACAATGACACTAGATAAATGGGATAAGGGTTCAATAATGGCAATCCTGTCCATAAACAAACAAAAATAATCAGCATTCAATTTCTCATGAGGATCGACTCAGATGAAGGTAGATACTAATGAGGCCAAAGCACATGCTTTGAATTTTTAGTTGGTAAAAAGTTCTTGGAATTCTTTACAAGGCCCCTTATTTTAGATGGAGTCCAGAGAAATCATATCCAGGATGGTCCTCCACCAATCTTCATACCCTTAAAGATTATTTATCATTTTTAAAGAGGTCACGGACTTGATCAGAAATCTAGATTAGCCTTGCTCGCGATTGTTCAGAAAAGGGCAACTCTGTTTTGATTCTGTACTCATGGATCTCTAAACTAAGTTTGAATTATGTCCTCTAGCAATATTTCAATCATCCAAATATCATCACAAATCCAATAACAAGTATTCACCACTGCATCAACAACAAAGTTTATCTTTCCAAAGAAACATGATTTCACAAGGGAATAAAGAGACCAAACAAACAAACATATATATATATATATATATATATTCATGCAAAAGCTTAGATGTCAGAAAACTTACTTGATGAATGGAGTCCAAGCAAGACCTGATCACATCAAAGGAAGCCATGTCCATATCCACCTATCTGCAATATTACATCTGAGTGAGCAAATTACCATGACATTATGGACAAGGGTCCTCTTGGAAGACATTGTTAAAGACATTTATGGACAAGCCTTTTTGGGCTCTTACTGATGCTGATGAGTCTTTCTAAGAGTATCTGGTCAATGTGGTCATGTGCCTTGTTGAGTTTTGAGCAAATTTTCATGAAAAACGGTACACAGCAAAATTCAAGTTTTAATTGTCTGTAATGTGCAACCATCCGCATCCAATGTGGCCCCCAGTTACAATTTTTTTTTCTTTTTCCAGTGTCGTCCAAACAGGAAGCCACTATAATTACCATTTATGCAGTAACAATTAACATAGAGCATTAAAACCAACTAGACAAGAGTGCAGTATTTAAGCATGTTATCTGCTTCTATTCCCTTACCATTCAACAAAATTATATACCACTCGCTCTTCAATAAGAACAAACTAATGTATCACAACAGTAAAAGTGTACTGCATGTAAATGGCTTGTTTTCATTTTCCAACCAACTGGGTAACCTTGCCTCATTCTCAATTCATACATGTTAGCTTTTATTACGGCCTGTTTGTCTGCATAGAATATATCATACATAGGAACACATCGTTAAATGAACTCCATCCATAGGATTATTTAAGAGGGGTGGGATGAAGGATATAAAGTGAGGAGTGGAGTATAAAGTAGTGGTGTATATGAGACCTTGACTTTATTAGAATTTGAATGACTAAGGTGTTTTACCAAGAACATAAACAAATCAAAATAAAACCAAAGGGCCGGACTGTGGCCCGGTCCCCATGAGAACCGCAGGATCCCAGGAGAGTTTGTCCACCTAGCACGTTTGAAGTGTGATGGAGTATCTTCACCTTTCCAATTATCACAACAGTCCAGATAAAGTATGTTAGGAATCCCTCCAAAAATGTCTAACATACAAGGAAGTAACGGCTGTTTGGATTCTCATGTCTTATGTTCTACCTCTCAGCTCTGTCCTATCTTATAATTGATGCCTATGCATCATCTCCATCTCCAACTTCATTCTTTTTTTTTTCCAACCAACTGGGTAACCTTGGATTATATAAATAAAGTCCAGCTGGATGGAGGAGTTCTGACGGGAGTCCAACCCATCTTCTGGACCCACACTAGACTAGGACTAGGAGAGATTTAAACAGTCTTACCACTGGCAGAGGGTCACTAATTTTAGCTTACTCTAAATCTAACTTGCTTTCGATTATGTTTGCCAATCAAATCTTTTCTGATTCTCTTTGGATAGTTAGATTTTTGGAGATTTCCCTATGGATCATGTGAATTTGTAGCAAGGAAGAATCCTTTTTTATATAGGAATCTGCAAATCTACAACAATGAAGAATCCTGGAATCCATGGACTTGGTGTTTGTTATCAAAACTTGCCATTAATTAGAAGTGTCTCCCGACTACAATCCTAAGTAAAAGGGTGTCACATTCCTACCATTCCTGAAGTTTGTACTAGATTGATTGGTTGGTTGGATTAGGTCATTGGCATCTTTGATCTCTCTCTCTCTCTCTCTCCATCTCTCTAAAGGAATCCTGCAAAAGCAAAAGCATGTGGAATAAAGAAAGAGAAAAAGGAATGAGGCATTCTCTACTTCTTCTCACAAATTCAAGCAAAAGGCCATCCCTCTAGAACCAGATGAACTCCATCACTCTTGTCCTCCACCTCTGTTATCCATATAGATAACCTTGTAGAGAGAATAAATTAGGAGGGGCAAACATAACCAAATAATGCATTACCTTCGATACAGAGAGATAAGCATCTGGAAGGCTTGTATATTTTCCAACAATGGCAATTCTGACCTGAAATCATATCATATGTCAGCATTTAACAGTTTGCAGGTACCATGCAATGAAATAAAGTTTTTGAAGTTAGTGACACGGGTAATTTTTGGGACCTACAGGATCATGCAACATGTCACAGAGTTGAGCCCTACTGGTCCATTCCTCTAATATAGGCTCTTTGGAAACACTGCCAAATACAAGAACCAGATGAACAAGACTGTCTAAAAAATGCAGAAAATCTATAACTATGTAAACTTTAATGAAAAAAAGTCCCAACACCACCAATAAACATGGGTTACTATAATAAAAGACATGGAATTATAAAGACAAACCCTAGAAGGTTTAGCTGTTTCAAGATTGCTTCATGTGCCGTCTGGTCCTATGAAAACAAAGAAGTGAGAAGCATATTAATATAAGAGGGTAGAACATAACAATCAGGCTGCTCTGAAAAGGAAATAAAACCACAAAGTAAAAATAACTGAATTCAACATTATCCATGCAAATTCTGCAATATATCACCGACTTTTAGTAGTAAAGGAATATGCCAAATATTTGAAACATCATAGAGAGTGATGATGTTCGCTGCCTGCAAAACCATTATTTTGAGCCGGTTAGCATTTCCAACATTGATCGGAAGTATTTTTCAGGCATACAGACAATCACAAATATTCTTGTTACCAGTTGCATTACCGGGACATTGCAGAATTGTGAGAGTTTTTCTTTCACATTTTGTTCTAGTGCCTGTTCAAGACATTACAATGTAGACATAAGACAGCCACGTCGAGAGAGAGAGAGAGTAAAAAGATAATCCTAGTCCTCTTAGCCTCCGAACACTATGCTGAGTTGGCTTTGTTTTCTGAAAGTAAAAAGATAAATTAAACAGCCACAAACAAGTCAACACACCCAATTGCTGTACTTACAGGTAACCGAGATGCATACCAATGCACTCATGCTCAATTAACCTCCATTTGATGAAGGTTACATATTATGTGAGAAAACTTAAACATTTTCCTGCAGTGCACAGTAATTTTCATTGAATATTGCTATCTACCTGTTCACCAACTACGTCCAATACAGGCACAAGACTGACATGAACCAGACAAAAGTTCCCGGCCCCTAACAAAAGTATTGATTATTAGAAGCAGGCTAAGTTCAAAGATATCTGGGACTAATAAAATTGCAAGCACAAATTCCTTACCTACACGATAGGAAAATTGACCCAAAGCCTCAATAAATGGCATTGATTCAATATCCCCTGCAACAACAGTGGTATTGCCATTATATAATATCAACGTAAGAATACAATACAAAAGAATGTAGTGCAGATCCATAACAGTTAAGACAATCATGTTAAGTACTAAACCCAAATGTGATTTGTGAGTCAAAACTGTCTTGCAAGCCACTGTTACCTATAGTTCCACCTAATTCTATGACACAAACGTCAGGTGGTCCATCTTTTCCATCTACAGGAATCACTGCTACACGCTCAATCCACTCTTGGATGGCATCTGTTACGTGAGGGAAAACCTAACAAACGAAAAAAAAAAAAAGTTGTCAGGATGATATTGAAGAACATCAAGCAAAGATAGAAAGATCTTGACAAACACCTGAACAGTTCTACCCAAATAGTCTCCCCTTCTTTCCTTGTCAATAACAGACTGTAACATAGACCACAGACCGCAAAAAGGGAATTAGTAACTAAAGGAGATGAAAGGAATCAGATGACATAGCATATGTAAACATTAGAATGACGCTGTAACATCTCCAAGGAACCATGACTTGCGTTGAAACAGAGTCAACTTGACTCACTAGAGAATGAGACCAATCATAGCCTCAGGTTGCACTCCAGCCAGAATGGTTTACTTACAACTGTTTTAGCACCCAACCAAGTCACTGTCCATAACTTAGCTTTAAATTTTATAGAAATAATTATCCCTTCTCTTGGAATATCATACAAACTTTAAAGGCTTGAGGAAATGACAATAATAAGGTGTTCAAGCCAAATTCTCCCATACCTGGTAAATTTTCCCAGTGGTGATATTGTTGTCACAAGTCAGCTTAATGTCTAGAAACCGCTCATAATTTCCAAGATCCAAGTCAACCTTCATGCCACAACAAATAGAAAACTAATTGACTGATTCATTAAAAGAATAGAGCTGTTCAAGAAAGTGAGCAGATGGACAAACATATCATCATTTTAAAATGCAGAGAAAAGAACAATAATTAAGTGATGGACTAAGGCCTTGCGTTGGTGTCTTTAAAATTGTGGGGAGAGCAGGATTCAACCCAAATTCAATATTTGGCTAAACTACAGCTTTTAATTGGACCATACATTCCTAGCAGATGTTGGTTTGAAGCAGAAAATAGTGAAATTTACCTAAACAAAGAGGGCTTATGTGATCCTTTAATTGAGGATACCGAAGTACCATCAAGGCTCTGGTATGTAAACATGAAACCCATTGTCCTGTACTGTTGAACTAATTGAACCTACAATATGACCCATAAATAGCCCAGATTGGAAGATCTTAATCACCAATGAGGCCTTTCTGTTTTATTATTATATGAACCACTTGTACTTTCCATTATTAACAATGTATTTACAGAGTCAATCAAGGGGTTATGGTTGTTCCACAGGATATTCTTTCCAGGCAGAGTCTATCTTCACTAGAGCCTATAAGAAGATCCTTTCTGAAGACTAATCCCACTTACAATGCAACAACAATATCTAAAACACTAGTAAGGAAGAAAATGAAGAATCAAAACGCAGAAAAACCGGAACCATATGTATTAATCTCACTTAAACAACAATCAGAATATCATTTCAGAGGCTAATCTAACTTACAATACAACAACTAGATCTAAAACCCTAGTAACGAAGAAAACAGAAAAATGTGAGAAGGAAAAACCTAATCACATTCATTAATCTCACTAAAATCCAGGAGACAATCTCTCCAACGCCAATTCCAAATTTTCCAAAATCTCCCTAATCCTCACAGCTGCAAAAACCATCAAAAGCAGAGAATTTCCTACTAAATCTAGGTTTTCAGCCGAGCCACTTGTTTTTTCAAATGAAGGTCTGGAACACTTGGTTCCAAAACCCTAGGTCTGACCTTGGGAGCGGTAGTCGGAGGCCTTGAGGCAGAGATCGGAGGTGATGATGCTGGCGGCGCGGGTGTTGGCCTAGGAGGCGGTGGCGAGAGCATGGAGTCGAGTTATGCTTCGCGGCGTGTACTCGAATGCTGTAACCTCTCTTCCGGCGCTCGCGTCGAATTGCGAGGCCAGCCACGATTCGACCTCTGCGATTCGAGCGGCGTCGTCGAAGCTGGTGGTGTTGGTGTTCTTCCATTCGGGTGAAATGCGATTGTTAATGTCGAAATCTCATGATCTTTCGATCGAAATGAGGAAGAAGAGGATGAGGATTTTGAAACCCTAGAAGGAGAAGGAGAAGGAGATTGAGAGCAGAGGTACGGAAGAGATGAGGAAGAGTTCGCTGAAATAGATCTTCTGTTTCGGTGTCGCCGAGACTTGAGCGTGAGCAGAAGAGAGAGCGTGAGCGTGAGCAGAAGAGAGAGCGCAGGAGAGAACGAGAGAGGCAACGATGAGCCAGAGCAGGAGAGAGGGAACGATTTTTAAGTGATTGGCGTCTTCTACCGTCTCATTTAAGTGACCGCCGGTGTTAGTTCGACGCTAAATATACTTTTTCTTGTAGTGACATCAATCTTTAGCCTATGTAGCTTTTGGGTTGTTATTGGGCAGGTCAAAGAGGTGATGGTGTGAGTTCATGGTCCAATAATTCTCTTAGTATTAGCGAAGTTCTTCAAGATAAAGTCCTATAAGAAAGAGGTGATGGTGTGAGTTTTGTTTTCTCTTCAGGTATATATATGTCATTGATTAATGTTAGACCATTTTAATTTTTTGTTGTTTTTGTTTACCAAGTGTAGAGTACATAGAGTCTCACTAGCATGCCCTTATTTCTTAAATCATACAACGGGCCCACCATTCATGAATCAAACCTCATAATCATAAATGAGCACTTGACAAAATTTCTCTCCTATTGGAGATTTGGAGTGGAGGCACATGAAGCTGGTCACATGTGAAGGGATAGCGCTTAAAGTAAATGACATGCATTAAAAAACAGTGGACCTCATGCTAAAAGTTTGGGGTAGCATGAGAAGGGATAGCATTTGGGTCCTTATTATCCTTCGGCTAATTGCTTTGGCTGATGAAGCTGAATGAATAGAATTATCTCCACTCTCTGGAATAAGTAAAAAGAATAAAGAAATGGATGGTAAGTGTATGCATCAATGGAGACTTCTTTTGATCAGTAATGGCTATTGTAACCAGTTAAATCTGTAGCCTTTGAGCTGGAACCTTCTGTCCTGGGTTTCAAGTGATACTGTGATGTCATAAAAGGACTTGCACTTCTATTAGTTGGAATCAGTGGACTCTACTGTTGTAACAACTGTGGGTTGGGTCTTCTTCCAGTGTATATATTGTATCTGAAATAGTTGAAAAGAGCCCGTCGCTAAGTTGGAGGTGCTCATTGTCACTATCATAAGGTTGCAAATTCAAGTCAATTTACTTATCCCAAGAAGGAAAAGAAATGTAGATTAAATAGTCCAATAGAGTAATCTCTCAAAATTCTTGGTAGGGTTGTGGTGCAGTATATCTTTGACTTACATGCAAGTATGACACGGTTTAAAATTTCTGTCGTTGGATTTCAGGCAACCTGAATAAATGGTGGGCCGGCACTGAGATTTTGTTGTCGTTGGCAGATTCCTGGAAATACAGGATGTATTATTGCACGAACATGTGTAGCATCAGCTGTTGGCCTACATCTTATTGAGGTATGGAAAGTCCTAGTTCCATTGGCTTATTATTTTTGAACTTCAGGCTAAAGATTGATGTCCTGTCTTTTCCAGTCCCAACTGCTCTTATTTTATCTATACAAATAGATTGGTCACCTTGCTCTGCTAATGTTGTATCTGGATCTTTGTTGTGTTTGATATATGATGGGGGCCTAGCCTTTCATCC
Source organism: Cinnamomum chago (assembly GCA_038049695.1). NCBI lineage: Eukaryota > Viridiplantae > Streptophyta > Magnoliopsida > Laurales > Lauraceae > Cinnamomum > Cinnamomum chago. Next base: position 27,971,893 of record CP142456.1, read on the forward strand.
TCTCCTTCTGCCCCTAGGGCAGCAGGGGTACGGCGGAGGAGGAAAAATGAGTCATCAACATTTTTGTACGGGTATGCCAGATTTTCTATTCTACTTGGAATTTGCAGTGGTGATCCGAAGCTTCACCTTCACAAGTAGAAAGGAAATCAATTCTTCTTTCTAACTTTCCATTGCACATATATTTTAAAAAAGAGACACAATTTTTTGAATGCCGTGAGAAGCGATTTCATTTTGTTTGCCGTGAAAGGTGGTTTTGTGCCGTGAAAGGCGATTTACAAATCTCATCAATAACGAAAGACAAGAAATATGATTTTTTGTCTCTTTACAAATAATACAAAATACAATAGAAAAGTAAGAAAATGGATCTGACTTCTTAGGAGATTGCGGGGACTCGTTCAGATCGACGGTCGCAAGTCATGTATGGACTTCGCCATCATCCTTCAGATGAGAACGCTTGATGCTTTTATTCTTTGGCTTGGGTTGGACCTCAGTTTTTTAGAGGATAAAGATCCAGGGGAGGTCCTATATCCAATAAAAAAATGAGTAAACAGGATGAAGAGCCGCGTTTAGGCCATGTTGGGTAGAAGGAGAGAGGACCTTGGGGGGGTGTTTGGCCCCGTCACCTTGTGGTGTTTCTTTTGCAGTAAAGTAGCAGGATTTCTTCGAGAATTCTTCAAGATTTTTCTTGGATTTTTCTGGACTTTTTTCTTTTTGGAATGATCCCCCTTTTATAGGCTTTTGGTGGCCATAAGGTGGGTTTATGAGCATTGATGGCATTGATGCTCCATAATGAGCGGAGTTACAAGTTTTTATTTCTTGATTTTGTAACTCATTTTTCTTGGCTTGTGATTGGCCGGTGGAGAATGATGGGCCTTTAATCGCCCTTAACCTCCATGATAAGGGAAGTTTCAAGGTTTTAATACCATGATTGCTTGGATTTGTAACTCCCATTTGCTTGATTTTGATTGGTCCGTCGAAAATAATGGGTTAATGACCACATTAAGTTGTCATAAAACCGGTCAATTAACTGCATTAAGTGGTCGCCTGGGCATTTGAAGAGTTGCAAGTCGTGCCGCGTCTTCTGGAATTCTTCTTGTGATGATCGTCAATGGGTCCACATGCTCTTTGATGTCTGATAGCGATGCAACTTCAGACATAGGTTGATATCAGTGGGCTGGTGACATTTGTCTTGTCGATTTCTCAATCGGTCGGACAGTTGGAGCGATCATTGATGATTTCATGCTCTTGACAGCGGATCCGAAATGCTGATGAAGATCAGTCGATTTCGAGCATAAAAAGTCAAATTTTCGGAAAACCACAAAGATTGGAACTCCCAAAACGCGAAAAGAGCGAAAAACGGGCCACCCAACGAAAAATCCGGCGAACCAGACTTCCAGGGTAGCCCATGGCCGTCGGCGACCATGGGGATTCTTCCCCTTCCAGTCACCGTTTCTCGGCCATTTTTTAATCTTTTTTTACCCTTTTTTCTCCTGTATTTTTCTTGACATTTCTCCTCATTTACTGGCCTGATTCTCTTGAAGAAAACCTGATGAGAAGCCGTGCAAATCAGAGCACAAAGTTTCCTATTTTTTGGAAGAGCCGAAGACTTTCTAGCCGATTTTCTGTCAAGAATCAAAACTAGGTCAAACGATGTCGGAATGACTTGAAATTTGAGGTGAAGCCTCCTGAGCAGTAGATAGGACCAACCATGGGCATTTTTTGACTTTTGAAGCCGTGTGGGGTCCCGTCGCTAGTAGATTTGATTTTGCCGCGGGGAAGATGCCGCGTTTTGATGTACGTCAACCGGTGTCCGATTGACTTCATTTGACAGGGAGCCTATTGGTGTCATTTGGAGACGATCCATTGACAGGGGTGCTCCGCCGATGGTAGCCTTGATTTTGTTTCGGAGCGTCAAAGTCGAATCAAACGTTGTTGGAATGACCTAAAATTTGACATGCAGCTCTTTAGAAGCTTGTTGAAGCCACCCATGTGCTCTGTTTGATGAGTGATGGCCTCGGTGGTTCTCGCCGCCGAAAGGTTTGATTTTCTTGCTCGATGGTTGATGGAGGGTCAAACGTTGTCGGTTTGACTCGAAATTTGACAAGGAGCCTTTTGGAGGTACTTTGAGACCATCCGTAGGCTCTAATCGAAGTTTTGTTGTCTTCGACGCCATTGTCGTCGGGAGCGCCTGTTCAGCTACCGGAGGAGTGAATTTATGCTAAATGATGTTGAAATGGCCCGAAACTTCATGTGTACACCTCTTTTGGCTGTTTTGAAGGATCTTGTAGTTTTTGTTTGATTATGACAAGGTCTGATGCTTGAAGTAGCAAACCCTGCTTGTAGTAGGATGCGGGTTCATGTGGTTTCATGATGTTGGAGAGGCAAAGTGACATTTTTGGTGTCAACAAATTCCCCCTCGAGGTATAGCGACTGAAAGTCCGAGGATCCTAACCCTAGAGGGGGGGAGGGTGAATAGAGTGTGCTACAAATATGACCAATTAAGACAAATATTAACTTCTTAACATAAACTAGTCACATGTGATGATTTACCAAAAAAGATGCGGAAGCTAATATGAACAGTCACCACAACACAAAGGTTTATAGTGGTTCGGCCTCAATGCCTACGTCCACTACCGGCTTGTGATCCAATCACCCCACCGGATTTCCACTAATTATGCTTTTTACTAGGCTAAGCAATAACCTTTACAATGTTGTTTTTCTAGGCTCAACAACAACCTTTACAAGATGCTTTTCAAGGCTAAGCAATAACCTTTACAATGTGCTTTTCTAAGGCTAAGCAATAACCTTTACAAATGAAGATTTTCTCTAAGAAGGTGTCTCTTCAAGAACACTCTAAGAGATACAATTTAAAGCACAATTGAATTGCCTCTACATAGGCTTATATAAAAGTGAAATTCAAATTACAAACATACACTAGAATAAGCTAAAGTGTGTGCACAAGTGTATGAATGCTTTACTTCAATCAATATTTACAATGAAGCTCTTAAATGAATGCTTGATGCATTTTAAAATCAAAGCTTAGAAAATGATGATTGAAGATTAATACTAATCACATGAAAGATTCAAAAAACTTAAAGAAATAAGCTAAAACAAGTTGTATGAATATTAAAGTCTAAGAGCACATGTGATTTAGACAAGAGAGTTTGCAAACCATTCTTAATATTCCAAAGATGATAATGAGTTTGCAAAACAACTCTTTAAAAACTAGAAACCATGCATAAAAGAAAATACAAAGATTTAAACATGCATTGATTCTAATTTGAATGGAAATCAAAATGACAAGCAAGATATACCTTTTTAAAACTCAAGCATTTGATTTCCAAAAAGCCTTCTAGCCTTAGCACCTCATTCCCGTTTCTTAGGCTCCAAAATGGTCTCAAAAGTTCATCCAACAAGCCTTTTGAAAGATGGGAAAAGAATGGACTTTAAACCAAAAAACAGTCCAACGGCTAGTCCCCGGTCGACCCCATGACAGGGCCCGGTCGACCGGGTACACACAACGGCTATATTTTTTACCGTTGGTGCTTCAGGAACCCTGTCGGCCTACAGTGTGGCCGGTCGACCGGGTCCCCTGGGCCGGTCGACCGGCCATACTGCAAGTCGACCCCCTAGGACCAAAATTCCCATAATTGCATATTTTCAAAGTATTTCTTTGTGGGGATTTTTGGGCCACTAAACCAAGCTTGAATAACATGTTTTAAATCAAACTAAGATGTTTAAGAACATGAAACACAAAAAGCCTAAAATGATTCGAAACTTTAAAACCAGTGGCTTGCTTGATTTGATAAAACTCTTTTCACATCAAATTACATAGATTCTAATAATGATGAATGTATGCAAGGTACAAACCTAAAAACCTCAATTTGATTTTTCAAACATAATGCATAAATAATTAGGTTTTCAAAAGAGTCTGGATTCTAAAAACATGCATGAATCAAATTCATTTCAAAAACATGTGTAAATGCAAGAAAGAATCCAAGATCCAAAAGTCAAAAACTAAGAGCTCATGTGTGTGATCATGCAATAGTGAAAGTGAGTGAATCCATCAACAATTGCAACAAACAAGGGCCTAACAGCGACGAGTAGCTTTTGGAGTCGATGTGCCTCGAAGAGAAACTTGAAGGAGAGTGTCGCGACCCCGGACCGGGCCACCATGGTCCTAATCCGGGATCAGGACACATTGATGATGTGCGTATACATTTATTTATGTTTATTTAATTTCCCACAGGTGTCCACGGTGAGGATATCACAACAACATAGTACTTTTTGTTAAGTACGGAAGCGTGTAGCAAATCAAACATTCATAATTCAGTTCTAGTCACAAGATAAAATCATGTATATAAACCAAGTATCAGAATGAGCAATGATCATTAGTGCTTTCCCAAAAGTAAACTTAAAGTTTATACAAAAGATCATTTAATTACATTCCCAAAAATAGAGGCCAACAAAGGCCAATATAAACAAAATACCAATCCCCAAAAGAATGGCTAAAATTCCCAAAAATGTTACGTCTCTTATAACAACCAAAAGTCTAAATGACATCATCAGCATGCCACTCAAATAGGCATTGCGGTTCACCGACCGCATCCTCAAGCTCCGCCTCGGGGTAGACAATGTCCGGACCTGAGTACCAAAGAGTGGGTCAAACACGACGGTTTGACAAATAGGTGAAGTGACATAACAATATAATAATAAATGAATTTACCTTCAAAAGCATTTAAAACCTGTTTAAATAACAATTTCCATAAAAGAGATAAATCATTTATTCAAATACAAGTATGCGTTGTAAAACATGTAAAGGTAACCAAGGAAACAGGAAACAAGCAAGATGGCAACCACACGAAGCTAAGTCCTCTATCACCGAAGTGACAGAGCAATATCAAGGCGTTGATCTCAGTCACACGAGGTGAGGAAAAACAACGAAATATATCCATGGCAGCGAGCCGGGCATCGGGAACCACGGTAGCAATTCGGGGTATCGGGACAAACCATGGTAATAACCGGGTAGCGGGATCCAAATTGCAGCTGGCGGGACAAGAGGGGGATCTCCAAATCAGTAGATCAAACTGACAAAGTTATCTAAGCTTAGTGGTACCGACTCATAGGTCAAATAACATAAATCAAGACACATATAAAATACATTAAGTGCGAGTACATGAACAAGCGGGACGGGGTGCACAAAGGCACAACTATCATATCAATCCGGGCATGCATGTCGTGACTATCAAAATGCTATAATTGCAATTTCAATATTTTCGGGAATGCATAAGAAATTCGGGAATAATGAAATACAAATGAACTTTCGAAATCTCAAGACAAGTATCGGGGTTCAAGATTTGTTTGAAGTGAATAGGGATCCCGTATGTCTAAATAGGTAAAGACTTGGTACTCCTTTAGTTTGGGGACATTCCGGGGCCCTTATACACTTCGAATTTTCAAAACTTCAAATAAAATCTTCGTGATGTGGTTTTCTTCTCAAATGGATGTCAAATCATAAGAACGGTTCTTCTCATTAAAATAGGGCACCCAATAAATCTTTCTCAATCGTTTAAACATTTAGTTACTACTCCCAAAACAGTCCAGGAGAACAATACCCATCGCTCGAGCGACTAGAGGTTCGCTCGAGTGGTGAGCTCTTTAGAATGGTTGTTTGGGTGGGTTCGCTCGAGTGAAGTTATGGTCGCTCGAGCGAACTCATCCAGTATCAGGTTGGCTAGAGCGATAAAGGGTCCACTCGAGCGAACTGTCCTCTGGAACGACTGGAACCCTTTTCTGGACACTTTGCTCAAGCGAAGTGTTATGTTTGCTCGAGCGAACTGTCCAGAAACTGATTCCGGGACAGTTCTCCTCTATTTCTCCTCCTTCTACAATCTCCTTTTTGGCCCCTTGAATACACCAAATGATGAGTTCAAATTTTCATCCAAATCAACATAAAATTTCCAACAACATTCATTCTAACCTCCTCCAACATTATCACATTCAAATACAAGGGAAGGAGGGAAGGAAACCAGTACTGAAAGTCCGGGCACCCGAACCCTAGAGGGGGGGGGGTGAATAGGGTGAGCTTCAATTATGACCAATTTTAACAAATTTTAACTTCTTTAAATTAAACTAGTCACAAGTGGTGATTAAGTAAATAAATGCGGAAGCTTACAAAAACAATCACCACAAGGCATGCACCATCACACAAGGATTTATAGTGGTTCAGTCTCAATGCCTACATCCACTACCAGCTTGTGATCCAACACCCCACCAGATTTCCACTACTTATACTTTTCAATAGGCTAAGCAATAACCTTTACAATGATATTTTTCAAGGCTTAACATCAACCTATTACACTATGCTTTTCTTAGGCTAAGCAATAACCTCTTCAAACAAAAGGTTGGTTATCTCTCTAAGTAGTGTCTATAATACACTTGATGGAGATACAATTTATAGCTCATTACAATGCCTCTTAATTAGGTGGATATGAAAGTGAAAATCTAATTCACACACACACACACACACACACACACACTATGAATGCACAATGTGTATGCATGATGTCCTCAATCAATTTGAAAATGAAAGCTCATAAATGTATGCCAAAGGCTTTTGAAAGGTTTAGCTCATAAGAACATTTATGATTGAGGAAAGAATGCTAATCACATGTTAAAGATAACTTGTAAAAGATATACATTTGTATCCTAAACAAGTTGTGACATTCTAAGCACAAAACATGTGATTCATAGGGATGTCAATCAAATTAACAATGTATCTCAATATGTGTATGCTATAAGCATAAAACATAAAAATAGATTTGATTGAAATTAGGGGACAAATCATATGTAATTATAAATTCAACTTGAATATGATATACCTATCAATGCAAAGCAAGTTGTGAAACTTTAAAACAAAAGTACATATGATTTGTAAAGATGTTGAATCCAAAACATAAGATAGATTTTAAAGTGATTTTCTTATGATGAAAAACAACAACCATAGATTCAACCAAGTATAGGAATCATGTTACGTATAATTTCAAAGATGTTTTCATTAACATGATGTACTTAGATATACCAATTTAAGTACTACTTGGATTGAATCAATGGTGATGCATCCAAAAAAATAAATCAATTCAAAACGTATACATGTTAATGTTGGAAAATAGGTGGGCCATTCAGATAGGTTTCAAAAAACTTTTGACCCACTTGATGCAGGGATCAACTATCTAGAAGGCAACAAACCCAATTCAGGATGCATTCCTCAATCTCATAAACCATATACAGCAAGATAACCTATCTAGAAGATAGAAAATAGCACATAAACATGCAACCACGAAATCCACAACATACAAGGATGTAGATATACCTTTGGAGCTTTGTTGTGCTCTAATGGAGGATTTGAGTTCTTTACTTTGATGATGAACAACTTCACAATCCAATTCAGAATCTCCAACACCCTTTGATCTTCCACGCTATGTCCCATATCAGATTCTCTTTTCTCAAGAAGATGGTGGGATCTCCAAGAGAAAAACCCTAAAGGAAACTAGAAGAGAAACTAGAAGAGGGAGAAGATGTGCAACAACTTACACAAAGAGAAGAAGAATGATATGGGCGTAAATCCCTAGGTGGGATTCCATTAGGGACGTCCAAGCCTCCTCCCTATCTCCTTTTATAGCACTTAAGGAACCTCCTCTTTCTAATTGAAATAGAAGTCTTACTTCCATAACAATTAGTTGCTTACTAAATCACAATTAGAAGTCTTACTTCAAATATGATTAGTAACTTCCTCTTTTTCTAATTAAAATAGAAGTCTTACTTCCATTAATAATTAGTAACTTACTATTACCACTATTAGAAGTCTCACTTCAAATAGAAATAGTAACTTTCTATTTCCTTTTAGAGTTCTACTATAATTAGTATCTTTCCAATATCTTGGGCTAGCGTGGGGACCACTAGGGATTCCTTAGAAAGCTGGCTCCAACTGGGACACGCGACCCCACATCTCATGTACAATTCGGGCCCACAGTTAATTGCAAATAACTCCACTATATAAATGCAATTGCACTCCAGTCTTAGGAATATATTTCAATGAAGACCCTAAACTTCCCAATTACCACAAGTAGGCCCCTCCATCATTATCCATGGATCAATTGGAATAAATATGTCTCATCCAATATTAGATCCACATCTTATTATCCTTGAGCCCCAATTAATTATAGTAATCATTTGGTACTGATCCAATTAACTCTTAATCGGAATGGGTGCACACTTACCAATGATAAATACATTAATTGGCACAAGGGGATAATGTAGATAGATTCCTTCTTGATCATTGCATGTTCCCACAGTCCTACTACCACGTACCCAAGACACCGAGGTGTTGACCTACAGTTGGCCTCACTCATTGGTGACTCAAAGCAAATGAATAGATAGAAACTTGAGTTCATCAATGTCTCAGGATTGAGAGCCTATTGCTAGGGAATTATAAGAGCATTCCTTAAATCGAGACAGTATTTCATAAGCTGTTTCTCATGGTCCTTCAATACATCCAATGTACCAGCACCATGATCCAGAATCTTACATTCTGATGATCTAGACAAATCACACTATCTCATAGTGATCAAAGTGCTGCAACCTTGTCATATGAGATGCCCAATCTCATCACTGGTTGTGAAGATATTTTAAGTATAAGATTTGTGACACATATCTCCCGTATGTGGATCTCATCCATATACATATATCACATCTAATATACTAATGGGACCCGGTTCATCTCATGAACCATTATGTCATATATATTGGTCATGTGCATTAAGTAATAAATCACCATTCATCTCATGAAAGGAAAGCATGATTATATTGATAAATAAAGAAATTAATCAATCTATTCATCATATATTGGTATTGAGACCATAAAACTAACAGTTAAGGATACAACAAAAACATAGTTTATCATGCTAGAAAAGATTTATCAATAATAAAGCAAAGCATGACAACATATGGTTAAGGAAAGTAAAGCTTACTTAGAGATTTAACTTCATTAATCCAAGCTTTAGCTTTCCAAAAGACCTCTTTCATCCCTTAGTTCATTTCCCTTTGATTGGCCTCAAAACCTCTCAATGAGGGCCTCTTAATCCTCCTCTTTTTCAAATGAATGAACCACTATTTATAGCCAAAAACAGCCCAACGGCTAGTCCCCGGTCGACCCCATGACCCCCGGGTCAACCTGGCCTTCACAACGGTCATAAAATTGACCGTTTGACAGGAGCCCCAACGGCTCTTTCCCGGTCGACCTGGCCTTTCCATGGTCAACCTGGCCCCTTGTTGGGCCGGTCAACCTGGCCTTCTGTTGAGCCGGTCGACCTAGCCCACTGCGGGTCGACCTGGGCCTTGGACCAAAATTCCCTAATTTAGCATTTTTCAAAGTATTTTCTTGAGGGAACTTTTGGGCATTAAACCAAGCTTGGAATCATGATTTAAATCAAACTAAGTGGCTTAAAATCATGAAACACAAAAAGCCTAAAATGATTTGAAAGATTTAAAACATAGGCTAGCTTGATCTGGTAAAACTTCTTTTCAAATAAGAATGCATCCAAGTTTAAAAACAAAACATGCATAAATCAATATTTCTACAAGTCTAAAAACGAATGCATGTAGAAATCAAGATTTCAAGTTTTTCTAAATCAATGCATGTGTGTAAATTCAAATGATGCTAGAATGATAATGCATCCATCAAATTGCAATACACAAAATCCCTAACAATCTCGCCCTTTGCAATTTGATGGCAACTCACTCACCACTGAATATACACACTCAGTCTTCAGCTCCCCCTAAGCTGGACAAGTCTTGAAATCTCTTGGATTCCTTCTCTTGGCTTGGGCTCTGGGTCCTTTTCTTCATTCTTCTTGATGCTTGGAGCTTGATCATTCTTTAAGTTTTTTTTCATCTTTCTCTCTATAGCCAAGCATCTTCTTTAGCTCCCAAGCTTTCTTTCTTCTACCTCTCCCCTTTTGACCATGCCTCTCTCTCTCCCTTTGGCAAGATATGCATTCTCTCCCCTTGTAAAAGATCCTACAATATCTCCCCTTAGGAAGCTTGGACATTCTCTTCCCCTTTAGAGAACTTGAGTGCTCTCTCCCCCTTTGACATTAAATTACAAAGGTACCTACACACATGAAACAAGGAAAATACCTTTTAGAAGCACCTGTTAACAAAAGAAATCGAAAATGAAATACATAACAAGTTATCATGTATGGAAGTAATCTCTAAGGGTTCAATGCCAATCCAAGGGTCAATTTGATAAAAACTAATACTTCCTATGAAAGGTTTACACTCCCCCTCAATCCATTCTCTCCTTTTGTCAAACCTTTGACAAAGATATAACTATTTGGTTCAAGAAGAAGATGGTATTACCAATTGAGGGTCAACTTCAAGAGAAGGATTAGATTCGTTTAACTATAGAGCACAATATGATCAAATTATCAAAAGAGAGCAAGGTCAATGAGAAAAGCGATCATGGATATCAATTGGAAAAACAACGAATACCAATTGAGATTCAAAGATAAGTCTATTAAAACAATCACTCTAAAATGGAGTTATAAAGAATATAACTACTAAGATAAATCCAAAATAGAGCTATCCATGATGAAATGGGGTTTATTAAACATAGCATCAAATAATTTTACTATAAAAAAAACATATGCTATGAAAGTTTTGAAATCATTTCATTCAATCAATACATATGACTATTAAGTGCAAGATGAGTGAAATGAATTTCAAACATGAAGCCAACCTCAACTAATAACCAACCAAGATTATGAATATATAAACATGGTGGTCATGAGATTTACCTATATGAGCAAGAGAGGTAGCAAACATGGAAATTATTATGCTAATGGAGTGTGACATGGAACAAATAAATTACTATCAAGTTCAATCCAATGTACACAAGGTCTATCACATTCACAAGAAATCAAATCAATCGAAAATTATACCAATTGAAACCAATTAAATTTGACAACATGATAAAGAGCAAGGATGTGACAAATACAAAATTCCATCAAGCATCATAAAAGGATATTCATCACTTTTAAAGATATAACTAATGAGCATAGTGATGAGCAAGATAAATTGCAATGCAAAAGGATATAACTTGGTAATGCATGCAATTTTCAAAGTGTCAAAATCATATGAATTCAACAACTAAGATATCCATCAAACATATAGAAATACGAGGAATGGATTTCAAAGAGTTTCATATGATCAAGATCACTACTATGAAGTTGAAACATATATAAGGATGACACCACTTAGAGAATACACATGAATCAACATCATAACCAACCAAAAAGAAATGACTATAAGGCATAGAGGATGGATTTGAGTTCTAGTATGGTTTCTACAAATATAACTAAGATCACAATCATACATAGAACGATTTGACATTTGCACAGAGAGGATCAATCAACACTCAAGATCTAACTCATACCATATCATCAATAAAGAATATAACTAAGCAAGCACGAGAAGGTATGGAGTTAGAGGGACATCATGGATCGCATAAAGATGGAGATGGATCACATATATGGATATACCTATTAAGAACAATGGATTAATTCTTATTCATCTAAAATGATCCATTAATCTATCATGCAACATCTCCACTCTTAGCAAATGTACTAAGCTTACAATGCAATGGAAAATGAATATGATGATTATACCAAATGAGCTTAGCACACTAAATCACATATGTACTTATTAGGCTCAAATGATAATAAAACAAAAGATTTTACTATAAAGCACATAAACAATCATCAATTTGCATTAATGAAAATATATACCAAGTTAGGCACAAACATGCAAATCAATGAAACCATATCCAACCATGCAATGTAAGACATCAAAATCAATTTGCATAAAAAGAATGTAACTAAATGAGCAAAGATGCAAATTGTTTGTAGAAATTATTTCCTTCCAAATGATATAATCATAATTAAGCACAAGGAAATAGATTCAAGGAAAATGCTTCTATAAATACCACCAATAAAGCTTAGAACATTTTCCAAAGTTTTTCAAATCACTTCAATATTTGAAATTCCAACAAAGAATCATTTATAAAATTATGAGCAAGCGATTTTGAAAAACAAGAAGTGTACTATTATAAATTTTCAATTTGTATTCTAAAAATGACAATAGACACTCATACAAATTGAACATATATTTTCCATACCAAGAGATATAACTTGAAAAATCAATGGAAAACTTAAATTGCTTCAAATCATTTGATTTACAAAAAAGATCTAATTATGACAGACATCAAATGATTTTCCAACATCAATTGTTCATGAAAAATCTAGCTATGAAAGCTTTTGTAATCACAATCAATTGATCATGAATATATATGCACTACAAGAGATATAACTATATGAACAAAATGCAAATCCATCATGAAAATATTGCAATCAAGGGATTTTGAAAACCATGAGATATAACTTAAAAGTTCATGAAGACAAAATAAAATGATCACAAAGAAACATTGCATTTTAAGAGATGTGACTATAAAGAAACAAAATGCAAATGTAACATGACCAACAAAAAGATTTAACTAAAAATGATAGGTTGGTCTAGAGAGGATCAAGGCCTTAAGGTTAGTCTAAATGTGTACCAATGAAAATTCACCTAAGATCTTGATAAGGATATCCTTGAGAGTTCACTTGAGGACTCACCAACTCTTGGAGATATAACTTGAAAAAGTCATAGAGTGGTGCAATGATACTATGGGGAAATTTCATTTTCGATCATAGTGGAAATCATTAAAAGATATGCAATAAAACGCAACACTAGGGTTCTAATCTAGAAAGGATCAACACCGGGTTGTTAAGCCCTAAAATGGAGTAACCTCGCTCTGATACCAATTGAAAGTTCGGGAATCCGAACCCTAGAGGGGGGGGGGGTGAATAGGGTGAGCTTTAATTATGACCAATTTTAACAAATTTTAATTTCTTTAAATTAAACTAGTCATAAGTGGTGATTAAGTAAATAAATGCGGAAGCTTACAAAAATAATCACCACAAGGCATGCACCATCACATAAGGATTTATAGTGGTTCGGCCTCAATGCCTACATCCACTACCGGCTTGGGACCCAACACCCCACCGGATTTCCACTACTTATGCTTTTCAATAGGCTAAGCAATAACCTTTAGAATGATGTTTTTCAAGGCTTAACATCAACCTATTACACCATGCTTTTCTTAGGCTAAGCAATAACCTCTTCAACCAAAAGGTTGGTTATCTCTCTAAGTAGTGTCTATAATACACTTGATGGAAATACAATTTATAGCTCATTACAATGCCTCTTAATTAGGCAGATATGAAAGTGAAAATCTAATTCACACACACACGTACACTATGAATGCACAATGTGTATGCATGATGTCCTCAATCAATTTGAAAATGAAAGCTCATAAATGTATGCCAAAGGCTTTTGAAAGTTTTAGCTCATAAAAACATTTATGATTGAGGAAAGAATGCTAATCACATGTTAAAGATAACTTGTAAAAGATATACATTTGTATCCTAAACAAGTTGTGAAATTCTAAGAACAAAACATGTGATGCATAGGGATGTCAATCAAATTAACAATGTACCTCAATATGTGTATGCTATAAGCATAAAACATAAAAATAGATTTGATTGAAATTAGGGGACAAAATCATATGTAATTATAAATTCAACTTGAATATGATATACCTATCAATGCAAAGCAAGTTGTGCAACTTTAAAACAAAAGTACATATGATTTGTAAAGATGTTGAATCCAAAACATAAGATAGATTTTAAAGTGATTTTCTTATGATGAAAAACAACAACCATAGATTCAACCAAGTATAGCAATCATGTTAGATATAATTTCAAATATGTTTTCATTAACATGATTTACTTAGATATACCAATTTAAGTACTACTTAGATTGAATCAATGGTGATGCATCCAAAACAATAAATCAATTCAAAACATATACATGTTAAGGATACAACAAAAACATAGTTTATCATGCTAGAAAAGATTCACCAATAATAAAGCAAAGCATGACAACATATGGTTAAGGAAAGTAAAGCTTACTTAGAGATTTAACTTCATTAATCTAAGCTTTTGCTTTCCAAAAGACCTCTTTCATCCCTTAGTTCATTTCCCTTTGATTGGCCTCAAAACCTCTCAAGAAGGGCCTCTTAATCCTCCTCTTTTTTAAAGGAATGAACCACTATTTATAGAAAAAAACAACCCAACGGATGGTCCTCGGTCGACCCCATGACCCTCGGGTCGACCTGGCCTTCACAATGGTCATAAAACTGACCGTTTGATAGGAGCCCCAACGGCTCTTTCCCGGTCGACCTGGGCCTGGGACCAAAACTCCCTAATTTAGCATTTTTCAAACAATTTCTTGAGGGAACTTTTGGGCCATTAAACCAAGCTTGGAATCATGATTTAAATCAAACTAGGAGGCTTAAAATCATGAAACACAAAAAGCCTAAAATGATTTGAAAGATTTAAAACATAGGCTAGCTTGATTTGGTAAGACTTCTTTTCAAATAAGAATGCATCCAAGTTTAAAAACAAAACATGCATAAATCACTATTTCTATAAGTCTAAAAACCAATGCATGTAGAAATTAAGATTTCAAGTTTTTCTAAATCAATGCATGTGTGTAAATTCAAATAATGCTAGAATGATAATGCATCCATCAAATTGCAATACACAAAATCCCTAACAACTACACACAAGAGTACATTTAAGATAAAACAAGATAACATTAAATGCCATAAATCAAAACATTTCTATGACAATAAATACACTATCAAGGCTCTGTCATGAACATTTATTTCAAGTCAATGCATTAAATAGGCATGAGTGGAAAACAACACAATAAATCACATTTCTCATAAAATCATTGAAAGCTCATAAAAATCAATTCATCCACTTGCCTTAGAGTATCTAATAAGCAATCCAAGCTCAACTCAAGCTTTCCAAGTCAATGGTCCAAGCTACAAGCAAAAACCCCCAAAACAAAACCCTAAAAGAGGCAAAACATGGAATGGGGAGGAAGGGGCTTCAATAATGGAAATGGAGATTCCCTTAGGCTAGGAGAACTCAATATCAAAAGAGGGGAAATATTACTTACACGAGAGTTCTCTAAAATGCTAGGTTAGTTCAAAAAGAGGTCTTGGAGTAGGTGGTTTCCTCCACAAATGCTATTAAGAGAGAGCTCTCAAAGAGATGAAGAAGATGATGGCCTCAAATCTCCTATTGGTGTAAGTTTGGGAGTGGATTGTGGATGGAGAAGAAATAAGAAGAAGAAGGAAGGGAAACCCTAGCTTTGTGTTTGGTTTGGGCTGGAAAAAGGGAAGTGAGGATGGAGGGTTTCCTTATAAAGCAAGTGGGGAGTGGGCTCCACCACTAAAAACCTTTGTGGGTTGAAATCATGTCTATCGGGGCCTCGAACGAATTCGATGAAGAGAAAAGTGATTGTCGAAATATCTAGTTTCCAAAAAGTATATGTTTTGCAGGTTTCGGGAATATAAATTTTTAGGTACATATTTAGTGCACAATGACTGTTTTGCCCTCAATGTTAGGAAAGTCGGGTTTTGGGATCTCGAACGGGTACGGGTTCAACATAAAAGTTGTAGGGGTTAACAAGATAAACAGAACGGGATTAAAAAAATAAACACAAGAATCTCAGATAATTCCCCAAGTAAACGCAAAGTTATAAAAGGAACCCCCAAAGGGCCCCACTAGTCACAAAGGCACTCCAAAATTCCCAAAGCTATATCAAAAGCTATTCTAATCCCAACTTAACCAAAACACACTAAACACGCTTAGAACTAAAAAAAACTTAATTAACACTAATCGATATCACTCGGGACGGGGTCTTACATCCTCCACCCCTTAAGGCATTTGGTCCACCAATTGAAATATAACTCACCTCAAGTAGTAGATGAGGATACTTCTTCTGCACTTGATCTCGTAATTCCCACATTGCTTCTTCAAGTCCATGATTCTCCCAAAGTACTTTCACCCAATGAATAGTCTGAATCCTCAACTCTTGTTCCTTCATATCAATAATCTGAACGGGCTTCTCAATATATGTAGCATCCTCTCGAATTTCCAAAGGCTCATGTTGGAGTACATGTGAATGGTCCGGGACGTACTTCTTCAACATAGACACGTGAAAGACGTTGTGTACATCGGATAGCTCAGGTGGTAAGGCTAGTCTTTAAGCCACATTACCAATTTTGCTCACAATGTCGTACGGTCCAATGTATCTCAGTGATAGCTTGCCCTTCTGTCCAAATCTCAATGTTCCCCTCGCGGGTGACACTTTCAAGAAAACCTTATCTCCTTCTTTGAACTGTAAATCCCTTCTATGAGAATCTGCATAGCTTTTCTGTCTACTCCGGGCTACTTTCAGACGTTCTTGGATTAACTTGACTTTGTCGCTGGTCTCAGTTACTATGGTCGGTCCATGGAAAATTCAAATTCCGACTTCTTCCCAACACACATGTGTCCTACACCTTCTGCCATACAAAGCCTCAAAAGGCGCCATCCCAATGCTCAAGTGGTAACTGTTGTTGTAAGCAAATTCACACAATGGTAGAGTCTCATCCCATTGAGTCTTGAAATCCAATACACAAGCACGGAGCATATCCTCAAGAGTTTGAATAGTCCTCTCTGACTGGCCATCTGTCTGCGGGTGATAAGCCTTGCTGAACTGTAGTTTCGTACCCATAGACTCATGTAGTGTCTTCCAGAACCTCGAGATGAATATGTTGTCTCTGTCAGATGTGATAGAAACTGGTTGTCCATGTCGACTGACAATCTCGTTGACAAATAACTTTGCCAAGGGTAGCATGTGCATCTTCTTCCATGTCCTCATATGAATGAAATGAGCTGACTTGGTGAGACGGTCCACAATGACCCTTATCGCATCGTTGCCTCTGTTGGTCCTCGGTAGTCCCGAAATAAAGTCCATGGTAATGTGCTCCCGTTTCAATTTCGGGATCTCTAACGGTTGTAACAATCCTGGAGGCCTCTGATGTTTTGCCTTAATCAACTAACATGTCATGCAACGAGAGACAAACGCTGCAATCTCTCTCTTCATATTGTTCCACCAAAATCTACCCTTCAAATTCTGATACATCTTTGTGCTGCCTGGATGCATTGAATACTTCGTACTGTGAGCCTCAGTCATAATGTCATTCCTCAAATCTTCAATATTAGGTACGAACAAACGGTCACGGTAGTATAAAACTCCATCAACAATACGGAAATCAGGACGGTCTGTTATATGCTCTGAAATCTTGGCCAGCTCTGGATCTTGCAACTGACTATCCTTGATCTTCTGAATGAAAGAAGGCTCTGAAACTGACATGTTAGCTATCAATACACCCTTCCTTAGTGGCTGTAGATCTATACTCAATTCTTTAAATTGCTCAAAAATACAAGTGGCACTTAGATTTGCCAAGCCTATGATTTTCTGCTCAAGGCATCGGCAACTACATTAGCTTTCCCCGGGTGGTACTTGATTGGAAAATCATAATCCTTGATATATTCCATCCATCTTCTCTGCCTCATGTTCAATTCCTTCTGAGAAAACAAATATTGCAAACTACGGTGATCGGAGTAGACTTCGAACTTCTCTCCATAGAGGTAATGTCTCCACATTTTCAACGCAAAGACAACCGCTGCTAATTCAAGATCATGGGTGGCATAGTTCTTCTCGTGATCTTTCAACTGTCGGGATCCATATGCAACAACTTTTACCTCTTGCATCAACACGCAACCAAGTCCAACATTCGAAGCATCGGTAAAAATGGTGAAACCGCCGCTTCCAGATGGTAAATTAAGAACTGGTGTTGTAGTTAATCTCTTCTTCAACTCTTGGAAACTATCTTCACACTAAACTATCCACACATATGGTACATTCTTCCTTGTTAACTTCATCAAAGGTGACGCAATCGACGAAAATCCCTGCACAAACCTCCTGTAATATCCTGCCAATCCCAGAAAACTTCTGATTTCTGTCACATTCTTCGATCTTTCCCACTTCACCACTACTTCAATCTTGGATGGATCTACTGATAATCCTTCTTTGGAGATGATGTGCCCCAAAAATGCTACTTGCTCCAACCAAAATTCACACTTGTTAAGCTTCACATATAGCTGGTTCTCTCTCAAGAGTTGCAGTGCTATCCTCAAGCGCTCTTCATGCTCTTTTCTGGTCTTGGAGTACACCAAAATGTCATCTATGAATACTACCACAAACTGATCCAAGTACTGCGCGAATATCTTGTTCAGCATCGCCATGAACACTGCTGGTGCATTGGTTAACCCAAATGGCATCACTAGGAACTCGTAGTGGCCATATCTTGTCCGGAAAGTTGTTTTCAACACATCTGATTCTCTGACTCTCAGTTGATGGTAACCAGATCTCAAGTCAATATTTGAAAAATATGAGGCACCTTGTAACTGATCAAATAGTTCATCTATCCTTGGCAATGGATATTTGTTCTTGATGGTCGCTTGATTCAATCTCCTGTAATCAATACACATTCTCATCGAGCCATCTTTCTTCTTGACAAATTAGACGGGAGCTCCCCATGGTGAAATGCTCGGTCTCACAAAACCTTTGTCTAACAATTCTTGCAACTGAGTCTTCAATTCTCCCAATTCTGCCGGAGCCTTACAATATGGTGCAATAGATATCGGAGCGGTCCCTGGTAACAACTCAATAGTGAAATCAATCTCGTTGATGGGTGGTAATCCTGGAATCTCCTCCGGAAAAACATCCGGGAATTCCCAAACAATTGGGATCTCCTCCAACCCTTGGGACCGTTTATCCTCCCTGATAAATGCCAAAGATGCTTCACATTCACTTTTCAATAGTCTATCAGCCTTCAACGCTGAGACAAACCCTGTACGAGGATTTCTCCTCTCTCCCTGAAACAACACCCCTACTGGCGTCTCATCTAACTTGAAGGTAAGGGTCTTATGGAAACAATTCATTGTGGCATGGTACCCTGCCAGCTAATCCATCCCTAGGATGACATCATAATCATACATCTCCAATAAAATGAGACCTGCGGTTAAGACCACTTCTCCTAACTGAACTGCACAACTAGGGTAAAAGGTTCTACAAATAACTTGTTTACCTACTGGAGTTGCCACAGTCAAAATGAACTCAAGTTCTCTAGCATGCATATATCAATCAACTCAGAAAATTCATGGGATAGAAATGAATGTCTAGAGCCAGGGTCAAATAAAATCCTAGCTTTTATCCCATAAATAAGGTGTACCTTCCACTACATTGCCTGATGCTTCTGCATCAGCTCTATTAACTGCATAGATTTGCCCTCGATGTTGTGGCCTATTCTGAGCCTGTTGTGGCCTGCCTTGTTGGACATTTCTGTTCTATTATAGTGCACGCTGATTTTGGTTTTGTCCCTGCTGACGGGCCTATTGCTGCTGCTGTGGTCTATGTTGTTGTTGCGGTGCTTGTTGCTGAAGTGGCCTTGCCTGATTCTGAACAACGATTGCGTTCTGTGGTGGTGCTGGACGTTGTGCCCCTTGCAGCTGTTGATTCTGCCTATTCTGTCTTGGACAGTCTCTCATCTGATGGTTCATGGAACCACATCTGAAGCATGCTCCTGTAAGTGTACGACACTGTGCACTCTCATGGTTCTTCCCACAATGGGTACAAATCAATGGACTCTGAGCATTATGTTCTGTCCTCTGCTTCTTGTTCTGATGATTCTTGTGATGGTAGTTCTGTTGATGAGTTTGTCCCTGTCCTTGAACTCTAAGGATCTTGTTATGAAAATTCTCAAACTTGTAGGCTCTCTTGACAGCTTCCTCAAAGGTGATAGGTGGCATTACGCCCGTGGCGTCTGTCTCAATGATGGGGTTATGTCCCTCTAGGAACTTTGCAATCTTCTTCTCTACTGTGTCCACCAATTTCGGAGCATATCTAGACAATCTCTCGAACTTTGTGAGATATTCGAGTACTGTCATTGTCCCTCGAACAAGCTGTTGGAATTCCACTGCCTTCTGCCTTTTGGTGTGGGTGGGTACATATTTATCATGAAACCGCCTCTTGAAATTTGCCCAAGCCACTGCATCTGCCATAGTCTTGTATTCATCCATAACCGTCTTCCACCAAATGTCCACTGCACTGTTAAAGAGAGATGATGCAAGTTTCACTTTATCTCCTCCAGTGCATTGGAAAATCCCAAAGATGTTCTCGGTATGCTCCAGCCAATCTTTTGCAGATATTGGATCTTCTATTCCAAGAAACTCTGTCGGAGCTCTCTTCCGAAACCGCTCAAACAAAGTGTTCGGGTCATGTTGCCTCTAATTGATGACAATAACAGGTTGAGGTTGAACCGGTTCTGGTCTTCTTTGTAATACTTCTAACAGTTGCCTCTACATCTTTGCCAATTCCCTAGCATGATCTTCCTCTCTCTTAAGCATTTGCTCTTGCAATCTAGCTTGGTTCTCAATGGCCTGACGCTGTTGGTCAAGTATTGCCTGCATCATTTGTTGGAATTGATTTGGCATGTTGTTATCAACTCTATCCTCTTCAACTGGCCCTGTGTGATCACTGTTACTCGCAGTTGGTTTGCCGTTTATCGGTCTCTTACGAGGTGGCATGATGCTGCAAAACAAGTTGTTAGCACAAAATAATCTAATTAAGGTTCACACATTTCTCACACGACACTAGCTAACAAAGAGTCTAAGGAATCCTCGTCACGTCCTTAGGATATCTAGTTTCTTTTAATTGCTTGAAACACGTCTCGCTCTGATAACAATCTGTCCCGACCCCGGACCGGGCCACCGAGGTCCTAATCCGGGATCGAGACTCATTGATGATGTGTGTATACATTTATATATGTTTATTTAATTTCCCACAGGTGTCCGCGGTGAGGATATCACAACAACAAAGTACATTTTTGTTAAGTACGGAAGCGTGTAGCAAATCAAACATTCATAATTCAATTCTAGTCACAAGATAGAATCATATATACAAACCAAGTATCAGAATGAGCAATGATCATTAGTGCTTTCCCAAAAGTAAAGTTAAAGTTTATACAAAAGATTATTTAATTACATTCCCAAAAATAGAGGCCAACAAAGGCCAATATAAAGAAAATACCAATCCCCAAAAGAATGGTTAAAAGTCCCTAAAATGTTACGTCTCTTATAGCAACCAAAAGTCTAAATGACATCATCAGCATGCCACTCAACTAGGTATTGCGGTTCACCGACTGTATCCTCAAGCTCCGCCTCGGGGCTGACAATGTCCGGACCTGAGTACCAAAGAGTGGGTCAAACACGACGGTTTGGCAAATGGTTGAAAAGACATAACAATATAATAATAAATGAATTTACCTTCAAAAGCATTTAAAACCTGTTTAAATAACAATTTTCATAAAAGAGATAAATCATTTATTCAAATACAAGTATGCGTTGTAAAACATGTAAAGGTAACCAAGGAAACGGGAAACAAAGAAGATGGCAACCACACGAAGCTAAGTCCTCTATCACCGAAGTGACAGAGCAATATCAAGGCATTGATCTCAGTCACACGAGGTGAGGAGAAACACCGAAATATATATAAATATAGATATAATATACGGGACATGACCACGGTAGCGAGACGGGCATCGGGAACCACGGTAGCAATCCGAGGTATCAGGACAAGACCACGGTAACAACCGGGTAGCGGGATCCAAACTGTAGCTGGCGGGACAAGAGGGGGATCTCCAAATTAGTGGATCAGACTGACAAGGTTATCCAAGCTTAGTGGTGCCGACTCATAGGTCAAATAACAGAAATCAAGACATGTATAAAATACATTAAGTGCGAGTACATGAACAAGCGGGACGGGGTGCACAAAGGCACAACTATCATATCAATTCAGGCATGTATGTCGGGACT
This sequence comes from Cinnamomum chago, assembly GCA_038049695.1. Classification (NCBI taxonomy): domain Eukaryota; kingdom Viridiplantae; phylum Streptophyta; class Magnoliopsida; order Laurales; family Lauraceae; genus Cinnamomum; species Cinnamomum chago. The sequence continues at coordinate 27,993,891 of CP142456.1, forward strand.
ATCAAAATGCTATAATTACAATTTCAATATTTTCGAGAACGCATAAGAAATTCGGGAATAATGAAATACAAATGAACTTTTGAAATCTCAAGACAGGTATCGGGGTTCAAGATTTGTTTGAAGTGAATAGGGATCCCGTATGTTTAAATAGGTAAAGATTTGGTATGTCTAAATAGGGATCGGGTCAAACGTTGTCGGAATGACCTGAAATTTGACAAGCGGCCCTTTTAAAGCATGTTGAAGCCTCCCATGTGCTCCGTTTGATGAGTGATGGCCTCGGTGGTTCTCACCGCCGAGAGGCTTGATTTTACTGCTCGAGGGTTGATGGAGGGTCAAACGTTGTCTGTTTGACTTGAAATTTGACATGGAGCCCTTTGGAAGTATTTTGAGACCATCCGTAGGCTCTGATCAAAGTTTTGATGTCTTCAACGCCGTCGCCGCCAGGAGCGCCTGTTTAGCTGTCGGAGGAGTGAAGTAGGGTCAAATGATGTTGGAATGACCTGAAACTTCATGTGAACCCCTCTTTTGGCTGTCTTGAAGGATCTTGTAGTTTTTGTTTGATTCTGACAACATCTGATGCTTGAAGCAGCATTGCCTGTTTTGTAGTAAGATGCGGCTTCATGTAGCTTCTTGATGTTGAAGAGGCAAAGTGACATTTTTGGTGTCAACAATTTTGTCGCGTTTAATATAAAGGAAGTCAAAATTTTTTTGTCAAAGAAGCTACCAATAGAGATAAAACACTACACCAAAAACAACTAACAAGAAGTTAATAAACTGTAGCATTCACACCTATACACATTCATAGAAAACAATCACCAAATGGTTCACAAAATCTAAAATTGAAATCAATAGACTATCTTGAACTCAGATATTAAATTTATAATATTTGAATATCCATACATCACACATCCACCTCATATAACCTTCTAACTACTTTCATCCACTCCATTTCTAAAAAAAAAATGACAACCAAAGAGTCCATTCCATCACATTTGTTATGGCTTTAACTTTTTCCAGTGTTAATGTTTACTGCTAGCTGAGTCTAATTGGTATGGTGGAAAAAGCTCTCCAATTAACTTGTAGCATTCTTTGCAATGACTACTTTTCTTGCATAAGTATATTCTTTTGAGCATCCTCCTAAAAAACAAAACAGAAACCAGGCTAAACAACAACAATAATGGAAAATGACCAGCTCAGAAACTTGGTCATAAGGGGACAATCATCAAGTTGACACAAGCTACAAATACAGACATACAGAAGGTTCTCACGGAGAATAACAAAAATATAGGGCAGCCACCAGGTTTTCCCTGGGTTTCAATGTATCCGGCATCCAGCTTCTTATTTCCACTGGGTGTGCTGGACTAGATGTTATACTTGATACTCTTGTGAAAACCATCCTCGCTGTATGACTTGATAATGAAGAGCCTTGCATCCAAGTACTTAACAGGGAATTCTAATCGGTTATATTGATCCTTGTCTGGGACTACAGTCGATTCCTCTTTACTCCCATTTGATGTAAGAGCCAAAAAAATGAAAACCAACTACAAGACGGGCTGTATTTGCGACAAAATATAAACCTCATATCCTTCATTTATTGCCCTCAAGAGACATCACTTTTTTTTCTAAGGTTGGATGAGCACCAGGTTTGGATAGTATCTGTGAGAGGATATGTTGATCATAGGTGAGTCAGATGATCAGTAAATGAGCCAGACCATACATAAGAACCACCGAATACTTATAACCAATTTTAGAACCATCAATACACTTTCCAGTCACTACATTTAAAGTTATCACTATGACATTTTAAATTCAACTATATTAAAAATATGAGCCAAAAGTAGAGAGATCAAAGCATGTTTTGCATTTAAATGAAAGGCAGAGGATATATATGACAATAGAAATTATTCTATGATTTCATTCCAAAATGTTGGTCATCATTCTCCATCCTTCTTCAATTCCTTGATAATACTCTGTTCATTGGTTGATGACCTCTCATGTAATGAATACATATATAATAAAATTAGTTATGTTTCATTGTCAATTTACAAAATAGATTACAGTGTACAGTACATCACAGTAATCCTATGAGACTGAAAACAATATACCTTAGTAATTTCTCCAGCGGGATTTGCTTTGATTTCAACAGTAGACTCTCCATTGGCTTTTTCCACCAAATTTGGCTCTTTCAAATTTGCAGATTGTTTGTCGCCTGTCTTTCCTGCATAAAAAAACTCCAGAAAATCATCCTGCAACCTTGACTAGTTGAAAATTATTTAAGCTTAAAACATTGAATGACCATGGTGTGATTTTTTTTATGCCAAGTAAGATTTAATTAACTAATGTAGATTAAAGAAACAACAGAAGTTAAGAAGGAATGATTTTATTAGCTTTCGTGTTGCAATGGACAAATCTCTGTTGGCTGCAATCTTCTTAACCTAGTTCACCCCGATCATTGTAGACCAGTAATAGAAGATCGATGATGATCAGGCAATGCTAGCTTCCTGATCAGTTATCATCATATGAGGAAAAAAATAACAAGAAATTATTCTATCCAAAAGCAGTTTGTGATAAGGCTAAAACACTCCTAAACCATTTGGGACGGATTTGAAGATCATTTATCGTTGAATTTAACCATAAAAACAAAAAATGTAGAGCTATTAAACTTTAAGGATTTAGGATAAAGAGTCATGGCTCATGTAGTCAATCTCCTTAAACACTAACCCAAGTACCAATTCCCAAGCACTCAGCGAAAGCACAATCACATGCACTATTCGAGAGGCAACATTAAAAAAAAGTAAAAATAAAAAATACATAGTACGCTTTTCAGCCATGGCCATACATACTCCTCTTCTTTGGCATATTGGATAGAGAAAGTTAAATACTTTCAGTAGTCTCACTGACCCAAAAGTAGGAATAGAATCCAAGTAAAGTCAGCACTGCAAACTACTATATTAATAAAAGAAAATTAAAGTGTACAGTGATAACACATAGCGATAGCACTATCTGTCAAGGGGACCAATATTTTGGGTTTATTACCACTTGCAAAAGCAGATGACAAATCATGTTGAAGTAACTTCACCTGATGCAAACCTCAAATTTTCTCAAATTATTACAATCTGTAACAGAGCTGCTTTAGTTTCCAGCAAAATGGCCACAGGATGCAGCAAAAAGGAAAATAAACAACAAATCTACAAATGAATGCACAGGAGAACAAAATGAATGCACAGATCAGATTTGTACAATATAAAAATAAATATAGACAAATTTTCTCAAATTATTACAATCTGTAACAGAGCTGCTTTAGTTTCCAGCAAAATGGCCACAGGCTGCAGCAAAAAGGAAAATAAACAACAAATCTACAAATGAATGCACAGGAGAACAAAATGAATGCACAGATCAGATTTGTACAATATAAAAATAAATATAGATAGATTAACCCAGATACCTTGGGGTGAGAGAGAACTCAGCAGTTACAAAAGTCAAGATAGGTTTGTAGTTACAAAAGTCTACATAACACAATCCAAAAATGGACTGAGAAGTGTAAGTGTGTAGCCACAACATAAAGTGCAAAAGAATAGAATATGAACAAGATGGATAAAAATATACGAGTCAGAGAAAATAACAGAGCCCTTAACCTAATATACAAAGAAGGTGTTGCCATGTTTTTTACCTGTGGCAGTGGCAGAGACAGTTCTGTAAATTGTAGGAGGGTCTGAGGTCCTTATCATCATCGCCATTAAAATATCCACAATATCCACAATTTCATAAAATATCCAACAGTTATAACTAGTGCAATTCTACCAAAAATCCAACAATAACTAGTGCAACTCCAAAGTATGTGTATCCTTATCAAACAAAAATGAACATTCAAGCAAATTAGATCATTGTTGCATGTCAAAAATGCCACCCCAATCCAATTTGCAAAAAAATAAATAAAAAACTTTAGTAACTAATGAATTCACAATTAGATCAATTATACAATTTATCCCTCTAATAGACTTTTTTCAAGATTATGGGAACAAATAATTAATGGCCCCTCCCAAGTTGGTTGTTCTTGTTTTCGGGTACTTCCATAGCTGTTTAACTATTTGGCCCTCCAATAGCCTTTTTTGAACTAGTTCCCAAATTGGGTGTCCTATGCATGTTTCCATTACTTCCTAATTCTTCAAACATATATTCTTTTATAAAATTTGTTATATTAAAGTTAGAATACTTTACCATGAAGTATGTCCACTCGGGGATGAGTCCCCCCATTCCCAAAGTGTCCAGTGAATCCTTTACTCCTCAAAAAGTTGACGACGTCTGCCATTATCTCCCCTTGCTTTTTCCCACCCTCATCAAGCTCCTCTATTTTATTGTTCTGCATTTGTATATGTTCCCTCTGTGTCTCTATTTCCATCTCAAGGGGCTTCACATAATCATTTGTTTCAACAAATATGGTAGTGGCCCTCCTAATAGAGGATGAAGGTCTCATGCCAAGTCCCTTCACGTAGCTAGACTTTGGCTTTAGGACTTTGATTGACAGTTCTTCTGCAGTCAAAGGGATTGATCCCGGCTGTGAGAGGTGATCAACCTATGTTTGTATCATATTTTCCTATCAAATATGAAAAAATTAGATAATTATTACTAAATTAAATAAGATTATAACAAATAGTATTCTAAAAATTTGTTAATAAAAATTGAAGTATATACTCACATAATGAGCCTGAGCTTCGGACGAGATCCACTCATGTGTTTCCTCATTATAGTGAGTTTCCTTGTAAAACTCTGCTAGATCAAGTATCATCTTCTTTTCTCGTGCCTAATTTGATAGACCAAATATTCAATAAATAAAGCCAAGAATCTAATAAAATTCTTAAAGTGCAAGGATACGCACCGGTTTTTCTACTCTAACAGGGATTGACCAAGAACCACACCTATGTTTTGTTTTCATCTTTTCTCTGTTCGCGATGTTGGCTTTTGATTGTTTCTGTAAGGAAGAATGACCAATATAACAATGAAATGTGTCATTAGTGTCATGCCCCGAAACCAGGACCCTGCAGAAATTTGAACATAAATTGAACACTAAAAGATGCAAAAATCTGAAAATAACTTGAACATAAAAGCCTGTAAAAATCTGCTCCCAAATTGGACATAAAAACATAAAAACCTGCAGAAATCTGCACACAATTTGGACATAAAAACCTGCAGAAATCTGCATACAAAATGGACATAAAACCTACAAAAATCTTCACATAAATTTGACAAAAAAAAAACATAAAAACCAGCATAAATCTGCACACAATTTGGACATAAAAACCTGCAGAAATTTGGACACAAAACCTGCAGAAATCTGCATAGCTGAACACTAAAACCTTTATGAAATCAGCCTTACATAGCACAAGAAAATGAATCAAATGAATAGAAATTTCAAATCAAGCTTTGAAAAAGAAATACAAGTTCAATTGCATGCAATCCAAAAATCTGGTTATTCACTTGCATTGGCTAGGGAGAGAAACCAAAAACCTCTTCAAAGAGTCCTCTCTACAGCTGAACCAATCTATACCAAAAACCCCATGATAAACCATTCAAAAGAAATCTCAGATTTTTGAAATAAAAGTGAATCCCAAGTTTTTCTGGAACAATTTTGTAGTGTTCCTTCTAGTTTTTTTGGATATGGAACAATTACTGTAGTGTTCCTTCTAGTTTTTTTAGAATCGGTCTCTCGCTATTCTAATCAAATTCTTTCTTTACTGATATAATAATAAACACAAAAATGTTACCAGAAATTTTGTAGTGTTCCACTTTTTATCAATAAGATCTATCCACTTGGTAGGACCGACATCCTTCAGTGGGTGGTTTCTTGCGTAGTCCTTTTCTTGTGTACTCCTCCCCTTTAGCATCCTTCAACTCCCTGAATTATTTGTGCAGCTTATAGGTATGGTTACTCAATCTCCGACCAAATTTTGCGTTCATTGCCTTTCCTATATCAATAGGGTCTCCTTCTAAATCAAATTGATCCTGCAAAAAATTGATAAGTCATAGATAATTCCTAAAAAAAGAAAAAAATTACGATAAATAATTAAGAGATTCTAACCTATTTTAAATGTTAGCCCCAAGGTTATTTAAATTATAATTCAATTGATTTTAATGAATAACAAATATTTTGAATTTGATTTATTCAAATTAAGTTTTCAAAATGTTATATCAGAGGTTAATCCGATAAGAATGGGACTACAACAGTAATGCCAAGGGACAATAACTATAAAGCTAGAGACCTAGCCAATTGGTTAGTTGAAGATGATTCATTATTTTCTTTTCTTTTTGAAACCCCAATGTTATAAACATCCCAATAGACATTCATCAGATAAGAACACAGTTACATTGTGGATAGCATTGTGGATGGATTCTTCTTTAATATTAAGTGTCAAATGCAGTGTTTCTTTATTACCTTAACAAGTTTTGTATTGATCAGACCAAACAAATTCCTTCATAAGGAAACTACGTAGCCTTTAATTGACTAAGAGGGTTAACTGACACCGAAAATGAGCAAGTAAAATAACAACTAAAAACTGTATCAAGGTGATCCCATCCTTCTCTTTTCTCAGCACCTCTAGCAATCAAATTCAACATTTATGGTCGACAACTTCAACAAAATTAAGAATTTAATTGTGCACGTGGTAAAAACAATAGATGGGGCCTCTTCAGTAAGAAGAACCAGAGATATCAGTATCAGTTGGCAAGCCAAAACTAGATTAGAAAAGACAAACATATAACAAAAGAACTCAAACGGTATTACAATTATAAATGGCTACTACATCCTCACATGTCCTATAATAGAGTAGACAGTGAACTTACATTCAAGCGTTGAACAATCGCCCCCTTAACGGAGGCAGCTACTTACTTCCACCTACGACCACCTGGATCTGGTAAACGCGTACGCATTTCTACACCGATCTTTGAGGCTAGTTTTGAGGCATAGTCCCCTACCGGTGCACGAAATTCAGGAGGGATAGGCACATTAAGCTTTCCATATCTATCAACAATGCCTTGAACCTCTTTGCCTCGACTCAGGCCACGAACATGCTTACCAGCTGATATTGTGAAGCCATAATATTGAATTAGCTAGTATGTGAACAAATTTAATTAAGATCTCAAATCAATGTAAATAAAGAGTGTATCTTACCAATAGTATTACCGGTAGTCACCTCAACTTGAGGCTCGACATTGAGAGGTGGTGAGGGATGGCTACCCGCCTCAAGACGGGAAGAGGTATCCCCCTCTTCTGGTGTGTGGGTTAATGCCTCAAGATGAGATCGTGAACGGGCTCTAGATGACACCTCTAACAGCTGAATAACATAATAAAATAAGAATATATGTACAAAGATATACATGTATGTGTATGAATTGAATCGATAAATAAGAAAGAATATATTTCACAATGCATAAACGCGTAGTACTTCATGCTCAAAAGAATCATTGGATTCAATGTGACTGCCATCTTCACCCTCTGACGGTTGATAATCATCGTTATTTTCCTCTATTGCTATTTTTTTTCCTTCCTCAATTTCTTATTTTGAACGTCAGCCTTCAAAGAAGTTGTTATATTCTTCAATCCTAGAGCATTCATTCTCTCACGGTTTCTATTAATTGTCTTCGTTCTTTGTTTTTCATAGTTCGTTACATTCTTAGTTGCGGTACTTCGTTTGGTCAACTGTTTTTTTGTAGTGTCCATTTTGCCCAACTATAAAGCATAATTGAACGTTAGAAGTAAAGAAAAGATAATTATATATTTCTATACATAAAGCATAAAGTAACAACAATCTCAACGAGTGGATATGTCATATAAGCTCTAAATCATTGAAATATGGCTAGAGTGAGAGAGATGATTTTTTTAACCTTTTACATATCATAGAACAAATTAATTATGAAGTCATCAGACACATAATATGACCAATCAACAACAAACATACATTACAGTGGATGAACCCCACAACTAAAATTCAACTACATTAAATAACAACAATGTTCATATAGAAAGTGCAAAATAAAAACTACAAATCCTAGTCCACATCAAGATCCATATCATAATCCATATCAGGTTCTTCATACTCTTCATTTTCTTCGTCATTTCTATTCTCTATCATTACTTCAACAGATGACCTAACCCTTGTAACAACTTCCCCTTCAACACTGTTAGACCCCGACCCAGACCAAGTCGATTAGTGTGCGATTAGTGTGTGTTTAGTTCTAAGTGGGTTTAGTTGTGGTTGGGTTAGAAGTGATTAGCTTTAGTCCTGGACATAGCTTTGGGAATTTTGAGAACGTTTAGTATTGGTTAGACACACTCAAGAAGGCTTGAGTGCACGTGTAAGCTTGGGAAGATCGTATCGTTTTCCGTGTGAGTGTGGTTTTGATTTCATTTGAATGATCTTTTTATGTGTTACAACTTTCGTTTTAAGACCATTCATGTTTGAAGCCCAAAAACCCATGTTTTGGCCCAAGGAGGGTAAAATTGTCTTTCTTGCACAAATCTGGACACAATTTTCGAGATCTCAAAACCATGTCAAAAATATACTTTTTGGAAACTAGATATTTCGACGATCATTTTATCCTTCTTCGTCGAAGTCATCCGAGGCCCACAAGACCATGTTTCAGTCACTTCAAGTTCAAGCCAAATGGGGCCCACGAGTCATCACTTATTCCCTTTTCCCCTCCCTTTTCATTCATTTCCCAATCTCTGCAACTTTTGAGTCTAGGGCAAGAGAGAAAACCTCTTTTCTCCTTCATCTTCCTCACTTGGTTTGATCTAGCTAGAGAGCTCCAAAGGAAATTCTAAGACTACCATTTTCTTCATCTCCTTGCAAGCTCTCCATTGATACAAGTTTCTTGAGTTTTCAAGTTGGGCAAGAGCTCCTTTTTCTTCCCTCTCTCTTGTTTGACCTTCTCTAGGTAAGAGCTTCAACCCATATTTTTCATGGAGTCATTTTAGTTCCTTAAGATCATGTTTTTCATGTTTTCAAACCCTATTTGGAAAATGGGTTCCTTGTTTCCATTTTGAGTGAGTTTTGTGTGTTTTCTTGTTTTTGCTTGTAGTGTGAGATTAGCTTGTGTGAAGAGCTTGGAGGAGAGTGTTTATCATTTGGGCAAGGCAAGTAATCTCTATAGGATCATTGTGCATGTTTACTTTAAGCTACATTGTTGTTTGAGAAGTTTTGTACATGATTATGTCTACAAGTTTCATACTCATGATTTCCTTTGTGTTGGATGTTTAAAGTTTGGAAAAATATATGTTTTGTCCCTTGGAGAGTAAGTAGACTCAGGGAATATAAGTGGAATGAGAATGAATGGAAGGGAAGAAGAGAAATGTGAAAAATCCGTGCTGAAACGCATTCCCGTGCACTGGCGGTCAGCACAGCGGTCAGCTCGCGGCTAGCCGCCTGTGCCCATTGCGGCTAACCGCAGGCTGACCGAACCCAGCGGTTCCTTTTCCAGAAGCTAGCATTTTCGCCTGGGTTCAGCGGTCAGCTCCGCGCTCAGCACACGGCTAACCGCCAGTCCCACTTGCGGTTAACCGCAGGCCAACCGAGGATTTCGGTTCCTTTTCCAGAAGCTGACATTTTGACCATGTTTCACGGTCAGCTCCACGGTTAGCTAGCGGCTAGCCGCCTCATCCCATCACGGCTAACCGCTGGCCAACCGCGCATGCGGTTCCTTTTCCCGAGAGCTAAACACAGAATTTCATTCCAGCGGTCAGCCTGGCGGTCACCTTGCGGCTAGCCGCCAGACCCCAGTTCGGCTAGCCGACACCTGACCGCGGGGTGACCGAATTTGACAAGTTTCCTATTTTGAAGAGTTTTGCAAGAAGGAAAAAACTAGAACATGTTAAGTGACCTCTAGCCTGATTTTGTGCACTCGAAACCCAAGATGTCTTTGAACTTCTGGGGCGCCAATCCTTTCCTAAAATTCTACTATTTGGGTCTCAATTGCACAAAGATAAATCAAAGGTCCTTGCTTGTGCTTGATAGGCCTTGTGTTCGTGCTTTGGTTTTTGATATGATGAATATCATCGTGAACTTGTTTTGAAGTGTTAGTACAAGCTTGTTTTGAAGTTTTGTTAAGAAAAAGGGGATCACTTCCTAAGCGTGTTTTGCATAAATATTATGCCTCGTGCTAGTCGTGCTCGTCGTGTTGTGATAAGTGATTTCCCCCTTTTTATCTCGACGTGTTTGATCGTGCTTCGCGTGTTTTGTGCATTCATGAATTAAGTAAACACCACTGAGCTTAGACTGCCCTTTCGGTTTGATCCACTGTCTGGGGGTCTTTAAACATGTGGACTGTCTGCAGACTGGTCGTGTATTTATTACACATCGTGCGTGTCCGGTTCCGCGGCCGGAATCCCCGTATATGTGGGAATCGTGTCGTGCTTATATTATGTATATCGTGCTTGTCGTGCGTGCTTGCTCTTTTCATCATATAGATGATAGAGAAAGGATGGGCTCTTTGTGGATTGTAACTTTTCATGATATATTTAGTACTCATGCTAGTTTGTTTTGATACCTCAGCTATTGTGACAGTTCAAATCAAGTATTCGATTTCAAGTGTTTTTCCAAAGTATTATTGTCATGTTCATGCCTATATTGATTACCTGCCAAACCGTCGTGTTTGACCCTTGCTTGTTGGTGCCCAGGTGCAGGAGACGTTGCCTTTGAGGAGGAGCGTCAGGAGGAGGCTTGTGAGCCAACTCCCGTGAGAGAGTGGCAGCCCGACGATGTCATCTAGATGTCGGTCTGGTTCTTGAGTTTCGTCACATTTTGTCTTAGGGTTCTTTTGTTTATGTTGGAGATGTGTATTGGCCTCTGTTGGCCTCTCTTGGGAATTGTAACAAAACTTAATTTACTTTCTTGTTAGACTTGTAACTTGAACAATGTTGGGAATGCCATGTTAACCTATTCCTTTGATACTTTGTCTTGTATATTATTGTGATAGCACCTAAATATTTTACTGGTGCTTATCTAGTTGTGTTTTGCTACACGCTTCCGCAAATCGTGTACGTGTGAGCCAGATTCCGCGTGTCTTTGGGAATCCTCACCGCGGGAACCTGTGGGAAAACAATGATCAAATAAGAATAATCACAATCAACACCGTCGCGGGGCCTGGGATCCGTTCCGGGGTCGCGACAGGACTGGTATCAGAGCGAGACATGTTTCAGGCACTTAAAAGAAACTAGAAAGATCTTAGGAACGTGGCGAGGATTCGTGAGTTCGATAGATTCGTTCGTATAGGATCTTGAAACCCTTGTACCATGATTATTGTTTTCTAACTCTTTGTTCTACAGCAATATGCCTCCAAGAAAAGCTCCAAATCATCATGCTTCAGGCAGTAACCAGAATGAGTCAGATGCATCTGAGACACCTACAGCCACACAGTTTCAGGAACTTATGCAAGCCATGATAGCACAGCAAAGACAGGCTAATGAGAATCAAGCAAGATTTCAAGAGCAACTAACTAAGAAGGATGATGAGATGGCACAAGTTCAGAGGCAACTGTTAGAAGTGCTTCAGAACAGGAATGTAGCACCACCTGCAGGTCCTCAGATTGTTATACAGAATAGGGATCCTGACCCTAATGCTCTATTTGAGAAGTTTAGGAAGAGAGCACCCAAAGAATTTTCGGGCAATGAGGACCCACTAGTGGCAGATGACTGGCTAGTCAATACAGAGAAGATCTTTGATGTCTTCATGTGCATAGGACTCCAGAAGGTCAACCTCACAGCTTCATCATTTTATGGGCTCGCAGATAGGTGGTGGCAAACAGTCAAGGATCCTTATGCAGTGATGGCAGATGATGAGGCATGGGATATTTCAGGGGAACAGGAGGAAATCTCAGGCAGGGTTTATTTCAGTGTTGAAGGCAAGCAGATTAGTGCAGAGTGGGTGTCAGGCATTTATTGCGTTTATCGCGGAGGATAAACAGTCCCAAGGGGTGGAGGATATCCCCATTGTGTGTGAATTTCCGGATGTTTTTCCAGAAGAAATCCCGGGTTTACCACCAATTAGAGAAGTTGAGTTTACAATTGAGCTTCTTCCAGAGACAGCTCCAATCTCGATTGCACCATACAGGATGGCTCCAGCAGAAATGGGTGAGCTAAAGCTCCAATTGCAGGAATTGTTGAGCAAAGGTTTCATTAGGCCAAGTGTTTCACCGTGGGGAGCACCGGTGTTGTTTGTGAAAAAGAAGGATGGAAGTTTGAGAATGTGCATTGACTATAGGAAGTTGAATCATGTGACTGTGAAGAACAAGTACCCTTTGCCAAGGATAGATGAATTGTTTGATCAATTGCAAGGAGCAACCTATTTTTCCAAGATAGACTTGAGGTCAGGGTACCATCAGTTGAGAGTTAGAGACTCAGATGTTCAGAAAACAGCCTTTAGAACAAGATATGGGCACTATGAGTTCTTAGTGATGCCCTTTGGTTTGACAAATGCACCCGCAGTCTTTATGGCTTTGATGAACAAGGTCTTTGCACCATATTTGGATCACTCTACGGTAGTGTTTATTGATGATGTCCTGGTATATTCTAAGAGTAAGAAGGAGCATGAAGAACATTTGAGGACAGCGTTGCAGCTCTTGAGAGACAACCAGTTATATGCGAAACTCAGTAAGTGTGAATTCTGGTTAGAGCAAGTTGCTTTTCTAGGCGACATCATCTCCAGAGAAGGTTTAGCAGTTGATCCAGCGAAGATAGAGGCAGTTGTTAGTTGGGTGAGGCCAAGCAGTGTGACAGAAATTAGAAGCTTCTTGGGGTTAGCAGGCTACTACAGAAGATTGTCCAAGGTTTTTCGTCTATCGCAGCCCCTTTGACAAAACTGACTAGGAAGAATGTCCCATTCGTGTGGACCGATCAGTGTGAAACCAGTTTCCAAGAGTTGAAAGGAAGGTTAACCACATCCCCAATTCTTACATTACCCTCGAGCAACGACGGATTTATTGTTTATACAGATGCGTCGAATGTGGGACTAGGTTGTGTATTGATGCAAGATGGCAAGGTGATTGCCTATGGCTCGAGATAGTTGAAGGACCATGAGAAGAATTATGCGACTCACGACTTGGAGTTGGCAGCAGTTGTTTTCGCATTGAAGATGTGGAGACACTATCTCTATGGAGAGAAATTTGAGGTCCATTCAGATCACAGAAGTTTGCAATATTTGTTCTCGCAGAAGGATTTGAATATGAGGCAAAGAAGGTGGATGGAATATATCAAAGATTATGACTTTCCGATCAAGTATCATCCAGGCAAAGTGAATGTGGTAGCAGATGCGTTGAGCAGAAAATCAGTAGTCATGGCTAAGTTGAGAGGAATGAGTGTCTTACAACAGTTCGAAGAGTTGGGTGTAGAGGTACAAACCCTGAGATTGGGTGCAATGTTAGCGAATATGACAGTTTCAGAACCTACCTTCATCCAGAAGATTAAGGAAAATCAGTTGCAAGATCCAGACTTGGCCAAGATAGTAGATGTTATTGCAGAACGCCCCGATTTCAAAATGGTGAATGGAATCTTGTATTTCCGTGACCGGTTGTGTGTGCCAAATGTGGATGATTTGAAGAATGAGATAATGAATGAGGCTCACAGCACGAGATATTCTATGCATCCGGGTAGCACGAAGATGTACCACAATTTGAAGAATAGATTTTGGTGGAACAACATGAAGAGAGAGATAGCAGCTTTTGTCTCGTTGTCTAACTTGTCAGTTGATCAAGGCAGAACATCAGAAGCCTCCAGGTTTGTTACAGCCTTTGGAAATTCCGGAGTGGAAATGGGAGCACATTACCATGGATTTCGTCTCCGGTTTGCCTAATACTAAGAAGGGAAATAATGCAATTTGGATCATTGTAGATCGTCTGACAAAGTCTGCTCACTTCATTCCGATGAAGACCGGGAATATGTTGCATATGGCACCACTTGCGAAGTTATTTGTTGATGAGATTGTTAGTAAGCATGGTCAACCCGTCTCCATTACTTCAGATAGAGACAGTAGATTTGTTTCAAAGTTTTGGAAAACTCTTCATGAGTCGATGGGTACCAAGCTCCAATTCAGCACAACTTATCATCCTCAGACCGATGGTCAGTCAGAAAGGACGATGCAGACTCTCGAAGACATGTTGCGTGCTTGTGTATTGGATTTCAAGATTCAGTGGGATGAGTGCTTACCTCTTTGTGAATTTGCTTATAACAATAGTTACCACTCGAGCATCGGTATGGCACCTTTCGAGGCACTCTATGGTAGAAGATGCAGAACTCCGGTTTGCTGGGAAGAAGTCGGTGAACGTAGTTTTCATGGACCGACGATAGTTGGAGAGACAAGTGACAAGGTCAAGCTGATTCAGGAACGGTTGAAGATCGCCCGTAGTAGGCAGAAGAGTTATGCAGATACTCGCAGAAGAGAATTGCAGTTTCAGGTGGGTGACAAGGTGTTCTTGAAGATCTCACCAGTTAGAGGGACTTTGAGATTTGGACAGAAGGGCAAATTGTCTAGAAGGTTTATTGGTCCGTATGAGATTTTGAGCAAGATTGGAGATGTCGCTTATAGACTTGCGTTACCGCCGGAATTCTCCGGGGTACACAATGTTTTTCATGTTTCTATGCTCAAGAAGTATGTCTCTAGTCCTGCACACATTCTACAACATGAGCCTTTAGAGATTCGGGAAGATGCCTCGTATGTGGAAAGACCGATCAAGATCATTGACACCAAAGAGCAAGAATTGAGAAACCGGACTATTCATTGGGTCAAGGTACTTTGGGAAAATCACGAACCAGAGGAAGCCACCTGGGAATTGAAAGAGCAAGTGCAGAGGAAGTATCCACAGCTTTTACCAGAGGTAATTGTTTGATTTATTTGGTGGACCAAATATCCTAAGGGGTGGAGGATGTTAGACCCCGACCCAGACCAAGTCGATTAGTGTGCGATTAGTGTGTGTTTAGTTCTAAGTGGGTTTAGTTGTGGTTGGGTTAGAAGTGATTAGCTTTAGTCCTGGACATAGCTTTGGGAATTTTGAGAACGTTTAGTATTGGTTAGACACTCAAGAAGGCTTGAGTGCACGTGTAAGCTTGGGAAGATCGTATCGTTTTCCGTGTGAGTGTGGTTTTGATTTCATTTGAATGATCTTTTTATGTGTTACAACTTTCGTTTTAAGACCATTCATGTTTGAAGCCCAAAAACCCATGTTTTGGCCCAAGGAGGGTAAAATTGTCTTTCTTGCACAAATCTGGACACAATTTTCGAGATCTCAAAACCATGTCAAAAATATACTTTTTGGAAACTAGATATTTCGATGATCATTTTATCCTTCTTCGTCGAAGTCATCCGAGGCCCACAAGACCATGTTTCAGTCACTTCAAGTTCAAGCCAAATGGGGCCCACGAGTCATCACTTATTCCCTTTTCCCCTCCCTTTTCATTCATTTCCCAATCTCTGCAACTTTTGAGTCTAGGGCAAGAGAGAAAACCTCTTTTCTCCTTCATCTTCCTCACTTGGTTTGATCTAGCTAGAGAGCTCCAAAGGAAATTCTAAGACTACCATTTTCTTCATCTCCTTGCAAGCTCTCCATTGATACAAGTTTCTTGAGTTTTCAAGTTGGGCAAGAGCTCCTTTTTCTTCCCTCTCTCTTGTTTGACCTTCTCTAGGTAAGAGCTTCAACCCATATTTTTCATGGAGTCATTTTAGTTCCTTAAGATCATGTTTTTCATGTTTTCAAACCCTATTTGGAAAATGGGTTCCTTGTTTCCATTTTGAGTGAGTTTTGTGTGTTTTCTTGTTTTTGCTTGTAGTGTGAGATTAGCTTGTGTGAAGAGCTTGGAGGAGAGTGTTTATCATTTGGGCAAGGCAAGTAATCTCTATAGGATCATTGTGCATGTTTACTTTAAGCTACATTGTTGTTTGAGAAGTTTTGTACATGATTATGTTTACAAGTTTCATACTCATGATTTCCTTTGTGTTGGATGTTTAAAGTTTGGAAAAATATATGTTTTGTCCCTTGGAGAGTAAGTAGACTCAGGGAATATAAGTGGAATGAGAATGAATGGAAGGGAAGAAGAGAAATGTGAAAAATCCGTGCTGAAACGCATTCCCGTGCACTGGCGGTCAGCACAGCGGTCAGCTCGCGGCTAGCCGCCTGTGCCCACTGCGGCTAACCGCAGGCTGACCGAACCCAGCGGTTCCTTTTCCAGAAGCTAGCATTTTCGCCTGGGTTCAGCGGTCAGCTCCGCGCTCAGCACACGGCTAACCGCCAGTCCCACTTGCGGTTAACTGCAGGCCAACCGAGGATTTCGGTTCCTTTTCCAGAAGCAGACATTTCGACCATGTTTCATGGTCAGCTCCACGGTTAGCTAGCGGCTAGCCGCCTCATCCCATCACGGCTAACCGCTGGCCAACCGCGCATGCGGTTCCTTTTCCCGAGAGCTAAACACAGAATTTCATTCCAGCGGTCAGCCTGGCGGTCACCTTGCGGCTAGCCGCCAGACCCCAGTTCGGCTAGCCGACACCTGACCGCGGGGTGACCGAATTTGACAAGTTTCCTATTTTGAAGAGTTTTGCAAGAAGGAAAAAACTAGAACATGTTAAGTGACCTCTAGCCTGATTTTGTGCACTCGAAACCCAAAATGTCTTTGAACTTCTGGGGCGCCAATCCTTTCCTAAAATTCTACTATTTGGGTCTCAATTGCACAAAGATAAATCAAAGGTCCTTGCTTGTGCTTGATAGGCCTTGTGTTCGTGCTTTGGTTTTTGATATGATGAATATCATCGTGAACTTGTTTTGAAGTGTTAGTACAAGCTTGTTTTGAAGTTTTGTTAAGAAAAAGGGGATCACTTCCTAAGCGTGTTTTGCATAAATATTATGCCTCGTGCTAGTCGTGCTCGTCGTGTTGTGATAAGTGATTTCCCCCTTTTTATCTCGACGTGTTTGATCGTGCTTCGCGTGTTTTGTGCATTCATGAATTAAGTAAACACCACTGAGCTTAGACTGCCCTTTCGGTTTGATCCACTGTCTGGGGGTCTTTAAACATGTGGACTGTCTGCAGACTGGTCGTGTATTTATTACACATCGTGCGTGTCCGGTTCCGCGGCCGGAATCCCCGTATATGTGGGAATCGTGTCGTGCTTATATTATGTATATCGTGCTTGTCGTGCGTGCTTGCTCTTTTCATCATATAGATGATAGAGAAAGGATGGGCTCTTTGTGGATTGTAACTTTTCATGATATATTTAGTACTCATGCTAGTTTGTTTTGATACCTCGGCTATTGTGACAGTTCAAATCAAGTATTCGATTTCAAGTGTTTTTCCAAAGTATTATTGTCATGTTCATGCCTATATTGATTACCTGCCAAACCGTCGTGTTTGACCCTTGCTTGTTGGTGCCCAGGTGCAGGAGACGTTGCCTTTGAGGAGGAGCGTCAGGAGGAGGCTTGTGAGCCAACTCCCGTGAGAGAGTGGCAGCCCGACGATGTCATCTAGATGTCGGTCTGGTTCTTGAGTTTCGTCACATTTTGTCTTAGGGTTCTTTTGTTTATGTTGGAGATGTGTATTGGCCTCTGTTGGCCTCTCTTGGGAATTGTAACAAAACTTAATTTACTTTCTTGTTAGACTTGTAACTTGAACAATGTTGGGAATGCCATGTTAACCTATTCCTTTGATACTTTGTCTTGTATATTATTGTGATAGCACCTAAATATTTTACTGGTGCTTATCTAGTTGTGTTTTGCTACACGCTTCCGCAAATCGTGTACGTGTGAGCCAGATTCCGCGTGTCTTTGGGAATCCTCACCGCGGGAACCTGTGGGAAAACAATGATCAAATAAGAATAATCACAATCAACACCGTCGCGGGGCCTGGGATCCGTTCCGGGGTCGCGACAAACACCATCTCTATAACATTGAACATTAGGGCCGATGTCAATTGGAACAACATCGGTAATATTTTCTTATTGGAACACATCGTTTTCTTCTGGTTGATCCTATGCTTCTCCATCACCCACCTCTGGTACATCAAAGACACCCCTATGTTGCACTCATTGAACGACTTGCCATGGTTGACCCCATTAGGTATCGTTTAGGTAAAAGACTTGCTTAGCCTGACTAGGCAAGATGAAAGGGTCGTATTGATACCACCGGCTTGTGACATCAATACTTATGCAATAATCACCGGTTCGCAGTGTTCTACTTCGACCTGTGTTGTACCATTCACACTGGAACAATACAACTTTGTTATGACATATGTACTCCAATTCCCAAACATTGCGCAAGTGACCATAAAATTCATGCGTCACTCCCTCATGATCCCCTTCTGTAAGCACACCACTATTCTGACTCTTACGGCGATTGTCTACCTCTCTTGTATGGAACCGTACGCCATTGATTATGCAACCTGAGTACTCTTTTACTAGCAAATTGGGGCCATTCGCTAACGATCATAAATCATTGGTTGCCTCTGGTGACTCTTCTTCTCTCATTATATTTATCTACAATCATATACAACGTACATGAAGATAGTAAAAATAAATTAATAAATGATCAAATCTTTTACAAATTTTTAATCGTGTCCTACAATTGAAAATGCCTTACCCGCTCTTTAAACCACTTGGGAAACTCTTGTTGTTGTATACGGGTTATGTCTTGGTCAGATGAAGTCCGTAATAGACTTTTGTGTATCCTACTCAAAAGAATGTGATTATTATGCATTGCTAACTACTTCAACAAAGCTAAGAATACACATATTTAAATGAAAAACATACCCTAGAACATAAACAAAGCTAGGAATACACATATTTAAATGAAAAACATACTCTAGATACTTCTCTATCTTGGGGCCATTGTTCAACAAGAACCAATGAGCCATATCACGATATTCTTATGACATATCAGCATCCCTTGTGATTAGGCCAATAAGACGGGCAGTTTTTGTGCATACAATCAACCCTTTGCGATGTTCGCACGATCTTGATTTCGTTCGGGTCGATTATGCACTGTTTCGATCCCATCAACATACATTGAAGCAAAAGTATTGCACTCTTTGACAATGTAAGCCTATGCGATTGAACCTTCTGGTCGAGCACAGTTTGAAACAAAACTTTTTAAAGCTCCTAAAAACCTTCAAAAGAGAATTAGTTAGGAGCAAGGTTACACATGCAACATATAATTACGAACCTTTCAATTTAACAATTACCTTTCGATCCGGTACATCTATCGATATTGCACCGGTCCTCCAAGAATAGCCTCGCGTGGCAAGTGAACAGCCAAGTGAATCATCACATCAAAGAAGGTTGGAGGAAAGATCGTTTCAAGCTTGCATAATATGTGTACTATACGTTCCTCTAATTTCTCAAGTTCATAACGGCGCAGTGTCCTTGAGCACAAATCCTGGAAAAAGCTACCTAACTCAAATAATGTTTTACTAATCTCTTTGTCTACGTAACCATGCATCCCAATTGGAAGAATCCGTTGTATGAGTACATGGCAATCATGACTTTTCAAGCCTGTTAATTTACCATTTCTCGCATTCACTGATCTTGATATGTTTGCAGCATAGCCATCCGGATACTTCACTGATCTCAAGAATTCAAAGAAACCCTCTCTCTCTTCAGGGTTCAATGAAAAGATTTCCCTTGGCTTGACAAATGTTCCATCAGGACGACGTGTTAACCACAACTCTTTCCTTATATCCATATCTTCCAGGTCCATCCGTGCTTTGTCGGTGTCCTTGTTCTTCCCATCGATGCCTAACATAGTTCCAAAGGTATTTTCACTGAAATTCTTCTCGACGTGCATGGTAACTCATACAAGATGCTCACCTATGTCCAATTTGGTGCTTGACGGAGTCTTTTTGTGTTTCTTAGATGCTTCCCATATGTGAGACCTGTCACTCTGTCCAATTGCTTTAATATCTGATCCCCTGGTAACTCTAAAGATCTCTTTAGTTTCTCGTGCTTACCATTGTAAGCCTTACTCTTTCGTCTTTCGTCTTTCGGGGTGATTGTGAGGCAAGTAGCATCGATGGTTAGTGTATGCAATCTTACCTTTCAAGGATTTAAAATATGGTTCATCATTGCAAGTGTAGCAAGAATAATGACCCTTTGTTCTCCACCTAGATATGTCACCAAATGCAGGCCAATCATGTATAGTCCACATCAAAGCTGCACGCATCTGGAAAGACTCACCAATTGAGGCATCATAAGATAATGCACCATATTTCCACAACTCATCCACCAGAGGTCGCATGTAGACATCAATATCGATCCCTGGTTGTGATTCTCCAGGAATAAGTAATGACAACATAAGAAAGGGATCTTTCATAACCAACCAAGGTGGCAAGTTATAAGGAATGAGTACTACAGGCCACAAACTATACGAGTTGCTCATGTTCCCGAAAGGATTGAACCGATCAACACCCAACCCTAACCTCACATTTTGAGGCTCCAGGGCAAACTCAGGATGTTGTGGATCAAATCCCTTCCACTCATCACTATCGGCGGGATGCCTCAATACTCCGTCATCTACAAGTTTGTCCTTGTGCCATCTCATGTCCTCAGCAGTCTTCCTTGACATATACAATCTTTTCAACCTTGGTGTCAATGGGAAGTACCGCAACACCTTTTTTGGAATCTTCTTACCCCTGCCACGATTGATCTTGTATCTGGATGCCTTACATTTTGGACATTTATCCAACGTTGCATTTTCCCTCCAAAAGAGTATGCAATCATTTATACAAGCATCAATGAACTCATATGACAAGCCCAAATCACGACGTATTTTCTTAGCTTCATAAAATGACTTTGGGACCAAATTATCTTTCAGTAAAAGTTTTGTTAAAAACTTCAACAGCCTGTCAACTGACTTATTGCTCCAATGGTTTATTACCTTCATATTAAGCAGCTCGATGACAAACTTCAACAGAGTGTAATTTGTGCAACCTAAGTACACCTCACGTTTGGCATCTTTCAATAGTTTATCAAACGTCTGTACTTCCTCATTCTGGGGTGCATCGTTTGGTTCTCCTCTTATTCGATCTTCCACTAAGGCATCAATACCACCTAAAACCTCATCTTCATCAACTGCCATTTCATGGTGAGCCTCATTTGATACACGGGGTTCCCCGTGCTCATGCCAAATAGTGTACGTTTGCATAATCAAATATTGAAGCAAATGTATTTGCATATTTCGAAGATTTTGGGAATAATAGTTCACACAGTTCAGACATGGGCACGGAATTTTACCTTCCTGGTCAACAACTGCCATTGCAAATTTAATAAATGACGTCACCCCATCAATATATGGCTGGCTCATCCTTCCATCAGGCGTCTTACCCAATGCAATCCAACTCTTGTCCATGTCTGATCACAAACCAACTTAATTTAACTAACAACTAAGTTGCGAGAAAAAGAAAAGAAATTGATAAATAATAACAGAAAATAAATAAAAAGGGCATCCATAAAAATATGAAAAAAATTATATCATTTCATGTTTCGATGAATTTTTTTTGAAAACCTAGGAGTTAGCTTACATAAGAAAAGTTATAAATAATTACATGAGAAAAATATGAAAAATTATAAAAATATGAAAAAGGGCATACATAAGAAATTGATACAGAGCATTTACAATAAATAAATAAACAGGAGTTAGCTTATCATATCATTTCATGTTTCGATGAAAAAAATATGCAAACCTCTACCAGTCTCAAAACTACCATCCAAGTATTTTGTCTATATTAATAAGGGGCTAATGTACCTTCTACCAAAACCCCTGGATATCTCTTCATCAGCATTGCATAAAAATGGGGAAAAAATATTTAGGGTATCACCATGCATTCCCCACTTTTACTTCCCATACTTCAGATTCTGATTATATGCAAACTTTATAAACACAAAGGAGAAGAGTACATGCATATAGAATTTAAGTTTGAATGGTGATAGCCTAATGATTTTCTTTCCATTGAATAATGAAAGAATTGGATATCCATCCACAATTCAGAATCGAGAATCTTTGTGAGAACAAGATGATGCCCTTAGGTACCTGCACAATATTGGGTTTAAGTAGTATATTCATCTAAGTGTCTTGAGAACTAGAATAGTGTGTTGCACTACCCTTATTTATGGCTTTCAATACATAACAATAGATAGTTTTAGTTACAATCAGAATCAGCCAGAGATATTTATTGGCTTTCAATTTTGAAGTATCATTTTAGATTTTACACAGTAGATTTTTTATCACTGACACTGAACCAACAAAAGATCTTGTACCAATATCATAAAAAGGGAATAAAGCTTTTGAGGGCTTGTAGCAAAACATACATTACCCTTGAGGAGGGTCATGTAAGAAAAATAAAATGTACACCACTAAAATTATCCATTTGCCATGTAGTAATATCCTATTGCATTATTGATTTAGTAGAATAAAGAAAATGTAATGATTATATGTTATTTTTAGATTTTACTAATGGAGATCTGGAGATCTCCAAGAAGGTCTCTATAGTAATCAAATTGCATCCTTATTGCTTTTAAATCACTTAATCCGGTGTTGGAATGCATTGCATAAGGAGAAAGGAAAACAGTATAATATCAAATCATCTCAATGGAAGAAAAGCTTCCTAAAGTGTAGTATTCCATAGAAAGAATCACATACCTAGATATGAATCGTTTGGGAAGTAGGTTCCCAACCATAAAAAAACCCTCTTTTGGAAACTCTACCTCAACTAGAGCAAGTTTCAGTTCCACACTTTGGGTATATGCTCTTCCCTTGGAGTTCACAATCAACCACTGCCTGTCCCAACGGAATCAAAACATAGAGCAGAGTAACAAGAGTTAGCCCAACTATTGGGCGATACATTTCTCATCACCAAAGACAAAAATCTCAAATAATTATTCTATGAAAAAATCTTTGTAGCATGTATAACACACAAAGTATATGCTCATCATTCCCATCGTATATGACAATTTCATGAAACAGTAGAAGATAAGAAAATTGGAGTGGCCCTTT
This sequence comes from Cinnamomum chago, assembly GCA_038049695.1. Classification (NCBI taxonomy): domain Eukaryota; kingdom Viridiplantae; phylum Streptophyta; class Magnoliopsida; order Laurales; family Lauraceae; genus Cinnamomum; species Cinnamomum chago. The sequence goes on from CP142456.1 coordinate 28,016,898, forward strand.
TTAAACTCAGGATTTCCCTTTTATTACAACCCCTGAATCATTATAAAAAAAAATTAAAAAAAATTGCAATCCCTTCCATAGGAATGTCCATGGTCTTAGAATTAATGAGACCAGTAAGATCAATCAATCTGTTGTTGTATTTGGGGAATGAACAAAATCCAATGGAGGTGATGACAGAGTGCACTGGCGTGCAGGGAAGGTGCTGAGGGATGCGATGGTGATGCAGAGAGGAGGGAGAGAGGCTCTTACCTGTGAATGGGATGAGTTCTGCGCATGGAGGGAGAAGAGGGAGAGATGATGGGGCTTTGCGTTGCTGGTGGTGGTGGTGCGGTCTGCGCTTGGAGGAAGAAGGGGCGATGGTCTGCGGGCGTGAGAGAGATGAAATGCAGAGAGACTGGAGAGGGTGGTTGCCTCTGAGATGGGTCTGCGCAGGGGGTTATGAGATGGCAAGAGAGAGGGCCGAGATCGAGAGGGAGAGGAGGTGATGGTGTTGTGCCTTGGTTTCGGTGTGAGAGAGATGGATGAGGTCTGCGTGCGAGGGTGTTGTGTTATTTCATGAAGGGATGGCAGGCGAGAAAGGGTCAAAGAGATGAGGGATTGCTGGGCGAGAGAGGGTTAGAGAGATGAAGGAGAGATGAGGGATTGAGAAGAGGCAGAGGGGGTGCTGGAAATGGTATGCACTTGAGCGGGCGTGGGAAATGGAAAATGGCGTGGGTACAACACTGGAATGTTATTTTTAGGGCTGAAGTGATTTTGAAGGCCCCAATTAACTTTTATTCCTCCAAAACAAAAATAATGAAATATAATTTTTCTCGGCACAGTAGTTAAATAAATGGTCAAAATTTGGCAAATTGACATTTGCCGGCGATATAGGTATTTCACCTGCAAAAAATATATCCTTTGCCGGCGACACAAATTTTTTACCGGTAAAACATAACCTTTGCCGGTAAAAAAATGAGTTCGCGGGGCAAAGCTGAACCTTTATCGATGAAATTATTTCGCCGGTAAAAGTATAACTTCTCCCGGTGAAATAAGCTTTTTCGCCGGCAAAAGTTACACTTTTCCCGGCGTTTAATTATTTCGTCGACAAAAAACGCAGGCAAAAATGCAAATTCTTGTAGTGACAAAACACAAAGTAGAATCCAATGCTTGTAAAATGTCAAAGGTCTCACTAATCGCAATCACATCAATTCCAATGTAGTGATTGATCTTACATGAGATTACAACAAAAGAAGAATCAAACGCATGTAAAACAATACAACCAGATCTAGATAGATATTCATGAACGAGTAGCAGAGACTGAGACAGGTAGGTGTACATGGCGGTGGCGGACTCCTGGATGGAGGATGATGGGCACAGATGATGGTGATTGGTGATGGTGGCTGCATCTGGGAGTTCTGGGCGAGAGAGACTGAGAGAAGTAAAGATGAGAGGGATCATTGATCAGGGATGGGTCTGCCCTGTGTGCGTTGATGGAGGGTGATGATGATTGACGAGGGCCAATGGGCCATGGGGCTGCTGCCTGAGACGATGAGTGGGAGATGTTTCAAAAAGGGTTTTGGAAAATGGGGAAAAGGGTTCTGTCGCGACCCCGGACCGGGCCCCCACGTGACTGATCCGGGATCGGGACATTTATTAATGATGATGATACTACAACATTTAATGATTTCATACATTTATTTAATTTCCCACAGGTGTCCGCGGTGAGGATATCACAGCCATAAATGAATATTTCTTTTAAGTGTGGAAGCGTATAGCAAATCAAATAGTCAAACCATCCTTAGTCATAAAGACAATATCACAAGTATAAAATACTGTATTAGAATGATCAATGGTCATTAGCATGTTACCCAAAGTAAGTTAAAGTTTATACAAATATCATTTAATTACATTCCCAAAAATAGAGGCCCACCAGGCCAATATAACCAAAATACCAATCCAAAGAATGGTTAAATAGTTTCCCAAAATATAAAGTCTCTCATAGCAACCAAATGTCTACATGACGTCATCAGCATGCCACTCAACTAATTGTTGCGGGTCTACGACCGCCTCCTCGTGCTCCTCCTCGGGATAACCAACAACGGGACCTGAGTACCAAAGAGTAGGTCAAACACAACGGTTTGGCAAATTGGATAAAACACAATGACAATATGAAAAATACATGAATTTACCTCCAAAAACATTTGAACCTGTTTAAATGACAATTTTCCTAAACAAGATAAAACATTTATTCAAATACGAGTATGCATCATAAAACATGTAAAGGAACCAAGGGAACGGGAAACAATCAAGATGGCAATCACACGAAGCTAAGTCCTCTATCACTAAGGTGATAGAGCAATAACTAAGCACTGATCTCAGTCACTCGAGGTGAGGAGAAATAGTGGATCTTATAAATACATATACTATACATGACCACGGTAGCGAGCCGGGCATCGGGGACCACAGTAGCAATCTGCGGCATCGGGACAAGACCACGGTAATAACCGGGTAGCGGGATCCAAACTGCAGCTGGCGGGACGAGAGGGGGATCCCTAAGTCGGTGGATCAGACCAACAGGGTTATCCAAGCTTAGTGGTGCCGACTCATAGGTCAAATACAATCGAGACATATGCAATTAATCAAGTACAATAGATACACAGACAAGACGGGGGTGCTCAAGGGCACACTATCATTTCATGTGGTGCAATGCACTTCAAGACAAGTAGCTATATCAAGTGTAATTCAATGCTTTCGGGAAAACAAGGCACGTAGTATAAATCTCGGGATCGATAAAGTACAGTAAACAATTGACATTTCGGGTAAAACATCTATTTGAAGTGAATAGGACCTCCGTATGTCAGTCTACTAACAATCTGGTACTCTTTGAGTTTGGGGACATCCCGGACTCCTTATACACTCTGAATTTCCGAAACCTCAAATGGCACCTTCGTGAAATGGTTTCTTTCACGAATGGCCTCATACATTGCTTAGCAAATCTCCTTGACATAGAGGGGTTCCCAAAGAATAGTCCCAAAATGTTGAAATAGTTAAACATTGTCCCAAACATAGCCTTGACCCACAAGGCTCATCGCTCGAGCGGACTGGAGAGTTCGCTCGAGCGAGTAGCTCTCTGGAATGGCTGTCTGGGTGGGTTCGCTCGAGCGAAGTTGACACTACGTCAAATGGACCAAAAAACGACAGCTCAAAACTGTCGTTTTCTGATAAAAACGACACATCGGTCCGTCGTTGGGTCTGTCGTTTATTTCGTAGTCGTTTTTCTAAAACGACAGTTCAAAACTGTCGATAATCGTAAAATAAACGACAGTTTTCGTACGTCGCTAAATTTGAAATAATCGACAAGTCAAAGCTGTCGTTAAAAGGGAAACTAAGTTGGGGAAGTAGTCATATAAAACGACAGTTTTAAGCTGTCGTTTTATTTTCGGAAAAAAATAATAATAATAAAATATGAGAATTAATATTTTTTTAACCTGTTAAAGTCATATAATGATCACTCCATACATGAACAACATCCATTCATTTTCATTCAAATACTAATCTACAAACATTAATGTTTCAAACATCCATTAATCATTCAAATTGATACCCATCTAAAAACATATCCATTGAAAGACTCTTAACATTCATTTATAACAACACCTCCATCCAAAACCCAAAATTCAAAATGTCAGACAAGAAACAAAAGTCCATATCATTCAAATTGATACCCATCTAAAAACATATCCATTGAAAGACTCTTAACATTCATTTATAACAACACCTCCATCCAAAACCCAAAATTCAAAATGTCAGACAAGAAACAAAAGTCCATACAACTATCTGTCCATCTAATAACATTCAAACAAACACTAGAGTTGAGCAAAACTAGCTCGGAAAGGTCCTAAATGTAGGCCAAACAAACATATCTCCAGGCACGAGATCTTCCATCTTTCTCACTCCATCCATTAACTCGATGTCACCGTCCACAATCTCATCTAGAACAATTTTATAGTAATCTGAATTATCCGGTGACACCCCCATCAAACTCCCATAGGCAACAATTGTGTTCTTCCTATAATGCATCAACTTGTAAATTCTGGTTCTTGAGTTTGGCTGTGACTCTTGAAGTGTGGATGGCGGCCTCACCTACATTATAATTAAAAAGCACTTGATGTGAGTAATCTATATGATTCAATAATTTAAATAAGTTTAGAAATCTATATCTTATATGTAATGATGTGTTTTACCTGAGAAGAACTTCCTTGATCGGTCGAAGACCGCATTTGCGTCCCACTATGAGAAAGGGAAGCAACAATCTTCTCCATGTCCGCCATCCGTGATTTCAACCCATCCACCTCAGTCTCGAGGGCCACATGCAATTTATGCTCTTCTTCATAGGCTCTCTTATAAGGATTTGAATGATGCACGATAGATCTTGAGACACCCAACCCTAAGCCCCTGACACGTCCACGATCATCTTGACCAAACACCTATGGGAAAATATAAAAGGTCAATATCTGCTCATGACATATATTCATTGCTAAATATGAAAATCAGATTGATATCTAAATGTAAGCATAAGATGATCCACATACCATTGCAACCCCGTCATTGTCGATATCTTGACCTGCAATAGAGGGGTCCCTTTCACACATTCTACGAATCGTTTCCTATAAAATAAGTTGTTAAATAAAACATGTTAGGAAATTACAATATCATAATTAGCATGACAAATGGATGGCATGCAGTCAGGATTTAAATGATCTTGTTCTATGTTCATTGTGGATGAGTCGCTACAAAGTCATGTGAATAGTAGAATAAAAAGATCCTATGCTTCAGCAAATGAATAGACTGCAGTTGACTTATGGGCCTATTTCCAACAATTAACCATGCTTTCTGATCATACAGTACTAGAAATTTCCTCAAGGTCATTTACACTTGTTAAATACTCTACCAATCATTTAAGCAATATTGATTGGTTTACAGATGGTTGTTAGATCTCCATTGCTTCACTAATTATTTATTAGTTTGTGTAATGACTGTTTGTAGATGCTTTGTTTTTATATGCATTGTAAGTTTTTTTACATGATCTGTTCTTTATTGAGATTTTTGTACACGTCACTATATGTGGTGTGCAATTATTTTTGCAATGTTGTGGAAGTGGGTATGCTGGCTTTTTGTGGAAAGGAGTTGGTAATGGAATTTGGAATGGTGATTGTCTGGAGAGAGAGTATGGATTATCCTTCATTAGGTCAGTAAAGTGAGGTAGTATTTAAAGGACATAACATGGAAACTAGTCTCAGTGGAAGAGGAGAAATTCCTATTGGAAGGTTGTGTATTTTGTTGTAATTTTCTTTGCAAGATCCAATTGGTTCCCCCCCTCAATTTTCTTTATGTTTCCTCTATTTAATTTCTCTTTACTGGAAGAGTATTTTATGTGTCTGATTCTGAATTTTCTTGAAAAGATACATTCCTGGGTCATCTTTTTTTCAATTTTTTTACTTTAATTCATGTCAAACCTGACATGGGTGTTGAAATATAATATCCAGAACTGTTGTAGTTTTCTTTTGTTCTTTTTGGTAAATAAGTTGGCCCATCTCATGCTTTGTGATATACACATGGCCAAGTCAATGATGTTGCAAGAGATGTGGAGATGTGGGGTGCAGCGATGGTAGTTTTCAGAATGTAAGTGGACCAATCCTGTATATAAATAGGGGCAAGAGTGAGTAGTTTAAGGAAGTTGGGTAGTGCTTTGAGTTGTGTATGCAAGTGGGTCCCACTACGAAATTATACTTGCCCAAGACACTTCCACAGCAAGCATCATAACTCAGCAGTCCAACAAGCTGTCCTCAATGAATAAAAGTTTGAAATGAATGATAGACTGGGGGAGTTGTTTTTTCTTAATTTATATGATTAAAAAGTTGGATGTGGATCTTCTTCGAGTCAAGTCGGGTCGGGTCAGGTTCATCCATTAGGCCTTTTGGTTAGCTTCAGGATAAATGAGCAAAAAATCTAATGTACAAAATGTAGTGTTGTTTGGATGTGTGGAAATGACGCTATGGGGGTTACTAGTAGACTTCTGCAATAGTTAGTAACTCTAACAAAGTACATGGGTTCCACTATTTGATGTTACACTGCACATTTCTGGTGGTGGTGGTTTTGGTGTATAGAGACTGAGCAGGGGAGAAAGAAAAAAAAAAGACAACATGAAATCCTCTGAGAATTTGATGAGTCTCTAGCGGGGTTCTTGCTGCCAGTTTTTGTCAGTACCCTGGTAGTCCTTTCTTTTAGCTTTATGTTTCTTATTGCTTGAATTATGATGCCATTTTTTTGGTCATATCCAGAAATTTATTAAATTTCTTTTTAATGGATTGTCAGTAGCCCAATGTGGGCTACTGTCAGGTCAGAATCAGGCTGGCTCAGCCCATGCATCACACTATAGTTTATTACATCATTTGCCTTTCCCAACACCCAAATCACATTTCTCTGCCTTCAGAGTTCAGACATCTGCCATCACAAAACAGAGTTGAGGTGAGCTGTTCTGAAGAAGCTGAGTTGTGGCACTGACTGATAGCAGGCTGAGAGGGAGTACGAATGCATGGACAGAACATTTCATGTGTATCATGTCCCTTTATATTCGAAAACAATAGTCTGCCCATATCAAAAGCATTTACGAATTGTGATAAAATTCCAACATAAGAATCATAAGGTACACTTCTCAAATGAATAAGTTTCATGGATGATGATACTAAATGCAATTGATGAAATGGTTGTGTTTGTATTGAGGAACAATAAATCCTGATAGCATCCAGCAAAGTAGATCTCAGAATCTTGTATACAGAGAAGGCTCACTCTAATGTGATCAATCAAGGTGTTTTTTTTTTTTCCTTCCTGCTGGATGTGGATTGCTGGCCTATTGTCTCTGTCTCTCTGATGAATGGTTATGATCATCCAATGAGGTGATTTTGGGCCACAGCAAACAGTTTGATCACATTAGCATAGACTTCAAATTGATGTTTTAGGGCTAGTTTGTCTAGTTTGTCTTCAACTCATATAAAATTATGGTGCTAGGAAAGAATGCTAAAGTGACAGCCAAAGCAGAAGCACAGATCAGGAACTACAGATCAGGAACTATTGATGAGTGAATGTGAGTATTTACCAAAGCAAAAGGACAAAAAAGAAAGAGCTAAAGCCTAAGCATTTGATGAGAAAAGTTTCACCAACTAACCCATAAGTTGAGCTAAAGCCTAAGCATTTGACCCGGCTCACCCAGCTAAGCTGGACCAGCTCATCTAGACCCAAAAATGGAACATAGTACTAGCTGGGATACCATCAAAAGGAAACCATACCTAAGCCATGTTTCCGCTCTCCAGATATTAGGCTAAAATCAACAAAAGAAGTAGATTAACACCAACAACTCTAGGAAAAAGCTGGGGTCATTTCAGCAAGTGAAGGTTGACAAACTTGACCTGGTTTAGGAGTGGTTGGTTTGTAAATCCCATTGCAATCAATAGAAAAACACAAAAAGGCTGTCGGTAGGTAATACAAAATCTTGAAAATGGAATTCCATTCCAACATAGGATGACATAAAGCAAACATCTCTTCAAGAGCACAGAACACATTTACCAAGGCTGCACCCATCTCTCAATTATTTTCCTTATTTATCATCATCTCAGTACTTATAATCTCATGTGCCTGCACTGTAAGGTTGGGGGTCCTTCGGTAATTTTATTTCTCTGGAGCCTCTATTGGTTTTTGGTCCCCACATATTTCTGTGTTCAGAAGTTATTGGATTCTTCTATGTCCCTTGCCTGCCTTTCACCAATATCTGAACAGGAGCTCCTTGGCTTAAATACCCTTCATTGTTTCTACAAATGCCTATGTGGGGTTTTGGCTAGGCTGTATTTGGGTTGTGTTCCTAAGTCAGCTACAACCCAATGGGTTGATTCAGTCTGGCTAGTTGAATAGCATGTATGGATTCCATAAATACATCTTTTAAAAACCCAGGTGAAAATGTTCACACATCTTTTAAAAACCCAAGTGAAAACAATAGTTTGTAAGCTAAGTTGAAGATTGTTTTGAGGAACAAAATCACAATTCAGTAATCAGAAATATGAATCTCAAATAAATGACTTGACTTCTTACCGCATGGTGACTTGAAGGAGTGCCATCCTTCTTATAATGTGTCTTGATAAAGATCTCGCACCGGGTAACCTCCCTTTCAGGATGTTGTTTCCGCTGAAAATGTTAGAAGGAAACATTGGCATTACATAATAAATTAAGTAGGGAACTAAAATGGCTTGCAAGAATCATACTTACCAACTCGTCCGCAACTCTTGCTTGCCCTTTTCTACCAGAAGTATGTGGACTCTTCAATGATGCCCTCGCTGCCTTTCCTTTCTTCCTCCTTAATTGTGCCTCATATGTTCCTTCTGCATCCACAAAAGCCTCCCAATCCTCTTTTTTCATGTATTCGGGTAACACATTCTTTCTCTCCACATTAGTGTTATATTTATCATATACTTCGCATCGAAGGTGGCACTTCCAATCCCTCCACACCGCATTCGCCCTCTTAAGGATGCATGGACGATGGCATTGAGGAACATCATAAAGTGTCTGCACAGGACATCATTTACATGATAAAAAAAAGTCATATATAATATGTAGATGAACAAATCCAAAATACATTAAAAATTACCAACTAAAAATGCACAAGCACTTACAAGGACATGCTGCCATACATTCTCCTTAAGCTGATTAGGCACAGCTTTCCAACTGTTGTAAGTCGGTGGCACATGGGCTTTTCATATTCTTCTTTCCCATTAAATTGTGATTTTTGGCTCCTAAATCGATGCTTCATATCTTTTAGGTGTTTTCTGTGCCCCATGTAAGCAAACTTCTTTCCATATTTTAGCCGCACTGAATCAGTCCCCTCGCCACACACAGGACAAGCATACTTTCCCGCAGTCCTACACCCCGATAAATGGCCATATGCCGGAAAATCATGTATAGCCCATAACAAAATTGCTCTCATTGAGAACCTACTTTTACTAAAAGAGTCATATGTTACAACTCCGGTGGACCACAATTCATTCAACTCATCCACCAAGGGCTGCAAGTATACATCAATGTCATGTCCTGGACCCTTCTTCCCGGGAATCAATAATGTCAACATAATAAATTCTTTACGCATGCACAGGGATGGAGGAAGATTGTACGGAACGATCATAACAGGCCAGCAACTATATGAGTTATTATTGTTCCCAAAAGGATTGAATCCATCCGTTGCAAGTCCCAAACGAACATTACGCGCTTCTGATGCGAAGTTAGTCCATTTACGATTTACTTGTTTCCAACATGAGGAATCAATTGGATGACGCATAATTGATTCGTTCGGTACTAAGCTTGCATTTGCATGCCATGTCATACTCTCAGCAATCCAGGGTACACTGTACATTCTTTGCAATCGTGGTGCTAATGGAAAATATCTTAACTTCTTCCACGGCTTAGGTTTACTTCTTGGCTTTGATATATTCTCCGGTTTCCACCTGCTTGCACCACAAGTAGGACAATCAACCCTATTGTCATTCTCTTTCCAATAAAGTATGCAATCATTTTTGCATGCATGGATAATTTTACACTCCATACGTAAGGAATTGATCATCTTCTTCGCAGCGTAGGTGTTATCAGGTAGGGTGTTCTCACAAGGTAAAACATTTTTGAACAGTTGCAACAACTCAGTTAAACTCTCATTAGACCACTTATGTCTAGCCTTCATGCTCAACAAATCAACCGTCACCGACAACTTTGTATGTTCAATGTGACATGAGGGATATAATGGTTTTATCGCATCATCCATCAACTTCTTGTATCGAATATTCTCTAGTGAATCATTTTGAAATTGAGAAAATTCTTCATCATTAGCTTCATCACAATCTGTAGATGTATTACCCCCCACTTGAGCTTCAACCCTGTCATTGTCTTGCACATGCCCAAATACGTCATTCACCATATCAACCATTCTTGGCAACACAACTTCATTACCGCTACTATTTCCTTCATTTACAAGACTATAAGGATTCATTTCTCCATGGTGGAACCATGTCGTGTAAGTCGTATCGATACCGTTACATATTAAATGTGTACGTATATCTCTTAAAGTCTTTTTCCCTCCTATCAGATTTCGGCATTTGACACAGGGACAACAGTACCAATCAGCACCTCCTAATTTGTGTTTATTAGCTCTTACAAACTCAAAGAATGACTCAATGCCTTCTAAGTATTCAACAGAAAGCCTTGGTGCTGTCATCCATTCTTTACTTGGGGCCATGTTCTGAAAAGTTAAATACATGGAGCAAGGCACATAAAATGGTTAAATATGAATATATGACTCAATCCCCACATGACCACTAAGTGATTCGGTCTTGGTAAGGGAAATCAAGTTTAAGTCATTTAGAACAATGACCTCAATGTCCTCTCAAAACAAAACAATAAAAATTACAATGGATATAATCAGCAAATTATACCTAAATGTAGAGTTCATATATAATTCTAAAAGGCAATCTCATTATAGTAGTGAAACAAATCTCCAAGTTTTGACAGTAAATGCACAAAATAGCTTCATCACCAAGTGATAGAAAGCCATTTTACAGCCTAATAATAGTAACAGTAGTACTTAATAAAGTTACTCAAATGCAACCCACTTGATAATTTTTCTCAAATTAGCATTAAAATATTACATTTGTGGTTTATAGACAGGATATGCAAAATTGGATGTAAAAACCACAAGCGTTGATTGACCCCTTAAATCTGGCTTAGAACAGAAGAAATGCCTAGATTGACCCCTTAAATTTTTCTCTCCTATACAATTTACTGAGGTTACCAATGCATCTAGTAATCCATTCTTAAAAGATTGAAAAAAATAAATCAATAAATCAAAGCTACCATGAATATCATGTTCTACACAAAGTAAGCAAATTCAAATAGATTCAGATTCTTTAAAATCAATTCAGCCCAACCAAGCCTAACCCAAAAAGAGTAAAAAAATGTTAACAACCAAAGCATCATCACTATCATCAAAGACATATCCAATCCATCTAGGGCTGGCTCTCAAAGATTTAAACCATTCAAGAAGAACAGACAAACATAAACTCACATAGAAGGAGGAGGCCCAAACCCTCTTCAACGGGGTTCTCTTTGCTCATATAGATATGATCACATGAACCCATTAGTCTTCCATTCAAACCCCAAAAAGAGATTGAAAAAAAAAACATCAAATATAAACATGAGGTATTGAGTGGGCTGAGTCAAATGGATACATGTTGTAATTAAGTCCACCTTCCAAAGATCTGAACCATTCAAGGCGGATGAACAATTATATGAATTTTGATTGTTAAGTATTTTTTTCATCATGAAATGGCTAGCTGTCAATCAGACAATAAGGCCATCCATTCAATGTGAATGCTATTTATAAAAAAAAAAACCTTGTGGACAGCATAGATTCTTCTTAATGAAAGCACTTAGAAAGGAAAGACAGCAATTTATAAAAGATAACATGGATAAAACAAGTACGTGATGTAGAGTAAGATGTAAAGGATCTCATTGATGGGTAGATGAAATGCATGGCTCACCATGAAAACAAGTGTGGATTCATGGTTCTAATGCAGAACATCATTTTCTTCCAAAAAAGCATAGCTATGAGGCATCAAATTGCCACTCATACAAACAAAATCTAGCCCTTTAAAGCTAGTGTCAGTAGCTTTTGTTATTGTGGAAAAGTGCAAAGGCTAGTCACTTTCATTTTTAACCACTTACAGAAATTCTAAATCTTAGAATTCGAAGGAATTGAATTCAACAAACAGGCCCTAAGAGTAAAAAAAGAGAAAAAAAAAAGGAAATAAAAAAAAGAAAAAAAAATGGCCAATTCTTTAGAGGAATACATTTATTTTTCCCTCTACAAAACCAAGAGTTTTGCACTACTTGAGCACCCTCTATACAAGTAGATGCATGTGCCACACATTTGAGATCAAAGCCACATTAGGCCTTCACCCCAAAACAGAGGATAATGTAGCCAGCAAGTGCTACACATACATGTTGAACGTGGATAATTGGCCTCTCCTTTTTTGCTATGTCCTAGTATTCATTCACACAAAGCCCTTTAAATGAGTGACAGCATGATTATTGGATCAGGGTATCTAAAAAAAAAATATTATACTATTTTTTATTTCCTTGTTTGAGAAAATCTGAATATAAGTTGAGTTCATTCTCAATCTAAAGCAAGTTCTGGTAACCTTGATGGATCACAGGACATTAATGTTTAATTATAAATATGAACAGCCGGACCCTTCTGCCATTCTCAACTAAGCAAATAAGAAGCCACTATACCTGGTACAAGGGGCGATGCCTTGAAGAAAATTATTATAAAAGATTATACCACCCCAAATCTTGCTTGCTGCAACTACAAAAAAAAAAAAAAATAGTATAAGAAAACCCAATTTAATTATATACTATAGGTATAGAAAAACAGAAATCTAAAAACCCTATTTGAAGGGGGCAAAGGATCTATCAAACCTGCAATTTTTAAAACAGCTGGTTGTACATGGGTCCAGTAGCACACAAGGAGGGGACTAGATCCACAAAATGACACAGGTGGATCCTAGTTTAAACCGATGGGGAGGGCCATGTCTCGTAGTTGCAGACACATCAAACCTGGACACCATAGTGCAGTAAGAGAAAAGAAAAATCAAATAAAGAATGGTTAATGAAGATGAACAAAACCCAAAAGTTCTGATACCAAAAAGAAATCTATTCAATAATCATAGCATTCCTTTGCAACACATTTACTCTGATCCAACACAGAGCAAAAACAAAGCCAAAACAGGGGAAAAACTTACCACCCAATTCCCAAGAAGGAGAAAAAAAAATCATATAAATAATTAGGACTCCTCCAAAGACATATCATGCAAATGCATTTACTCCTTCTATCCATCATTTCTCTTAAACAAAAAGAAATGACCGATCACTTATTTGCCCTAGAAATACATTGAAGATATACATATAAAAAAATAGAAACAACAACAACAATCGTGAGACCCTAAGGACCCGTTTGGCATTGTTTCCATGTTGTTTCTGTTCCTATACCGAGATTAGGTTGTACTGAGAATTGGCTGTGCTGAGAGTGTGCTGGATGGACCTTGTTTGGCAATACTATATCAAATTGTTCTGCTAAGAATATACCATGTAGCACTTGTTTGGTAACAATAAAACCTACAAAATATAAAAATCCAAAACTATATATAATACTTCATAAGGCTCTCACTAATTTGAATGAGACCTTCCTCTATGATCATCATCATCATCAATTCACCATTAGAAAAGAACTTAAATCCCAAATTCTAAATACCATTTTAGTTGTGTTAAAAATCTAGATTTAAATAATTGGGGTTTTCATCATTTATTTTTAAAAATTACAAATTTCATCTCATTTTGTTCAAAATCGAAAGTAAAAAAGTAAGAAAGATGAGAGACACACTTTGCATACGGGAAGGGAATGAGCAAAAATCGTTCCCTTCCCCAACCTAAATAGAGAGATCAATTTCAACCCATTTTCAAATACTGAATGGGCAACTTTTTCTCATTTGCAAATCAACACCAGTAAATCAGCCCAAGCCACCACGCCCCTCATTTCCTCTGTTTTTCATTCACACCACACCCATAGATCAATCCAACCCATCACACACCAGCTGCAGATCAACCAAACCCATCACTCTCCCTGACCTCTAGATCAACCCAACTCAACACACATCCCGCCTATAGATCACCCCCATCCAAAAATCGTTCCCTTCCCCAACCTAAATAGAGAGATCAATTTCAACCCATTTTCAAATACTGAATGGGCAACTTTTTCTCATTTGCAAATCAACACCAGTAAATCAGCCCAAGCCACCACGCCCCTCATTTCCTCTGTTTCTCATTCACACCACACCCATAGATCAATCCAACCCATCACACACCAGCTGCAGATCAACCAAACCCATCACTCTCCCTGACCTCCAGATCAACCCAACTCAACACACATCCCGCCTATAGATCATCCCCATCCAACACGCAACCTACCAGAGAAGATGGGCACACATAGAAAAAAGGCACAGAGAAGAAAACTAAAGGCAAGAAAATGGGTCGTTGGGAGACAACCAGGGGGTCTGTTCAGCAGAGAGAGAGGGAGGGGGGGTGGGGGTGGGGGTGGGCGGGCATTGGCAGAAGGGTCGTTTTGCCTTAGGGAGAGAGAGATGGCTGGCCTGGGTAGTGGGGTTGAGAGAGAGGAAAGGGAAGGAGATAGAGATGGGTCGTTTGGGAAGATGGAAAAGGTCCCTAAAATCCAAAAAGAAGAAGAGAAAACAAATCAAGAATGAAAAGGCCATGATTTAGGAAAAGAAAAGTGAAAAGAGGACAAAAGAGATGTGAAGGAGATGGTCGATGGAGAACATACCTAGGCAATGTCGAAGGCTGTGAAGGAGATGGTCGATGGAGTTGTGAGATGCCTTCGGTGCAGTAGATATTAGCGCAAAAGAGATGGGGCGCGAAAGACCTTCGGTGCCTTAGATATTAAGGGCGCGAAAAGTTCTAGCGCGCGAAAATGAAATGAAGGGGTTTTTGGGTAGTGTTGACCGGTTTATATTTAAAAACGACGGTACCTGTATGTCGATTTTTAAAATGGTACGCCCACACTAACCAGACTGTCGCTCTTTTAGAAACGGCTGAGGGTAAACGTCGTTATGAACGACAGTTTTTAGGTGTTGTTAAATTCAATAAAAACTGCCGTTTTTAACCCATTTTGAGGTAGTGTGAGGTCGCTCCAACGAACTCATTGGGTCGAACGAAGTTTATAGTGCGTTCGAACGAACAACTCTCTGGAACAGGTTCTAGGATGTCCGCTCGAGCGACCAAGGGTACGCTCGAGCGACCAAGCTACTGGAATGCTCCGAACCCTTCTCTGGACAGGCCGCTCGAGCGAAGTGTCATGTTCGCTCGAGCGAACTGTCCAGAAACTGATTCCAGACCAGTTCAACTCCTCTCTATCTCTTCCTTCTACAATCCCTTTTTTAGCCACTTTTATACATCAGATGAGGAGTCTAAAACTCCATTCAAATAACATCAAATCTTTCACCACATCCATCCCATTCTCCTCCATCCATATCACAATCAATACAAGGAAAGAAAGATGGAAACCATTTCACATAAGATATATATATTTGAGACAAAACAAGAGGAATTAAATGATATGAATCAACACATCTCTTGGACCATAAATGTACCACAAATGTACCATTAATACCCTATCACGAGCATCCATTTCAAAACAAAGCAATAACTATGCATTAATAGAAAATATCCAAAGTCAATGAAAGCTTAGAAAAAAATCATTCATCCACTTGCCTTGGTCTCTAGTAGGAAAATCAAGCTCTAACAAGTCCTTTAAATCAAAGGTCCAAGCTACAAGGAAAATCCCAAAATAAAACCCTAAAGAGTCAAAACATAGAATAGGAAGAAAGAAGCTTCAAAAACAAAGATGGAGATTCCCTTAAGCTAGGAGAACACAATTCTAGAAGAAGGGGAGGGTTACTTACTTGTAAGGTCCTCTAATGGACAAGGTGAGCTCAAAGGAAGTCTTGTAATGGAGGGTTTTCTCTAGCAATGGTACCAATAGAGAGCTATGGTGATGAGGAAGAAGGTGATGATCTCCTCCTCTCAATTTGTGCAAGGTTGGTGGTGAGTTTGGTGATGGAAAACAAGAGCAAGAAGAAGGCAATGGAAAACCCTAGATTCATTCTCTTGTGCTGGAAAAAGGAAATGGAAGGGAAAAGGGTTTCCTTATTCACAAATGGGGAATGGGCTCCACCACTAGAAATCTAATTGGGCTTGATTCATGGCTTTCGGGGCTTCTAATGAATTCGACGAAGAAGAGAAAAGTGATCGTCGAAATATCTAGTTTCCAAAAAGTATATGTTTCCCGAGTTTCGGGAATATTAGGTTTTGGGTACATATTTTGTGCACAGTGACTATTTTGCCCTCAAGGCTATGAAATCAGGTTTCGGGATCTCGAACGGGGACGGGATCAACATAAAAGTTGTAGGGATTAACAATACCAATAAGATGAGATTAAAACAATGAATGCAAAATCTCCGATAAATCCTCAAGCGCATGCATGGTCATAAAAAGGAACCCCCAAAGGGTCCCACTAACACAAGACAATCAAAATCCCCCAAAAACTATTTCAAAAGCTATTCCAAACCCAACTTAGCCAAAATCACTAATCAAGCTTAGAACTAACACACGGCTTAATTAGTACTAATCGAGTTCTCTCGGGTCGGGGTCTTACAGGTTCTTCTCTCCACTTCTGAAAAAGGGTTTTGGAAAAGGGGGAAAAGGGTTTTGGAAAAGAGAGATCGGGATAGATGGAGGGACAAAGGGGGAAATGGGTTTTGGAAAAGGGGCGTTGGATTAGGGGGGGGGTGGGGTGGACGTTAGGGCCTGGGGTGGCCCATTTTAGTCATTTTAAAGGCTTTTCCAAAGCAATACTTGTGAGAGAGGAATAGTTTCAAGTACTAATGAAATTGGCGCCACCACAAATGAAATTGGCACCTTATTTTGTCGGCCGAAATATTTTCGTCTTCCATAACTTATCCGTATTAGTGACGAATTACGTTCATCGCAAAAGAAACTATATTTTGTGACAAAAATGTTCGTCTCCAATGAGCTAAAATAATTCGTGCCAACGCAAATGAAATTGGCATCTTATTTTGGTTACCAAATATTTTCGTCTTCCATAACTTATCCTTATTAGTGACGAATTACATTCGTCACAAAAACAAACTATATTTTGTGACAAAAATGTTCTTCTCAAATGAGCTAAAATAACTCGCGCCAAAGCAAATGAAATTGGCCCCTTATTTTGGTGAAGAAATATGTTCATCTTCCATAACTTATCCTTATTAGTGACGAATTACGTTCGTCGCAAATTTTTTTATTTATTTTCTGACATTAATGTTCGTCTCCAATGAGCTAAAATAATTGGCGCCAACGCAAATGAAGTTTGCGCCTTATTTTTACAGACGAAATTTTATTTTCGTCTCCTATACTTCTGAAAAAAATGAAAACAAACGACAAAATTTATATTTCATCCTCTTTGGGTGTTCTTTTAAGACAAAAAAAATTTTCATCATCAAATTTCGTCACAACAACCTAGATTTCTTGTAGTGCTAGTTAATTTTAAAGAAATTGAAATTTGGCTTAATTGGTCACTAACTTGTAGCTCACCCTATTCACCCCCCCCCCCTCTAGGGTTAGGATCCCGGACTTTCACCACCAATGAAGGCAAGATACCATCTTTCACTAGCCTGTCAATCCTGTTTAGGTTTATATGACCTAGCCTCAAGTGCCAAAGTTTTGTTGAAGGTGATTTCCTCTTTAATGATGGTCTATTAATTGTTTCTGTATCATGTATCTCATACATTGTGGGAGTCAACAAATAAAGTCCACTGGTTACCTTGCCAGAACATATAAAACTACCATTCCTCTTTATGACAACTTCAGTACCAAAAGTAATAAAATAACTTTTATTCACCAAACTAGAAACTGAAATTAAATTCCGTCGTAAAGACGGTACATATAATGTGCTTGGCAAAACCAATTTAATATATGAAAACATAAAGTAATAACTCTTACTAAAACAACCTCCGCCTTAGTGTCAAATCCTAGGTTGACAATGATTTCTCCATCACGAAGCCTCCTGGTTTCCCTGAACCCCTGCAACGTATTACATATGTTATTAGTTGCACCGGAGTCAACACACCAGGATTTTGAAGTACCAGTTGCAAAACTAACTTTAGAAATAAGTGACTCAATCAAACCTGAGATCTTCTTCTGAGACATATATTCTGGACAATTCCTTTTCCAATGACCTGTCCTACCACAATGGAAACACTTTCCTTTTGTCCCTGAACCCTTAGCCTTGGCCACACCAACATTAGGACCATTCTGCACCTTAGAACCATTCGGAACTTATTTCTTCTTGGCTTTCCGCCCTTTGCCTTTCGGCTTGGACTCGGCAACTGACTTTTATGTCATCAAGGCAGTTGGTTTCTTCTTCATAATCCCCTCAGTCACTACCAACTGGCTAAACAACTCAGCTAGAGTCAGATTCATCTTATTCATATTATAATTAACCTTGAAATTGTTGAATGACTCTCGAAGTGACTCAAGGATTATGTCAATCTGCGATTTTACATCAATCGCAGGCCCCAGTACATCTAACTCATTCAATGAGTCCATCATTTTCAACATGTGTTCCTGTACTGGTGTGCCTTCAGCCATCTTGGTGCTAATGAGCACCCTCATAGCAGCCTGCCTAGCAGGCCTGCCATGTTCCACAAATATCTCCTTTAAGTTTGATATAATATCATATGCAGTCTTATAGGATTGATGTTGGTGTTGCAAAACACTAGACATGGATGCCTGAATGTAACATCTGGCCATCTCATCATCTTTGGCCCATTTGGTGTAAAGTTCATTTTCTTCCTGTGATGCATCCGGCCCTGGCTCATCAAGGGGGGGTTTGGTAAGGACATATTTATATCCTGAAGCGGTCAGGACAATATCCAGGTTCCGTATCCAGTCTACATAGTTAGATCCCACCAACTTATTCTGGTTGAGGATGGTCGCATGAGGATTGAAAGTATTCGAATTCATGCTTGAAATACTATAGCACATAACCATACATTCAATTAATGAATATAAATGACATTAGGGTTTAGTATTCTACCAAATTTATGAAGGAATCCTCATAACTACTAATTTCATAATACATCGGAATCTCGAACCCTAGGGTATGCGTCCTTGGGGAGTGCTAATACCACCTAGATTGGTGCGGATCAAAGTTGGTCAAAATTATGATTAATACCAACTACTCATGATCCCCATCATTCATTATTATCTAGGTATCTCATACCAAATAATGTCTGACTCCCGATTAGCTTCGGTTTCTAAAATACATGAGGCAAATCCTTGGGGATACTACATCTTTATTTTAGTTAAGTGTGACCCACCAACTAGCATTGCATGACAACCGTTGCGAGCAGCTCCTCCTTGGGGAGTGAGCCCCCGCTCCGTCTCACCAACACTATCCATAGGAGATCCATGTCTAGTAACCAGAAAAATAAAAGCACTCCGTGGGGAATAGCCATTTACAAGATGGCATGAGGCTAATATTTTCCTTACAATGGACCTATGGTGGAAAACCATGGGGATTTCTAAATATAAATGCCCCACTCCCACATAATATTTTAGAATTGAGGATTTCCTTATAGGTATATGGGCCCACATATATAGACATCAAATCAACTCATGATATGACTAATGACTGGTTCCAAGTCAAGTTATTTTAAGGAAAGTCCAGTTTCTAAGACTAGTGTTACCAATGGGTCCACCAACACTAATTAGAACTCTTTCCAAAAATTACTTTGATTTGACCAATTTTGGAAATTGCTATGTTCGGATCAGATTTGGAAACATTCTATAAAAGCAACCAGTCACTGATAGAAAGTGCAAAATTAGAAACTAGTCCTCTCCTCCACATGGCCCAAGCATAATAGACCTTCTTGGACTTCTAGACTTTCCAAAATTTTGGGATTCCTCAAACTATTTGGGCATCTCCAAAATGCTTTTGGTAATCTTCAAACTCTTTGATTAGGAGTCCAACACCACTTTCCTTCTTCGTCTCGGACATCGTCAGAATTTACAAATTTAGAAAAATTACGTAAATTCTCATGCCTCGATAGTGAGACTTACACGGTAATCTAAACATGGAAATGAAAGGGCCACTGGGAAATTTACCATACCTTGCCCTTTCACGGGAAACCAAGGAAACCATGATGCCCTTTACACTTAGCCTTAAATAAACCAATAACCATAAAAAGAAAGTAAAAGTCTTGTGGGCCATATGGAGAGGACATGAACCTGCAAAGTTAGTATCGCATACACAATAGGGACTAGGGTTAGGAAGCCACCATTCATCATCTCATGATGAACAAACCCCGGTAGCCACACCCAAAAAAAAAAAAAAACTGCCTATAGTGTGGGCCGAGGGCCGGCAGTAAAAGTCTATTCTAGCTGCTGGTAAAAGGTTGTGGCCACTGGTAAAAGTCATGGCCGCTGGTAAAAGTCTGTTCTGCTACCGGTAAAAGTCAACCACTTAACTCGGGGTTTTTGCATAAAACCGCGATTTTGCCCAAACTTGTTCCTTCTTGTGCATTCAGAAAACATAATATATGCAGAAAAATACCATAATTGATCCTTACATAGCCCATGGTCTATCCTCTTCGCATCTCATGCAAAGATTAGATCTAGTTCGATGATCTAATATGATTAGAGATGAGGTATGGCTCTGATACTAATTGTTGGAAGTAGGTGGGCCTCATTGATAGATTTTTAAAACTTTTGACCCACTTGACTCAGGGATCAAGTACCCATAAGCCATAAACCATATCCAGGAAGCAATCCCTCCGTCTCATCAATCATTTACAGCAATAAACTCTATCTAGAAGATACAAATAAGCAACACCATGCAACCAAAATAACCCACAACAAATAGAGAAGTAGATTTACCTTTGGAGCCCGGTAGTGTTCCAATGGAGAAGAAGACAAATTATTTGAACAAGAACTCTTCTTGAAGCAAATAAGGATCTCCAAGACCTTATTATCTTCTACGCTATGACCCGCTATCAGATCTCTTTTCTCAAGAAGATTGGTGGAAACTTCAAGAGAAGACCCAACTAGAAACTCCAAGGAACTTGAAGAGAAAGAGAGAAGAGAAAATTGTGCAACTATTGCACAAAAAAGGGGTTGGGCGCGTTCTCCTTATTTTGGACGTCCAAGGGGGGTGCTTCCCCTTTTATTGCCCTTTTGCAACTCCTCTACTTACTAATTAACTACAAGTCCTACTTCCAAAATAATTAGTAACTTTATCTTTTTCTAATTACTATAGAGGTCTCACTTCCACAATAATTAGTAACTTCACTATTATTACTATTAGAAGTCCTACTTCAAATGGAAATAGTAACTTTCTAATTCCTTCCTTTTAGAGTTCAAGTAGGATTAGTATCTTTCTAATAACTTGGGCTAGCGTGGGGACCACTGGGGATTCCATAGAAAGCTGGCTCCAACTGGGACACCGCGACCCCACGTCTCATGTACAATCTGGGCCCACAGTAAATTGCAAATAACACCACTATATAAATGCAATTGCACTCCAGTCTTAGGAATATATTACAATGAAGACCCTAAACTTCCCAATTACCACAAGTAGGATAGAGAGTTGGCCTCACTCATTGGTGACTCAAAGCAAATGGATAGACAGAAACTTGAGTTCATCAATGTCTCAGGATTGAGAGCCTATTGCTAGGGAATTATGAGAGCAGACCTTAAAATCGAGACAATATTCCATAAGGTGTTTCTCATGGTCCTTCAATACATCCAATGTACTAGCACTGCGATCCAAAATCTTACATTCTAATAATCGAGACAAATCACACTATCTCATAATGACCAAAGTGCCGCAACCTTATCAGATGAGATGCCCAATCTCATCACTGGTTGTGAAGATAATTAAGTATAAGATTTGTAACACACGTCTCCCGTATATGGATCTCATCCATACACATATATCACATCTAATATACTAATGGGACCCGGTTCAACTCATGAACCATCATGTCATATGTATTGGTCATGTGCATTAAGTAATAAAACATCATTCAGCTAATAAAAGGAAAGCATGACTTTATTGATAAATAAAGAAATTAATCAATTTATTACATCATCTGATTGATTGAGTCCAACAATGTAATGCTAATGTGGCTGAATTTCTCTATAAATGGTATCAATGGAAAGCCTTCAAGATGAGGAAGAAGGTGATGGAGTCCATCCTCCATTTGGCAAGAGTTTGAGATGGATTGAAGAGGAAGGAGCAAGAAGAAGAAGGGAAGAAAACCCTAGAGTCGTTGTTGCAGCCCCTCCGCAATATTTTCGTGCAAGAAGAAGGGGAAAGTGAAGGTGGGTTCTCTTTACATAGAGAATGAAGGTGGGTCCCACAACTTAACAAACTTTTCAGGCTAAAAACATGGTTTTCCGGGCCTCGGATGAGTACGATGAAGAAGAGAAAGTTGTTCGTCATAAAATCTAGTTTCGAAAAAGTATATATTTCAAGGGTTTTGGAGATATCAAAATTTGTGTCCCGATTTTGTGTAAAAAGACTGATTTTGCCCCCAGGGCTGGAAAAACTGATTTTTCGGAGCTTCAAATGGGTACGGAGTGAACACGAAAGTTGTAAGGAATGACGAGATTAGTCAAATGAAGCTGAAAGGGAAATTTTTGGGAATCACAAAGAATCTCCCCACGCTGGCCATGCAAAACAAATGGGACCCTACGGTCACTAACTAGGTTCACTAGCTCTCAAAAGTCCCCAAAACAAATGAAAAGGCATTCTAACTCACAAACTCAACCAAACAACCGCTAATCCCACTTAGAGGACTAATCCACAACTAAAACAATACTAATCCCGGAAATTAGGGGTCAGGGTTCCACACTCCCAGAAAGGTTAGATGGAAGGGTTGTGGCCATAGAGGAAAACTAAAAGTCTGAATACGCTCAAAGTTGATGAGTTAGTTGGTAACCTACAAACTTTTGAAGAAAACTTTAGATCTAATGGGAAGACACAGTCTGAAGGTATTGCTTAGAAAGCGTCCAAGGAATCATACAAGAAAGCTGCAAGTGATTTAGATTCCGAGGAAATTGATCCCCAAGTTGTTGTACAGTTCATGAAGCAATTCAAGATTTTTATGAAGGGGCAAAAAACCAATGTGAGGATCCCTAAAAATTCTAGAAAGAAGAAATCTTATAAAGGGATTCAATGCTATGAGTGCCAAGGCTATAGACATATTGCTAATGACTGCGGAAAAAAATCTAAAAACAAGGCTTTGAATACTACTTAGGAAGATGAAACTTTTGATGAGAATGATGAAAATCCTAAGTCTGACAAACCTGACACTAGCAGGGGGAAGTTTATTGCTTTTATGGCAACTTCTTGTTCTGTTGCTTCCCGTGTTTCTTCGAAAGCTAAGACTAATCAAGATACTGAGTCAGAGGAAGAACCAGATTGGAAAGCCGAATATGAAACACTTTTCAAGAAAACCATGAAGATGGTTAAAGTGAATGAAAAAGTTGTTATTAACTGGAAATTGTCTGAAGAGCAGAATTCCTCCTTGAAAGCTGAACTTGTAGAAGCACTAGCGAAAGTACAACAATTGGAGGATGAAAACAACAAATTGACTACATAATCACAAAAGTGTGACTTGATTCTAATATGAAGACTTTGAAAGCAGAAAATTCTAATATGAATGGTCGACTCAAGATGGTTCTATCTGAGTTAAATACTGCTAAAGCTTCATTGAATAGGAAGAACACTAGATCGAGAAAATTAGATGACATCCTATGTAGTCAAAAGGCACACACTGACAAGCATGGCATTAGCTACAGTGACGGAGCATCCACTTCGAATGTCAAAGGTAAAAATTATTTTCTTTAAAATTCAGTTGTTACTAATCTTGTTGTTAGTGTTGCAAAGAAAGCTCCAAAGAAGTTTAATGTGGCACATCCCGAACGAATTCCCACTTTTCATCATTGTGGAATTAAAGGAGACATTCGATCCCATTGCAATAAGCTACTAAGTTTACCGAATCAAAATCAATGGAAAACACAGAAGGTTGAGCTGAAAAAGAAGAATACCAAAGTTGTTTAGGTCAAGAAAGAAGACATACCTTCTGTATTGGTACACACTTTGCTGAAATATTTAAATTTACAAGTGTGTGTACGTAAGCTTCATCACTCTTGATCTACAGGATAAGGTCCCCACTAAAAGTAGGTACCTCGTGGGGTTTGAAAAACTTTTGACCCACTTGACGCAGGGATCAACTATCCATAAGGCAACAAAACCCAATCCAGGATCCAATTCCTCAAAACCATCAACCATGAACAGTAATAAACTCTATCTAGAAGATAGAAACAACATCTAATAAGCAACCATGAAATCTACAACATACAAGGAAGTAGATTATACCTTTGAAGCTTGGTGGAGCTCAAATGGAGAAGTAGATCTCTTTCTTTGATGAAGAACGCTTTCACAAAGCAAATCAGAATCTCCAAGACCTAATTGTCTTGCACGCTATATCCCGTATCAAATCTCTTTTCTCAAGGAGAAGGGTGGGATCTCCAAAAGGAAACTACCAGAAGCTATAAGGAAACTAGAAGAGAAACTAGAAGAGGGAAGGGAGGTGGGGCGTGCAACTCTTGCACCTTGGGTTATGGGTGTGGATTCCAATGCTCCAAATTAGCATGGCATGGATGTCCAAGGCCTCCCTTATTAATAGCAAAAACAACTTTCACTTACTAATAATTGTTAGAAGTCCTACTTCCATAGTAATTAGTAACATTCTCCTTTTACTATTACCACTATTAGAAGTCTCACTTCCCATAGAAATAGTAACTTTCTATTTCCTTTCCTTTTAGAGTTAAAGTAGAATTAGTAACTATCTAATAACTTGCGCTACCTGGGGACCACTTGGGATTCCATAGAAAGCTGGCTCTAACTGGGACACCCCGACCCCACATCTCATGTGCAATCTGGGCCCACAGTTAGTTGCAAATAACTCTACTATATAAATGCACAGAACTCCAGTCTTAGGAATAAATTACATAAAGACCTTAAACTTCCCTATGACCACAAGTAGGCCCCTCCATCTATATCCATGGATCAATTGGACTTGTCCGCCAAATCAGATCCATATCTTATTATCCTTGAGACCCAATTAATTATAGTGATCATCGGTGTCTATCCAATTAACTCTTAATTGGGATGGGTGCTGTCACGGCCCCGAACCCGATTAGAGATTAAACCGGATCCGCGGTGAGAAATTTAGGGCTAACTAAAAAAAATTCCCTTAATGCCCATGGATGGAAGTCCGCTATGAGGATTGTGTAGTTGAGCATCATTAACAAATTATTCAACGGGACTTGTCCGGTAAACACAACATTAACCTGCAGAAATATCAAAGCAAGTATGGTATTCATCCCATTATAAATATTCAAGTTTCAAAAGATAAAACATATAAAGTTTATAACATCAGGACCATCCCAAACCTAGGTCCTGGCACAAAAGATAAACAGTACTGATAGACAAGTCCACAAGAGATCTAAAATCCAAAAGATGAAATAAGGTGGCACGACAGAAGATATCCCGGTGTAACGCGCACTAGTGCCAGAGTAATCACACTAAACTACGTCATCGGCACCCCACTCTCGTACCTCGTCCTCCTCCCCTGGTTGAGGATCCTCTTGGATTGCCTTGGCATCTGGGTCGGTGTAATAGCAGTAGGTGTCCTCTGCACACCATGGAATAAAGGATCGACAATATGTTGAGAAGGAGATAAGCAATATACATTATTCATAACATGTTTCAAACGAGAGTAAAGATAAATACATGATTGTAAGATAACAAGGTGCAAGCTAGGCACAAAGCATGAGTAATATGAGAATAAAGTAACAATATAAATCCTATCAAGATGAAAGGGAATAACCATCCATGAAATGCAATGCCAAGCAAGAAGAGACTCCGAGGATGTCCCGGCCACTCACGGGGGTATAAGTTGTTAGAAAAGGGTAATGGCCAGGAACCCTAGATATTGCGTACAAATCACTACGGAAATAATTATAAACGAATATGATTTTATCTTGGCCTTACAGCAGCTAGAAAATCTCAAGATCTTCTATTGTATTCCTATATGCTTGAACTCGCATTAGGGTGTGGGCCTCTTCTGCGAATTCTCTTTGCTCTCCAAAATGAGATTTTTCTTGTTGTTTTAACCTAGAGAGAAATAGCGCATCTATATAGGTTACAATAGGGACCTTAAGAAGGAAATAAGGATAGACTTCTTATGGAAACAGGAAACCGTAATTCAACCCAAATTAGAATCCTAGTTCCATAAATTACAATTCAGTACACTAAAGAATTATAATTGCACTCCTGTCCTTATTCTCAAAATAATATTTTAAGCTTCTTGTTATTAAATGCTTATTAATCTCCCCACGTTAAGATTTCAGACATCCATTGATTAAATAATTATTGACATCTATATTTAATCGTTATCCTTATAATTCCTTGAGACCTTATACTTGACTTATTTGATATGTCAGATGCAAAGTCCACCTGCAGGGTTTGACATAATCAAAACTTAAAAGCTTCATCAAGGGAATATCATCAATCCCTATTACGGGACGTGGATTCCGTCAATAAACTAATATGCACCATACATGTAGTGTAGTCATCCAATTTACTGAGATTATTGACCATAAAAGATCTCACTCCTTCGTAAATCAAAATGCCAAACACTAAATGTATGTGTTTATTATTTATGTCGGGATTAAGAGTACAAGCACTCATAATAATCATTTGGATGTTAATCATCTTATATAGTCAGTATAAAGTCAGTAAATCCAAAAATGGTCCTGTTCAATACACACAAAGCGTACTAGCATAATGAGTAGAAACTATACCGTTTCCCGCAGCCAAGACAGGCCTGCTGAAACATCATGCTACAATTGTACCGATGGTGTGTCCAAATCCATCTAGATTGTGAACAACAACTTATATTCTATAAGAACCGACAAATAAGTCTTCCGTGTACAAGTATAACTCTACACACCAACGTCTACTTTATAGAATAAAAGACACATGCATGCATAATAATTAACAATGCAATCATTTGCCCATACAAAATCTCAATTAGATGAGAAGACAAAATATACTAATAAGTGAATCAGTCAAAGAAAAATACATAAAAGTATGTTTTTAGCATAAATCCCTAATAATAAGTGACATCCCAGCCGACTACGAATACCCAAAGTCCGGCTCTAGGGGGATCCTAGCTCCCAGTCCTAGGAATAGTCGTACGGTCTGAGCCCGATCCTAGTTATTCACGCCTTGACGCCGTCCAAAGCCGACTGCCCACCCCTAGTGATCGGTATTCGGCCCACTTTATAATCCTTAGTTTGCAACTGGTCATGAATGCATCTGATGGTTTGTATACGACACAGGTTCCAAGATAAATACACGTTGATAGGTCCCCGAGTACAAGATAACAAGTTGAGGGCTACTCCAAGGCAAGCCAAGATACAAGTCGAGTTTCAAGTTCCATGAGTAGTCCTCTTTCAAGTTTATCCACATGTGGTCATCAATACAAGACCAAGTACCTAAGGACACACTCTAAGTCCGGTTAAATCCTATTTCTGCAAGTTAAGTTACAAGTTATGCAAATACACAAGATAGAGTGTACAATGTACGACAAGCTATGGATACAAGATTCACTAGTCAAGAGTGAAGAAAAATTCAATCCTAGGTCAAGAGTTGTCTACCGTGTACCTAACGTAATTCCAACGGAGTACATATGGAGAATGAGTCAATGGTGTCCTAGTTTGGCGGGCCCTTGGTGTACGGAAGTTATTGGGCACCAATTAACTCAATTCTTATCGCATTCGGCCAAGTTACGTGAATATACGAAAAATCTCGGACTACCGATGAAGCACAGCAAACCAACCGTGCTCTGTTTTCATTTTCCGCAATTGGTCATGCAAGGGTAGGGTCAATGGGTTCCAACCTAGGGTACAAACTAGGTTTAGAATCCCTTTCCAAAAGAGATAAGGGCTTGGTACATTGATCCAATACCTACTTTCTTTCCTGATCTCTGATCAGTAAGATAAGTATACCATTGGATTCTACGTCTCAAGAGATTTGTAACGGTATATAGAACTCCAAATTCTGACAAATGGGTCAAAAGTTATGGTCATCCGAAAATCTGCAAAAATTCATGGATTTTGCCCACATTCGGCTGGTCGAACAGGTGACCGAATGTGGCCAAAAAGGCCTGCAAAAACATTGGTTACGGATAAGGTGGCCGGATGGCCTTCGGCTGGCCGAATTCTGGGTAGAACCACGAGTTTTTTATCCTAAAAATCAATCA